>CM064503.1:4735499-4753265 GCA_032716605.1 Paralithodes platypus | reverse complement strand
ACGTCTTGCCTTTATCATCCTGTTTTCAATATCCCACCATTTACTTCTCTCTCTCTCTCTCTCTCTCTCCCCTCTCTCTCTCTCTCTCTCTCTCTCTCATCCTGACCAAGACAAGCTTACATCGATCTGCGGACCTGTCTTATTAAGTATTAAGTGGGGGTCATAACAGAGGGAGGGGGGGATTAGCGGTGAGAGAGAGAGAGAGAGAGAGAGAGAGAGAGAGAGAGAGAGAGAGAGAGAGAGAGAGAGAGAGAGAGAGAGAGAGAGAGAGAGAGAGAGAGAGAGAGAGAGAGAGAGACCTAAAGTAATATCGTAGCCTTGAGAAATAGTCAAGAATTCACACTGTGAAGTTTATTTTAGTAACCTGTTTATATAATGTAAATATAATGTATCCCATAACTGCATAATAACTTCAAATACTTGTGATACTTGATAAAAAACCCATCAGTCTCCTATTATGTCCAGCTCTCCAACCAAAGAATTGGCAAAATTTTTGTCTTTCTTCTACTCAACATGTGAACTCTGGAACTCTCTCCCTCAATCAATCTGTCCTTCATCCTATGACTTAAACTGCTACAAACTTCGTGTGTCCAGGCATTTTGACTCAAACATCCCTTGAATTTGGCTCTGTCACTCTTTTGGCTTTAGGGGAGACACTTGTTAACCTGCTTTTTGTATCCTTCATACACATATAAAAAAAAAAAAAAAATCTACATAACTCGAGGTGTTATGGTGTTTGGTCAGACAATGGGACACACTAGAGACCCTATACAGAATATTAAGGGGAGATGGCTATAGGTTTTTCTGGACACTCTTCTCCCTCATGTTTTCAATGCCCAATTTGTTTCCAGATTTTGAGACGTTCGGCCCATTAGTTTGGCGATTTTAAGACCTTTCGCTCCCTTTTCTTTGTCAATATTAAGACTTTTTGTGTCATTTAGGTTTCAATTTTATCCTGTCGAGCGATAGCGAGCCTGTAATTTAGGAGGAACCGGCCTTCGGCCGGGGTATTTATCTACCGAAAAAAGTACAAACATATCTTGAAGGGGGATCCAGGGGTTGTTTTTTTTAAATTTGATAATAAGGTTTAAGGAGGAAACTAAAAATTATAATAAAAAAAAAAAAAAAAAAAAAAAAAAATCGTCCAAAAACTACCCCCCCCCCCATTAACCCTTTATAGACACAATGACGCATTTCCTTTCTGCTATCTGGCTATTATTAGACGATTTTTTCAGATTAGGAGGGGTATATGGAAGTCAGAAAGTTAGTTCAGATAGTCTTTACCCACTGAATCCCCACAGAACCTTTCTAAGCTGTATAAAATCATCTAATGATAGCCAGAATATACTGCCATAATGCAGCATAATCCTAAAGGGGTTAATATTCTGCTGTACACACACACACACACACACACACACTCTCACACATACACTCACCTACTCTCACTCACACACACACACACTCTCTCACACACACACACACACACACACACACACACTCACAAACTCTCTCTCTCTCTCTCTCGCCTTATGTGCTTTTGTAATCTATCTTTGATGCATAATAAACGTTGCAAACTAATCTCTGACGTCACTGAACACAATACACGAAACGACAACGACATATAACCAACCTCTCACAACACAGAACACAATACACGAACAGACAACGAAATACAACCAATCTCTCAGAACGCAGAACATAATAAACGAAACGATGACAAAATGTAACCAATCTCTCATGTCAATAATGAAAATATACGAATCGATAACTAAATATATTTATATAATAATATTTAAACAGCACGCCATGAATACACCTGCTGAAGGGGATGCTATTATATTTATTTATGTATTTCTTATTATTACCGGTATATATATATATACAGTATATATATATATATATATATATATATATATATATATATATATATATATATATATATATATATATATATATATATACGGTATATATATTCTAGTTTGTCCCCTAGACCTTTATCAAGCTTTAAAACAACACTATCTTAAATACCCCTCTTCGAGATAAATTTGTACATTTTTCGGTAGAAAAATATCCCGGCCAAAAGCCGGTTCCTTCTATAATACAGGCTTGCTATCGCTCGCGAGGAAAAATCCACACCTAAATGGCACGAAAGACCTTAATATTGACAAAGAAATGAGCGAAAGTCTTAACATTTGAAAACTAATGGGGCTAAACATGAAGCATAAGGGGTTAAGAACACATACAACTAATACTTCGGTTACACCTACCTATATTCTGAGGGAGGTCGCCGTCGCCTAGGTCGTGCATCTGCAGGCCTAGGTCGGTGATGTAAGTGAGGTGCCCCCAGCAGACATTCAGGCTGATGTACTGCACTAAGCTCGTCACTCCCAGGGAAGGGCACGTCTGAGAGCTGCTTAGGGCCGGGGAACTCATGACGGGCGGGTTTATACTGACGAAGGCGGTGTAGAAGGGAGTAGGTTCTACTGATGAAGGCGGTATGGTTTTACTGACGAGGGTGATGTAGAAGGGAGTGTGTTCTACTGACGAAGGAGATGTACCTATACTGACGAAGGCGATGTAAAAGGGAGTGTTGGTATGGTGATGTACAAGGGAGTGGGTTCTACTGACGAGGGTGGTGTAGAAGGGAGTGGGTTCTACTGACGAAGGTGATGTAGAAGGGAGTGGGTTCTACTGACGAAGGTGATGTAGAAGGGAGTGGGTTCTGCTGAAGAAGGTGATGTAGAAGGGAGTGGGTTCTACTGAAGAAGGTGATGTAGAAGGGAGTGGGTTCTACTGAAGAAGGTGATGTAGAAGGGAGTGGGTTCTACTGAAGAAGGTGATGTAGAAGGGAGTGGGTTCTACTGAAGAAGGTGATGTAGAAGGGAGTGGGTTCTACTGAAGAAGGTGATGTAGAAGGGAGTGGGTTCTACTGAAGAAGGTGATGTAGAAGGGAGTGGGTTCTACTGACGAAGGTGATGTAGAAGGGAGTGGGTTCTGCTGAAGAAGGTGATGTAGAAGGGAGTGGGTTCTACTGACGAAGGTGATGTAGGAGGGAGTGGGTTCTGCTGAAGAAGGTGATGTAGAAGGGAGTGGGTTCTACTGACGAAGGTGATGTAGAAGGGAGTGGGTTCTACTGAAGGTGATGTAGAAGGGAGTGGGTTCTACTGACGAGGGTGGTGTAGAAGGGAGTGGGTTCTACTGAAGAAGGTGATGTAGAAGGGAGTGGGTTCTACTGACGAAGGTGATGTAGGAGGGAGTGGGTTCTACTGACGAGGGTGGTGTAGAAGGGAGTGGGTTCTACTGAAGAAGGTGATGTAGAAGGGAGTGGGTTCTACTGACGAGGGTGGTGTAGAAGGGAGTGGGTTCTACTGAAGAAGGTGATGTAGAAGGGAGTGGGTTCTACTGACGAAGGTGATGTAGGAGGGAGTGGGTTCTACTGACGAAGGTGATGTAGAAGTGGTTAAGAGTGTGAAGCAGGTGTAGAAGGGATTGGGGGAATTCTACTGACAAGGGAGCTTACACGTTTAGGATGTTAATTTTATGGCGGGGGAGTTTAGTAGAAATAGGAGGGATTCTTACAAAGGGAAAGCAAAATAGACGAGAGGTTTTTGTTAAGACAAGATGCAAATAAGTTATATTGCGCTACACCAGGCGACACAGAAGGAATAATAGAGTTTAGTATTACATTATTATTATTATTATTATTATTATTATTATTATTATTATTATTATTATTTGTTCGTTTTGTTTTCTTCTATATAATTACTATACTATATAATTATACTGTTATGTGTTCTTCTCCTGTCACCTCTTTTGCCTTTCTTGAGTCTTTTGCTGATCCTCCCTACCCCTTGTCGGAGTAAGAGCTGGCTACTGACTGACAATTATTCTATATTATTATTTGACGATGTGTACGTGTGAGTGAGTTTACTGACAAAGGTGAAGTAGCAAGGAGGATTCTGAAGGCTTGTAGAAGGGGTTGGATAATGAGTTTGAAGGGCATGTAATGAGTGTAGAAGGAAGAGTAAAAGTGGATGATAGTTTCCTTAGGGTAGTTGGTGTGACGATTGTGGTGGGCTTAAAAGGTTTATGTGATGCAAACAGAATAATTATTAACAGTTAACAGTAGATAGTGGAATATTTATATGACGCAAACAAGATATATCAACAGTTAACAGTAGATCGTGAAAGGTTTATATGGTGCAAACAGAAGATATATTAACAGTAAATAATGGATAGTAGGAATTATATGAGGATTATATTTCTATGTATATGGAGGAGACAAAAGGCAGGTTGCCTGTAGCGAGTGTCTCCCCCAAAGCTGAAATGGTGACAGGGCCGAAATCAAGAGACGTTTGAGTCAAAATACCTGGACACACTAAGTTTAAAGCAGTTTAAGTCATAGGATGAAGGAAAGATTGATGGAAGGAGAGGCTTCAGATGTAGATGGAAGAAAACAACAATGGATGCAGAATGGTATTTCTATTTAAGCTTTGGGGCAGTAGACGGGAAGATGATTGTCATTATTTATTTACTCTTTCAGCAGGATGCGTTTTTCATTGTATTACGGCGATCATTAGGAGATTATATTTAGCTTAGGAAGGACCTGTGAGCGTCAAGTAGTATTAGCCAAGGATATTTACGCGTCAAGTCACTGTTATCTTAGGATGCCGTCTGTTCAGACAAATTACGGGAAATACGAATATGCTACAGCGAAACTGGAAATATAAAAAAAATGCAGATGACAATAAAATTCGGTGATTAGCTAATGATTAAATTTGAGAGTAATTAGGTTTACTTGTAACTTAATTTGTGGGTTGGTGATATTACGAATTATAATGAATGAAAAACAAGACAATAAGTTCATTAATATCCGTGGTGAAGTGGTACACAGCTCTTACTTAACGATGAGGCCCAGGTTATGGATCCCTTGAAGTACTAAGCCAGAATGATAAAAATGACACAGGAGGCTCGGAGGTACAATATTAGCCTGGGATTTACTGTAGTTCCATAAATATCTTGTTGATGAAGAGAGTTATGATGGGGTAATCGGACGAGAGATTCCTGTAGTTATTTATTATAGTAGCAGGACAATTGGTTTTAGGAAGATGAAGGTACTGGGAATAGATTTAAGATGAAGGTACTGGGAATAGATTTAAGAAGGGGTATTAACTTTGGGGGTGTAATTGTTAGAGTCGTGTTTGTTTTTGTTTTTTGTTTTTCTTTCTATGTGGATGAGGGAGACAAAAGGCAAAACTGCCTATGACGAGTGCCTCCACCAGAGTTAAAAGAGTGACAGGGCCAACATGTATGTATTGTTATGTCTATTGTATGTAATGGGAACTTTACTAACGCATTTACCACCCCTTGAAACTATAAACCTATAAGGGGTTTTAAACAGCTGAATTATATGAGTTCAATTATTGGTGTATATTAAATGTGTTAAATCTTAATGACATAGACAGTATACTTCTTACAAATACGATACTGATATCATATGTATAACTGTCTTGACGGTATAATGGTTAGAGCGTGTAAGTGCTGTATGAGATAGCCTAGGTTCGAATCCTGGGAGAATCACATGCGTTCATTAATTTAATTTGGGGATTTTTGGTGTAAAGAACGATCAAAAATAACTGCTAGCGTAACACAGACGATGGTGGTTAAGCTGCTGTTAGGATTATCGGGTTGTTTGGTGAGTTAATTGGTGGGTTGGTAATGATATGAATTCAATGAGTACGGGAAGTGCGTGTGGAGCTGGCGGCAACAAAAAGGGTTGATAGGTGGTGTTATTCAAGTAATTAAGGTTGAATCTAACAAGCGGGAGTGATTATGACGAAGTACGCGATGATGATGATGCCTGAACAATATTATGAAGAGGATGGCACCGGTACAGAAAGGGTTAATACCATATACATTCAGTCAGTTGTCGATTCCAAGGCCACAACATGAAAACCTAGTATGAGACCAAAATAACTTGTTCATCGAAACTTGACGGAAAAAGTTATACTATTAACTGTTTTGGTGACGTATGAAAGCTTTTTTTTTTTGTTTTTTTTTTTTTTTTGAGATTGGTGGTTAAATATAATTAATATAATATATTCATGTACTATAGTAAGCGAAACAGTAGTGAATAAATTAAGTATATATAATTTAAGTTAGACCTCGCTGTGATGAGCAATGTTGGTGAAGAATATATTTCGTAATAAAGAACTTATTTTAGTCGATATAGTCGTAATAGTAGTTGTAAATAATGGAATTCTATAGCATACAATTGATACCGAAATTGGGTATTCGTTTTCTTTACGTAGAGATTGCTATTATTTTATTATTGTTATTATTATTTTTATTTTTATTAATATTATGATTATTTTTTATTATTATTATTATGCGTGTTTTAATTGCTTAGAAATACACAATTAACAGCTGAACTGATTGCTCATAACTATTAATACTTGCAGCGATGTGGTTACGGATTGCAGTGGGTTTTTTTCATGCTAAAGTTTGTAGAGGTATTTGTATTTACGTAAAATCCTAATGATGATGCGGTGGAAAATTGGCCTCTTAAGATAATAATGGGACAATCGAAACACAATTAACTATAATTATCAGTAAAATTGGCAATAGGAAATACTATAACGCAAAGAGAGACACAAGAGAAAAACTAAATAGAAATAAACTGGATACTAGTGATTTTAGAAGTTGCTGCAGGTTCTGAATAATTGGGAAAACAGTGATATTGTGGTTTATAGTGAAATACGTCAGGAAAATCTATTTGGCTCAGTAAAGGGGTTTCTAAATTGATTGATTTACAGCCAGAAGGTATGACCTGAAATATATAAACAAAAGTCACTTTTTCAAATGGAAATATCACAGACTACAGAACGCTCATGAAGAAATAGACATTAGATTAGAAGGGCAAGACAATTAATCGTACTTATTCTGAAGATATTTAATAGCAGAGGAAAGTTAAGCATTTGGGAGCAGCGGTAATCTCTCAAACAATATTAAAAGTTGGAAATGGTGTGAAATTATCGTCACCGTTATTGAGATCTGGTGAAAGTAACTTGATGGTATTGTAAAGGTGGTTGGAATAACGAGGGTGGTTGCTCAATTTATACCAATGAAGCACTAGAGGTTTATATATAGGTTCAGAGTGAGTGCGATGATTAGGAAAACTGAGCGAGGTAGACCGAGAACCAGATAGAGGGATGGGGTAGGGGAATGTGTGAATGGGGATACTTTTGACAGAGAGATAAAACAGTTGGTACTCAGACCGGAAAGGATACTCCGTTTTTCGTTCCGTTGTTAGCCACTCTATAGATTATTATGAAACAGTAATATAGATAGTTAATAGATAGTTAATAGATAGTTAATAGATAGTTTAGATAATTTATAGATAATATGAACTTATAAACAGTTACAGACAAAAGCATAAACTGACGAATGAAATGAAATATGGAGGTTTTAATAAATGTAGTAGAACAGTAAATTACTTTATATAGGAGAGCTTGATTTTTGTTTACGTGTGCTGTATAACACTTCTTAAGAGTATCTGATTGTGTGAGAATGATAAAGGGAAGGGTTAAAGGAATGATAAAGGGAAGGGTTAAAGGAATGATAAAGGGAAGGGTTAAAGGAATGATAAAGGAATGATAAAAGAATGATAAAGTAAAGGGTTAAAGGAATGTTTCAATTGTCTGCGTGTGTTTTGTTGTGTTTGTTTGCTTGTTTACTTCCTGGGTATTACACAGCGATAGTAGTTCTTCAAAGGTACAGAGTCTTCCAGTTCTTTCAAGTCGCTTCTTCCGATGGGTTGTGATCAGTTCAATTCAATCTGCAAGAAAATAGAGAAATCAGAAACAAAATATGATCCTGTATTTTGTAATAAAGGAGGGGGGGGGGCCTTTTTCTGGACCCCCTTCTCCCTCGTGCTTAGCCCCATTAGTTTTGAGATTTTAAGAAGTTTGATCTATTAGTTTGGCGATTTTGAGACCTTTCACCCCATTTCTTTGTCAATCATAAGACCTTTCGTTTCGCTTTTTCCAGGCGAGCGACAGCGAGCCTATAATTTTAAGAGACCGGATTCGGCCGGGACATTTTCCTACCGAAAAATTTACAAATTTATCTTGAAAGGGAGTTTAGGGGGTGTTCTTTTAAAGTGTGATGGAGGTCTAGCGAAGAAACTAAAATCAATAAAATAACAAATAAATAATGAAATATACAGCCTCTCCTCCCAAAGCACTACCCCCTCAAAATACTTACACCTTCAACACGATAGGTTTTTCATCGCATTACGGCTATCATTGGGAGATAATATTTTAGCTTAGGAAGGACCTGTGAGAGTCAGAGGGTTAATTGCATTACGTTTAAAAAAAGGTAGGCTACTTTTTAAGGGGGGGATGGGTCGCTTTTCTGGCCCACCTTTTCCCTCGTGTGACAAGAGAGAGAGAGAGAGAGAGAGAGAGAGAGAGAGAGAGAGAGAGAGAGAGAGAGAGAGAGAGAGAGAGAGAGAGAGAGAGAGAGAGAGAGAGAGAGAGAGAGAGTGAGAGAGAGAGAGAGAGAGATTGGGAGAGCGTTCACATTACTCTATTAATTAGTTATCGATCGCCAGAATTTCCGAAGTGTAACATCATGATAACGCTAACATTACCATCAGGTACCTATAGTCCGTTCATATTAGGTAGGCCAGACAACTCCTAACTTCTGTAACTCAAAAAGGACTAGAGCAAAAGGGGCTGAAAAATGTCCACACCGATTCCCTGGCTAACCCTTCCTAAATGGCAGAAATGACCAGTTTGATTACTTTGATTACTGTACGTGGCCAACTGTACAGTCGAATACCATAGTCCGTAGCCCACTCGTACATATTCCTGGATTGCAGCTATTTCGAATGATGAAAGTATGTCTCTAGAAACGAATTCATGAAGATAATTGTCTATAAATCATCTACCAAACTCTATATACACTATTTATTGAAAAGCAAAGTCTATCCAAAATAACAATATAGTTATAGTTGCATAGCGAAACACATAGGGGGGTGTCCAGGACTTGTTACGAGTGGGCGAGAGACTATGGTGTGCGAGTGTACGGTGGCGCTAATAAGTCATGGCTCAGCTGTCATTACGTTTGGCTTGCTCTGTGCTGTATTAATGTCTGTCAGATGTTGAATAGGGTGGGTAAGTGTAGAAACATGGATGGATATTTCACTCGATATGAAGAAATTAAGCTTAGATATTGCCGATACCAATTATTGATCAAAACATACTTGGTGCCGAGACCTCACTTATTAGCGTGACTGTACCTATGACGCCATGGCTTCCCTAAGTATGCATGATGACGTGTTGTAAATCTCGGTTACGACTTCACTCAATATGGACATACTTGACGCAACCCTGATTTATGCGTACAGTTCCCGTGTGTCGCCGCTAAAAGAGAGAGTGAGAGTGAGTGAGAGTGAGCGAGAGAGAGAGAGAGAGAGAGAGAGAGAGAGAGAGAGAGTGTGTGAGTGAGTGAGTGAGTGAGTGAGTGAGTGAGTGAGAGTGAGAGAGAGAGAGAGAGAGAGAGTGTGAGAGTAAGTGAGAGAGAGGGAGAGAGAGTGAGAGTAAATGAGAGAGAGGGAGAGAACCGGGCAGCGAAAAGGAAGAATGTAGAGCAGTTTTTGTTCTCGGTATTTTTGCCCACTAGTTCCTTTGCACTCGAGTCGTTTCGCCCACATCAGAGTTCATTTTGTTCACTCTTTTAACCCATACTGTACCGGTGACGTCCTTTACATTATAGGCTGGTAACTATTAGACGATGTTATTCAGCTTAGGAGAGACGTCCACCCATTCACAAGCTTACAGACTCCCCGAACGAACACGTAGCTAAAATCAAATAGCAAAGACCTCACCGGTACTGAAAGGGTTAAGGGGCTAGTAGTGTTTTTTTTCTTTTTTTCTATTAATTAATTTATTCATATATTTTTGAGTTTCCACGCCAGACCTCCCTCAAAATAGAACCCCCCCCCCCCCCCCCCCCCCCACCCCCCCCCCCCCCCCCCCCCCACCCCCCCCCCCCCCTCAAGATAAATTTGTACATTTTTCGGTAGTAAAAATGGCCGATTTCTCTTATAATTTCAGGATCGCTATCGCTCGCCGGGACAAAATCGACACCTAAATGGCACGATAGGTCTAAAAATTGACAACGAAACGGAGCTAAAGGTGTTAAAATCGCCAAACTAATGGGCCGAACGTCTTAAAATCTCAAAACTAATATGCTAAACATGGGGGAGGAGAAGGGGGTCCAGATAAAGCGCGTTAATGCTATATCGCTTTCCCATCCATCAAGCAGCAATCCCGTGACAATCAATGGGGGTGGGGTGGCTGATAAGTGTGATATTCAATTATTGAGAGCACTTTGTTCGGGGAGTCGTTGTAATTAATGGATTTCTCTGATGGTCTCTGGGCATGACGTACTGCGATGGCAACGGCTTTTCAATATCTTCACACTTATGGCCTGTAAAGTGTGTATATATAGTATATATATACAGGTATATATATATATATATATATATATATATATATATATATATATATATATATATATATATATATATATATATTTTTTTTTTTTTTTTTTTTTTTTTTTTAAAGATTCCTCCGTAGACCTCCATCAAGCTTACAAAATCCCCCATAGCCCCCCTTCGAGATAGTCTTGTGCCCGGCCGAAGGCTGGTTTCTCCTAAATTGCGGGCTCGCTATCGCTTACCAGGAAAATGTCGACACCTAAGGGGAGATATCCACTTGAGGGATTTTTTTCTTGACCCCTTTCTCCCTCATGTTTAGCCCCATTGCTTTTGATATTATAAAATGTTTGCCCCATTAGTTTAGCGATTTTAAGAACTTTTACCCCATATTAAGACCTTTCGTGCCATTTAGGTGTCGATTTTATCCTGGCGAGCGATAGCGAGCCTGTAATTTAAGAGGAACCGGCCTTCGGCCGGGACATTTTTCTACCAAAAAATTTACAAATTTATCTTGAAAGGGACTCAAGGGGGTGTAATTTTAAGCTTGATGGAGGTCTAGGGAACAACCTAAATACCTCCCCTTAATGGCACAGATGTTCTGAAAATCGCCAAACTAATGGGACGAACGTCTTTAAATCTCAAAACTAATAGGCTAAACATGAGGGAGAAGGGGGTCAAGAACACCCCCCCCCCCTAATCTGAAGAAAATCGTCTAATAATCGCCAGAAAACAAACAAAGAAGAAGTGTGTATTGGATCTCGCAAGAGGTAATACCATCACTACAGCGCCCCTCCTCCCACCCACTACGGCCGATCAGCAAACCACATCATCAATCACACTGAGGAGGTATAGAGTTGATGATGAGGGTGGGGTTGATGTCAATACTGATACTATAACCATCAGTCTAGCCTCTAGTTCTACCTTCACCAGCAAACCTACTATAGTCCGTTCATTCTAGGCTGGGCACCAATCCTAACCCTTAACCTCTCATAACTCAAAAAGGACTAGACTAATCCAGCTAATATTTCTACCAATAAAGAAATCTTAACCCAAAACCTCTCTTAACTCAAAAAAGGCTGGAGCAAATGGGCTGTAAATGTCCACACCTATTGCCTGGCTGACCCTTCCGAAATGGCAGAAATATTTATTTGATTACTCGTCTTTTTTTTAGTTATAGAGGTTATTAGTAGTCAATATTTTTGACTTAATTATAATTAACAGAGTATAGTAGGGATGATAATGGTAGCTATAATTTCAATAGAGGTAGTTTAGTTATGGTGGTAAATTTCAATAGAGGTAGTTTAGTTATGGTGGTAAAAAAAAAAAAAAACAAAAAAAAAAGAAAAAAAAAAAAAAAAAAAAAAAAGGGAATTGGGCCAGAGTATATTAATAGGTAGATAGATAGTTAGATAGGAAGCATTGATCACCAGTTTGATTATAATTATATATGCATGATTGCCGACCCACTTCCCCAGTAAGTGATTGATGATCTGTGTATACTTCCCTCACACTGTTGTTGTTGGTACACACACACACACACACACACACACACACACACACACACACACACACACACACACACACACACACACACACACACACACATACACACCCTCACACACAAACACCCTCACACTCCCCCTCACCCACACACACACCACACACACACACACACACTTAAACACACAAATTATGATAATTTGTATTCTGCACCTGCATCATTATTGTTTTTTTGTTTTTTTGTAAACTGAGCTTACCATCTTCATATCTGTACATCTCATGTTCATCCACTAAATTGTAAAATGTGTATTTTCAGCTCATGAGGCTGCCATTCTTTAATAAACCGTTTATTATTATTTTTATTATTATTACACACACTCAAACACACACATACACAACACCCACCCACCAAGACCCCCCCCCCCTTTTTTTACACACACACACAAACACACGACTCACGTAACGTCCTGTCGTCATTAAACTTATACCGGGGCTCGGGCAGGTGATGATAATACAAGGCGGTGTAATATTCAACCCTTTGCTTCACCAATCTTGCTAAGCTGAATACAATCGTTGAGGGGAGATGGGTCGTTTGTCTGGGCCCTCTTCTTCCTTATGTTTAGCCCCATTGCTTTTGAGACCTTAAGACGTTCGCCCCATTAGCTTGGCGATCTACATGAACTTTCACCCCATTTCTGTCAATATTAAGGCCTTTCGTGTCATTTAGGTGTCGATTTTTTTCCTGGTCGAGCGATAGCGAGCCTGTAATTTAAGCGGAACCGGCCTTCGGCCCGGACATTTTGCTACCAATTTTGTTTTACAAATTTATCTTGAAAGGGGGTCTACGGGGTGTAATTTTAAACTTGATGGAGGTCTAGGGAACACACTAGAAACCTCCCCTTAATTTAACTTGGACAAGTTAACAGAACGATTATAAAGACCATATGAGGGGAGGAGCACTTTATTGACGTTTCGCAGATACTGTAGCTTCTTCAGGTCACTATCTGTTAAAGAAGCCATCTGCGTAACGTTGTCAATAGTGTTCCTACTCATGTTTTTTTCCCAATGTGTATGAATGAGGCAAAAGGCAGGTTGCCTGTAACGAGTGTCTCCCCCAAAGCCAAAGGAGTGTCGACAGAGCCAAATTCAAGGGAAGTTGGAGTCAAAATGCCTGGACACACGAAGTTTAAAGCAGTTTAAGTCATAGGATGAAGGAAAGATTGAGAGGGAGAGAGCTCATATGGTGCTTACCTACATTCTGAATACATCCGTCTGGGGGTATGGTAAAGGTAAATTAAGGGAGGTCTTTCTCTATACACCGAATTATGGAGAGAAAAATAAGCTAGCTTTAATATATTTTTGTGTTTCAGTACTTGCCGCGAAGGAGGGTGTATGCACTGAGAGAGCTCTGATTTATGCAATAGCGATAATAGAGTGAAAGAGATGCAACACAATGAAAAATAACAATGACAAATAACATGAAAAATAACAATAAAATAACACACTGATACATAACAATGAAATAACACACTGAGAAATAACACACACATAAGTGAGCTGTTCAGTTCTGGCAGCTCGTAATGTATTATATATTTCATTTTAATTATTTATTTATCTATATATTTTTGATAAATCAACAATTCAATACAATCTACTATTAGTATGGCTTTCGATACCAATACATAGGAATCCTGGAATGAATCATGAGATAAGTTACCGACCGAAAATAGCCCGGAAACGGACACATGTAACTACGCCATTAGAAGCAAATATAAGTAAGGTGTATTGAATAACTATATTCCTTGTACAGTGAAGTCCGAGTAATAAATATTTATGAAACCTCAAAACATCACTTAAGGGGGGTGACCTGTTTTTGTTCTGTCCTTTTCTATCTTTCTCTGGCTTGTATCTATTTGGCCCCATTCAGCCTACTGTTTTAAGACGTTTATCCCCATCCAGGTGTCAATTTTTTACTGGTGAGCGGTAGCGAGCCAGCATATTTTTTATTTTTGTTTGACAGCAGGCTAAATTTGTACATTTTTCGATAGAAAAATTGCTTCGGATTTCTTCATATAATGCTGGCTCGCTATCGTTCGCCAGGAAGAAATCGACACCTAGATGGGGATAAACGTCTTAAAATAGTTGGCTGAATGGGGACGAATGGATACAAGCCAGAGAAAGAGAGAAAAGGAGAGAAATAACAAAAAGCAGGTCACCCCCCTTAATGCTCATATCTAGATTAACCTATTCGTGGTACTTAAGGGGAGATATCCACTTGAGGGATTTTTTTCTTGACCTCTTTCTCCCTCATGTTTAGCCCCATTGCTTTTGATATTATAAAATGTTTGCCCCATTAGTTTAGCGATTTTAAGAACTTTCACCCCATATTAAGACCTTTCGTGCCATTTAGGTGTCGATTTTATCCTGGCGAGCGATAGCGAGCCTGTATTTTAAGAGGAACCGGCCTTCGGCCTGGACATTTTTCTACCGAAAAATGTACAAATTTATCTTGAAAGGGACTCAAGGGGGTGTAATTTTAAGGTTGATGGAGGTCTAGGGAACAAACTAAATACCTCCCCTTAATCCTATTAATATGTTCCACAGGTCCGAATAGGCAATACATACTTACTTCCACAACCCTTTCCCAGGTTTACACTTGATCTTGATAATTAAAATTGAATCCTTTAGCAACTAATTTTGTGATAACTACCGGAAAAATATGAAACTACCATATCTCTGCTTCATATCAGTAGTGCCAAGTGTTTATAAAAGCACAATATATCACTAAACAACATTTCAAATACCTGAGAAATCTTGATGGGAACTTTGCAATTTACCGTCAGTTGAAAAGAAACAAGACATAATCTTCATATCATTATTAAGTAGGCCTAATGCCACTTGAGAAAAACCTCATACAACCCACCCGGAATTCGAACCCGGGACCATGTGATCAACAGGAACAGTGTGGTGTAGTGGTTAGCACGAGTTCCTGTTGATCACATGGTCCAGGGTTCGAATCCCGGGTGGGTTGTATAAAGAAACGGGGGTATAGTTATATGGATTATGGGTGAGCTATTATATCATGAAAGGTGATGTGACCTTAGCTCCAGTACTACATATCCAAAGTATATATACACACACACACACACACACACACAGTAGATACACAAGTAGGTACTGTATATCAACTTGGCACGTATTGACCCGGACTCCAAATAAAACCTGAGTGCCTTCGCGTCAACATACGAATACATGTACACAATGAGAGAGAGAGAGAGAGAGAGAGAGAGAGAGAGAGAGAGAGAGAGAGAGAGAGAGAGAGCGAGAGAGAGAGAGAGAGAGAGAGCGAGAGCGAGAGAGAGAGAGCGAGAGAGAGAGAGAGAGAGAGAGAGAGAGAGAGAGAGAGAGAGAGAGAGAGAGAGAGAGAGCGAGAGAGAGAGAGAAAGTATATGACAGCCAATAAACCTCACCGCCTCCACGTCAACATTGGAACACATAATACAGTAGACGAGATTTGTGCAGAAGCGGGTCAATACCAAGGTGTTAAGGGAGCCCACCTCGCTTTGTGGTTTCTTTCTTTCCCTCTCGCTTTGGCTTGTATCCATTCGGCCCCATTCAGCCTACTGTTTTAAGACGTTTACCCCCATCCAGGTGTCAATATTTTTCTGGCGAGCGGTAGCGAGCCAGCATATATACATTTTTGTTTTGACAGCAAGCTAAATTTGTACATTTTTCGATAGAAAAATTTCTCCGGCGAAGCCGCATTTCTCCATACAATGCTGGCTCGCTATCGCTCGCCAGGAAAATATCGACACCTGGATGGGGATAAACGTCTTAAAACAGTTGGCTGAATGGGGCCGAATGGATACAAGCCAGGGAAAGCGAGAAAGGGAGAGAAAGATATAAAAAGCCGGTGACCCCTCTTAACACAATAACCTATAGTATTGAGGCCGGGTGTGTGGGAATTGACACGTTTGGAGGTTTCGGGAGTTAACGAGGCATCTGGATTGCCTAACATTGTGACCCGTGTATGTGTGTGTCGAGTCACAATCGAAAGTGTGTGTAATGGTCAGGACGCTTTGTGGGTTGGGTTCTATTGTTGGGTTGGGGTGTGGAGAAAGGTGACCATCAGCTTTAGCAATATATCTTAGTAGGGATATCAGTCTTTTGTTATTACTGAAGCATCAAGACTCGTAGGTTTTAAGAATCGTGACTTATGAATTATCGGACATGCGAAAGGTCAAATTAGTACCATGGCCTTGTGATTCGTGTGTGTGTGTGTGTGTGTTTGTGTTTGTGAGTGAGTGTGTGTGTGTTTGTGAGTGAGTGTGTGAGTGCGTGCGGGTGGGTGGGTGGGTGACGGAATGGACGTTTTGTAGATTGTGTTGAATGGGGTGATCGGACAACTCAACCAGTAGACCATTTCAACCAGTACTGTAGTTCTCAATCAGTCCACATTAACCGCTACTGTTAGCTTAGGTTAGCTAGGGTTAGAACTTATATTTGATACCTATTTAGTTGGTTTAGAGAGAGAGAGAGAGAGAGAGAGAGAGAGAACGAGAACGAGAGCGAGAGCGAGAGAGAGAACGAGAGCGAGAGAGAGAACGAGAGCGAGAGAGAGAACGAGAGCGAGAGAGAGAGAGCAAGAGCAAGAGAGATAGAGAGCGAGAGCGAGAGCAAGAGAGAGAGCGAGAGCAAGAGCAAAAGAGCAAGAGAGATAGAGAGATAGAGAGAGAGAGAGAGGGAGCGGAAGCGGCCATCGGCCGGAGCATTTCTCTTCCATAAAATGCACAAATATATCTCGAATGGGAGTCTTGGAGGTATTATTTTAAGCTTGATGGAGATATAGGGAGCAAACTAAAATAATAATAATAATAATAATAATAATAATAATAATAATAAATATATATATACAAATATATGCAAATCAGCCCTTATGAAACCCAACCAACCAGGACAACCATAGCACTGAGACCTCCCATTAATCAACCAAGCACTGAGACCTCCCATTAATCAACCAAGCACTGAGACCTCCCATTAATCAACCAAGCACTGAGACCTCCCATTAATCAACCAAGCACTGAGACCTCCCATTAATCAACCAAGCACTGAGACCTCCCATTAATCAACCAAGCACTGAGACCTCCCATTAATCAACCAAGCACTGAGACCTCCCATTAATCAACCAAGCACTGAGACCTCCCATTAATCAACCAAGCACGGAGACCTCCCATTAATCAACCAAGCACTGAGACCTCCCATTAATCAACCAAGCACTGAGACCTCCCATTAATCAACCAAGCACTGAGACCTCCCATTAATCCACCAAGCACTGAGACCTCCCATTAATCAACCAAGCACTGAGACCTCCCATTAATCAACCAAGCACTGAGACCTCCCATTAATCAACCAAGCACTGAGACCTCCCATTAATCAACCAAGCACTGAGACCTCCCATTAATCAACCAAGCACTGAGACCTCCCATTAATCAACCAAGCACTGAGACCTCCCATTAATCAACCAAGCACTGAGACCTCCCATTAATCAACCAAGCACTGAGACCTCCCATTAATCAACCAAGCACTGAGACCTCCCATTAATCAACCAAGCACGGAGACCTCCCATTAATCAACCAAGCACTGAGACCTCCCATTAATCAACCAAGCACTGAGACCTCCCATTAATCAACCAAGCACTGAGACCTCCCATTAATCAACCAAGCACTGAGACTTACTATTAATCAACCAAGCACTGAGAC
>CM064503.1:4700499-4730499 GCA_032716605.1 Paralithodes platypus | reverse complement strand
CCCGGTATGTGATCTTAGCCCTATTCCAATTACATCTAACGCCATCTGGATCCCGGTATGTGATCTTAGCCATATTCCAATTACATCTAACGCTATCTGGATCCCGGTATGTGATCTTAGCCATATTCCAATTACATCTAACGCCATCTGGATCCCGGTATGTGATCTTAGCTATATTCCAATTAAATCTAACGCCATCTGGATCCCGGTATGTGATCTTAGCCATATTCCAATTACATCTAACGCCATCTGGATCCCGGTATGTGATCTTAGCCATATTCCAATTACATCTAACGCCATCTGGATCCCGGTATGTGATCTATGTAAAATAATGGATAATTATTTTCTACACTACAGAGGTATACGAAACTTGTACATGGTCTTTAAATACGAATGCTGCCACTCCGACAAGACCTATGAACTACACAATGATTTTACATTTTTATGGGGATATGGGTCCACTAACTCTTACTCTAGGTAGCACCAACGAACTTGATAATAATCTATAACCCTGACCTCTTCGTAACTCAAAAGGGACCAGATCAAACTGGCTCTTAATATTCAAACCTATTACCTGGTGGACTCTTCCTAAATGAGAGGAATTTCAGCCCGATTGCTTTCACTCATTTTGGGTAATTAGAAGATAAGGGGTCAAGATTATTGTCAAGTTCGCTGGCGCTACCTATAGTGACTGTACCTGATCAGATATGTCTCAACGGAAGGCTTTCAAAACTGTAACCAACATACAGGGTGTCCCGAAATAGGTGTACCTAAATAGGATTAGGTTGGGAAAACATATTCTAAGCATAAATTGTTCTATAAGCAAAATTCAAAATTTGATTCATTACAGCCTGTTAAAATTTGCATTTTTTGTTTTAAATATTTCCCCATAAGGCTGGCCTAGCTGTCCTAGAGCTTACCACACACCTTGAGATAAATTTGTAAATTTTTCGGTAGAAAAATGTTCTGGCTAAAGGCCGGTTCATTATATTCGGGCAACGTTTAGACAAATTTATTAAGCTCAGGAAGGACGTCTACCCTTTAAAAGATTATAGACTATCTCAATTAGTCCTTTTAGCTACCATATATCCTTCCTAAGCTGCATAAAATCATCTAAAGGTAGCTGAAAAAAAAAGAAGGGTGACCGCTCTCAACCCTCCAATTATCGTCCAATTGCTCTCATTTCTTGCATATCTAAAGTGTTTGAAACTATTCTTACCTCAACATTTCTTAAGCATTTATCTTCCCATAACCTACTCTCAGACCGCCAGTATGGCTTCCTTAAGGGCCGCTCTACTGGTGATCTTCTGTCTTATCTTACTAACTCTTGGTCATCCTCCATTCGGGATTTCGGTGAGACTTTTTCTGTTGCACTAGACATATCGAAGACCTTCGATAGAGTCTGGCACAAATCCCTTATTTCCAAACTACCCTCCTTCGGTTTCTATTCCTCCATCTGTGCCTTTGTCTCTAATTTCCTTTCCGGTCGTTCCATAGCTGCGATTGTGGACGACCACCATTCACTTCCTCAACCTATCAACTCCGGTGTTCCTCAGGGTTCTGTCCTAACTCCAATTCTTTTCCTATTATTCATTAACGACCTTCTCAACTGCACCTCCAGCCCCCTTCACTCATATGCTGTCGACTCTACATTACACTATTCAACTAGCCTTCCACAAAATTATTCACAGCAGGAACTCCAAAACTTACATAAGGAGGCCATAACACACCTATCTTCTGATCTCTCTACTATCTCTAATTGGGGCAGAGAAAACCTTGTAACTTTCAATGCTGCCAAAACTCAATTTCTCCATCTGTCTACTCGTCGGCCCCTTCCAGAAAACTATGACCTACTCTTCATCTTCTCTTAATAATCTTGGTGAGTCTTTTTCTTCTGATCTCTCTTAGCAAGATCATATTACAACTCTAGCTAAAACAACTTCCCAGAAGCTGGGTGTGCTCAACCGCCTCCAGGGGTTCTTTACCCCTGCACAGCTTCTTGCTCTGTACAGGGGCACAGTGCATCCATTTATTGAGTATTGTTCACACGTGTGGGGAGGATCCTCTCATACAGCACTTCTAGACAAAGTAGAAAAGAAAGACTTCCGTCTCATTAACTCACGTCCACTCACCAGTCTCTCTCTCTTCGCCACATTGTTGCATATCTCTCACTATTCTACCGCTATTACAATAATCGGTGTTCCTCAGAGCTCTCTGTGTATACCACCCCCTCTTCGTAGAGCACATAGCACCCGTGTTGCAATACAATCCCATCCCTACTCTGTGCAACTCTCCAACTCAGAGTGAAACGTTATTCTCAATATTTCTTCTATTCAACAGCTGAGCTCTGGAACTCTATCCCAGAATCAGTCTTTCTCTCTTCCTATGACTTAAATTGCTTCAAACTCCATGTGTCCAGGCATTTCAGCTCGAACGTCCCTTAATGTTGGCCCTGTCACTTTTTCAACTCTGGGGGAGGCACTCGTTACAGGCAGTTCTGCCATTTGTCTCCCTCACTCAAATAGAAAAAAATAAATAATATGAAAGTAAGCCTAAAAGCATCACAAAGATATCAACTGTTCTACCTACCAGAAACAACAAAGCTAATGACTGTCTCTTCCTCCATAAACATATGCTTGCTCTCCATTAATCCTGAGGTCCATTTCAACTGCGAGATAGATGGACTCTCAATGGTGACAAAGATGTGACAAATGACCATCGATTTGTTGGTTAATATTAGGAGAACACTTTTGGATTGTATGAACCGTACTTATATTATGTTGGTTGATTAAACAGTGTAATGGGGGGGCAGTTACACAAACACACAAACCACACATCACTCTCATACAAGCACAACACACTCGTACGTTCACGCAAACACATACTTACATACATTACATACTTAAACACATACTTACATATATTACATACTTAAACACATACTTACATACATTACATACTTAAACACATACTTACATACATTACATACTTAAACCCATACTTACATACATTACATACTTAAACACATACTTACATACATTACATACTTAAACACATACTTACATACATTACATACTTAAACACATACTTACATACATTACATACTTACACATACTTACATACATTACATACTTAAACACATACTTACATACATTACATACTTAAACCCATACTTACATACATTACATACTTAAACACATACTTACATACATTACATACTTAAACACATACTTACATACATTACATACTTACACATACTTACATACATTACATACTTAAACACATACTTACATACATTACATACTTAAACCCATACTTACATACATTACATACTTAAACACATACTTACATACATTACATACTTAAACACATACTTACATACATTACATACTTAAACACATACTTACATACATTACATACTTAAACACATACTTACATACTTAAACACATACTTACATACATTACATACTTAAACACATACTTACATACATTACATACTTAAACCCATACTTACATACATTACATACTTAAACACATACTTACATACATTACATACTTAAACACATACTTACATACATTACATACTTAAACACATACTTACATACATTACATACTTAACCCATACATACATTACATACTTAAACACATACTTACATACATTACATGCATTCTTAAACACATACTTACATACATTACATACTTAAACACATACTTACATACATTACATACTTACATACATTACATACTTAAACACATACTTACATACATTACATACTTAAAACACATACTTACATACATTACATACTTAAACACATACTTACATACATTACATACTTAAACACATACTTAAACACATACTTACATACATTCTTAAACACATACTTACATACATTACATACTTAAACACATACTTACATACATTACATACTTAGACATACTTACATACATTACATACTTAAAACACATACTTACATACATTACATACTTAAACACATACTTACATACATTACATACTTAAACACATACTTACATACATTACATACTTAAACACATACTTACATACATTACATACATACTTAAACACATACTTACATACATTACATACTTAAACACATACTTACATACATTACATACTTAAACACATACTTACATACATTACATACTTAAAACACATACTTACATACATTACATACTTAAACACATACTTACATACATTACATACTTAAAACACATACTTACATACATTACATACATTCTTAAACACATACTTACATACATTACATACTTAAACACATACTTACATACATTACATACTTACATACATTACATACTTAAAACACAGCTCGCGCAAAAATATTTATACAGACTAATAACACACATTTTACTTCAACAGCTTCCTCTCACTCTAACACACCTTCTCCCCTCTATACACTCTTCTCTAGAACATAGGAAAAATGGGCGGGTGCCCAACCCCGAAAAGGGTTGAAATAGGGGAGCTATCCCCCCGCCAAAGGCGGCTTTCTAGGGCCTTTCCTAGCTGATGCTGAGAGGATTGGGTTCTAGTCATGTGGTGATGGGCTGGTCTATCAGAGTGAGAACTGAGCGATCTCTGCCATACCCATAGCTTACTCTGACTGTTCCTTTTACTTATATATTTTCTAGATCTCAAGTGACGGCGTCTCTTGCGTGGATTGACCTCCTAATCTACCAAGATTGGAAGCCAAAGCGTCACATCTTTCCTTTGCCCCTCAACTTTCTCTTCATAATTGCTGAGGGGCACAGGGCCCTGGGTGGGGCTTTGGTTTCCCGGGCGTTTCCGCACCCTCCTCAGCTCCCCGCCATGGAGTGGCTTCGGTCACCCAGGCTTTATTGTGGTCGGCAGGGAGGGTTCTGTGGGGGCGCTCGGTTACGGCCTTGGCCTTGCTCGGGGCCTTGGGGCTGTTCGGCCAGGCAGCTTGAGGAAAAACAACAACAACAACAACATAGGAAAAATAGAAAGTAGTTACGAGGTGCCGTTGTAAAGGCTTATTTATCCCTTAATACCCTCACCCTCACCTAACGAAACACTCATATATATATATATATATATATATATATATATATATATATATATATATATATATATATACTGTATATATGGCACACATGTCGAACGGAGTATAAACAATCGTTCATATAGATAAATACATACATAGATACATACAAACAGAGAGAGAGAGAGAGAGAGAGAGAGAGAGAGAGAGAGAGAGAGAGCGAGAGCGAGCGTGCGTGCCTCCGTGTGTGTGTGTGTGTGTGTGTGTGTGTGTGCGTGTGTGTTTCTGCCTTTCTCAAGGTTTCCTACTAATTTAAACATCAATATTCTTATCTTTATGTGATATCTATTCATAAGCACAAGTGAGTTTATCAGTAAGGTAACAAGAATATTGTAGCAATAATACACCAAGACCACCACCACCACAGTAAACAAAAGCTTTCGAAACACTAAACAAAAGCTTTCGAAACAGTAAACAAAAGCTTTCGAAACAGTAAAAAAAAAAGCTTTCGAAACAGTAAACAGAGCTTTCGAAACAGTAAACAAAAGCTTTCGAAACAGTAAACAAAAGCTTTCGAAACACCAAACAAAACCTTTCGCAACACTAAAACAAAGGCTTTCGCAACACTAAAACAAAGGCTTTCGAAACAGTAAACAAAGGCATTCAAAGCACTAAATAAAAGCTTTCGAAACACCAAAACAGAAGCTTTCCAAAAACTAAAACAAAGGCTTTCGAAACAGTAAACAAAGGCATTCGAAACACTAAAACAAAGGCTTTCGAAACAGTAAACAAAACCTTTCGAAACAGTAAACAAAGGCATTCGAAACAGTAAACAAAGGCATTCGAAACAGTAAACAAAGGCATTCGAAACGGTAAACAAAGGCATTCGAACCAGTAAACAAAAGAGCCGCCATAACTCCGCCGAAGGTCAATAGGAGCGACGGGGTTCCTTGGAAATACGTTCTATAATGTATATGTATCGCTTTGTGTGGAGTAGCCTGTCTATAATTTACATGTATCGCTTTGTGTGGCCTTTGTGTACCGGACACTCGGGACTTGGCTACATGCGAGTTTCGTTCTATAAGGAAGTTGGAGCCGTAGACATCGATATCAAACAGAATTACCAGCTACAATACGGTTGTAGTGCATTAATAAATACAGAAAACCCAATTCAACATGTTCTATAAGGAAGTTGGAGCCGTAGACATCGATATTAAACAGAATTACCAGCTACAATACGGTTGTAGTGCATTAATAAATACAGAAAACCCAATTCAACATACTCTTAAGCCATCAAAAACCTACATTATTATTGCATTTCTGTTTACTATCGATGTTTACAGCTCCAACTTCCTTATAGCCTGAAACTCGCAAGTGGTCAATTGGCTACTTGCGAGTTTCGTTCTATAAGGAAGTTGGAGCCGTATACATCGATATCAAACAAAATTACAATACTATTGTAGGTTTCTGATGGATATAAAGTATGATTAAATTGGTTGGTGGATCACATAATATAGGCTTTCATTAATTTAATTGAAGGTGTTTGGTGTTGTGGTGAAATTAATTAAATATAGATTTATATATTAATAAATGTACAAAGGCCGTATTTTGCCGGTTATTTTGCTCCATAACAATGTCCACAGCTCCAACTTCCGTATAGCCTGAAACTCGGCAATTGAATACTGGGAGTGTAGAGGTGAATATTGTACGATAGCAAGGCTGAATATCGACTATCTTAAGATGTGGCCGCTAAATATTTAACCCTTCCAGTACCAGTGCCGCCTTTTAACTTTATGCTGGCTACTATTAGACGATTACATTAAGCTTAAAAAGGGCCTCCAGCAATTACCAGGCTTCGAACTATCTCACTTAACCCTTTTCACTACCACAGATCCTTCTCACACTGTACAAAATCGTCTAAATGTGGCAAAAATAAAACTAATTAGACGTCGCCGGTACAGAAGGGGTTAATGCTAAGAACAGGTAAATTACATGCACTAGAAAGGTTGAATAATTTATGATTCTTGGAGGGAATAAATGGAGTTTCATAATTAAACTTGAGGGGCCTGAATATTTAGAGCTACAGTTGAATATTTAGAGCTACAGTTGAATATTTAGAGCTACAGTTGAATATTTAGAGCTACCGTTGAATATTTAGAGCTACAGTTGAATATTTAGAGCTACAGTTGAATATTTAGAGCTACCGTTGAATATTTAGAGCTACAGTTGAATATTTAGAGCTACAGTTGAATATTTAGAGCTACAGTTGAATATTTAGAGCTACAGTTGAATATTTAGAGCTACAGTTGAATATTTAGAGCTACAGTTGAATATTTAGAGCTACAGTTGAATATTTAGAGCTACCGTTGAATATTTAGAGCTACAGTTGAATATTTAGAGCTACCGTTGAATATTTAGAGCTACAGTTGAATATTTAGAGCTACAGTTGAATATTTAGAGCTACAGTTGAATATTTAGAGCTACAGTTGAATATTTAGAGCTACAGTTGAATATTTAGAGCTACAGTTGAATATTTAGAGCTACAGTTGAATATTTAGAGCTACCGTTGAATATTTAGAGCTACAGTTGAATATTTAGAGCTACAGTTGAATATTTAGAGCTACCGTTGAATATTTAGAGCTACCGTTGAATATTTAGAGCTACCGTTGAATATTTAGAGCTACCGTTGAATATTTAGAGCTACCGTTGAATATTTAGAGCTACCGTTGAATATTTAGAGCTACCGTTGAATATTTAGAGCTACCGTTGAATATTTAGAGCTACAGTTGAATATTTAGAGCTACCGTTGAATATTTAGAGCTACCGTTGAATACCACACTTATAGGAGTTACTGGCTTGAGTTATAGAAGATTGATTACGTTAAGGGGAGATTTCCACTTGAGGGATTATTTTCGTAACCCCTTTCTCCCTCATGTTTAACTCCACTGCTATTGAGATTTTAAGACGTTTGCCCCATTAGTTTGGCTATTTTAAGAAATTTCGCCCCATGTCTGTCAATGTTTAGACATTTCGTACCATTTAGACGTCGATTTTTTCCTGGCGAGCGATAGCGAGCCTGTTATGTAAGAGGAAACGGCCTTCGGCCGGGACATTTTTCTAACGAAAAATGTACAAATTTATCTTGAAGGGCGTCAAGGGAGTGTCATTTTTAAGCTTGATGGAGGTTTAGGGTACAAACTAAATACCTCCCCTTAAAACCTTCTGTATCAGCGACGTCTCTTTTTTATTTGATATCGGCTGCATTTAGACGATTTTAAGGAACTTAGGAAGGATATAAATATGATAGCTGAAAGTGATAATTGAGATAGTCTGCAGCCTTTTCCATGGGTAGACGTCCTTCCTAAGCTGAATAAAATCGTCTACTAATAATGGCCACGATCAAATTAAAATGACGTCACCGGTACAGTCTGGGGTAAACTATAACATACCAAGCAAAGAGGGCAAAGTAATTGATATGAAGAAGAGACGATTTTTGTTTTTTTTCCATTGTATTCACTAGTTTCATTTATTTCATTAATTATGTTTATTTGTCAGGTAATTGGTGGATTGGTGATAACGATTTTTTTTTTTTTTTTTTTTTACCTCATATTAAATTATGAAGCTTGGACAACAAAATAGATAAATATAAACTAAGAACCCCATCCCCCACTGCGAGATCAATTTGTACATTTTTGGGTAGCAAAATGGTTCCTATATTACGAGAGAGAGAGAGAGAGAGAGAGAGAGAGAGAGAGAGAGAGAGAGAGAGAGAGAGGGAGAGAGAGAGAGAGAGAGAGAGAGAGAGAGAGGTGAGAGCAGTGACTATGGATTTCCTATAATGGCTGACAATGGGATGCTCTTTAATAGCTAGTGGTAGAGGGAAGGGGAAGGTAATAAAATGTATTATGTATAAATGAATAAATAGACAAATGTATATATATGTATGTATGTAATGTATGTATAATACTCAGGCACATACCCCATTGCTGGAGGTGGCCGACACAAGACAGAGCTCGAACAGAAACAACATTTAAAGTTCCTATTCTCAGGGTCCGGGACCACTTTCGCGTTTCCTCGCCATTTTCTCTGTCTCGTCCAACAGGAGAATTATACAAGGGGAGGAGGATTCCTAGCCCCCTGCATATTATATGTATATATATATATATATATATATATATATATATATATATATATATATATATATATATATATACAGTATATATACAGTATATATATATATACAGTACATATATATATACTGTATAGTATTATCCTTAACGCGGCTGCATCTATAATAATAATAATAATAATAATAATAATAATAATAATAATAATGATGATCCACATACTCTTTGCAATAAAAACTGAAAACCGGAGCTGCTTATCATTATTGACATATTGAACATGATTGAATTAAGTCAATTCAACTTTGTACTTATAAATAAAAATGGCAGATGCAAAACTCATTGACTCTCCGAATAATTTACGAAATTGCATAAAGGCATTTTGGATCCACGGCAAAAAAAAAAAAAAAAAAAAAAAAAAGCCATTGGCGACTTATCAGCATATAAATCTCTTATTTGAGAATCGGAAATAAAATTGAATTAAGGGGGTCACCGGCTTTTTGTTTTATCTTTCTCTCCTTTTCTCTCTTTCCCTGGTTTGTATCTATTCTGCCCCTTTGAGCCAACTGTTTTAAGACGTTTATCCCCATCCAGGTGTCGATTTCTTCCTGGCGAGCGATAGCGAACCAGCATAATATGGAGAGATCCGGCTTCGCCGGAGAAATTTTTCTACCGAAAAAAATGTACAAATTTAGCTTGCTGTCGAAAAACAAATATATATATATATGCTGGCTCGCTACCGCTCGCCAGGAAAACATTGACACCTGGATGGGGGGGCAAACGTCTTAAAACAGTAGGCTGAATGGGGCCGAATGGATAAAAGCCTAATAGAGAGGGAGAGAGAGATAAAAACAAAAAAGCGAGGTGGGCTCCCTTAAAAAGGCTGCGAGTTTCATACGGCGCGAACGAAACTTAATTTGTTGTCAAAGTTATATATACGGGGAATATTTTATCGCTGACGTAACGAAGCTTATGGGGGAGGGGGGGGGGGGAGGAGGGGGAAGGGGGCTTTTTCAGGTCCCCTCTTCTCCCTCATGTTAACCCCTATTAGTTTTCATATTTTAACACGTCTGGCCCAACAGCGATTATAAACCGTTTCACCCCATTTCTTTGTGTAATCTCAAGACCATTCGTGCCCCATTTAGGTGTCGATTATTTTTTTCCTGGCAAGCGACAACGAGCTTTGGCCAAGACATTTTGCTACCGAAAAATGTACGAATTTATCACGAAGGGGGATCTTAGGGATGTTGTTTTAAGTTTTGATATAGGTTTAAATGGAGGACAATAAATATATAAATCGACCAATAAAGAAACCCCTCCCCCCTTAAGAGGAGACAGGCCGTTTATCTGGACCCCTTTCTCCCTCGTGTTAAACCCCATTTGTTTTGAGATTATAACACGTTCGGCCCATTAGTTTGGCGATTTTAACACCTTTTGCCCCATTTCCTTGTCAAATTTAAGACCTTTCGTAACATTTAGGTGTCGATTATTTCCTGGCGAGCAATAGCGAGCCTGAAATGTTAAGAGGAACCGGCCTTCGGTCGGGACATTTTTCTACCAAATATTTACAAATTCATCTTGAAGGGGGTTCTAGGGGGTGTTTTTCTAAGCTTGATGGAGGTCTAGCGAGAAAACTAAGAAATAAAGGAATAAATAAATTAATAGAAAACAAAAGGTCCGTCTCCCCTTAAGTCGTGTTAGAAGTATAATTCTAGCAGATAATTTTTACCAAAGTTTTGTATTCTGCTGCGAGTTATCATAGCAATTTGAAGGTTACGCGGTAATGTTTTCTATAATTCCTATAATTATTCCTATAATTATTTCTATGATTATAAGCGATGTACCGGAGCAGGGGGTAATGGCTTTTATCAGAGGTTTGACCATGGTAGACTCATACACACAAGCAGACACACACACACACACACACACACACACACACGACACACATAACAGACACACACACACACACACACGCAACAGACACACACACACACACACACACACACACACACACACACACTCACACACACACACATAACAGACACACACACACACACACGCAACAGACACACACACACACACTCACACACACACACATAACAGACACACACACACACACACACATAACAGACACACACACACACACACGCAACAGACACACACATACATAGAACAGACACACACACACACACACACACACACACACACACACACACACACACACAAGACACACACACATAACACACACACACTCACACACACACAAACGAAGATGGTGACAAGTAATGATGATATTTGTAGTGATAATGATGACCGTAGTGATGATGGTAGGTTAAGTTAGTTTAGTTGACATTAGAAGGTGACAATTGTAGTGATGATAGTAGTAGTGATCATGGTGGTAATATTAGTGATGATGGTGAGAGTAGTAGTGATGATTATAATAATAATAGTGCTATATTATAGTAATGGTGATAGTGACTAGTAGTGATGATGATGATGACCCATCGCAGAGTTGGGTATGCCGTTTTGATTTTGGGCGAAACGGCACGTCTACTTTATTAAGTTATTTGTTGGTGGCGTCATTATTTCTTAACAAACAGTGATCACTGCGAAACTAGATAGCCAATTACGAAGAATTACAATCTTAATGAAGAACTGCAGCTTGTATTTTTTTGTATTTATTATTATTTTTTGTATTATTGTGTAATGTGAATTGTGTACATATGCTACTAATGTCGGAATATTGTAATCGGATTCGTGTATAAAGCAAAATACGAAATAAAACGAACGCACGCCATCCATATTATGCAAGATAGTGAACTAGTTTGTGACGGCGATAAACACCATCCTATAATTATTGCTCATTAATAATAACAGGACTCACGAGGAATATTCAGGCCAGAGACAATAACCAAACAAGAGGAATACAAATACGAGACAATTATACCCGTGGTAAGGGGGGTAGTGGTTATTTATTGGTCTGTTTAGATATTTATTAATGTTTTTTTTTTTTTTTTTTTTTTTTTTTTTTTTTTTTTATAGTTTCCTCGCTAGACCTCTATCAATCTTAAAAAAAACACTCCCTAGATCCCCTTCAAGATATATTTGTACATATTTTCGATAAAATATTGTCCGGTTTCTCTTACAGTTACAGACAGGCTGGCTATCGCTCGCCAGGAATAAATCGACACCAAAGTGACACTAACGGTCTTGATATTGATATACAAATGGGACAAACTAATAAGGGGAACGTCTTAAAATCTCAAATTTAATGGGGCTAAACATGAGGGAGAAGGCGGTCCAGAAAAAAACAACCATCCCCCCTAAAAAATTGAACAAACGGGTAATGATAAAGACATACCAAACCAAGCAGGGGTAATAGTGTACACAAGCTGGACGACACAAACTGACGAACAGATGTTTATAGTACACACGAACGCACTCACAGAGGAAGGTACTGGGGTTCTCGAAAAGGGGCTCCATTCCTGACGTTGTTCTTGATTTACAGTGTGCTGGCTTAATAATCCAATAGGGTTGATAGCCTCTGAAGTCTTATTCTAACTAACTAACTAATCACCTAGCCTAATTTACTGTAACCTGCTCCTCGTCCATATTGATATAAATATGTACTAATCCATCGAGATAATCAGAGAGGCTATGTATGTGTAGGGAATCAAATGGTTGGGAGGGTACAATGCCGTGTACAAACCACTTGCTTTAAAATAGAAAATAAAATTACAAACTATAAAAACAGACTCCTATCCTCTTACCCTCTCCCCTCTCTCTCTCTCTCTCTCTCTCTCTCTCTCTCTCTCTCTCTCTCTATTATATCTATATATATATATATATATATATATAATCAGAGTGAGAGCTGAGCGTTCTCTGCTATACCAATAGCTTTCTCTGACTGTTCCTTTCGCTTACATATTTTCTAGATCTCAAGTGACGACGTCTCTTCCGTGGATTGACCTCTCCACTGGCAACCTAGAGGTTGGCAGACTGGGAGCCAAAGCGTCACATTTTTCCTTTGCCCCTCAACTTTCCCTTCATAATTGTTAAGGGACACAGGGCCCTGGGTGTGGCTTCGGTGTCCGGGGTGTTTCCGCACCCTCCTCAGCTCCTCGCCTTAGAGAGGCTTCGGTCACCTGGGCTTTAGTGGTAAGGGGAGGTGTGGTGGAGTGGTCATGCCACTGGATTGGTAATCCAATGGACCCGGGTTCAAATCCCGATATGTCAATGGGAAGATATTATTGGGATTGAATTTGTGCTGTACGTAGTATCAGTGCATTACCACAAAGCCCACCGAAATGCCAAATAAATACCCTCATTGTTCCCTGATTAAATAACACTGTATGAATATTCCCATATTCAAAATATGATACAGGGGGACAATGCCTAGTGAGTTCACTGCTCAATAGGTGGCGTTCTGAGAGTGAGGGTCTGAGTCTGGAGGGTGAGACGGTGAAGCACCTGAGCGAAGCAACCGGCCGCTTCAGAGATGGAGCTGTTTCGAGCCATGATGGTTGCTTCACATGTCTCACTCCCCAGACTGGAACAAGACCTCACGGGCTTCACCGTGTTGAGCGGTGGAATGTACAGGCTCTCAGCCTATGCCCGAGAGGGAGTAGTTGGAATATAGAAAGAAGAAAGAAAAAAAAAAAAAAAAAAAAAAAAAAAAAAAAAAAGCAGGGAGGGTTCTGTGGGGGCGCTCGGTTATGGCCTTGGCCTTGCTCGGGACCTTGGGGCTGCTCGGCCAGACAGCCTGAGGAACAACAACAACAACTGACGCTATGAAACCCCCTCACATTACCCTCCCCCCTCCCCCCCCCCCCCACCTCCTACTCCTCCTAACACTACACTCACACACGTGAAATATGGAGTCTGATTCGGAGACTTGTACTTAAATATTTCAGACCACTGCCCATCCAATACTACAAACCTCCACGCGGCCCAAGAATTATTTGACCTATATATTCTGCTCTTAAGGGGACATGGTTATTTTTTTCTGGCCCCTCTTCTCTTCATGCTTAGCCCCATATTTTTTATTTTATTTTAAGACGTTCGGCCCATTAGTTTGGCGACCTTTCGCCCCTTCTCTGTGTCAATATTAAGATTTTTCGTGTTATTCAGGTGTCGAATGTTTCCTGGCCTGTAATTTCGGCGGAACTGACATTAAGCTACCAATAAATGGACACATATATCTTGAAGGGGGATCCTGCGGTTGTTATTTTTAGTGTGATGGAGGTCAAGGGAGGAAACTAAAAGAAATAATACATATATGAAAAACAAAACAAAAAATCGAAAACACGACAACAACAACCATCTCCCCATAAGTGTGGAGGCAGTTCTCATATTTCACCGTGTACCTGATGTTTAATGGCACTAACAATGATCTTTTAACTAGGTGCTTACAACCAGCCTTATGTCTCTTGTTAGTACCTGGTGGCAGAGTAGGGACTGGTTTGCCTATTGGTTGTTGTTGTTTTAACCCCTTCAGTACGACGACGTCTATTTGTTGTTGTTGTTTTAACCCCTTCAGCACGACGACGTCTATTTACCTTTGATTCTGGCAACACAACCCCACCCCTACTATGTGCAACTCTCCAACCGAAGAGTGAAGCGTTATTCCCAGTCTTTCTTCTATTCAACAGCTGAGCTCTGGAATTCAGAATCAGTCTTTCCCTCTTCCTATGACTTAAATTGCTTTAAACTCTGTGTGTCCAGGCATTTTTGGCTCGAACGTTCCTTGATTTTGGCCCTGTCATATATATATATACATATGGGGACCAGAAGAACGACCCAATCCCCCTAATTCAACTGACGGTAAATTGAATCCCATAGCACCAAATTTCTGGATATTTAGTGGAAAAGTTTGAGACCCCGATGTCTGTGTGTCATATTAAGGGGAGGTATTTAGTTTGTTCCCTAGACCTCCATCAAGCTTAAAATTACACCCCCTTGAGTCCCTTTCAAGATAAATTTGTAAATTTTTCGGTAGAAAAATGTCCCGGCCGAAGGCCGGTTCCTCTTAAATTACAGGCTCGCTATCGCTCGCCAGGATAAAATCGACACCTGAATTGCACGAAAGGTCTTAATATGGGGTGAAAGTTCTTAAAATCGCTAAACTAATGGGGCAAACGTTTTATAATATCAAAAGCAATGGGGCTAAACATGAGGGAGAAAGGGGTCCAGAAAAAAATCCCTCAAAAAGTGGAGACCTCCCCTTAATGAGGAGCGTTCACAATGAACAACATATGTCGATACTAAATATTCGTAATATGCGAGTCATGGCAATTTACCGTCAGCTGAAAAGAAACTAGCATAGAGTGAGTCCAAGTATATTATTCAGGTTATGCGGTGTAGATCTTCTGTGTCTCTGAAATGAACGTTAGAGGACCAAAACCATGCCAAAGAAAAACAATCTATTTTCTACTCGGCTTTGAAAGGACCTCTATTAACCCTCTCCGACATATGACGCGATTTTGAGCCTATTAGGGATACTTTAAAACCTTTGTTACCATCAGGGGTATTTAGAAACCTTTAGTTTAGTTACTTCAACCTCTGCAGTTGTCTTTGAGTTAGCTGTGGGCAGAACACTCATTTTGGAGAGGTAATTATAAGAGTGAGAGAACTCTATTTCTTATTGCTAATCTGGCAACCTCTGCGTCATATGAGTCTGAAGGGTTTAATTGCATATATACAGTATATATATATAAAACGTGTCAATTAACCCTCCAGTTCGAACAGAGGCCTTCCTACGGTGAACACAAATACTTGGAGGTAGGTAGAAATATGCGATATATGGCGTTAAGGGCAGATCTCCACTTGAGGGATTTTTTTCTTGACCCCTTTCTCCCTCATGTTTAGCCCCATTGCTTTTGATATTATAAAACGTTTGCCCCATTAGTTTAGCGATTTTAAGAACTTTCACCCCATATTAAGACCTTTCGTGCCATTCAGGTGTCGATTTTATCCTGGCGAGCGATAGCGAGCCTGTAATTTAAGAGGAACCGGCCTTCGGCCGGGACATTTTTCTATCGAAAAATGTACAAATTTATCTTGAAAGGGACTCAAGGGGGTGTAATTTTAAGCTTGATGGAGGTCTAGGGAACAAACTAAATACCTCCCCTTAAGAGGTCAAGATTATTGTCAAATTCGCTGGTGCTACCTATACCACCATCATAACTGGTCAGGTCAGGTCAAGGTATTGAGGGATAAATAAGCCTTTACAACGGCACCTCGTATCTACATTCTACTTTTCCTATTTTTCTGAAGAGTGTAGAGAGGGGAGAAGAGGTGTTGGAGAGAGAGGAAGCTGTTGGAGTGGCTTTGTTATGTGGTTACTAGTCTGTATAGAGAGAGGGGAAGAGGTGTTGGAGGGAGAGAGGAAGCTGTTGGAGTGGCTTTGTTATGTGGTTACTAGTCTGTATAGAGAGAGGGGAAGAGGTGTTGGAGGGAGAGAGGAAGCTGTTGGAGTGGCTTTGTGTGTTAGTAGTCTGTATAGAGAGGGGAGAAGAGGTGTTGGAGATAGAGAGGAAGCTGTTGGAGTGGCTTTGTTATGTGGTTACTAGTCTGTATAGAGAGAGGGGAAGAGGTGTTGGAGGGAGAGAGGAAGCTGTTGGAGTGGCTTTGTTATGTGTGTTACTAGTCTGTATAGAGAGGGGGAAGAGGTGTTGGAGGGAGAGAGGAAGCTGTTGGAGTGGCTTTGTTATGTGTGTTACTAGTCTGTATAGAGTGTAGAGAGGGGAGAAGGGGTGTTGGAGAGATAGAGGAAGCTGTTGGAGTGGCTTTGTGTGTTAGTAGTCTGTATAGAGAGGGGAGAAGAGGTGTTGGAGAAAGAGAGGAAGCTGTTGGAGTGGCTTTGTTATGTGTGTTACTAGTCTGTATAGAGAGTGTAAAGAGGGGAGAAGGAGTGTTGGAGAGAGAGAGGAAGCTGTTGGAGTGGCTTTGTTATGTGGGTTATTAGTCTGTATAGACTATAGAGAGTGTAGAGAGGGGAGAAGAGGTGTTGGAGAGAGAGGAAGCTGTTGGAGTGGCTTTGTTATGTGTGTTATTAGTATGTATAGAGTAGAGAGGGGAGAAGAGGTGTTGGAGAGAGAGAGAGAGAGGAAGCTGTTGGAGTGGCTTTGTTATGTGTGTTACTAGTCTGTATAGAGTAGAGAGGGGAGAAGAGGTGTTGGAGAGAGAGAGAGAGAGGAAGCTGTTGGAGTGGCTTTGTTATGTGTGTTACTAGTCTGTATAGAGTAGAGAGGGGAGAAGAGGTGTTGGAGAGAGAGAGAGAGAGAGAGAGAGGAAGCTGTTGGAGTGGCTTTGTTATGTGTGTTACTAGTCTGTATAGAGTAGAGAGGGGAGAAGAGGTGTTGGAGAGAGAGAGAGAGAGGAAGCTGTTGGAGTGGCTTTGTTATGTGTGTTACTAGTCTGTATAGAGTAGAGAGGGGAGAAGAGGTACAAAGGAGTACAAAGGAGTACAAAGGAAATCAAGCAACAACAGATCTAGTGACCCTTCTAGGTTGCTTGTCCTCCAAAACACTGAGGATCAAGTGTCCAAACAGTGGTTTAGAGTGGGTAAGGGAACATTGGAAAGGGAATTACTGCCCTGGAACTAATGTCCGTGGCAGGATTAGGAAGTTAGTAGGGGACAGATGGGTTAGTAACTGAGGGGGGGATAAAATAAAGTTATTCATTTACAAACGCAGTCAGTCGCGGGTTTGATGCGAGATATTTGTCTAGGCGGAGTTTAAATGAATCAACGGTGATGCAGTCTATAACGTTTCGGGGAAGCCCATTCCACAAGTTGACAACTCGATTGAAGAAGAAATTCTTAGATTCGTGTGAGTTAAAAGATTTACCAATAATTTTGCAACCGTTTCCCCGCGTGTAATTAGATTGGTTGATAGTGAAGTACTTACTACAGTTCATACGTACTACAGGTGTTGGAGAGAGAGAGAGAGAGGAAGCTGTTGGAGTGGCTTTGTTATGTGTGTTACTATACAACATTAAAATAGTCTGTATATACGTCGTCGAGGTGTCCTACCACCACCACCACCACCACCATCACCACCACCACCACCACCACCACCACCACCAATAAACAACACGATAAATATCTACCCATAAGTGGTCTCTTGCGTATTGCCCCATGCATAAGACAGCCTCCAACTCCTGGAAGAACAGAAGGGTTGGTCAATAATCTGAGGGCATATGTTTTGTTGTTTCTTCTATACTCCCAACTACTTAACCCCTTCAGGACCATGACGCCTTTTTACCTTTAATTCTGGGTAAACTGAGATGATTTTGGGCAGTTTAGGAAGGGCCTATGTTCCTCATAGGGTTTATCAACATCATATTGACCCATCTGAGTCGTATAGGTAGATTATAATACTAAAGACGTCACCGGTACAGAAAGGGGTAAATTTGTTGTTCCTCGGCTAAATATGTATATATATATATATATATATATATATATATATATATATATATATATATATATATATATATATATATGTATATTTGGCCAGAATATTTTCTTTAATGCAAACACTGTTGAAGACCTGAGCCTATTTATAATGGACCACCTTTTTAGATTTTCTTTCATTACATCTAACATTATTTCTTAAGGGGAGGTTCTTAGTTTGGTCTCTAGGTATCCATCAAGCTTAAGATTACACCCCCTTGAGCCCCTTTCAAGATAAATTTGTACATTTTTCGGTAAATTACAGGCTCGCTATCGCTCGCCAGGATAAAATCGACACCTAAATGGCACGAAAGGTCTTAACATTGACAGAAATGGGGCGAAAGTTCTGAAAATAACCAAACTAATGGGGCGAACGTCTTAAAATATCAAAAGCAATGGGGCTAACCATGGGGGAGAAAAAGGGGTCAAGAAAACAATCCCTCAAGTGGAGACCTCCCCTTAAAAGCTAGAGGGTGAAGTTGGAAAAGTAAATTGCCCAAAAAAATTAATTGCCCTTTATTTCTTATTCAGTCTGTACGTTTCGGATCCATTAACCCATCTTCAGCAAATACACTAGTCAGGGGAGATGTCCACTTGAGGGATTTTTTTTCTGGATTCCTTTCTCCCTCATGTTTAGTCCCATTGTTTTCCTAATGTTAAGACGTTCGCCCCCATTATTTTCACGCTTTTAGGAACTTTCAACCCATTTCTGTCAATTCTAAGACGTTTCGTGCCACTTAGGTGTCGATTTTATCCTGGCGAGCGATAGCGAGCCTGTAATTTTAGAGGAACCGGCTTTCAGCCGGGAAATTTTTCTACCGAAAAATGTACAAATTTATCTTGAAAGGGGCTCAAGGGGGTGTAATCTTAAGCTTGAAGGGTATCTAGGGACCAAGCTAAAAACCTCCCCTTAAAAGTTGTATTAAAATCTAAAAAGCTGATCCATAATAAATATGCTCAGGTCTTCAGCAGTTTTGTTTTCTTCTATATTCCAACTACTCCCTCTCGGACATAGGCTGAGAGCCTGTACATTCCACCGCTCAACACGGTGAAGCCCGTGAGGTCTTGTTCCAGTCTGGGGAGTGAGACATGTGAAGCATCCATCATGGCTCGAACCAATAATTGTGTAAATAATGGGAAGGATGGTGGCAGGAGGAAACACGAAGAAAGGTTTGCATTAAAGAATATATATATATATATATATATATATATATATATATATATATATATATATTATACGCTAATATATATATGAGGTTGTGGTCTTTGGTTTGCGAGCCTGTATTGTGGTCGGAATATTCTGTTCTCTCTGTCACAGTGTCACTTTTCTCTGGTGCATAAATTACTGCCAGCATATTTATTGGTCTCGCTATTATGACTTCCGCATCCCCCCCCCCCCCCCACCTGTCTGTCTGTCTGTCTGTCTGTCTGTATTTCTATCACACACACACACACACACACACACACACACACACCCTCTCTCTCTCTCCCACACTAATAAATAAAGCTGCCAGATATCAAGACCCCCAGCACTCCAACACATATAACCTTGATCACTAATACATGTACAGTCGCGCTAATAAGTCATGTCTCGGCACCAAGTATGTGTTGATCAATAATTGGTTACAGCCACATCTAAGCTTCATTTCTTCATATCGAGTGACATATACAAACATGTTCCTTCACTTACCCACCCTATTCAACATCTGACAGATATTAATACAGTACAGAGCAAGCCAAACGTGACTTACTAGCGCGACTGTACATACCCTAGGCTAACATAGTGGTATAATTGAATGATGCCCATAAGTCCCTGTCGACCCTACCATTATAGCTTACAGACCACCAACCAAGGTATTCACAGTCCGTAGAGTTATTGGTTCTGTTGCTATGAAGTAGGTAGTACAAAGGAGATCAAGCAACAACAGGTCTAGTGATCCTTCTAGGCTCTCTCTCGCTCTAGTTCTCTCGCTCTCTCTCTCTCTGTAGTTCTCTCGCTCTCTCTCTCTCTCTCTCTGTAGTTCTCTCGCTCTCTCTCTCTCTCTATATATATCTCTTCTCTTCTCTTCTCTCTCTCTCTCTCTCTCTCTCTCTCTCTCTCTCTCTCTCTCTCTCTCTATCTATCTATCTCTTCTTTCTCTTCTCTTCTCTCTCTCTGGTTCTCCTCTCGCTCCTGTCTATCTCTTCTTTCTCTCTCTTCTATCTCTTTCCTCTCTATCCTCTCTCCTCTCTCCTCCTCTCTCTCTCTCTCGCGGGAAGTTGGACACAATAGGCAATACATAGCGTGGATGTCACCTCCGAACATATAACTAATAGTGACCTGAAGAAGCTACAGTATCTGCGAAACGTTGTTAATAAAGTGCTCCTCCTCACATGGGGTTTATATTAAGGGGGGTCACCTGCTTTGTTTTTATCTTTCTCTCCTTTTCTCTCTTTCTCTGGCTTGTATCCATTCGGCCCCATTCAGCCAACTGTTTTAAGATGTTTACCCCCATCCAGGTGTCATTTTCTCCCTGGCGAGCGATAGCGACCCAGCATTGTATGGAGAAATCCGGCTTCGCCGGAGAAATTATTCTTTCGAAAAATATACAAATTTAGCTTGCTGTGAAAAAAAATAAAAAATAAAAAATATATATATATATGCTGGCTCGCTACCGCTCGCCAGGAAAATATTGACACCTGGATGGGGGTAAACGTCTTAACACAGTAGGCTGAATGGGGCCGAATGGATACAAGCCAAAGAGAAAGAGAAAAAAGCGAGGTGGGCACCTTTAAAAAAAGTTGGACCTACAGTCAATATCAAGGCTGTTATGTGACCCCATACAGTGACCAACCGTGACCACTATGTGTACCTTACGTGTTACATAAGTGCCGGAATGATGTATATGTGTGTGTTAGTGATCCTGTAGCCAGCACACACACACACACACAGGTACAGTACCGCTCATAAGTACCTGGGCACTTCCTTACCATACGAATGATGGAGGGAGCATTGACTAATATAAATATAAAAATTAATAACAAAAGTAATAAAAAAATAAAAATAAAAAAAAAATATATAAACGAAAAAAACAAAAATTATATATACTGGATATATATATATATACATATACACAATAGTTTATTACAGCTGTTCCTTCGTTTCTTTCAGGATTGACAGAAGCTCTGCCTGCCTCCTTTACTTTCCTACAGTATGATAAGACAAACTCAGAATGCCCATGAATATTCAGAACACCACACTTATGAGGGTTATCGCGAGCCACATACACTGGCAGAACACGATGGTTCTCTGGTCTCAAACTAAACGGGTTACCTAAGCAATCAACATTATTCACGAGTTAATGATTTAAAATAAGCAACAGAAAATGGTGTATGTGTGTATACGGTCACCGGAGCGCTATGTTGAGACAGACAGACACACACACACATAATATCCTTGGTGTGTTTATCGTGGCCTTCATTATTGATGGTTGGGGTATACAAAGGTGTGTGTGTGTGTGTGTGTGTGTGTGAAGGGGGGGGGGGGGGGGTTGGGGGGGGGGGGGGGGAGGTGAGTATTGAGGGTGAATGGGGAAGTGGAGGAGGGGGATGAAGAGGTGAATGAGGAAGTGGAGGAGGGTGATAAAGGGGTGAATGGGGAGGGGGAGGTGGGGTATGGAACAGAGGGACTGAGTTGTGAAATTAAACAGCAATTGAGGCACAGGGGTGGATATATATATATATATATATATATATATATATATATATATATATATATATATATATATATATATATATATATATATATAGAGAGAGAGAGAGAGGAGAGAGAGAGAGAGAGAGAGAGAGAGAGAGAGAGAGAGAGAGAGAGAGAGAGAGAGAGAGAGAGAGATATGCAGATAGTTAGGCAGACGGACCCACTTCGAAGGAAATAAAAAATAAAATAAAAACGGGTGTGTTTGTAAATAATTATGGTGACGTTGTGTGACGGCTTGTGACGGCCAGCTGAATCTCCTTGACACACTCTCAATGGCCGAGAAGACACATATGTATACATGCAAGGGATGTATTCAATGTACATATAAAACATAGATGAATTATATAGAGTATAATAGTATATATAGATAGCCTACTGACCTGACATATATGATAATAACTAACATCCCGTTCTTAACCTTAATCATCAATTACAAACCCCAATAAGAACATAAGAACATAAGAAAATGGGAGTCTGCAGAAAGCCGATTGGCCTAAGCAAGGCAGATCCCTGTCCCACACAACCCCAAATCAATTACAAAGCCCAATTATAGGCTCAACACTCTAATACCCTGAGGATCATCTTACCAAAACGGTTAGAGATTAACGCAGGATTATGGGGGTCTGCAGAGCGCTGATTGGCCCAACCCGGCTGATCCCCCTTCACACCCAACCCCTCTCGTCCATATGCTTATCCAATTTTATCTTAAAGCTCCCTACAGTTTTAGATCCCACTATAGCACTTGGTAGTCCATTCCACCCATCTACAACTCTGTTACCAAACCAATATTTGCCTATATCTTTTCTGAAACGAAATTTATCTAATTTGAAACCATTGGTACGAGTTCTTTCGCTATCACTGAGCTTTAGTACATTTGTCATGTCCCCTTTGTTAATCCCACTAACCCACTTGAACACCTCTATCATATCCCCTCTAACTCTGCGTCTCTCTAACGAATGTAAACCTAATTTCTTCAACCTTTCTTCATACGGAAGATTTCTAATATTATGGATCATTTTTGTCATTCTACGCTGTACTCTCTCCAATGAATCTATGTCCATTCTGTAATAAGGACACCAAAATTGGACAGCATAATCCATATGGGGTCTCACTAATGACAAGTAAAGTTTTAAGATAACATCAGCAGTTCTGTTACTCACACTCCTAGAGATGAACCCGAGAATCCTGTTTGCCTTATTACGAACGCTTATACACTGTTTTCTAGGCTTCAAATCATTGCTAACAAACACACCTAGATCTTTCTCGCAGTCTGAATTTTCTAATTCTAAATTAGCTAGTTTATTTAACATTTGTTTGCATCTTCCCTATCTTTAATACCTTGCATTTGTCAATGTTAAACTTCATCTGCCAATTTACTGACCATTCATGTAAGGTATCTAGATCCCTTTGGAGGCACTCTATATCGCTATCTGAATCAATTGATCTCCCCATTTTAGTATCGTCTGCGAATTTACTTATCCTACTAGTTATACCTAAATCTAGGTCATTTATGTATATAAGAAAACAACAGGGGACCTAATACCGATCCCTGGGGGACACCACTTTTGACTGCTCCCCACTCTGACTTGGTACCATTTATGCTGACTCTCTGTTTCCTACCAATTAGCCATGACCTAATCCATCCCAACAACGCCCCACCTATTCCATGTGCCTCAACCTTTCTCATCAATCTCTCATGAGGGACTCTGTCGAAAGCTTTACTGAAATCTAAATATATAATATCGTATGCCTTGTCATTATCTACTGCTTCATATACCTCTGAGAAAAAACTAAGCAAATTAGTAAGGCAAGAAAGTCCCTGTGTGAATCCCTGCTGAGAAGAATTGATTAAGTTAAATGTTTCTAAGTGGTTTCTCATTTTCCTAGCAATAATTGACTCTAGTAGCTTTCCTATGATTGAAGTGAGACTAATGGGACGGTAATTGGATGCTATTGATTTATCACCTTTTTTGAAAATCGGAAATACATTTGCAAGCTTCCAAGCTTCTGGAACTATACCAGTTTCTAATGAATTGTTAAAAATTAATGTTAATGGGTAACTTAACTCATCTCTGCATTCTTTTAATACTCTGGCATATACCTCATCGGGACCAGGCGATTTCTGAGGTTTCAGTCTGTCAATTTCCTTAAGCACATCATTTCTACTTATAGTAACCGTACTTAACCTATTTTCTATACTATCTCTATATACCTTACGGACTTCTGGAATCTGTGCCAAATTTGCATTAGTGAAAACGGATAGAAACTGACTATTTAATGTACTGCACATTTCTAAATCATTTTCTGTCATTTCTCCTATCGAAGTTTTAAGGGGGCCTATTTTATCTCTAACTTTAGATTTATATAGCTGGTAAAAAGCCTTAGGGTTATTTTTGAGTCATTGGCTATCCTGATTTCATAATTTCTTTTGTCTGTCCTTATACATTTTTTAACCTCTCTTGATAGATTCTGATAGTAAGCAAGTAGGTGAATTTCGCCTTTCTTTATTTTTCGATATATTCCTCTCTTTTTTCCTAGAAGGTCTAATAGTCTATTATTCATCCATTTGGGTTGGTTCTGTGTTGATCTAAATTTTCTTTTGGGGATATATTTATTTTGCGCATTGTGGAGTGAAGAAATAAAATTATTATATGTAGCTGTCAAATTATCCTGAGTTAAGACAGGTATCTGAGAGAGAGTATGTTCATTAGCGCACAATTCAATGTACTTGAATTAACTAATGAAAGCATATGGTCCTCCCGGGATTCGAACTCGGGACGCCACACCCAGAACATAAGCACCTAAATCACTACACCACCAACACAGTTACGAGATTATGTAGGTATGTATATATACAGGCATCAGATGATCAGCATAGGGGTGCAGATACTTTCTTGACCGAGTGTACATACCCCATACATAGCTGGGGGCGGCCGACTCGAGACAGAGATAAGATTCTAATGGACATAAAATAGCATACTAGAATCAAAAGAAAGCTTACTGATCTGAAATATATGGTAAATTCGATACTTGATTCTTATACCAATTATGCGCCAGGGAGCTTGTGTGTGTGTGTTTTTTTTTATTAAAGCTTGATGGAATTCTAGAGAGTAAAGTCAACAACAAAACCCAACCCTTAAGGGGAGGTATTTAGTTTGTTCCCTAGACCTCCATCAAGCTTAAAATTACACCCCCTTGAGTCCCATTTAAGATAAATTTCTACATTTTTCGGTAGAAAAATGTCCCGGCCGAAGGCCGGTGCCTCTTAAATTACAGGCTCGCTATCGCTCGCCAGGATCAAATCGACACCTGAATTGCACGAAAGGTCTTAATATGGGGTGAAAGTTCTTAAAATCGCTAAACTAATGGGGCAAACGTTTTATAATATCAAAAGCAATGGGGCTAAACATGAGGGAGAAAGGGGTCAAGGAAAAAAATCCCTCAAGTGGAGATCTCCCCTTAACCCCTTCACTACCATTATATAATGTTCATCCTAATCTGGTTTAAATTAGGCGACTTCCTTTCGTTTTTAATGTACCTCTAGGACTCCAATGGGTAAAAACAATCTCAATAAACCCTCTTGATAACACAGGTCCTTCTGAAACTGCATACTATCATCTAATGTTAGCCAGAATCAAAGGTAGAAAGGCGTCATGGTGCTGATTTGTTTTTCTATGTGGATGAGGGAGACAAAAGGCAAAACTGCCTGTGACGAGTACCTCCCCCAGAGTTGAAAGAGTGACAGGGCTAAAATCAAGGAATGTTCTAGCCAAAATGTCTGGACACACGTAGTTTGAAGCAATTGAAGTCATAGGATGAGGGAAAGGTGGATTCAGGGAGAGAGTTCCAGAGCTCAGCTGTTGAATAGCAGAAAGATTGGGAGTATCGTTTCACTCTTAAGGGGAGGTATTTAGTTTGTTCCCTAGACCTCCATCAAGCTTAAAATTACACCCCCTAGAGTCCCTTTCAAGATATATTTGTACATTTTTCGGTAGAAAAATTTCCCGGCCGAAGGCCGGTTCCTCTTAAATTACAGGCTCGCTATCGCTCGCCAGGATAAAATTGACACTTGAATAGCACGAAAGGTCTTAATATGGGATGAAAGTTCTTAAAATCGCTAAACTAATGGGGCAAACTTAACCCCTTCACTACCATTATATAATGTTTATCCTAATCTGGTTTAAATTAGGCGACTTCCTTTCGTTTTTAATGTACCTCTAGGACTCCAATGGGTAAAAACAATCTCAATAAACCCTCTTGATAACACAGGTCCTTCTGAAACTGCATACTATCATCTAATGTTAGCCAGAATCAAAGGTAGAAAGGCGTCATGGTGCTGATTTGTTTTTCTATGTGGATGAGGGAGACAAAAGGCAAAACTGCCTGTGACGAGTACCTCCCCCAGAGTTGAAAGAGTGACAGGGCTAAAATCAAGGAATGTTCTAGCCAAAATGTCTGGACACACGTAGTTTGAAGCAATTGAAGTCATAGGATGAGGGAAAGGTGGATTCAGGGAGAGAGTTCCAGAGCTCAGCTGTTGAATAGCAGAAAGATTGGGAGTATCGTTTCACTCTTAAGGGGAGGTATTTAGTTTGTTCCCTAGACCTCCATCAAGCTTAAAATTACACCCCCTTGAGTCCCTTTCAAGATATATTTGTACATTTTTCGGTAGAAAAATTTCCCGGCCGAAGGCCGGTCCTCCTAATTTACAGGCTCGCTATCGCTCGCCAGGATAAAATTGACACTTGAATAGCACGAAAGGTCTTAATATGGGATGAAAGTTCTTAAAATCGCTAAACTAATGGGGCAAACGTTTTATAAAATAAAAAACAATGGGGCTAAACATGAGGGAGAAGGGGGTCAAGAAAAAAATCCCTTAAGTGGAGATCTCCCCTTAAGTAATTGCGAGTACAGAGTTGAGATGATCGACGACTCTTTATACGAGGCACAGATGATCATTCACACATCATTAATCACAAGCAAAATTATAAACGATATCGTCTCGGAAAAGCAATTCAGGAATACGTGTACAAAAAGGGGCTAGTGGCATTTTTTTTTTTTTCATTTTTTTTTCATTTTTTTTTTTAGTTTCCTTGTTAATCCTCCCTCAAACTTAGAAAAACACCCCCTTCAAGATAAATTTGTACATTTTTCGGTAGAAAATCTCCCGGCCAAAGGTCGGTTCCTCCTAAACATTTCAGGCTAGCTATCGTCGTCATTGGTACTCAAAGGGTTAGCATATGCATGCGGCGTCTTCGTGCGTTCGTTAAAGAGTTGCAGGAAAAACATGGTTCGTGTAGCCAGGCCCTAATGCACTTGAAAGCACCCCACACTCAAGCAAGCAGCCCGAGACGATTTATCACCCATTGTCAAGGAGCTCTTCGTGGCGGTGATAGTCAAATGAGTCGATACCGGGCCTATCATACCAAGGCGCTTCAAGACTTGTTACCGCTACTGGCTAGTTTCACTACTGTATGTATGTATGTATGTATGTATATACTCAGGCCCAATCCCCACTTTTCCCTTTCCTTTTTTTTTTGGGGGGGGGGGGACTCAAGACAGAGCCCGAATAGGGACAACATAACAGAAAACAATGAACACACAAAAACAAAATACAAATTCACACATCTAGGTCACCCAGGAGCAGACCCAGAGACCAAGGTCACCAAGGTCCCTCCAGCACTCCCCCGACCACCCGGAGAGGTTCCGATCTCAGCAGGCAGACATGCAGCGAAGCTACTAATGGGGCTAAACATGAGGGAGAAGGGGGTCCAGACAAGAAGCCACTACCTCTCTCTCTTGAAGACTTGTTACCGCTACTGGCTATACTGCGGGTAAGAGCAAAGCATGAATAATATTGTCTTGGGGGGGGGGGTTAGCTTTGACTTGAGTACACGTAATAATACAACACACTGATAATGCTTAAGGGGGGGGGAGATCTCCACTCGAGGGATTTTTTTGCTTGACCCCTTTCTCCCTCATGTTTAGCCCCATTGCTTTTGATATTATAAAACGTTTGCCCCATTAGTTTAGCGATTTTAAGAACTTTCACCCCATATTAAGACCTTTCGTGCAATTCAGGTGTCGATTTTATCCTGGCGAGCGATAGCGAGCCTGTAATTTAAGAGGGACCGGCCTTTGGCCGGGACATTTTTCTACCGAAAAATGTACAAATTTATCTTGAAAGGGACTCAAGGGGGTGTAATTTTAAGCTTGATGGAGGTCTAGGGAACAAACTAAATACCTCCCCTTAACCTCTTCTGTACCGGCGCCTTCCTTTTGACTTTGTTATAGCTGCTATTAGACGATTGTATTCAGTATATACCGGGTGGATGGGACTCGTCAGCCTTGGTCGGCAACCTGTCTAGGGGAGTAAACCTGATGTAAATCCGTACTGCTTACCTAAGGGCAAGGCTGGTTAGTGGATGGATTAGCCGAACACCACTCTAGAAAAATAGCGCTAACAAGATACACAGAGGGCCTCGGGGAGTCGGACGGATCCTAAATTGAGTGGTCAATCCTGTAAGCCCTTCAGTAAACTGATTCGGGTTGTCCCTCTTACAGGGAATAGGTCCGCTTGGGGGCATTCTGTATATGGCCACCCTCATGAAGGGGAGTAAGGCGTCCGGCAATAGATAGATAGATAGATAGATAGATAGATAGATAGATAGATAGATAGATAGATAGATAGATAGATAGATAGATAGATAGATAGATAGATAGATAGATAGATAGATAGATAGATAGATAGATAGATAGATAGATAGATAGATAGATAGATAGATAGAGATAGATAGATAGATAGATAGATAGATAGATAGATAGATAGATAGATAGATAGATAGATAGATAGATAGATTCAGTATATATAGGACCTCTAGCAATCAACAGGCTTGGAACTATCTTACTTAACCCTCTACAGTGTACTGCCACAGATCATTCTTTAAGGGCGGTGACCTGCTTTTTGTTATTTCTGTCCTTTTCTCTCTTTCTCTGGCTTGTATCCATTCGGCCCCATTCAGCCAACTATTTTAAGACGTTTATCCCCATCTAGCTATCGATTTCTTCCTGGCGAGCGATAGCGAGCCAGCATTATATGAAGAAATCCGGCTTCGCCGGAGACATTTTTCTATCGAAAAATTTACAAATTTAGCCTGCTGTCAAACAAAATTAAAAAATATGCTGGCTCGCTACTGCTCACCAGTAAAAAATTGACACCTGGATGGGGATAAACGTCTTAAAACAGTAGGCTGAATGGGGCCAAATGGATACAAGCCAGAGACAGATAGAAAAGGACAGAACCAAAACAGGTCACCCCCTTTAACTACACACAATCGTATACAAATGGATAGATTAATATCAAAAGGACGTCACCGGTACAGAAAGGGTTAAAGATGGGTACCGTTACTTGTTGGTGTGTGAATGGAGGAGACAAAAGGCAAATATGGCAGTAACAAGTGTCTCCCCCAAGGTTGACAGAGTGGTAGAGAGCCAAAATCAAGGTACGTTAGAGGTAATTTAGGTGTGTGGTAAAGAAGTGTGGTGTGCCTTTGTTAAGTGTAGGGAAATGAATAGGAGGAGGAAGAGGTGTTTGTGAGAGTTAGCTGGATTACTGTATGTGTAGGTGAGGAACAACAGAAACAGTGGGGGAAG
>CM064503.1:4650254-4700399 GCA_032716605.1 Paralithodes platypus | reverse complement strand
CAGTTTAGTGAAGGACTTACAGGATTGACCACTCAATTAGGATCGGTCCCGAACTCCTAGGCCCTCTGTGTCATCTTTGTTAGCAACTATTTTTTCTACAGTGGTGTTGCCTCCTAATCCATCCACTAACCTGCCTTACCCTTAGGTAAGCAGTACGGATTTGTATCAGGTTTACTCCCCTAGACAGGTTGCCAACCAAGGCTGACGAGTCCCATCACCCGAATTTGTTTAAGGTTGTCTCCCCTAGATGAGTTGCCGACCAAGGCTAACGAGTCCCACCCACCCTTATATGTATATGTAATAGGTATACACCTTATATGTATCTACTTATCTATAAATAATTGTACAGATTTTTAATATCTTTCTGATTCTCAAACCCCCCAAACCCTTAAGACTATAAATATGGGATTTGGCATGGATACTCAGGTGGAGCCAGATTGTATTATTTTTCCCGGAAAAAATAAATCAGATCAACGCTACATGGGTATATGATCCCCGTGGATGTTATAATCATAGTTCTGCCCTCAATGGATTTCAGGACTACTCTTTAAAACCCCGCTCAGGGTGTGGGTACCTAGGCTAGTGTATATATAAGTATTCAGTTAATAATAATACATGTAACCGATACTGTACCGGTGACGTCCTTTGTATTATATTCTGGCAACTATTAGACGATATTACTCAGTTTAAAAAGGGCCTCATGCAATTAACAGGCTTCGTACACTCCCACTTAACCCTTTTTAATACCACAGATCTTTCCTAAACCGTCTAAGTATAGTAAGCATAGAAAAGACGTCACCGGTACAGTAAGGGTTAATATTTTCTCGTAAGTATCACCCAACCAAAAGAGAAGACTATACATAAGTACACATTTAGTACACATTTAGTACACATAAGTACACATTTAATACACATTTAGTACACATAAGTACACATTTAGTACACATTTAGTACACATAAGTACACATTTAATACACATAAGTACACATTTAGTACACATAAGTACACATTTAGTACACATTTAGTACACATAAGTACACATTTAGTACACATTTAGTACACATAAGTACACATTTAATACACATAAGTACACATTTAGTACACATAAGTACACATTTAGTACGACCATACCGTAACAATTAATATCACATACGGTTACACATTTAGTACACATTTAGTACACATTTAGTACACATAAGTACACATTTAATACACATAAGTACACATTTAGTACACATTTAGTACACATTTAATACACATAAGTACACATTTAATACACATAAGCACACATTAAGTACACATTTAGCACACATAATCTCCCCCATATCAGCTGTGAGTCGTTCTCACTTAATGAATAAACAAGCACGAGTCAGATAGGCTCGCTTTTAGTCATTAAGATACAATAGTTAAGGAGAAATTTCCACTTGAGGGAGATTTGTCTTAACTCCTTTCTCCCTCATGTTTAGCCCCATTGCTTTTAAGACGTTCGCCCCATTAGTTTGGCGATTTTAAGAACTTCCGCCCCATTTCTGTCAATTTTAAAATCTTTCGTGCCATTTAGGTGTCGATGTTTTCCTGGCGAGCGATAGCGAGCCTGCAATTTAAGAGGAACCGGCCTTCGGCCGAGAAATTTTTCTACCGAAAAATGTACAAATTTATCTTGAAAGAGGGTCAAAGTGGTGTAATTTTAAGCTTGATGGAGGTCTAGGGAACAAAGTAAAAACCTCCCCTTAAACAAACCTTGCTTTGAGAAGGCGACTACAGAAGAGACAGGCTTACGTTGTCTTTATATTGTTGCTGTTGCAGGAATATATTTTCACTATTGCAAGCTATGACGATATATACCACATTATAAGCGTTTATCAACAATACGCGTATTTCAGCTTGAACATAGGAAAATGGGAGTCTTCAAAAAGCCGATTGGCCCACACAAGGCAGATCCCTCTCACACCAACCCCAATTACAAGTATATCTTGTGTTCAAATCAATGTGCAGTAAGAGTTTAAAGTGATGTGATGATTTCGGGGGTAAATCCTTCCAAACGGAAAAACATCACCATAACTTGCACATTAAGACTCTGTCCAGAAACTGAATAAATGTACTCCTTGGTACACTTAAGGGGAAGGTAGTTGCTCTGTGACACTTAGGGGGAAGGTAGTTGCTCTGTGACACTTAAGGGGAAGGTAGTTGCTCATGTTGACACTTCGGGGAAGGTAGTTGCTCTGTGACACTTAAGGGGAAGGTAGTTGCTCTGTGACACTTAAGGGGAAGGTAGTTGCTCTGTGACACTTAAGGGGAAGGTAGTTGCTCTGTGACACTTAAGGGGAAGGTAGTTGCTCTGTGACACTTAAGGGGGAGGTAGTTGCTCTGTGACACTTAAGGGGGAGGTAGTTGCTCTGTGACACTTAAGGGGGAGGTAGTTGCTCTGTGACACTTAAGGGGGAGGTAGTTGCTTTTTCTCCCTCATGTTTTGTCTCATTACCTTTGAGATTTTAAGACTTTCGTTCCATTAGTTTAGAAATATTAGGACCTTTAGCCCTATTTCTGTGTCAATATAAAGACCTTTCGTACCACTTAGGTGTCGATTTTATCCTGGCGAGCGATAGCGAACCTGTTATTCTAGAAGGAACCGGCCTGCGGCCGATACATTTTCTACCAAAAAATGTACAAATTTATCTTGAAGGGGGATCAATAACGGGGTTATTTTTTGTTTTAACCTTTGATGCGGAGGGTCTCAGCCGATGAAACTATAAAATAAATAAATAAATATATAAATAAATAGATAGGCCTAACAATAACCACAACCCGCTTACGAGGATTACTATTATAAATATTATTGTTTTATACAAATTACACGATTCAAGATATATATATATATATATATATATATATATATTCAATAGCCAACTATAACGAGTTGGAGAATATCCTTAAATTACTCGCCTCTATTCAGAAAAATCATCCGCCACCCACTCACACAGGGACTCTCTCTCTCTCTCTCTCTCTCTCTCTCTCTCTCTCGTTGTCTTACCTAGTTTGTCATATTTTTTCTTTACAATATGCCTCGCTGTTATTCGCCTCTAATTGTCCTCCTCCTCCCTCTCTCTCTCTCTCTCTCTCTCTCTCAGCCTTCTCATTTTTTCACCCCCTCTTTTCTCCAACACTATCCCCTCTCCTGCCCCCCCCCCCCCCTCCCCCCAACATCAAAGACGGAAGGACCATCCCAATGAGTCGCCTCAGTTGATATCAAGCTTTTTCCAATAGCTCTAAATCTGAAAATAACCCTCCTCCACGTGCCCCCCCCCCCACCCCCAAACCTTTCCCTTTCTCTCTCTCTCTCTCTCTCTCCTCTCTCTCTCTCTCCTCTCTTCCGCTCTCTCTCTCTCTCTCTCTCTCTCTCTCCTGGCCACCTCGCAGGGATCGTAACATCTGTGTGGCCAGTGTATCTATATGTCTCGCTCGCTCGCTCTCTCTCTCTCTCTCTCTCTCTCTCTCTCTCGTCATCTCTCATCCCTCGTCCTTCTGCTTTCTCCTCTTCCTTACTTAATGTATATCCAAATTATACCGACATTTTCTTAAACATAATTGCTTCCATTTATAGAATGTTTTCCTTTGCAAACTGCGGCAAATTGTATGATTATTTTCTCTTTATAATACTCTCTCTCCCTTGCTCTCGCTCTCTCTCTCTCTCTCTCTCTCCATCTCGATCTCGTGCGTCTTCTCTCTCTTCCTCAATCCTCGTCCTCTCTCTCTCTCGCGTCTCCAGTCTCCTCTCCTCCTCCTCTGTTTTACTACCCACCCACCTCCTCTGTGATTTACCCTTCGTTCTGTCCCGCTAACTCTCTTCGTTCGCCCATTCAGAACGAAAACATACGAAAAACCTCACGAATCCCACCCTCAAAAAACCTCTCAAGTCACGAATTTAGCGCTCCCAGAAACCCCACACCGCCAAAAAGATACTAGGGTTGCAATTGGCCACGATCGGAGCAATACTGAAGCGCTGGAAACGTTTTGGAAAGCGAACGAAACCCAGCGAAAAAGACGATCACAATACGACGGCTGCTCATCACTATTATTGGCTGTATTCATAACAACGGGGGGTACTAGGGGCGCAACCCACACTACCCCATTACGGCAGTGGGATTTTCGACCTTAGCAACTCGGCCATACGCGCTCAATTCCAATCGTCGACCGTCTGAGAATCCGAGTACTCAGCGTCTGTGAAAATGGTTTGAGAGGCCTGCACAAACTACCAAGCTACCCACAAACACATTCACAAACCAGTCTGTGCAATTCTAAGATTGACGAGCCAAACTGAGCAGTTACACCAGCCTTAACTAGCGGTGTACGTAAGGGCCAAAACCCGGGTCGCCAGTCCGTGGTCTCCAAAAGCCCCTCTACCTCGGGGAGCTAATAAACAGAGTGGCTTTTCTCGACAAAGCCGCGGGGTGGTTTAAGTAAGCCGGGGTGAATGGGGGGGGGGGGTTGCTTGGGGGGGGGGGGGGGGGGGGGCGCTTTGGGAGCGGGTGGCTTAGGGTGAGAATCCACCCATCCCTAAGTTGGTGTCACACATGAACATAAGAACATATTACCGGTGTATTGCTACCGGAGTCTCTGGTTCCGTAATTAGTGGAGTCAAAGTCACATTAAGGGTACATATGTCGCTTTTCTAGACACTCTTCTCCCTCATCTTTAGCCCTATTAGTTTGTCGATTTATGAACTTTCGGCCGTTTCTGTCAATATTAAGACCTTTCCAGCCATTTAGGTGTCGATTTTCCCTGGCGAGGGATAGCGATCCTGTACTTTAAGAGGAACCGGCCTTTGGCCGGGAAATGTTTCTACCGAAAAATGTACAAATTTATCTTGAAAGGGGGTCTAGGGGGCGTCTTTTTAAGCTTCATGGAGATCTAGCGAGGAAACTAGGAAAATAATAAATAAATTAATAAATCGCCCAAAAAGTGAACCATCCCCCCTTAAGTCGGATGTCCTCGATGTCCTGAGAGAGAGAGAGAGAGAGAGAGAGAGAGAGAGAGAGAGAGAGAGAGAGAGAGAGAGAGGTGAGAGAGAGAAGAGAGAGATCAAAAGCCAGAACGACAACGAGGGAGCGAGAGAGCGAGCGAGGGAGGTCTCACTACTAATGGTGATGTTACACGTTGAAGTGACGCCCCTGACACCGGGGATAAACAAAGAGACCACTGCGGGATAACTATTACTATTATTACTATTACTACTATTATTACCATTACTACTATTATTACTACTATTACTGTATTACTATTATTACTATTACTACAATTATAATTACTATTTTTGTTTACTTCTACTATTACTATTACTACAATTACTATTATTATTATTACTATTATTATTACTATTTTTGTTTACTTCTACTATTACTATTACTACAATTACTATTATTATTATTACTATTATTATTATTACTATTATTATTACTACTATTATCAGTATTACTATTAATACTATTATTACTATTATTACACTAACTACTATTACTATTAGTATTACTATTACTACTATTATTACTATTTACTACTATTATTACTATTACTACTATCATTACTATTATTACCATTACTACTAGTATTGTTATTATGACTATTATTACTATTATTACTATTACTACTATTAATTCTATTATTACTATACTTACTATTACTACTACTATTACTACTAGTATAACTAATATTACTATTACTATATAACTAGTATTACTATTACTACTATCACTATTATTCCTACAGCCCCACACCTGCCTTGTTAGACACCCACCACAAACACATGGACTGGGGGAGTAATATGTTGGTGGAAGTAATAGTTTTGGAGTATGAATCAGCTGTGGGTGAGATGACTGAGGGTGAGAAAGGAGAATAAGAGATGGGAAGACCTGGGTGGAAAATGGGATGGATATATTTATTATGTATTTATTGGTTCTATGTGTATGAAGGAAACAAAAGGCAGGCGGTCTGTAACGAGTGTCTCCCCCAAAGCCAAAACAGTGGCAGAGGGCCAAATTCAAGGGACGTTGGGGTCAAAATGCCTGGACACAAGAAGTATAAAGCAGTCTAAGTCATAGGATGGAGGAAAGATTGATTGAGGGAAAGAGTTCCAGAGTTCACTTGTTGTGTAGAAGAAAGAATTTGCCAATTCTTGGGTTGGAGACCTGGATAGAATAGGAGTGGGACGGTGTTGAAAGGCGGGTGCCTCTCGCACTCGCCGCAAGGGAGGGGGTATGCACTGAGAGAGCTCTGAAGAACACTGATAGTAATAGAGAGAGAGAGAGAGAGGGGGGGGGGGGAGAGAGGGAGAGAGGGGGAGGGTGGAGGGGAGAGAGAGAGAGAGTGAGAGCTAGAGAGAGAGATAGAGAGAGAGAGAGAGAGAGAGAGAGAGAGAGAGAGAGAGAGAGAGAGAGAGAGAGAGAGAAAGAGAGAGGGGGGGGGGGTCAATTAAAGGCCCTTGATCTGTGGTACACACGCGCTGGAGTGTGTGTGTGTGTGTGTGTGTGTGTGTGTGTGTGAGTGTGATGTTAAAATGGCCAATGTCAATGTGAGAATGTTTGTATATTAATGCAAACGATTTTGAAAAATTCTGATAATATAGTGGCCATGTGCTCGTTTCCGATATTAAAGTTATTATATTTATATTTATTTTATATTATATTTAACAACTTGAAACAAGGACGTCTTTGAACGATTGTATTCAGCTTAGGATGAGTCAAAGGGTTTAAAACAATATTGAGTATCTCTTTTAAGGGGGGATATAGGGTTTTTCTGGACTCCCTTCTCCCTCGTTCTTAGGGCCATTACTTTTGCAATTCTAAGACGTTCGTTGCATTAGTTTGGCGATTTCAAGACCTTTGGCCCCATTTCTTCGTCAATAATAAGACCTTTCGTGTCATTTAGGTGTCGATGTTTTCCTGGCGAGCGATAGCGAGCCTGAAGTTTAGGAGGAATCGGCCTTCTGCCGGGATATTTTTCTACCGAATAATGTATAAATTTATCTCGAAGGGGGTCTTGGGAGTTATTATTTTAAGCTTGATGGAGGTCTAGGGAGGAAACAAACAAAATAACAAGATATATATATGAGCCAATAGATACATATATGAGCCAATAGATACATATATGAGCCAATAGATACATATATGAGCCAATAGATACATATATGAGCCAATAGATACATATATGAGCCAATAGATACATATATGAGCCAATAGATACATATATGAGCCAATAGATACATATATGAGCCAATAGATACATATATGAGCCAATAGATACATATATGAGCCATTAGATACATATATGAGCCAATAGATACATATATGAGCCAATAGATACATATATGAGCCAATAGATACATATATGAGCCAATAGATACATATATGAGCCAATAGATACATATATGAGCCAATAGATACATATATGAGCCAATAGATACATATATGAGCCAATAGATACATATATGAGCCAATAGATACATATATGAGCAAATAGATACATATATGAGCAAATAGATACATATATGAGCAATAGATACATATATGAGCCAATAGATACATATATGAGCAAATAGATACATACAGTATATGAGCAATAGATACATATATGAGCAAATAGATACATATATGAGCCAATAGATACATATATGAACAAATAGATACATATATGAGCAAATAGATACATATATGAGCAAATAGATACATATATGAGCAAATAGATACATATATGAGCAATAGATACATATATGAGCAAATAGATACATATATGAGCCAATAGATACATATATGAGCAAATAGATACATATATGAGCAAATAGATACATATATGAGCAAATAGATACATATATGAGCAAATAGATACATATATGAGCAATAGATACATATATGAACAAATAGATACATATATGAGCAAATAGATACATATGAGCCAATAGATACATATATGAGCAAATAGATACATATATGAGCCAATAGATACATATATGAGCAAATAGATACATATGAGCCAATAGATACATATATGAGCCAATAGATACATATATGAGCCAATAGATACATATATGAGCCAATAGATACATATATGAGCCAATAGATACATATATGAGCAAATAGATACATATATGAGCAAATAGATATATATTTTCGCGACGATAGATCCCTCCTATGCTGAAAAGACAGTATCTGATGGTCGCCGAGATGATAAAGAATATGCTACATGGGTTTGAAGTGGTTGACTCCCTCTGTAACGGCGACGTCTTTTGTACTATATCCTCGCTACTATTAGACGATTTTACTCAGTTTAAAATGGGCCTCCAGCGATTAACAGCCTTCGAACTATCTCGCTAGACCCTTTTTAGTAACTACCACAGATCCTTCTTAATCTTAAACTGCATAACATCGATTAGTCTAATCGCTTGATATTCAAGAGTTTTGCGTAGGAGTACGGGCCTATGACTTATGGTATTAATTAATGATAATAATAAACCATAAGGAATGTACATTCATATTATCACCAACCCACCAATTAACTTACAAATATACCAAATTAATGAATACATGTGGTACTCCAAGGATTCGAACCTATGATATATTGTTTCCACATAGCGATTTTGATTAGTTATTTTGTCTTTTTACTGTGTTCGTATACGTTTTGGTTTGTTTATTTTGCAAGTTTTACATTATAATATTCACGCCGAAATCCAGCGTTCTAACCATTACGCTATCAAGACGAACAATGATTGATAACATAACAGTGTAAGAAAACTACATACAAGTTATAAGGGGAGGTTTATTTTTTCTGGACCGTGTTGTCCCTCATGCTTAGCCCAATAAGTTTTGTGATTTTAGGACGTTCGCTCCATTAGTTTGGCGATATTAAGATATTTTGTGCCATTTAGGTGTAATTTTTTCCTGGCGAGCGATAGCGAACTTGTAATTTAGGAGGACCCGAAAAATTTACAAGTTTATATTGAGGGGGGTCTTGGGGCCATTCTTATAAGCTAGATGGAGGTCTTTGGAGGAACAAATAAATGGTAGATACATAAAGAAATGAACAAATATATACAAGTTTCCCCTACTATACGAACTGAGATGAGGCCATTCTCTTTGTTCGTGTCCATAATTACAATAACAATGACCACCGACTGCATGTGCCCGACCCGACCGGACCCGACCCGACCCGTGGGACAGAAGTGGTTTCCTCAGTGTCCACCGTGGAGAAAGGAATTAGCTACGTCCCCCCTCTTTGTGTGCGTCGTTTTCTATTTAGGGCCTGCCTCTACACACACACACACGCACAGCACACGCAGGCACGCAACACATACACACTAATATACTATGAATATACACACATACACACACACACACACACACACACACACACACACACACACACACACACATAATGTTTTGCCTTTTATCTCCTTAATGCACATAGGAAAAAAATATATATGTATAATGAAAATAAATAGATGAATAACCCTACGGACTTCCATCACTTAACTCTCTCTCTCTCTCTCTCTCTCTCTCTCTCTCTCTCTCTCTCTCTCTCTCTCTCTCTCTCTCTCTCACACACACTCAATACGTCGTCAAATGTCGTATCCTCTCAACGATTGTACTTGTAAAGGGTAGTAAATACAGCTATAGTCCGTTCATTCTGGGTTGGGCAGAAATCCTCTAACCTCTAACCTCTGTAACTCAAAAAGGGCTAGAGCAAATGAGCTGTCAATTTCCACACCAATTCCCTAGCCACGTTTTCCTATTTGGTAGAGAAATGAGCTCGAATATTCTATTTCTTTTTGAGTTACAGAGGTTAGGAGGTTACGATTTCTGCCCACCCTAGAATGAACAGACTATAGTTACTACCACATATTAATTTAAAATACTGCATAGGCCCGAATTGTTTGAGATACTGATAACAAACCAACTGTCGGGAATAAAGATATTGTATGTGGTTACAAATAAAACTGGTTGTACGATACATACCCAACTTTGCAACCTACGGCATAATTATTTGTTGAGATGCTGACCAGAAATATGGCAAGCGGCGTTGAGGTTGCAACAGGGGTACGACACGAGAGCTTTCATCGTCCTTTTTTGCTGGATATCATATTTCCTGACACATTATTGGCTTGTTTTAAGGGGAGATCCTTCACTTTTTGTCAATTTTTGTATTTATTTATTATGTTTTCTAGTTTCCTCGCTAGACCTCCATCAAGCTTAAAATGAAGCCCCCTAGACCACCTTTCAAGATAAATTTGTACATTCCTCTTAAATTACAGGCTCGCTATCGCTCGCCAGGAAAAAATCGAGAACCAATTGACAGGAAAGGTCTTAAAATTGACAGATATGGGGCGAAAGGTCATAACATCGCCAAACTAATGGGTCTAAAGATGAGGGAGAAGGTGGTCTAGAAAAGCGACTCGTCTCCCCTTAAACTTGTATCGGAAATGTGAATGACGGTGGGTGATCAGTGATGACAGTAAACGTTGACCTTAAATGTTGCCTAACCAGTGATGACAGTAAACGTTGACCTCAAATGTTGCCTAACCAGTGATGACAGTAAACGTTGAGGGAAAGAACGCTTGTGTGATACCAACTCTTAAGTTCTGTATGAGATATCCTAGGTTCGAATCCTGGGAGAATCACATGCTTTCATTGATTTCATTTGAGGGTTATTGGTGCTATGAACGATGCATACGTATATACTCAGGCACAAACCCCACACCTGGGATGTTGCCGACTCGAGACAGAGCCCGAACATGAAACAACATTTAAAGTTCCAGTTCTTAGGCTCCGGGGCCACTTTCACGCTCTCTCACCCCTTACTCTGTCTCGTCTAGTAAAAAAAAAAAAAAAAAAAAAAAAAAAAAAATTAATAATAATAATAATAATAATAATAATAATCCACGACGCGACGCAGGTATCGTATTTGAAGTATATTATTATTATATATTTAGTTCTTAACATTAATCATCAACTACAAACCCCAATGCACTTGAATAAACTAATGAAAGCATATGGTCCTCCCGGGATTCGAACTCGGGACACCACACCCAGAACATAAGCATCTAAACCATTACACCACCAATACAGTTATTACGTCTATACAGTAGAGGTTATAGCACACACTTGGATATCCCTACAGTCATTAAAGGGGGGTCACCTGCTTTTTTTTTCTTTCTCTCCTTTTCTCTCTCTCTCTGGCTTGTATCCATTCGGTTCCATTCAGCCAACTGTTTTAAGACGTTTATCCCCATCCAGGTGTCGATTTCTTCCTGGCGAGCGATAGCGAGCCAGCATTGTATGGAGAAATCCGGCTTCGCCGGAGAAATTTTTCTATCGAAAAATGTACAAATTTAGCTTGCTGTCAAAACAAAAATACATATATGCTGGCTCGCTACAGCTCGCCAGGAAAATATTGACACCTGGATGGGGGTAAAAGTCTTAAAACAGTAGCCTGAATGGGGCCGAATGGATACAAGCTAAAGGGAGAGGGAGATAAAGAGAAAACAAAACGCGAGTTGGGGTCCCTTAAGGTATTTATAGCCTGTTCACCGGATGTTGGAAGTTCTCTCAAGATGTATCGACTGTCGGCTAAAATTGCACACAGCCGGCATCTGCAACCTATAAAATTGCAATATTGAATTTCATGTCGTTTTTGAAGTGAATTAACCTATGTAATTGATGTTTATTGCGTTCGTCACGTACAGGGTTAAGATGAGCGAGAGAAAGAACAGTATATATTTTAGGCTCTTATATACTGCATGTGTTTAACCCTTTTCGTACATGCGACGTCAGTTTGATTATATTAATTAATTATAATATTTATTTACATACACACACACAGGGGCTTCTTGTATGTTGTATATATTTTGTTTTGGCCATTATGCGAATTATGCTGTATCTATGTTCACTGAGAGAGAGAGAGAGAGAGAGAGAGAGAGAGAGAGAGAGAGAGAGAGAGAGAGAGAGAGAGAGAGAGAGAGAGAGAGAGAGAGAGAGAGAGAGAGAGAGATTGTTCAGTCTAGTTGTCAATACCAATACAACAGATGCCAATGATATTACTAAACAAGTTTTGGCCTTCAAAGATTGCCAATTCTAGCTCTCGTGTAAAAAAACAAAGGAAAAGTATTGATTGGGCCTGAGTATATGGGTGGATGGAGCTCTCGTGTGATAGCCTTTTACACGGAACCGATAGAACGTGACTTTTGAGCGCGACTGTAGCGAGTATAAACAATTGACTCTACCAGTGTACGGAGCAAACAAAAGCCGGCCGCCGTTTGATGGGGGGTAATGTCCAACAGCTGGGTAAACAATGGGGGCACTTGTGACGTATTATACCGGCAAGGAGTTAAGTCAACAGGGGTAATGTTGTCATCATAGGAGGGGGGGGGGGGAGGCTTCACTTCAATACACTTGCAAACATGGACGTACAGTCTGTCAAAGTTCCAACTGGCCCACCCTCGCTCTGATCTAATTTCGGCTATATCAGTGTCAGAACATTATTATTAAACAAGGCAAAGGAAACATAATACAGCCTCATGCAAATGTATACATCGCATTATATGATCATGAATTGTTACCAAAAGTTCGTAGATATGTTATATTGATTGGTTGCCAACGCATATAAAACCTGTTGGCTGCCACAACTTACTACAGTTTTAGGAATATATATTCTTGTTTTAATGTTGGCTACATAGTGGAGGTGCTATTGGTCTTCACTAAACGAACATTGCATAATATAATTTGCCGTAATATACGGGACGGACACAGGTGACCCAATAATGGCTAGAGGTATCCCTGCATAGCAGCGAATGGGTATGTGCAGAGTTCAAACTGTTTTCCTTCATGAACTAAAATTGTAGAAACAAGTGTTACCTCGAATAATCTGTCTGATATGAAGTTATCTTTCACAAAATACCACTTGGTCTCACTTTGTCATCATCCATTAAGGGGAGATTTCCACTGGAGGGATTTTTTTCTTGACTCCTTTCTCCCTCATGTTTAGCCCCATTGCTTTTCTGATTTTAAGACGTGCGCCCCATTATTTTGACGATTTTAAGAACTTTCGACCCATTTCTGTCAATTTTAAGACCTTTCGTGCCATTTAGGTGTCGATTGTATCCTGGCGAGCGATAGCGAGCCTGTAATATAAAAGGAACCGGCTTTCAGCCGGGACATTTTTCTACCGAAAAATGTACAAATTTATCTTGAAAGAGGGTCAAGGGGGTGAAATTTTAACATTGCTGGAGGAGTAGAAAAGAAACTAAAAACCTCCCCTTAAGCAGTAGACAAGAGATAGATATGACTAGAAATAGGGTCCTATTTGTTGTTCTACCTATTGTCAATGACGATATTATTATTAACATGAAAACCAAAAAGCATTAACGGTGCCAGACATATATAGTGAGATACACTTATATCAAATATGCAGAGCCCTAAGCTGGTTAGGATTATGGGGCTTTATGCAATGCAATGCAATGCGTTGATTTGAATAACGATTTGTATCTTCCATGTAAACGGTGGTAAGTGTTATTCACTTCCTGGGGGATTATTAAGATGTTGTTTGTTCCATTATCGAGGGCTTTGAGTGCCTCAGCCATTTCCAAGCAATTTATAGTTTAATTATATAATTGGCACCCTAGAGTTAATAATACGCGTCCATTATCACGTTCAAACTAAATTATAAAAAAATATAAAATAATAATAATAATAATAATAAATAATAATAATAATAATAAAAATAATAATAATAATAATAATAATAATAATAATAAATAATAATAATAATAATAACAATAATAATAATAATAATAATAAAAATAATAATAATAAATAATAATAATAATAATAATAATAAATAATAATAATAATAATAAATAATAATAATAATAATAATAATAACAATAATAATAATAATAATAATAATAATAATAATAATACAAATAATGTGGGGTCATTGGTTTACCTATTATTATTATTATTATTATTCCAGTCTTATTGGTCACAGGGTCGTCATTAATATGCAGTGGTTATATTGGTCAGTGATCATTGACTTATAACAGTGAGTAGTCGCTTTTTATAGACCCCCTTCTCCCTCATGTTTAGCATACTAGTTTTGAGATATTAAGACGTTCGTTTAATTACTTTGGCGATTTTGAGACCTTACCCCCCATTTCATTGCCAATATTAAGACCTTTCGTGCCATTTAGGTGTATTTTTTCCTGGCAAGCGATAGCGAGCCTGTAATTTTAAAAGCAACCGGCCTTTGGCCGGGAATTTTTATGCCGAAAAATTTACAAATTTATCTTGAAAGGGGGTCTAGGGGGTGTTTTTGAAGCTTGATGGAGGTCTAGTGAGGAAAGTAAAAATAGAATAAAATAAATCTATCTATCTATAAATAAATAAATCTATCTATCTATCTATACATCAATAAATCTATCTATCTATCTATACATAAATAAATGTATCTATCTATCTATTGCCGGACGCCTTACTCCCCTTTTATGAGGATGACCACACAATAATAATAATAAAATAAATAAATACATAGACCAAAAACCAAGCACTACCCCCTTAACACATGCGGGGTCATTGGTGTCCTCGTTGTTATTATTATTCCAGTGTTATTGGTCACAGGGTCGTCATTAATATTCAGTGGTTATATTGGTCAGTGATCGGTGAGCTATAACAAGGAGTATTAGCGTAATGGATTGGTTCCCCTCCGCTCATTATCGATTTGTACGAATAATAATAATGGAATAACAATTGACTCCTTGCGAGTTTCAGGCTATAAGGAAGTTGGAGCTGTGAACATCGATATTAAACAGACATGTAAGCATAATGTACGTTTCTGATGGATAAATGGCATGTTGAATTGGGTTTTATGTATTTATATAATTGTACTACGACCGTATTTTAGCTGTAAATTGTGTTAATTATCGTTGTCTACAGCTCCAACTTCTTTATAGAACGGAACTCTGGATATAATAAAGTTGGAGTCGTAAGCATGGATAGTCATCAGACATACAACGATTATTTGATGTGTAAGAATTTGTATTTTGTGTTTTATGTTGCGTTGTGTTGTCCCTGTTCGGGCTCTTGTCTCGAGTCGGCCACCCACAGCTATGGGGTATGTGCTTGAGTATATACATACATACATACAATACAACGATTATGTGTGCTTTGATAGATAAACAATGTATTGACTATTATTGTAGGCATGTACAGTATACATGCATAATTATGGAGTCAACAGCTTTATTGATTCTTTTTACTATTTTTTTTTTTAGTTTCCTCCGTAGACCCTCCTTCAAGATAAATTTGTACATTTTTCGATATACAAATGTCCCGGTCGAAGGCCGATTCTTCTTAAATTACAGGTTAGCGATAGCTCGCCAGGATAAAATCGACACAAATCTTAATATTGACGAAAAAATGGGGTGAAAAGTCTCAAACTAATGGAACGAACGTCATAAAATCTCAAAACTAATGGGGCTAAACATGAGGGAGAAGGGGGGACCAGAAAAACGGCTCACCTCCCCTTAATTTCCCCATAGTCCGAAACTCGCAAGTGGTTTTAATATTGTCGATTGGAAGACACTGATAATATGTATAAGAGTACTTGATTAACCCCTTCGAACCACCGACAGTCAGGACGAGTGTTGATGCTTTATGCCACTACACCATGGCGTGGTGTAGTGGGTCTAGTAACCCTCTCCTGACACATACTACAGTGTCGAACGAATTGTTTATATAGCGGTGATTCATTCATGGCCTCCCCAATGGGAATCTAGACGTCTGGCAGTAGATGGATAAATAGACTTCATCTTAGAGTTAAGGGGAGGTTTTTAGTTTGGTCCCTAGATATCCTTCAAGCTTAAGATTGCACCCCCTTGAGCCCCTTTCAAGATAAATTTGTACATTTTTCGGTAGAAAAATGTCCCGGCTGAAAGCCGGTTTCTCTTAAATTACAGGCTCGCTATCGCTTGCCAGGATAAAATCGACACCTAAATGGCACGAAAGGTCTTAAAATTGACAGAAATGGGTCGAAAGTTCTAAAAATCGTCAAAATAATGAGGCGAACGTCTTAAAATCTCAAAAGCAATGGGGCTAAACATGAGGGAGAATGAAGTTCGAAAAAAAATCCCTCAAGTGGAAACCTCCCCTTAACATATGAACCCATCTAAGCTTGAGTGAAGTAATTTAGTTATACAATTTATGACCTTAAGGGGAGGTTTCTAGTTTGTTTCCTACTCCTCCAGCAATCTAAAAATGTCACCCCCTTGACCCCCTTGCAAGATAAATTTGTACATTTTTCGGTAGAAAAATTTCCCGGCCAAAGGCCGGTTCCTCTTAAATTACAGGCTCGCTATCGCTCGTCAGGATAAAATCGACACCTGAATGGCACGAAAGGTCTTAATATGGGGTGAAAGTTCTTAAAATCGCTAAACTAATGGGGCGAACGTTTTATAATATCAAAAGCAATGGGGCTAAACATGAGGGAGAAAGGGGTCAAGAAAAAATCCCTCAAGTGGAGATCCCCCCTTAAACCTGATCCAAATAATGGGTAATTTCACATATGCTTTATGTTAGATGCCAAAGAATAATTATCATTGGTTGTGTGGTTATATTAACAACAAAACGATAATCACATAAATGCATAATTTTTGTGTTTATGCAACCCGTTCTATGCGTTAATTAGGTAAACAAAACAACTCTGTCGAGAAGAGAACCCCGGTATAGTCTATAGTCTATTCGCTGTAAGTAGGCGAGAAATCATGACCTCTAACCTCTGTAACTCAAAAAGGGCTAGAGCAAATTGGCTGTTAAATTTCCACATCTATTCCTTGACTGACTCTTCCCAAATGGTTGAAATATTTGCTCGATTACTACAGTCGTTTTTGAGTTACAGAAGTTAGAGATCATGATTTCTCGCCTACTTACAGCGAATAGACTAGTATCTTGTGGCAAATAATGTCCGCAGACTTATTCAGTAACAACATTATTTTTTGGTCATACAGTATTCCTAAACTTGGAGGATGGATAATAAGGAGGGTTTGTCAGGGCGAAATAGTGAAGCCAACTTTTCGCGCTACGATCTTCCAGTACCTTTATATTATTTAGAATAAAGAGTTTGTGTTACAGATCGCAAAGAGACATACTGTATATCTATAATATAATATCCCTATTATTGAAGCCTTTAATTGTCTTTATATTTTTCCTATGTGAGTGAGGGAGTCAAAAGGCAGAACTGACTGTGACGAGTGCCTCCCCCAGAGTTGAAAGAGTGGCAGGGCCAAAATCAAGGGACGTTCGAGCCACAATGCCTGGACACACGGAGTCTGAAGCAATTTAAGTCATAGGATGAGGGAAAGACTGATTCTGGAAGAGAGTTCCAGAGCTAAGTCTTCCAATATTTATAGCTTATATATGTGAGACAATATGGTTGAGTTAGACAGATTTACAAGTACCTCCCACTCCTTTATGTAGGTCGCGCTAATAAGTCATGTCCCAGCTGTCATTACGTTTGGCTTGCTCTGTACCGTGTTAATGTCTGTCAGATGTTGAATAGGGTGGGTAAGTGTAGGCACATGTTTGTATAATTAACTCGATATGAAGAAATGAAGTTTAGATATTGCTGATACCAATTTATTGATCAGAACATACTTGGTGCCGAGACATCACTTATTAGCGCGACTGTACTTGCTCCCCGCTTGGGTACGGTAAGCTATCCCTAACTATCCCTCCCTGAATTTAACCTCCTCCCCTGGCTCCCAAAATTAAGGGGAGATGGGTCGTTTTTCCGTTCCCCTTCTTCTTCATGTTTAGCCCCATTTGTTTTCAGATTATATGGCGTTCGGTCCATTAGTGTGGCGATTTTAACACCTTTCGCCCCATTTCGTTGTTAATTTTAAGACCTTTCGTGCCATTTAGGTGTCTAGTTTTTCCAGGTGAGCGATAGCGAGCCTGTAATTTTAAGAGAAACCGGCCTTTGGCCGGAATATTTTTCCACCGAAAAATGTGCACATTTAGTTTGAAGGGAGGTCTAGGGGTGTTTTTCTAAGCTTGGTGAAGGTCTAGCGAGCACAATTAAATACATAATATGAATAAATGAATTAATAGACCAAACAACCAGCCACTGTCCCTTTAAAAACAATACGAAGAAGAGCAACGCAGAAATATTAAACTACAACGAACTAAGATTATGTATAATTTAGTCTCTAGGTTAACGCTTTGGGAATTACTACGAGTTTGAACAATTTATTCTTGCTTTTCTCTTGTTATTCTTAGACGTTCAGTTTAGAAGAACTTAGAAGGACCTAGAGGATTAATTGAGCTAGTTTCCGTCCTTTTGACTTCGAGAGATCCTTCCTAAACTGCATGAAATAATCTAATAGTAATGGTTAAGGTGGACAAAATGTGTGTGGGATAACCCGGGTTCGAATCCCGGTGGATCATATATACTTTAATTAATTTCATTGGGGGTGTTTGGTGTTGTGGTGAAATTCATAAAATATAGATTATACAAATAAATTAATAAAATATAGATTATACAAATAGCGTCTTTTAATACTGAATGTGTGTAAAGCAAATTAACCCCTTTTGTACCGGCGACGTCTAAATAATTTTATTCTAGCTATATTTAGACGATTGTGTGCAGTTTAAGAAGGATCTGTGATCATAAAAAGGGTTAAATGAGATAGTTCGAAGTGTGTTAATTACTGGAGGCCCTCTTTAAACTGAATATAATCGTCTAATAGTAGCCAGAATAAAGTTGAAAGGATAACACCGGTACTGAACGGGTTGTGTACATGGAGAGAGAGCGATACAAACCAATAGTCCGTTTCTTTTTCAACTGACGCTAAATTGCAAAGTTCCCATCAAGCTTTCTCCGTTAATTTGAAGATTTTGTAGTGAAATATGGTGCTAATTATATAAACTTGGTCTTAATATGATGCAGCGACATAGTAGTTGCATATTTTCCCGTTAGTTATCGATAAATCATATGCCAAGGGATTCAATTTAACGTCGGATCGAATCGGAGGGATATAGAACAGTTTTGAAAGAACAGTTTGATATTGTTGGACGCTAGGGAAAAGTGTGGTGAAGAAAATTGGTGGAGGTTTTGGAGGGTATTTAATTAATTGGGAATTTTGTTTTTAGAGTAAGAAAAAGCTAAAATTTTACCGTCAACTGGAAAGAAACACTATAGGAATGTGTTGAGACTGACAGCCTCCCAGCGAGACAGAGACCGAGAGAGCAGTGTCTTCTTCCCTTCCCTCCTGATGGCTCGTATAACTCAATTGTCTCACCAATGAGAGCGCGGCCCACCCAGAGACAATGGTTAGGGCCGACCAATAGGCGCCCACCCGACCCCCGCTTACCAATGGTCGGTGGCAAAGACAATAGGTGGGCGGGGCTACGGCGGCAAAGACAATAGGTGGGCGGGGCTACGGCTGGGAAACAATGCCATCTTCTACACGTCACCCCTCCCACCTGTCCTGTACACCTTTCCATTTTCTACACGTCTAATTCTCCCTTTTTGTAGCTTCTCTCACATTAATTTACTGTTTACAATATGTTAAGCAAAACCATAATTAACCCCTTCAGTACCAGGGACGTCCTTTTCATCATATTCTGGTAACTATTAGACCGTTATATTCAGCTTAGGAAGGACCTCAAACAATAATCAGACTCCAAACTATCTCAACCAACCCTAACTGCCACAGATCCTTCCTAAGCTGCATACTATCGTCTAAGTATAGCCAGAATAAAATATAGCACACGTCGCTGGTACTCAAAGGGTTAACCCTCTAACTCTGACAAATCCCTCCTTCGTTGAATAAAATCGTATAGACCTAGCTATGAGACTATAGACAGAATCGGGCTATTGTAAGATGCTATTATTCGGCGTAGGAGGAAACAATTTCATCTTAACGATCTAAACACCTGTGATTACAATAAATAATTTAGGCTAATAATAAACGACTTTCATTCTAGCATATAAGGAAACAATTATAATGTAAAACTTGCAAAATAAACCAACCAAAACTGGGACGACACAAGATAAACGCAAAGGGTCTAATCAAAATCGCTATGTGGAAATAACGCTTAATAAAATAAAATTTGAAATAAAATAACACAATCCACCACACTCGTTCCAAGAAGTATCTGCACCCCTATGCTGATCATCTGGTGTGTACAGCTCAGTAGGGTTGGCACCTCTGCCTGCAACTATATCCATGTGTCAGAGACGATCGTCTCTGACACATGGATATAGTTGCAGGCAGAGGTGCCAACCCTATCAAGCTGTACACACCAGATGATCAGGGGTGGGGTGCAGATACTTCTTGGAGCGAGTGTACATCACTACATGAGCAAGTTAATCTGGTTCCCAAGCTTTCGTCTGGCAAACAAAAAAACAATACAGTATGATTCATCTTAGGAGGAAGCAATGTCATCTATTAACCTAGCTCCTACCTATTCTGATTCACAGGGTTAACAAAACAAGTCTGCTAGATAGTCAATATATGCCTAAAATCGCTAGAGTAATGCCACTATCTTTACAATATTACTGTAAATGGCTCAAATTTCCAGAATATCGCTAGAATACACGCCGTTAGATGTAAAAATCGCCTCTAGATCAAAGTAAATATCTAGTAGAGTTAGTAACACCCCGTTCTTAACAATAATCATCAATTACAAACCCAAATGTACTTGAATAAACTAATGAAAGCATATGGTCCTCCCGGGATTCGAACTCGGGACACCACACCCAGAACATAAGCACCTAAACCATTACACCACCAACACAGTTAGAGTAGCTAAATTGGCAACACTGATCCTGAGGGCATTTCAGTACGATCTCTCTACTTTGTCATCACTTTAGTTACCTTCAGACGATTTTAGTCAGTGTGGAAAGGGTCGGCTACAGTTAAGGAGGGATAGGAGTTGTTATGTCCTCATTTATCCATCTGTCTATCTCTATATTTTTGTTCCCTCCCTAGACCTCCATCAAGCTTTAAAAAAAACACCCCCAAGACCCTCGTTCAAGATAAATTTGTACATTTTTCGATAGAAAAATGTTCCGGCCGAAGGCCGGTTCCTTTTAAATTACAGGTTCGCTATCGCTCGCCAGTAAAAAAAATCTACACCTAAATGACACGAAAATTTCACAAAGAAATGGGGCGAAGTCTTAAAATCGCCAAACTAATAGGCCAATCGTCATACAATCTGAACACTAATGGGGCTAAACACCAAGGAGAAGGGAGACCAGAAAAATGACCCATCTCCCCTTTAGCACCGTAACGCCATTACACCCGTGTTTCTGGCTAACATTAGATGATTTTATGCAGTTTAAGAAGGACCTGTGTTATTCAAAAGGTATCATTTGAGTTCGCATGTAGCCCCTTGTGGTCCTAGAGTAGATTGTAAGCTAAATAGAATCGTCTAATGGTAACCAGACTATGATGATAATTACGTCATGGTGCTGCTGAAGGGGTTTAGGATTAATCTGAGCCCATTTCTTAAACTTAGGAAGGCTCTCTAGGAATCAAAGGAGGCGAAAACTATCTAGAATTAACTCTCTCTAGCGCCCACAAGTGAATTAACTCTCTCTAGCGCCCACAAGTGAATTAACTCTCTCTAGCGCCCACAAGTTCTTCCTTAGCTGCATAAAATCGTCTAGCGATAGCCAGAAAATAGTCAAAACGCGCCATAATCCTCAAGGGGTTAAATATACTACTACTATCCTACTATCCTACTCATATTGGACGTGTCGGCAGTTAGGAGAGAGAGAGAGAGAGAGAGAGATTTACATAGATACACTGGCCACACAGACCTTACGATCCAAACGAGGTGGTCAGGACTTAATCATTCTAGTAGAGATGGCATATCCGATAGAAAAGGAAAGTTGAAGGAAAGGATAGAAAAGAAGAAGGCTCTCTCCCCACCCTCCGTTCCCTCCGGCAATTGCCGTACATGACAAAGTTGGAAGTGATTAACCTTGCTGGGCTTCGAAATCCCCAGAAGGAATTTACAGGAAAAATTGGAAAAAAGAAGGGAAAAAAAAAAAAAAAAAAATCATGCAACCATTCGCCTTAGCAGCATGTAAATTTTGAGGTTAATTGGAATCATCCAACCCATCACCCTTAGTAGTATGTACATATTTAGTGATGTTTATTATTCTTATTTTTTATTTGTGTATTATTTTTTTTTCTTTTCTAACGCTCTCTTCAGCTGAACAAATAATAACGGTGATAATTACTGCCTACTCCATACCAATTTGTCTGTGGTATGAGTCTAGATTTTTCTTAAATGTATCTATAGAGGAGCTGTCTATTACTTTATTTGGAATTTTGTTCCACTCATCAATTACACTGTGAGTGAAGATTTTTGTTTGTTGTATCTAGATTCGCTCTCCTACCTAATAATTTTAAATTGTTTCCTCTTGTAGATGTGTCTTCGGCTTTTTTGAATAACTTATCTAGATTAATGTTACTGAATCCTTTTATAATTTTAAAACACTCTATCAATTGGCCTCTCATCCTTCGTTTCTTAATTGAAAATAGATAAAGTTCTCTCAGTCTTTCATCATATGATTTATTTCTCAATGAAGGGATTAGCTTAGTGGCTCGCCTTTGCACAGATTCCAATTTTTTAACATCCTTTACGAGGTGAGGTGACCAAAACTGCACAGCATTATTCGAGGTGCGGTCTCACCATACTTTTGTATAAGGGCAAAACTATGTCTTTGCTGTGATAGTGGAAGTTTCTTCTGATGAAACCTAGTGCCCTGTTTGCTTTGTTTGCAGCCGCTGTGCATTGATTGGAAGATTTTAAGTTTTCGTTTATCAGCACTCCCAAGTCTTTCATTTGTGTTACATTTTTTATCTTTTCTTCATTCATGTAGTATTCATATTTATTGTTTTTAGAACCTATTTGCAATATCTGACATTTATTTACATTAAACTGTATTTTCCACTTCTCCGACCATTCTGTGACTTTATTTAAATCAGCTTGAAGGTTTATTCTATCACTTTCGGAAATGATTGCATTACCTATCTTCGTGTCATCCGCGAATTTGGAGAGAGAGAGAGAGAGAGAGAGAGAGAGAGAGAGAGAGAGAGAGAGAGAGAGAGAGAGAGAGAGAGAGAGAGAGAGAGAGGACAGATATATCAGATATATAGACAGACAGACAGACAGACAGACAGACAGCGAGAGAGAGAGAGAGAGAGAGAGAGAGAGAGAGAGAGAGAGAGAGAGAGAGAGAGAGAGATGTTATTAAGCCTTTCTATCAAACCGCGATTGGTACCATTTGATTTATATTCAGATCACTTATAAATTAATTATATGGTTTAAGAATAATCAGAATAAAACTAAACAAAGCCTGAACAATGAGTCTCAATGGAACTTTATAGACTTGTTCACTGTTAAATTATTGTTACAACTTATTTACAGGTGAGGCTGTAAACATAAATACAACATATATTATATATATACTATATATATATATATATATATATATATATATATATATATATATTTTTTTTTTTTTTTTTTATTATATTTTATTTTATTTTATTTTTAAATACTTTATTATTGTTGACATTGTTCTCAACACCATTAACCCCCAAATTATATTAATGCAAGCATGTGATTCTCCCGGGATTCGAACCTAGGAGATCTCATATATTATTATGTTCTATCCAACAACCAACTCTACTCCTAAAATCGATTAATGAAATATTACAAACACATGTGGCAAAACGTAAAAGTAAAAGTAAATTTAAGGAAGATAAACATGTCCAGCAAATTCAAGCAAGTATATAATATATCGGTGAGCGTAATTAATATATCGGTGAGCGTAATTAATATATCGGTGAGCGTAATTAATATATCGGTGAGCGTAATTAATATATCGGTGAGCGTAATTAATATATCGGTGAGCGTAATTAATATATCGGTGAGCGTAATTAATATATCGGTGAGCGTAATTAATATATCGGTGAGCGTAATTAATATATCGGTGAGCGTAATTAATATATCGGTGAGCGTAATTAAACGCATAGGTTGCCAGATTAGCAATAACACTTTAGTTTTCTGCCCACAGCCTGCAGAGGTTGAAGTAACTAAACTAAAGGTTTCTAAATACCCCTGATGGTAACAAAGGCGTTAAAGTATCCCTAATAGGCTCAAAATCGCGTCATATGTCGGAGTGGGTTAATATATCGGTGAGCGTAATTAATATATCGGTGAGCATAATTAATATATCGGTGAGCGTAATTAATAAGATAAGGATGATTTCAAACCTGACTGTAAGCTGGTAATTTAGCACGGAGAAGGGAAAATATTTAACGTTATCAAGAAGATTAATAGCGATGTGATTTAGTTATTAGGCAAGTGCGCCTCTTATTAAATGTGTGGGTAGTTAGGTGAGAGAGAGAGAGAGAGAGAGAGAGAGAGAGAGAGAGAGAGAGAGAGAGAGAGAGAGAGAGAGAGAGAGAGAGAGAGAGAGAGAAAGAGTACAAAGGAGTACAAAGGAAATCAAGCAACAGTAGGTCTAGTGACCCTTCTAGGTTGCTTTTCCTCCAAAAACTGAGGATCAAATGTCCAAACAGTGGTTTAGAGTGGGTAAGGGAACATTGGAAAGGGAATTACTGCCCTGGAACTAATGTCCGTGGCAGGATTAGGAAGTTAGTAGGGGACAGATGGGTTAGTAACTGAGGGGGGGGATAAAATAAAGTTATTCATTTACAAACGCAGTCAGTCGCGGGTTTGATGCGAGATATTTGTCTAGGCGGAGTTTAAATGAATCAATGGTGATGCAGTCTATAACGTTTCGGGGAAGCCCATTCCACAAGTTGACAACTCGATTGAAGAAGAAATTCTTAGATTCGTGTGAGGTAAAAGATTTACCAATAATTTTGCAACCGTTTCCCCGCGTGTAATTAGATTGGTCGATAGTGAAGTACTTACTACAGTCCATATTGTCGATGCCTTTGATGATTTTGAACACTTGAATTAAGTCACCTCTTAATCTGCGCTGGGTTAAAGGAAATAGATTTAATTCTCTAAGACGCTCTTCGTATGGTTTGTTCTTTAGGATAGGTATCATTTTGGTAACTCTACGTTGACTCGTTCTAGCTTGTTTATATCTTTTTGGTAATAAGGGCACCAGGATTGAACGCAGTATTCCAGAAGAGGGCGGACTAAGGAATTGTAAAGGGTTAGGATAACTTCTTTGGATTTATGCTCAAATGACCTGCCTATAAAGCCAATTATTTTGTTTGCCTTCTTAACAACTTCTGAACATTGTTGACTCGGTTTTAGGTTACTCGATATTGTTACTCCCAGATCGGTTTTCTCTGTTTACATTCTTAAGCTGAGTGTCATTCATCGAATAGTTTGCTTTCTCATTTAGGTATCCGATATGTAGTACTTTACATTTATCCACATTGAAACTCATTTGCCAAATTTGGGCCCAACATGACAATTTATCTAGATTGTGTTGCATATCGTCAACTTGTTCTTTTGAGAGTACGCTATTTGCAATTTTTGTATCATCAGCAAATTTTGAGATTGTACAGGTGAGACCCTCATCTATGTCGTTGATGTAATTAGAAAGAGAATTGGTCCTAGTACCGATCCCTGGGGTACCCCGCTACTTACATTGGTCCATTTAGATGCCTTACCGTTTATGACTACTCTTTGCTTTCTGTCGCTGAGCCAATTTTCTATCCATTTCAACACACACCATCTTGTATTCCATGCGCTTTTAGTTTTAACAGTAAACGTTTGTGGGGAACTTTGTCAAAGGCCTTTTGAAAATCAAGGTATATAATATCTACAGCTTTACTCTCATCGTAGAGGTTGAGGATATCGTGGAAGAAGTCTAAGAGGTTTGTTAAACAGGAACGTTTTTTACGAAAGCCGTGTTGAGTATCTTTAAGTATGTTATTTTCCTCTAAGTGATTTACGAGTCTGTCTCGAGAGAGAGAGAGAGAGAGAGAGAGAGAGTGTGTGTGTTTGTGAGTGTGTGTGTGTGTGTGTGTGTGTGTGTGTGTGTGTGTGTGTGTGTGTGTGAGGGACAGAGAGACAGGGTCTCACAGAGAGGCAGTACAAACACACACACACACACACACACACACACACACACACACACACACACACACACACACACACACACATAAACACACAAAACAGAGGGTGCCGTTATACACACGACAATAGGCTCCGGACTGATCTTACTGTCAATAAAACCTGTTGTCCTCTACGGTGCCATAATGCCCTTACCTATCCCCAGTCTCACATGTACCCCTTCAGTCTCACATGTACCCCCAGTCTCACACGTACCCCCAGTCTCACATATACCCCCCCCCCCCCCTCGAGTCTCACATGTACCCCCAGTCTCACATGTACCCCCAGTTTCATATATACCCTCCCCCCTCGAGTCTCACATGTACCCCCAGTCTCACATGTACCCCCACTTTTCTATATACCCTCCCCCCTCGAGTCTCACATGTACCCCCAGTCTCACATGTACCCCCAGACTCACATGTACCCCCAGTTTCATATATACCCCCCTCCCCCCTCGAGTCTCACATGTACCCCCCAGTCTCACATGTACCCCCCTGACTCACATGTACCCCCAGTTTCACATATACCCCCCCCCCTCGAGTCTCCCATGTACCCCCAGTTTCACATGTACCCCCAGTCTCACATATACCCCCCTCCCCAGTCTCACATGTCCCCCCCCAATCTCACATGTACCCCCCCCCCCAGTCTCACATGTACCACCAGTCTCACATTTACCCCCCCAGTCTCACATGTACCCCCAGTCTCACATATACCCCCAGTCTCACATGTACCCCCCAGTCTCACATGTACCCCCCAGTCTCACATGTACCCCCCAGTCTCACATGTACCCCCTCCCCCAATCTCATATGTACCCCCAGTCTCACATATACTTACACCAAGAAGATGTTAAAAACGCAAGAGGTCGGTTGATATCTCATTGCTACCTAGTGTAGGTATATATTTCACCGATATCACTGTAGGGACTCCATAATGGTTACCTCCTCTCCGTAACAACTCTCTTCTATCGAGCTCTGATGTTTCTCTTCGTTTTATATATATATATATATATATACAGTATATTCACGATCCTCCTACTTTCTTGGCTAACACATATGAATGTGTAGTAAATTGTTCAACATTTAGACCGGACTACCTAAGGAAGCGCAAACACTGCACTTATTTTGTCTAGATTTATGTATGTCCATGTAATTCACTCACTAACACTCACACACACACACACACACACACACACACACACACACACACACACTCATCTTCTCATGTCCTTTGCCAAACTATATTTAGTTCTTCAAATTCTAACATCCGAAGATCAATATGCAAATCACCGAATGAAATACTGAAGTAAAAAAAAAAAAAAAAAAAAATACCAAGCATAAAAAATAAAAATAAATACAAAATAAACATCAAAACATCAACTCTACTAAAGACAAGAACAGGAAAACAGACAAGCGAACCAGATAAGAACTGTAGAAAGGAATTAGGCAGATAAGTGCGCGGAATTTCGATGTGTGTCCTAGGTTCGAGTCCTTGGAGTGCCACATGTAGTTGTTGATTTCATTAATTGAGTTTAGAAGTGAAGTTGGTTGGTGAAAAAAAATATATTAATGATCAAAAACTCGAATCTTCCAAATATTCAATGATAGAACTAACCAATTACTCACTGGCTAAAAGGTTGATATATATGTCTGTAAAATCTCCACTCCTCGCCTCACTTCTCCCAATTTCCGCCCTCTCAACCCTTTTCACCCCTGGGCCCTTTGGTTCCCTTTATACACTACTCCCTCTCTCGCTCTCTCGCTCTCTCGCTCTCTCTCTCTCTCTCTCTCTCTCTCTCTCTCTCTTAATCTCGTTTTCTTTCTCTCTCTCTCTCTCTCTCTCTCTCCTAATCTCTTTCTCATTCTCTCTCTCTCTCCCACACACACTTCCATACCTCTTTTTCTCTTACGTATCCCTCCCTCAACTCCTTCAATTTCTACCTCCCTCAATCTTCCCTCTACTTCCCTCCCTCCCCATCTACTCTTTTACGGCTCTCTCTCTCTCTCTCTCTCTCTCTCTCTACTCGTCACATATTATTTCCCCATCTCCCTCAGCTTCACGTGATTGATCCCTTTGATTTGGATAGGTCCTCTCTAAGCTGAAAGGGATTGGTAGACTTTTTGATGGCAACCATAATGCAATTCTCATTGGCTTAAGCTGTGGACCCCCTTCTCCCTCATGCTTAGCCCCATTAATTTTGAGGTTTTATAAATTCGCCCCATTAGTTTGGCGATTTTAAGACCTTTCCTGTCATTTAGGTGTCGATTTGTTCTTGGCGAGCGAGAGCAACCCTGCAATTTAGGAGGAATCGGCCTTCGGTCGGGGCAATTTTCTACCGAAAAAACAAACAAACACAAATGTATCTCCATAAGGGATCTTGGTAGTATTATTTAAGGTTTGTTGGAGGTCTATGGGAGGAAACTAAAAACATAATAAATACATAAATAAATAAATAAATGAAAATCGCCCCTTAATGCTACCCTGGTCCTTAATAAACCACATTTCCTCAACATTTGCGCTGCAGAATTTTGAACGCCTGCTGCTTGTAACACAAATGGTACATCATTGTGTAATCGGCGTTTTTTTGGTTTATTTCGTCCTATTACAAAACATGAACGATTGGAATCCGTAGTATTATTATATACGATATATATATTTTTATATGTGTTGTTCCAATTCAACCCTTTCTGTACCGGTGACGTCCTTTCCATCGTATTCTGGACAATAGTAGACGATGTTATTCAGCTTAGGAAGGACCTCTAACCATTAAAAGGCTCTCTCTCTCTCTATATATATATACTATCTCAATTAATCCTTTTAGCCATCACAGAGCCTTCTTAATCTGAAAACAAATATTGTCTAGTAGTGTCCAGAATAGGATGCCAAAGGAAATCATCGGTATTGTTACTTTTGCAGCCTTCATATTTACAGTGCAGGAGGGTGTTAAACAAAAGCCGAGTTTGTTATTTCTTAGTCTATTATTTTTATTATTTTATTATTTTCATGAATTGTATTATTTGTATTATTTTAATATTTGTATTAATTGTATTATTTTTAGTCTAGTATTATTTTATTTTATTATTTTTATTTATTATATTATACTATGTATCCCTGATATACATCCCAATCCCTCCATCCCTACCCTTGTATCCCTAATATACTTCCCAATCCCTCCATCCCTACCCATGTATCCCTAATATACATCCCAATTCCTCAACCCCTTCCTATGTATCCCTAATATACATCCCAATCCCACCATCCCCTCCCCATGTATCCGTAACATACGTCTCAATCCCTCCATCCCTACCCATGTATCCGTAACATACGTCTCAATCCCTCCATCCCTACCCATGTATCCGTAATATACATCCCAATCCCTCCTATCCCTTCCCCCATTATCCCAATATGCATCCCAATCCCACCATCCCTAATAATATAAATCCCAATCCTTTCCTCCCTCCCTTCCTATGCATCCCTAATATACGTCCCAATCCCCCCCTTCCTTCGCATGTATCCCTAATAAACGTCCCAATCCTTTCCTCCCTCCCTCTTAATCCTCAATATACTTCCCAATCATCCTATCCCATCTCTTCTTACCCAATCTTCATCCCAAATATACGTCCCAATCCTTTCCTTCCTTCCCTTCTTAATTCTTAATATACTTCCCAATCCTTCCATCCCATCCCCCATTATCCCAATATACATCCCAATCCCCCCATAATCCCCACGGCCTCTCGATCCCACACAAGGCCCCTGAGACGGATCTCCAATAGGCTCTTTGTCACCAGCACTCCTTTTCTTCCTTTTTTGTTAGCTTTCTTTCTTCTTTTCTGGGCCATCCAACCCTCCTTTATTTTTCTAGGCGGTCTGTCCCCAAAATTCCTTTCAACCATGACAATTCCCTTTCTCTTCCTCGACCATTATCATCGGGTCTCTCTCTCTCTCTCTCTCTCTCTCTCTCTCTCTCTCTCTCACTTCTTCTCCTCGATTCCTTCTATTCTTCCTCCAATCACTCACACACACATGCTCGCTCTCTCTCTCTCTCTCTCTCTCTCTGTTCGGATCGTCTATAGGGAGAACACTGGTGGCATGATTCGGATACTAACCTCAGTCACATTATCATCATCAAAATATGCTATAGATAATATTGCTATTCCACCAAGGCTATTTCCATGTTAACCCTTTGAAGATTATGACGCATTTTGACAGTTTATTCTGGCTACCATGAGACGATTGTATACAGTGTGTGAAGGATAATAAGGGTGTAGAGTATCTCCAGTAACGCTCTGACTTCCATATACCCTTCCTAATCGGAATGAAATCGTCTAATAATCGGAATGAAATCGTCTAATAACAACCTTGTAGACATTTCTAAAATAAATGTACTAATCGACATACAAATGAGTACATCTTCACTATAATTCACGCAGTGTAAATTTCATCCATAGATTAATTCTAATGGACCTTATTTTATGCCTAATGACAAGCAGAAGATGTAGTACAGACACTTTTCTGAGTGACAGTACTGTGCAGCCTTATATTCTTGATGGTGTAATGGTTAAAGTGTTCAAGATCTGTATGTGGTAACTCAGGTTCGAATCCCGGGAAGATCACATGTTTTCATTAATTTCATTGGGAGGTGTTTGGTGTTGAGAGTGAAATCAATAAATTGGATTATTGTACAATAACACTGTTAAATACTGAAACATAAATGTAGCTATAAATACATATCGTTAGATTACTAAACCCATTGTGCTACTCAATACACACAAAAATCGTATAGCAAAGAGATCTCGTAGTTATTTTGCAAAATTAATATTCTAGCATCCACACATTTTTATAAGCAACTGTACCTACGTTTTCAGAGCCTTAAATAAAAAAAACGAGAAAATATAATGCTGAAAATCCATGCAATACTTGAAATGTTAGATCATCCTTAACCCCTTCTGTACAGTCGACGTCTGTTTAATTGTATTCTTTCTATATTTAGACTATTTTGTGCAGCTTAAGAAGGATCTGTGGTAGTAAAAAGGGTTAAGTGAGATAGTTCGAGTCCTGTTAATTGCGGCAAGGCCTTTTGAAACTGAATAAAATCGTCTAATAGTAGCCAGAGTAAAGTTATAAGGACGGCACCGGCACAAAAGGGGTTTCAAGATGGCGGCCACCGTAAAACAGTTGTCCCCCACCTCCTTTGTAATACCCCCCTGGTCTCATCCAACTCATCCTCCCATTCTTCTGGCCCTAGGTGTGTCTCCGGATCTTCCCACACTCTCTCACTCTCTCTATACCCACTCCACCTCCGACCCATTTAAACCCTACCATTTATACTTCATCAACCTCACATTAGCCTTTACACGATATATTTGCTCTGTTTCTGGGGTGGAACCTTTTTGGGGTGGAACCTTTTTCTTTGTGACCTACGGTGGATTGTCCGCTTGGAGTGGATGATTTATATACAGTAGGCATATATAAGAACATAAGAACGTAAGAAAAAATAATGGGAGTCTGCAGAAAGCCGATCGGCCCACACAAGGCAGATCATATCATCATATCATTACCTTAAAACTGCACAAGAGTAGTATATATATTTGTTATATATAATATCTCTCTCTCTCTCTCTCTCTCTCTCTCTCTCTCTCTCACTCATTCCACTTTACTAATTACACTGAACGCTTCCCCCTTTCCTCACCCATTAACACTCACTCACTCACTCACTCAGTCACTCTCTCTCTCACTCATTCCACTTCACTAATTACACTGAACGCTTCCCCCTTTCCTCACCCATTAACCTCACCTCATTCCCTTCCCATCCTCTCATTCATGTTCCTCATTATTCCTCATTCATGTTCCTCATTATTCCTCATTCATGTTCCTCATTATTCCTCATTCATGTTCCTCATTCATGTTCCTCATTATTCCTCATTCATGTTCCTCATTATTCCTCATTCATGTTCCTCATTATTCCTCATTATTCCTCATTATTCCTCATTCATGTTCCTCATTATTCCTCATTCATGTTCCTCATTATTCCTCATTCATGTTCCTCATTATTCCTCATTCATGTTCCTCATTATTCCTCATTATTCCTCATTCATGTTCCTCATTATTCCTCATTCATGTTCCTCATTATTCCTCATTCATGTTCCTCATTATTCCTCATTCATGTTCCTCATTATTCCTCATTATTCCTCATTCATGTTCCTCATTATTCCTCATTCATGTTCCTCATTATTCCTCATTCATGTTCCTCATTAATTCAACTTCTACACTTCAGTCTTCCCTTATCAAACCCCTTCTGTACCGGGGACGTCTTTATCATTTTATTCTGGCTATATTTAGACGATTGTGTGCAGTTTAAAAAGGCTCTGAGGTAGTTAGGAAGGGTTAAGTGAGATAGTTCCAAGCCTGGTAATTGCTGGAGGCCATTTTTAAACTGATTAATATCGTCTAAATATAGCTCGAGTATAATTAATAGAACGTAGAGTATAATTAATAGAACGTAGAGTATAATTAATAGAACGTAGAGTATAATTAATAGAACGTAGAGTTTAATTAATAGAACGTAGTTTAATTAATAGAACGTAGAGTATAATTAATAGAACGTAGAGTATAATTAATAGAACGTAGAGTATAATTAATAGAACGTAGAGTATAATTAATAAAACGTAGAGTATAATTAATAAAACGTAGAGTATAATTAATAGAACGTAGAGTATAATTAATAGAACGTAGCCGGTAAAGAAGGGGTGAATTTATGGTATATTCATGTATTAGATATATTGTTTCATACTCATTCATCTCTGTCACTATATCCTTTCCTCATTATTTCGTATCATTCTTCTTATAACGTTCAATCAATGTCATCTGAATTATAATATATGAACCGAGTCACAGCCGGGCGGTAGGAGGTGAAAGCCTTACTAACTGGTTGGCTGATCGAGCCGGACAATAACCATGTATTTCCTGATCAAGCCCTAAATTTTTGTTTTTTAAACATTAATTTGTTTTCCAATTGCTGCACAAGTTCCATAAGAATTAAACTACCTAACATAATCTACCTTCGATCTAGTTTCCGATTACAATGCGAAAATATCCCTAAATATCACCAGAAAAAAATTGCTCATGGAAAATTGACGGAAAAAACGCTCGTGTGACAGCGACATAACATCCTCTAATGATATCCAGCATAATCTGGCAAACTGCGTCATAATCATCAAGGGGTTACTAATACTAAAAATGTCTTTTTGAGCATCATTCTGTGATACCTTTAACCTTTAAACCTTCAACTTTTACAACCGTTTCAAACAAATTGTTGCAAGTTTCTCCTGCATAGTGGACTGCATCGACGTATACAGAACACATACACATAACAAAGCCACTCCAACAGCTTCCTCTCTCTCTCCAATACCCCATCTCCCCTCTCTACACTCTTCAGAAGAAAATACAAATAGGGGTAGTGGACTGCATTAGGTCTTAGGTGTTGTAATAGGGGTAGTGGACTGCATTAGGTCTTAGGTGTTGTAATAAGGGTAGTGGACTGCATTAGGTCTTAGGTGTTGTAATTGCTTATGTCTTTGTTTTCCTCAGTTAGACAAAATATTGTTGAGGAAAATATTTATAGAATTTATAGAATGTATGACAAGGATGCATTGCATGTTTTGCCCTTTTTGTTTTATCTTAAATTATACCTATAACTAAATAATATGTATAATCATGAGTGTAACACAATTGTCTAGTGTCAACAAATTAATTAAATCAGGCTATAATTGTGAAGAAGCTTTCAGTTATATATTATCTAAAAATCTGTGTGTGATATCCCGGGTTCGAATCCTGGTGGATCACATTTATATGCTTTCATTAATTTCATTTGGAGGTGTTTGGTGTGGTGGTGAAACTATTAAAACAATAGCATGTCATAATATATGACCAATACTTTCAGACAGAAAGTAAAAATATAATCTCATCGTTGAATTATGATAATTTCACACTACATCGATAATGTAAAAGTGTGTTAGCAACATGTGTAACAAAAAAGACAAAATTATACTACTACTCCTCCTCCTCCTCCTCCTCCTCCTACTCCTCCTCCTCCTACTACTAACTACTACTACTCCTCCTACTCCTACTCCTCCTCCTCCTACTCCTCCTCCTACTCCTCCTCCTCCTACTAACTACTACGACTACGACTACACCGAATTATACTACTACTACTACTACTACTACTGCTATACTACTCTACACTACGACTACTACTACACCGATAGCCAAGGCCTTAACCTTGGGATCTGTCAGTGGTCACCTAACTAATACTGGACGATCTGTCCAGTCTGTTCGGTGGCCACCTAACCAGTCACTGTCTGACCAAGTCTTGTATTAACAGGACTCGATCAGACAACCAGGCAGAGAGGCGTTCACCTCTTACCGCCTGGCTGCGAGCTGGCTAATATATTATAATGCTTCGGGGGTATTTCCGCATATTATTTACGTTTGTTAGCATATTATACCCATATTAAGGTAAACTGATCATGACAATTAATTAATTGTTATATATATATATATATACCGGTATATATATATATAATTATATATATATATATATATACCGGTTTATACTGTATATATATATATATATCTTGTGATCTAAATAAATTCCTCAGCAATCTATTGCCTAACTGAAGAAAACAAAGAACGACAAATCTAAGCACTTGAATCAGGCTCCATACACCTAATGCAGTCCATTATGCAGAAGAAACTTGCAACAATTAGCTTGAAACTTTTGTGGGTTGAAACAACAGTTGTTAAAGGTCAAAGGTTAAAGTTATCAGTGAATGATGCCCACAAGGGACAACGGTACAGTTGGTCAAGGTAATTTATAGCCATGAAGGCCCTAAAGTACACAGTCACCAAGGTTAACTCCGTCTGTACCAGTGACGTCTTTATAAATTTATTCTCGGTATATTAAGTCGAGGGTGTGCAGTTTATAAGGGATCTGAGACAGTAAACAAAGGTTAAGTTAGATACAGTAGTTCGAAGCTTGTTAATTGCTGGGGACACTTTTTAATCTGAATAACATCGTATAATATTAGCCAAAATTCTGTGAATAAGATGGCACCGGTACTTCAAGGGTTAAAGACTTGGGTGGAAAAAAAAAAAATATATATATACAGTATACTCCTTTGACGCCTTGAGCGGGGTCGACCCTGGGATGACTGAGGTTAGACTCCAAGACGCTCTGCACTTCACCAACCAGCCGTTGATAACGGTATGGGAAGATATAGAATGTGAATTATGAACATAAAACAACATCAGCATGTCTGCACTGTGGAAGACTACTTGACCACTTGCGAGTTTCAGGCTATAAGGAAGATGGAGCTGTAGACAACGATATTTAACAGAATTTACAGCTAAAATACGGTCGTAGTTCATTTATACATATATAAAACCCAATTCAACATAACATTTATCCATCAGAAACGTATATTATTATTGCATTTATGTTAACTATCCGATGTTCACGGCACCAACTTCCTTATAGCCTGAAACTCGGAAGTGATCATTTAGTCTTCCACAGTGCAGACATTCTGATGTTGGTTTATGTTCATAATAAACATTCTATAACTTCCCATACCGTTATCAACGGCTGGTTGGTGAAGTGCAGTGAGCGTCTTGGAGTCTAACCTCAGTCATCCCAGGATCGACCCCGCTCAAGGCGTCAAAGGAGTTTATATACATTTTGAGATAGTTTTTACCATTTTGATTCCTAGAGAGCCTTCCTAAGTAGTATAACATCGTCTAATGATATCCAGCATAATCTGTCAAACTGCGTCATAATCACCGAGGGGTCACTACTAATAATGATGTACCATTGTCTTTGTGGGCATCATTCTGTAATACCTTTAACCTTTAAACCTTTAACTTTTAGCAACAGTTGCAAACAAATTGTTGCAAGTTTCTCCTGCATAGTGGACTGCATCGACGTATACAGAATACATACACATAACAAAGCCACTCCAACAGCTTCCTCTCTCTCTCCAACACCCTCCCTCTCTACACTCTTCAGAAAAAAAATAGGGGTAGTGGACTGAATTAGGTCTTAGGTGTTGTTGTTTTTCCCCAAGCTGCCTGGCCGAACAGCCCCAAGGCCCCGAGCAAGGCCAAGGCCACAACCGAGCGCCCCCACAGAACCCTCCCCGCTGACCACAATAAAGCGTGGGTGACCGAAGCCACTCCATGGCGGGGAGCTGAGGAGGGCGCGGAAACGCCCGGGAAACCAAAGCCCCACCCAGGGCCCTGTGCCCCTCAGCAATTATGAAGAGAAAGTTGTTGTAATTGTTTGTCTTTGTTTTCCTCAGACAAAATATTGTTGAGGAAAATATTTATAGAATTTATAGAATGTATGACAAGAATTCATTGCATGTTTTGCCGTTTTGTTTTACATTAAATTATACCTATAACTAAATAATATGTATAATAATGAGTGTAACAAAATCGTCTAGTGTCAACAAATTAATTAAATCAGGCTTTAATTGTGAAGAAGCTTTCAGTTATATATTATCTAAAAATCTGTGTGTGATATCCCGGGTTCGAATCCTGGTGGATCACATTTATATGCTTTCATTAATTTCATTTGGAGGTGTTTGGTGTGGTGGTGAAATTATTAAAAAAATATAATGTAATATGACCAATACTTTCAGACAGAAAGTAAAACTATAATCTCATCGTTGAATTATGATAATTTCACACTACATCGATAATGTAGTTTCATTACATTGAGCGTATTTATCAATACCAATTAATTAGGTTAAGGCCTTTGATATTGATATTGATATTGATTTGGTATTGATAAATACGCTCAATGTAATGAAATATGTAATGTAATATCAATATCAATATTGATATTGATATTGATTTGGTATTGATAAATACGCTCAATGTAATGACATTGGGTAAAGAGTTCCTTAGTAATTAAAACAAGAGTTCATTACTAAGGAACTCTTTACCCAAGGCGTTAACCTTGGGATCTGTCATTTTTTTTTTTTTTTTTTTTTTTAGTTCATTACTAAGGAACTCTTTACCCATTACATTACATTGAGCGTATTTATCAATACCAAATCAATATCAATATCAATATCAAAGGCCTTGTGTGTGTTAGCAACATGTGTAACAAAAAAGACAAAATACTACTACTACTCCTCCTCCTCCTCCTCCTCCTCCTACTCCTCCTACTACTAACTACTAACTACTACTACTCCTCCTACTCCTACTCCTCCTACTACTAACTACTAACTACTCCTCCTACTCCTACTCCTCCTACTACTAACTACTAACTACTACTACTCCTCCTCCTACTCCTACTCCTACTAACTACTACTACTCCTACTCCTCCTACTACTGCTATACTACTCTACACTACGACTACTACTACACCGATAGCCAAGGCCTTGGGATCTGTCAGTGGTCACCTAACTAATACTGGACGATCTGTCCAGTCTGTTCGGTGGCCACCTAACCAGTCACTGTCTGACCAAGTCTTGTATTAACAGGACTCGATCAGACAACCAGGCAGAGAGGCGTTCACCTCTTACCGCCTGGCTGCGAGCTGGCTAATATATTATAATGCTTCGGGGGTATTTCCGCATATTATTTACGTTTGTTAACACATTAGATTTATATTAATTAAGGGGTAAACAGGTCATGAAAGTTAATTAATTGTACATACCGGTATATATATATATATATATATATACTTTACAGCTGTTGTCGTTATCACGTATAGTAGTATGCCTGTAGCTATAAACCACTTCTATATTATCGATGTAGTGTGAATTGCAGGTATAGCCTAAAGTGGGATAATCATAATTCAACGATGATATCCATTTTACTTTATGTGTGAATAATTCACCCCCTCGAGTGAGCGGTGTGAACTCTCAATTCTGAGTCCCTTGTTCGAACCACCAGCTCACAATTAGCCCAATTGCTTTTTTTTAATATTAAAATTATTATAAATATTATTATTATTGTTTATTATTATTATTACGTTGTTATCATTATTATTATTAATACTATTATTATTATTATTATTATTATTATTATTAATACTATTATTATTATTATTATTATTATTATTAAAATACTAATACTAATAATATTAATAGTAATTATAAAATTAAAAAAATGCAATTGGGCTAATTGTTAGCTGGTGGTTCGAACAAGGGACTCTGGATTGAGAGTTCACACCGCTCCAGCCAGGATAATCCAGCATCGTATTATCAACAACACTAACGTCACCCTATGATTCTTGATATCCGTGTTAATTCTATATTTGTATTCTCTATGTACCGGTATGTAAGGCCGGTGTCACACGAGCTCTTTTTCCGTCAATTTTTACGGGCAATTGTAGTCTGGCAGCTTCAAAATTCAAGTTATATACAAAATCAGCCATCCAGTATCATCAATATCCAGTCTAGTTTCCGATTCCAATGTGAAAAAGCCTCAAAACATTACGTGGAAAGACTTGCTCATTGAAAATTGCCGGAAAAACCGCTCGTATGACCCCGGCTTGAAGCTCTTGAAGCTCTGATGCGTTTTTAGCATTCTATTTTGGCTATCATTAGACGATGTTGTGCAGCTCAGGGAGGATCTGTGGGTATTTAACGGGTAAAGACTATCTCAATCAACCCTCTGACTTCCACATACCCTTCCTAATCTGAACAACATCGTCTAATAATTACCAAAAAACGGAAAAAGAAATGCGTATTGGATCTTGAAAGGGTTAACAGACCCAGCTTATACAAAGGTGTTGTGCAAGGAGTCAGGTCATTATTAGTTATTGATAACAAAATAATCACTATAGTTTGTTCACTTAAGGGGAGACTGACCGTTTGATTGGTCTATTAATTAATTTATTCATATATTTTGTTTAGCTTCCTCCCTAGACCTCCATCAAGCTTAGAAAAACACTCCCTATAACCCCCTTCTAGATAAATTTGTAAATTTTTCGGTAGAAAAAAATTCCGGCCAAAGGCCGATTCCTCTTAGAATTGCAGGCTCGCTATCGCTCACCAGGAAACAATCGACACCTAAATGGCTCGAAAGGTATTAAAATTAACAACGAAATGGGACGAAAGGTGATAAAATCGCCAAACTAATGAGCCGAACGTCTTATAATCTCAAAACTAGTGGGCCTAAACATGAAAGAGAAGGGCGTCCAGAAAAACGGTCTGCCTCCCCTTAACCCAGCTAAGAGCGATCAAAAGAAAAATGTTGATTGGATGATATTATAACAACGTGAAAATGGGTAAGTAACATCTCTTCACAATTTTGCTTAACATTATGTATACACGAACAAAACTGTATGAAAGTTTAGGGCAAACATAGTATGGTTATAAAATACGGTGGTTAGAACTAAAATCATCACTTGTTTTTTTATATAATACCTCATTAAACGCATGAATTGGCAATTAGTCTTCCACAGTGCAGACATTCTGACGTTGGTTTAAGTTAATAATAAACATTCTATAACTTCCCATACCGTTATCAACGGCTGGTTGGTGAAGTGCACAGCGTCTTGGAGTCTAACCTCAGTCATCCCAGGATCGAACCCGCTCAAGGCGTCAAAGAAGTTTATTTTTGGTTTTCACCCAAGTCCTTAACCCTTTCAGTACCGGTGCCATTTTATTCACAGAATGTTGGCTAATATTATACGATGTTATTCAGATTAAAAAGTGTCCCCAGCAATTAACAGGCTTCGAACTACTGTATCTAACTTAACCTTTGTTTACTGTCTCAGATCCCTTATAAACTGCACACCCTCGACTTAATATACCGAGAATAAATTTATAAAGACGTCACTGGTACAGACGGAGTTAACCTTGGTGACTGTGTACTTTAGGGCCTTCATGGCTATAAATTACCTTGACCAACTGTACCGTTGTCCCTTGTGGGCATCATTCACTGATAACTTTAACCTTTGACCTTTAACAACTGTTGTTTCAACCCACAAAAGTTTCAAGCTAATTGTTGCAAGTTTCTTCTGCATAATGGACTGCATTAGGTGTATGGAGCCTGATTCAAGTGCTTAGATTTGTCGTTCTTTGTTTTCTTCAGTTAGGCAATAGATTGCTGAGGAATTTATTTAGATCACAAGATATATATATATATATATATACAGTATAAACCGGTATATATATATATATATATAATTATATATATATATACCGGTATATATATATATATATATACAATTAATTAATTGTCATGATCAGTTTACCTTAATATGGGTATAATATGCTAACAAACGTAAATAATATGCGGAAATACCCCCGAAGCATTATAATATATTAGCCAGCTCGCAGCCAGGCGGTAAGAGGTGAACGCCTCTCTGCCTGGTTGTCTGATCGAGTCCTGTTAATACAAGACTTGGTCAGACAGTGACTGGTTAGGTGGCCACCGAACAGACTGGACAGATCGTCCAGTATTAGTTAGGTGACCACTGACAGATCCCAAGGTTAAGGCCTTGGCTATCGGTGTAGTAGTAGTAGTAGTAGTAGTATAATTCGGTGTAGTAGTATAGCAGTAGTAGTAGTAGTATAGCAGTAGTAGTAGTATAGCAGTAGTAGGTAGGTAGGTAGGTAGGTAGGTAGGTAGGTAGGTACCTAACACACTTTTACATTACTACATTATCGATGTAGTGTGAAATTATCATAATTCAACAATGAGATTATAGTTTTACTTTCTGTCTGAAAGTATTGGTCATATTACATTCTATTTTGTTTAATAATTTCACCACCACACCAAACACCTCCAAATGAAATTAATCTATCTATCTATCTATTGCCTGACGCCGTGATCCCCGAAGGGGATCCACCAGGATTCGAACCCGGGATATCACACACAGATTTTTAGATAATATATAACTGAAAGCTTCTTCACAATTAAAGCCTGATTTAATTAATTTGTTGACACTAGACGATTTTGTTATACTCATGATTATACATATTATTCAGTTATAGGCATAATTTAATGTAAAACAAAACGGCAAAACATGCAATGAATTCTTGTCATACATTCTATAAAAAAATTTTCCTCAACCATTTTGTCTAACTGAGTGTGAAGGGGATCAGCCGGGTTGGGCCAATCAGCGCTCTGCAGACCCCCGTAATCCTGCGTTAATCTCTAACCGGTTTGGTAAGATGATCCTCAGGGTATTAGAGTGTTGAGCCTATAATTGGGGTTGTGTGGGACAGGGATCTGCCTTGCTTAGGCCAATCGGCTTTCTGCAGACTCCCATTTTCTTATGTTCTTATGTTCTTATGTTCTTAAAACAAAACGGCAAAACATGCAATGAATTCTTGTCATACATTCTATAAATTCTATAAATATTTTCCTCAACAACATTTTGTCTAACTGAGGAAAACAAAGACACAAGCAATTACAACACCTAAGACCTAATGCAGTCCACTACCCCTATTACAACACCTAAGACCTAATGCAGTCCACTACCCTTATTGTTTTTCTGAAGAGTGTAGAGAGGGGAGAAGGGGTGTTGGCGAGAGAGAGGAAGCTGTTGGAGTGGCTTTGTTATGTGTATGTGTTCTGTATACGTCGATGCAGTCCACTATGCAGGAGAAACTTGCAACAATTTGTTTGAAACGGTTGCTAAATGTTAAAGGTTTAAAGGTTAAAGGTATCACAGAATGATGCCCACAAAGACATTATTATTAGTAGTAGTAACCCCATGATGATTATGACGCAGTTTGACAGATTATGCTGGATACGTAATACAAGTAATTTGAAATGTAGAATATGTCGGAACTAATCGGACAGCCATCTAATGTATAACGTTTCAAAATATTATATTGAACATTAATAGCCTAGCACTCATCTGTATTCATATAAGTTTATTTCTATTGCACGCTTAATAATCACCTACCACCTAAATAATAATAATAATAATAATAAATAATAATAAATAATAGAAATAATAATAAGTACGACAACAAACGAAATTAGCATAATATAAGATCACACTATAATTCACCATAAACACACATAAACAGCATAGTCACCAGTTAGTCCATCACTCTCTCTCTCTCTCTGAACTCCCCTGTGCGACTCCCCGACCACAACAACCCTTTGAAATTCTCTTCCCCCCCCCCCCCCCCCCGCCCTACCCGACACCCCCGGCCAATTTATAATAGCCGCCGACCGAACTTGGGGTGTGATGTGTGAAGGGGGCCCCACCTCGCTTTTTTTTTCTCTTTCTCTCCCTCTCTCTCTTTGGCTTGTATCCATTCGGCCCCATTCAACCTACTGTTTTAAGACGTTTACACCCATCCAGGTGTCAATATTTTCCTGGCATGCGGTAGCGAGCCAGCATATATATATTTTTGTTTTGACAGCAACCTAAATTTGTACATTTTTCGATAGAAAAATTTCTCCGGCGAAGCCGGATTTCTCCATACAATGCTGTCTCGCTATCGCTCACCAGGATGAAATCGACACCTGGATGGGGATAAACGTCTTAAAACAGTTGGCTGAATGGGGCCGAATGGATACAAGCCAGGGAAAGAGAGAAAAGGAGAGAAAGATAAAAACAAAAACGGTGACCCCCCCCTTAAGTTTCCGAGGCGTCAGCGAACCAGCCAATTAGCTCCGCGAGGCAGAAACGGCCCCGGAGTTCCTCATCACCTGATCCTGTCCCTTCAGTCCCTGCCACAGTCGGAACTCAAGTGCCATTGCAAATTAATGCAACATGATGCCGCTCTGTGTCCTCCCCCCTTTCTCGCCCGCCCGCCGAGTTCTCACATAGTTTCGCGGCGTTCCAGAATGGTTGACTATGGCTGGCTTTGATCGCGAGGATGTCAACACTCATTACCGGAAGAACCATATGTACCTTGTTTCGCGGGCACATTTCGTAAGTTATCGTAGGAGTTGTACGCGAAACGGCATCAATTAAAGTGTCTTTCTTTCACGGTGTTTATATCCAGAATGGTTGTTCCAGAATGGCGGCTCCGTTTTCTATCATCGTCGGGGTGGGCTGGTGAGGGGGAGGAGAGACTGGTGAAAAAAATGGTGACCCCCCGACCCAAGTCAATACCTGAGTGAGAATATTATCCGTGGGGGTTGGGACGCGATCCTCTGTTTGTGTTTTTTCAATACTAGATGAGGCGACGGAGGAGGAGAGGTGCCCCTTGGAATAGCGCCGGCGTGGAGATATTTGCCATCGTCGTGCGAGGTAAACACTCCAAATTTTAATTTCAAGCTGAAGGTGTGAGTGAGTCAACTGTGGGTGCCAAACCGTGATGTAAATGGGGCCGCTAATCAAGATATATCTCCTGCCATATGGCTCACTGTTTCAAATATTCATCTGGGTAAGCATTCTGTATATATTCAATTAAGTGCCGCAGGCTTGGGTCCCTAATTAAGGCTACAGGGAGTATTTTACTGCCGGGGTCGGGAGAAGCCTTACCTCTGGCACCAATCTTTCCCCAGCTCTTCGCGAGAGGCACTTGTTTCAACACTTGGGTCGCCGTGGAACAACAAACTCCACCTGGGTCTAAACTTACGTCTAGCTAACTCCCCTACCCGACCCCCCCCCCCCTTGTTAGCCCCCCACCCACCCCTCCACCTCCCCTCCCTACTTCAGTACAGTTCAGTAGGGGAGTCGCAGAAGGCCGCTCTTGGGTTGATGATGTGCGGGGATTATGGGAAGAATAATTATTAATTAAAATGTAAAACTTGCAAACTAAACAAACCAAAATTGGGACAAGGACAATATAAAGTCAAATTAAATGATCAAAATCGCTATGTGGAAACAACGCTTACTAAAATGAAAATTATTAAATAAAAGAACACAATCCACCACATAGGGTGTACATTACTACATGAGCAAGTTAATCTGTTTCCCAAGCAAACTAATCGCACATATTATAACAACGCACTATCGTCACGTTAAAGGAAGTAGTCAAGTTTGGGAAGTCCGGGACGTTCTGGCAAATTTTACTAAACTCTGCATGAATAAAGAAACTACATGTTAAATGTCAAAATATTATTTAAAATCAAATTTGCAACATGACAAGACATTAACAATAGTATTAACAATATTATTAAGGATGTGGTAGAGCTACTATAGATATTGAAGGAGCCCACCTCGCTTTTATTTTATCTTTCTCTCCTTTTTTCTCTTTCCCTGGCTTGTATCCATTCGGCCCCATTCAGCCAACTGTTTTAAGACGTTTATCCCCATCCAGGTGTCGATTATCCGCGAGCCAGCATTGTATGGAGAAATCCGGCTTCGCCGTAGACATCTTTCTATCGTAAAATGTACAAATTTACCTTGCTGTCAAAAAAAAAAATATATATATATATATGCTGGCTCGCTACCTCTAGCCAGGAAAATATTGACACCTGGGTGGAGGTAAACGTCTTAAAACAGCAGGCTGAATGGGGCCGAATGGATACAAGCCAAAGAGAGAGGGAGAGATAGAGAAAAACAGCGAGGTGGGCCCCCTTAATGCCTTATACCTGATGTTATACGTATCTTAGAATCCCTTACCTTCCTTCCCCCCTCCCCCCTACCGTCGTCCTGGCAACCCTGAGAAGCCCTCATCCTCCTCCTTCCATCTCCCCCCCCACCCCCCTCCCTCAGTAGTAAATTCACCCGAGACTGTGGCACCCCAAGGTAATTTCCCCTAAGTATACCACATTACCCAGGGCGGCCGAGGTCGCGCGCTGGATTTCCCACAATGCTTCGTACGGTCTGGGAAACCTTTGTCATTTATACCGCTCAAAACCATTCTTATCATTAGTTTACAGATATGGCAGCTAGCCAGACTTATTTCTTCCCACCTTACGATTATTTTCACGCCCTCTTCTGGAATGTTTAGTATAATTCACGGCATTTCATTCTTGGTTTTCGAGGAGGTGAACGAATAAGGGTGGTGGAGAGCGAATGGCTGAGCAACAACGACTTAGTATTAGTCTAGGGCTATTAACAAATCAGCTCCCAATTATGGCAAGGAAAGAAAGGATTAGACAGAGAGATGATGATGATGATGGCGGTGGCAGAGAGAGGGAGATGAAGGTGAAGATGATGATTAGGATGGTGATAATAGTGATGCACATAATGCTATATAACAAGGGTGAGATTTGTGTTGATGGGGATGATGATGATGGCGATGGCAGTGAAAGGGATAGAGATGAAGGTGAAGATGATGATGATGATTAGGAGGGTGAGGATAGTGATGAACATACCGTAATGCTAACAATGACGAGGTTTGTGATGATGGTGACGATGGTGATGATAGTAACAGTGGTAGTGATTGAGGTTATGATGCTTGTGACAGAGATGGTGGTTGTGATGTTGATGTGTTGTTGATGTTGTTGAAATTGATGATGTTGAATGTGACGTTGTTGAAAGTGATGATGTTGAGTGATGATGTTGAGTGATGATGTTGAATGTGATGATGTTGAGTGATTATGTTGAATGTGATGATGATTATAATTACGAACACACGAAGAGATAGATAATAAATTAAGATATATATTATGACAGACATGGAAAGAGGGTGATGATGACAATGAAGAGCGTGAATAATAATAATAATAATAATAATAATAATAATAATAATAATAATATATATAATACTAATATAATAAGTGTTTTATTTAGCCAATCCAACTACAATTAAGATACAATTTTCGTAAAACGTAATATAATGGTTGAGCCTTTTGAGGGAAATCTCTCTTAACCCCTTCAGCACCATGACGCCTTTTTACCTTTGATTCTGGCTAAAGTTACACGATTATATGCAGTTTAAGAAGGACCCATGTTATTAAGATGGTTTATTAAGATCGTATTAACCCATTTGAATCGTATAGGTAGATTACAAGCTAAAGAAAATCGTGTAATGGTAACCAGAATATGATGAAAATTATATCATGGTACTGAAGGGGTTAAAGGCCCCTTGTGTGTAACTCGATTAGGCTACTGCAGTAAACTTAAAATCAAGGTATTGAATTTTATAGGGAGGAAGGCAGTTGTAGGCAGTAGAGGGAGAGGTGAAGTTGGCGATGATGATGATAATTTGAACACAGGTCTTTTGTTCTATGTGTATGAAGGAGACAAAATACAGGTTGCCTGTAAAGAGTGTCTCACCCAAAGCCAAAAGAGTGACAGCGCCAAGTTCAAGGAACATTGGGGTCAAGATGACTGGACAGACGAAGTTTAAAGCAGTTTTAAGTCATAGGATGAAGGAAAGATTGATAGTAAGAGTAAATAGACTGGCGATACGCATTCTACCTGCTAGATTTTGCCGGGAGTACAAAGCACGAGGGTGATTATTACCCCTTTCTGTACCGGTAACATCCTTTTCATTACATTTTGGCAACTATTAGACGATTTTATTCAGCTTAGGAAGGACGTCTACCAATTGAAAGGCTACAGACTATTTCAATTCATTCTTTTAGCTACCATATATTCTTCCTAAGCTTCACAAAAGCGTCTAATTGTGTCGAGAATAAAATAAAAAAGACGTCGTCGGTACAGAAGGGGTTATACTTGGAAGGAGAACAATGAGGAGGAGGAGGAGGAAGAGAAAAAGGAGGAGGGTGAAAGAGGAGGAAGAGAAAGGAGGAGGGTAGAGGAGGAGGAGAAGGAGAGAAAGGAGGAGGGTAGAGGAGGAGGAGAAAGAGGAGAAAGAGAAAGGAGGAGGAGGAGAAAGAGAAAAAGGAGGAGGGTGGAAGAGGAGGAAGAGAAAGGAGGAGGGTAGAGGAGGAGGAGAAGGAGGAGGGTAGAGGAGGAGGAGAAGGAGGAGGAGAAAGAGAAAAAGGAGGAGGGTGGAAGAGGAGGAAGAGAAAGGAGGAGGGTAGAGGAGGAGGAGAAAGAGAAAGGAGGAGGAGGAGAAAAAGGAGGAGGGTGGAAGAGGAGGAAGAGAAAGGAGGAGGGTAGAGGAGGAGAAGGAGGAGGGTAGAGGAGGAGGGTAGAGGAGAGAAAGAAGGAGGAGGAGGGTAGAGGAAGAAAGTAATGATGATGATGATGGAATTGATAATTGATAATGATGACGAAGATAATATTAATCTTGATCTCTAGTATATAAAACTTAATAATAATTGTCAATTTACTTTTATGAAATGAATATTTGTAAAACATATTTGCATGTGTGTGTGGGGGGGGGGGGGATGATATGAGGAAAAGCAAAGCGAGATAACGTATACTACTTAAGGGGAGGTATTTAGTTTGTTCCCTACTTTTTCATAAAGCTTAAAATTACACCCCCTAGACCCCCTTTCAAGATAAATTTGTACATTTTTCGGTAGAAAAATGTCCCGGCCGGAGGCAGATTGCTCTTAAATTACAGGCTCGCTATCGCTCGCCAGGAAAAAATTGACACCTTAATGGCACGAAAGGTCTTAAAATTGACAGAAATGGGGCAAAATGTCTTAAAATGTCTAAACTACTAGGGCGAACGTCTTACAATCTCAAAAGCAATGGGGCTAAACATGAGGGAGAAAGGGGTCCAGAAAAAAATCCCTCAAGTGGAAATCTCCCCTTAAGGGGGTAGTGCTTGTTTTTCGGTCTATATATTAATTTTATATTATAGTTTTATAGTTTCCTCGCTACACCTCCATCAAGCTTAATAAATTATACACCCCCTAGAGGCCTAGGACTTATAGTTTGGGCTACAGAGGATTTTTAAAGTCCAAAAAACGGTCATTTCGGCCCTCCAGGAAGGTCAAGTCAAAATCAAAATCCTAAACTAATGATCCGATTTTAATTCTGTTTTCGCCATTCGATTCAGCGTGCCAAAGCGTACTTGTGGTATAAATTTAAACAATATCCGTACATAAATAACTCGTCTATGGATTTTTTAAATTTTACAATAGGCCTAGTGGGCCTAAAAATTGGTCAAAATCAAAAAATTATACCGTTGGACCCGCAACGACGAGACAAATCCAAATATATAATAATATCGACAAGTCAAAATCCGACCAAAATCAACGACCATTTCTAGAAGCAGATGGTCGAGAAAAATCGAATGGCACCAAGTAGAACTCCCTAGGACAGGGGTGTCAAACATGCGGCCCGCGAACCAGTTTGGCCAATTAGTGTCATATATTGCATTTTCTTGTAGACATAATTAGTATTTCTTAAATATATTATATGTTGGTATTTGTTTAACTTAAGGTCCAATTCTAGGAAGTATTTGTGAGAGTAAGAAGCTTAAAGTAGATTAAATACTCTTTCACCCTTAGACATTCTTCTTAAGCTGAATAAAATCGTCAACGGGTTTATGATATGCTCAATTCGGGGCCAGTGGTACAGTTCTTGCAGTCCTGCTCAGTATGTGGCCCAAGGCTACGGGGATAAAACACAACTATGTGTCACAGTTGCCGTAAATTCATATTTAAATAATATATTTTTTTTTTTTTTTTTTTTTTTTTTTCTGAAATTGTGATATCTGGATAATATGAAGCATTTATTTGTATTTATAATAGGACGGATGGAGGCATTACCGGTATATTATATTTGGCCTGCTACATTAACCGCTTCTGTACCAACGTCTTTTTTTACTTTTAGCGGTTGGGAGTATGAACATGATTAGATTAATATCCAGTATTCGAGAATGGATAATAAGTCGTAGGCGTGTGCATAAACCTTTAACCGTCCTGGTGGTGTAATGGTTAAGGTGGCAAAAATCTGTGTGTGATAACCCGGGTTCGAATCCTGGCGGATCATATATACTTTAATTAATTTCATTGGGGGGTGTTTGATGTTGTGGTGACATTAATAAAATATAGATATGGCTACTATTTGATGATTTTATTCAGTTTCAAAAGGGCCTTCAACAATTGATGGGCTCTAAACTATCACACTTATTCCTTTTTACAACCACAAATCCTTCTTAAACTGCACAATATCCTCTAAACATAGCTACAATAACATATGAAAGACGTCACCGGTACATAAGGGGTTAATGCGGCCCTACAATATTGTACCGTGTCAAATTTGGCCCGCCAGAGCAAATGAGTTTGACACCCCTGCCCTAGACAATCAAGATAAATTTGTACATTTTTCGGTAGAAAAATGTCCTGGCCGGAGGCCGCTTCCTTCTAAAATTACAGGCTCGCTATCGCTCACCAGTAAAAAATCGACACCTCAATGGCACGAAGGGTCTTAATGTTGACAAAGAAATGGAGCGAAAGGTCTCAAAATCGCCAAACTAATTAAACGAACGTCTTACAATCTAAAAAATAATATGCTAAACATGAGGGAGAAGGGGGTCCACAAAAAGCGACTACTACCCCCTTAACTGCAAGGCTATACTGATATAAATGAAAAAGGGATATGGAAAATATAGCGTGCAGACACACACACACGCACACACACACACACACACATGCACACACACACACACACACATGCACACACATATACAAACGAGTATATAGATAGATTGGGCCTGATTATATAGATAGATTGGGCCTGAGTATATAGATAGATTGGGCCTGAGTATATAGATAGATTGGGGAGTATATAGATAGATTGGGCCTGAGTATATAGATAGATTGGGCCTGAGTATATAGATAGATTGGGCCTGAGTATATAGATAGATTGGGCCTGAGTATATAGATAGATTGGGCCTGAGTAGATAGATAGATTGGGCCTGAGTATATAGATAGATTGGGCCTGAGTAGATAGATAGATTGGGGAGTATATAGATAGATTGGGCCTGAGTATATAGATAGATTGGGCCTGAGTATATAGATAGATTGGGCCTGAGTATATAGATAGATTGGGCCTGAGTATATAGATAGATTGGGGAGTATATAGATAGATTGGGCCTGAGTATATAGATAGATTGGGGAGTATATAGATAGATTGGGCCTGAGTATATAGATAGATTGGGGAGTATATAGATAGATTGGGCCTGAGTATATAGATAGATTGGGGAGTATATAGATAGATTGGGCCTGAGTATATAGATAG
>CM064503.1:4625254-4647754 GCA_032716605.1 Paralithodes platypus | reverse complement strand
TAAATGGCACAAAAGGTCTTGAAATCACCAATCTGATGGGGCGAACGGCTGATAATCTGAAAACTAATGGGGCTAAACATAAAGGAGAAGGGGGTCCATAAAGAGCAAACCTCCCCCTTAAGTCTCCCCCGGAAGCGGACCTCTAACGACCCCTACACCAAGACGTATGTGGGGAGAATTATGGGGTGTTGAGGGGAGAAGAACCGTTTTTTGTTTTTTTCCATTGATCCATGTATTCCTTTATTTCTTAGTTTCCTCGCTAGACCTCCCTCAAGCTTAGAAAAACAGCCCCTAGACCCCCCCACCCCCCACCCCCCCCCCTTTCAAGATAAATTTGTAAATTTTTCGGTAGAAAAATTTCCCGGCCGAAGGCCTGTTCCTCTTCAAATTTCAGGCTCGCTATCGCTCGCCAGGAAATAATCGACACCTAAATGGCACGAAAGGTCTTAAAATTGACAACGAAATGGGGCGAAATGTGTTAAAATTGCCAAACTAATGGGCCGAACGTCTTATCTCAAAACAAATGGGGCTTAACACGAGGGAGAAAGGGGACTAGAAAAACGACCCATCTCCCCTCAACCTCAACAGTCCACCAGCCTCACCTTAAGTCAGAAAGGCCACATTCCATAACGGCCACAACTGTAATGGCCACACCTTAAACTTCCTTTATTTATATATTTTGTGTTCTATGCGAGTGAAGGAGACAAATGGCAAACCTTCCTGTAACAAGTGTCTCCCCCAGAGTTGAAAGAGTGACAGAGAGCCAAATTTAAGGTACGTTAGGGTCAAAATGCCTGGACACACGGCATAACCTCACTCATTTAACCTAACCCGACCAGACCAGACCTGACCTAACCTAACCTAACCTAACTTAGGCTAACTTACCTAACCAAACTTAGCTTAATCCAACCTAACTTTATGTAAGATGCTTAATTAGCATTGTAAGTTGTTAGGGTTGGTATCCTTTAGAAGAGTGGCCTTATTAACGTGTTCCCATTTTATATAAAGTATACATCTTCATATATATATATATATATATATATATATATATATATTTATATATATATATATATATATCTATATATATATATATATATATATATATATATATATATATATATATGTATATATATATATATATATATATATATATATATATATATACGGTATATATATTTTTTTTTTTTACCCAGAAAATTAAGCAACAACAGATGTATTTTAACTTGATTATCAGCTTCTTGAAGGTCACTGATTGGTAAAATAAGTAATACCACATAAAAAGAAAACAACTGGTGAAAGACCACAGACCCATGTACACGAAAACAATGTATACAGGTACAAACACAGTCAGCTGTGCAGTAAAGGTAAGATGATTTTATATCTAGCAGGGAACGAAGGGACTGGAGTTTTCGATAAGGGGCTCCAGTCCTGACGGTATTCTTGACTTACAGTGTGCTGGCTAAATAATACAGAAGGGTTGACAGCCTCTGAAGTCCTATTTTAACTATCTCGCACTTAACATGTTGGACTGTATAACACTAGACGTTTTGATAAGACAATTTGACAATTTGTTGTACATATTCTGTCAATTTTTTCACATGCAGGAAGTACATATATTGTGTAAATTTAGTGTGAGTTAGCGTGTAGTTTATTTGATATAAATAAGCTAACTAGTCTGGTGAATTAACGACTGTATAACGAACAGCCCAATTCAAACCCACCAATTTGACTTCGATACATAAGATATGTGGAAGAACCAACTTTATTTTTGATATGCACACTTTACCTCAATGTCTCGTCTGCCCTCCGCTGTTGTCTATGGGTTTCTCCCCTCACTCGAACCATGAACGTTACCTGCCAAAGAAAGGCTTAATTAGTACCCACCTCCCTCTAACCTGTACTCTATTACCTGTTAAGGGGGGATGGGCCGGGTTTTCTGGCCTCCCCTTCTCCCTCGTGCTTAGCCCCACTGGTTTTCAAAATTTAAGACGTTCGGCCCATTAGTTTGACGATTTAAAGACCTTTCACCCATTTCTTTGTCAATATTAAGACTTTTCATGCCATTTAGGTGACGTCTTTTTCGCGAGCCAGGGTTGTATAGAGAAATCCGGCTTCGCCGGAGACATTTTTCTATCGAAAAATGTAAAAATTTAGCCTACTGTCGATTTTTTTTAAAAACATATATGTTGGCTCGCTACCGCTCACCAAGAAAAACCCCGATACCTGGATGGGGATAAACGTCTTAAAACAGTAGGCTGAATGGGACCGAATGGGTACAACCCAGAGAAAGAGGGAGAGAGAGAACAAAACTCGAGGTGGGTCCCCTTAATGACCAACTCTGAAGCCTCTGGGGAATAGCGAAGCGTGTATACAGTGTCTCGCTCGGGGTCGATACAGATTCAGAGGGGGTGGGCAGCTATTATGGTTGATGACTGTACCAGAATATAATATATACTATACCTTCTTGTACTCTCGTATTCTTTTGCCTGTTAAGGAGGGAGGGTTATTTTTTGTTTTCTCTGCAACCCCCCCCCTCCCCACCCCCCTTCTCCCTCATGCTTAGCCCGGTTGGTTTTCAGATTTTAAGACGTTTGCCCCATTAGTTTGGCGATTGTAAGACTTTTCACCACATGTATTTATCAATATTAAGAGCTTTCGTGCCATTTAAGTGTCGATTTTTTTTCCTGGTGAACAATAGCGAGCCTGTAATTTAGGAGGAATCGGCCTTCAGCTGGGACATATTTCTACCGACAAATGTACAAATTGTATCTAAAAGGGGGATCTTGGGGATTTTTTTATAAGCTTGATGGAGGTCTAGGGAGGAAACTAAACATAATAATAAATAAATACTTAAATCGCCCAATAAATTAACCCTTTCCCCTTAAGGGGAGATCTCCACTTGAGGGATTTTTTTCTTGACTCCTTTCTCCCTCATGTTTAGCCCCATTGCTTTTGATATTATAAAACGTTTGCCCCATTAGTTTAGCGATTTTAAGAACTTTCACCCCATATTGATACCTTTCGTGCAATTCAAGTGTCGATTTTATCCTGGCGAGCGATAGCGAGCCTGTAATTTAAGAGGAACCGGCCTTCGGCCGGGAAATTTTCTACCGAAAAATGTACAAATTTATCTTGAAAGGGACTCAAGGGGGTGTAATTTTAAGCTTGATGGAGGTCTACGGAACAACCTAAATACCTCCCCTTAAGCTTATCAACAACTAACAAGTAATGTGAACTTAAGCTTAATACAAAATAATATATAAAGCATTAGTCAATAAAACTGGCATTCAAAATAAAATAAAATAACACTTTTATACTTAATCTTCAAGTCTCTCTATTTGTCTTTTTATTTTAATCCGAAAAACCACGACTGCAAGTAACTCTTTACGCCACAAACTCGAAGGTCTTTGACATATAGACCTCATTGGTACACTCCAGTCCTCTGATCATCAAAAACCCGTGACCCTCCTTCAAAACTTCAACTTATAGCCTCTCTTGATAATTAGAAGCAAAAAATATATATACAAAAAAAAAAAAAAAAAAAAAGATCCCAAACGAAACGAAACAAGAATAGAGTAATATAGTATAATAGTAATATAGTATCCTGTATAAGTCATGTATAAGTCATAAGTCATGCCCATATACTGTATAAGTCATGTATAAGTCATAAGTCATGCCCATATACTGTATAAGTCATGTATAAGTCATAAGTCATGCCCATATACTGTATAAGTCATGTATAAGTCATGTATAAGTCATAAGTCATGCCCATATACTAAGGACTGTATTGTTCCCTGTTACTAGAAAGATGGTTAATGCTGGAATTATGGATTATAAATTATAAGCCCAAAATAAATAAAAAAAAAAAAAATCCCAAACGAAATGAAACCAGGATAGAGCAATAGAGTATACATGATTTGCCCGTATATTAAGGACTCTACTATATTTGTTCTTGTTAATGCTGGTACTATGGAGGCATATTGACAGTAGGGTACGTCACTTTTTGAGCTGACTGTACCCTCTCCCCCTCTCAGCCACGATCATCAAAAAGCCTGCCTAGCTCACATGCTTCGCCTTCTTCTCCTTCTTCATTCAGACATATTGGGAGATCAAGCCAATTTCGGGAAACTTATCACAAACTCGGCCTCTTGATGACTGTTTTCACTCGGGTCGGTCTAGCGGTAACGAGGGGGTGGGGGGGGGGCAAAAGTGAGAGTAAGAGAGAGAGTAAGTGAGAGAGGAGGGCTTTTTGGAGGGCCCGCTGGTGGAGTGCCTGCTGAGGACCTAACGCTGGGGTGTTCTCTCCCACTTTCTCTCTCTCACTCCAGCTCTTTCGCTCTCTCACGTTGGAAGGTCACACCAAACTCCCTACACACAACTAGACTCACGCCCACCATTACACCCCCCCCCCCCCCCCCCAACCAGCAACATTGTCACCCAATCCATCCCTCTCGGCGACCTTTAAGGGGGAGGGGGAGGGGGGGAGGGGTAATTTGCCCCCTACTCCTCCAGCAGGTTGGAAAATAGCTCACACCCGTCGGTAGTATAATGTCCCGACCTAATTATAGGCGCTATCACTCGCGACGAAAAAAGGGCACCTAAATGGCACAAAAGTTCTTAATATTGACACAAAAATGGGGCGAAAGATCTTAAAATCACCAGAATAATGGGGCGAACGTCTTATAATTTCGAAGCCAACGGGGATAACCATGAGGGAAATGGGGTCCAGAAAAGACAAAAAAATCCCCTTAAAACCCTTGCCTTTCCTCTCGGCGACCTCAGAACACCAAACGTGAAAAGAATATAACGAAGAAAAGTGACAGGGAAGAACAGAGTCAGCCAATTTCGAACCAAAAATCATCAAAGTCACTCACGTCCACCACAACACGCTCCAACCACTGTCATTACCATCCTTGTCTTCCATATGAGCGACCCCAGAACAACAAATGTGAAGAGAGCAAGATCGGGACAGTGCCATGAAAAACGGAGACAGCCAATTTAGCATCTCAAGCCATCAAAGAGACACACCCACGCCCGTCCCAACACACCCACCCACCCACCGCCATTACCATCCTCGTCTTCCATATGAGCGACCCTACAATAAAGAAGAGACTTGAGCCAATATAAAAAGAGAGCGGCAGCAAGAAAGAGAAACATCGAAAGTCAACTCAAACCCTAAAAAAAAAAAAAAAAATCCAGACTCACAGCCACTACAACACGCCCCCAAACCACCGTCATTACCACCCTCGTCTTCCATATGAGCGATCCCAAAACAACAAATGTGCAGAGGATAATATAAGGACAGTGCCATGGAAAACGGAGACAGCCAACTTAGAATAAAACAACTCATCAAAGACCCCCACGTTTACCTTAAAACGCTCCCAACGCCACCATTACCACCCTCGTCTACCATATGAGCGACCTTAGAATGAAGAGAAGACTAGAGCCAACACAAATATAGCGGCAGAAAGAGAGACATGGAAATTAAAATCAATCCTCATCAATAAAATCCAGACTCACGCCCACCACAACACGCCCCCAACCACCGTCATTACCACCCTCGCCTTCCATATGAGTGATCCCAGAACAACAAATATGAAGATCAAGACAGTGACCAAGGAAAACGGAGACAGCCCATTTAGCATCTCAAGCCATCAAAGAGACACACCCACGCCCGTCCCTAACACGCTCCCCCAACCACCGTCATTACCATCCTCGTCTTCCACTTGAGCGACCTTAACAATAAAGACTAGAGCCACCACACATAAAGCATCTCAGACACATCAAAAGCAAAAGGAAATCCCATAAAAATAATCCCAACCACTACCATTACCACCCTCGTCTTTCACTCACGCCCACTACAACACGCTCCCCCAACCACCACCATTACCACCCTCGCTTCCATATCAGCGATCTTAATTAAGGGGAGATATCCACTTGAGGGATTTTTTTTCTTGACCCCTTTCTCCCTCATGTTTAGCCCCATTGCTTTTGAGATTTTAACCACGTTCACCCTATTAGTTTAGCGATTTTAAGAACTTTCACCCCATTTCTGACAATTGTAAGACATTTCGTGCCATTTAGGTGTCAATTTCTTCCTGGCGAGCGATAGCGAGCCTGTAATTTAAGAGGAACCGGCCTTCGGCCTGGACATTTGTCTACCGAAAAATTTACAAATTTGTCTTGAAAGGGGGTCAAGGGGGTTTAATTTTAAGTTTGATGAAGGTTAAGGTAATAAACTAAAAACCTCCCCTTAAAACAACAAATATGAAGAGAATAAGAACAGGACGCCCACCACAACACGCCCCAACCACCCTCGTCTTACATGTGGGCGACCTTAGACCACCCCCGCCCCTGTGTAGTCGCCGCCACAGACAGTAATTGGCCCGGATCACGCCAGTTTCGAGGGCCTGGAGTCGGTCGAGGGGCAACTTTGGAACATCGACAAGTGGCCAGGCGGGTTCATTTTATCGGGTTAAGGGGGGTGACCTCTTTTTTTTATTTTTCTCCTTTTCTCTCTTTCTTTGACTTGTATCCATTCGGCCCCATTCAGCCAACTATTTTAAGACGTTTATCCCCATCTAGGTGTCGATTTCTTCCTGGCGAGCGATAGCGAGCCAGCATTATATGAACAGATCCGGCTTCGCCGGAGAAATTTTTCTATCGAAAAATGTACAAATTTAGCCTGCTGTCAAAAACATTTTAAAAATATGCTGGCTCGCTACCGCTCACCAGTAAAAAATGTACACCTGGATGGGGATAAAAGTCTTAAAACAGTAGGCTGCATGGGGCCAAATAGATACAAGCCAGAGAAAGATAGAAAAGGACAGAACAAAAACAGGTCACCCCCCTTAAACCATTTCAAAGGGATCTTTATTTTGTCATTTATATCAAACGTCTGTGTGCATGTGTGCAGTTGTCAGTGCACATATGTTTGATAGTGTGTCTGCTTGTACACAATATGTCTATAAGGAATGGTACTAGCCATTACGAATCCCGACAAAGCTGGTCAGTAAACTATGGGTAGATATGACTATGGAATGTACTACCTACAACTATGGAATGTACTACCTAAAACTTCTACTAATGATTATGGAATGTACTACCTAAAACTTCTACTAATGACTATGGAATGTACTACCTACAACTTCTACTAATGACTATGGAATGTACTACCTACAACTTCTACTAATGATTGTATAAAGTCGTGTCACTATTATACCCTAATATATCTACCTTACTGAGAGAGATATGAGAGTATGAAAGGGGTGAATATAAACCCCATCTGAGGAGGAGCATTTAATTGACAACGTTTCCCAGATAGCTTCTTCAGGTCACTAACAGACGCTAGTAGGTGTTGGGTGGGAGGAGGGGAGCCGGCTGACGGAGAAGCAAGGAGGCGATTTGTTCGTGGCCACCCCTCTTTCTTCTCTTGTCTTTCTTCCTCCTCAAAACTACCTTCAAACATTGTGAACTGGGATACATTGGAGACTTTCAAGAACCGTCCAAATTAATACTAACTAACTAACTAACTAACTAACTAACTAACTAACTAACTAACTAACTAACTCACTAACCCCCAATTAACCCCTTCTGTACCGGTGATGTCTTTTTAGGTTTATTCTGGCTACTCTTAGACGATTGAATTCACTTTAAAAGGCCCTCCAACAAATAACAGGCTTCCAACTATCTGACACAATCATTTTTACTACCACAGATCCTTCTTCAACTGCACATAATCGTCAATATAATCGTCTATATAATCGTCTATATAATCGTCAATATGATCGTCAATATAATCGTCTATATAATCGTCAATATGATCGTCAATATAATCGTCAATATAATCGTCAATATAATCGTCTATATAATCGTCTATATAATCGTCAATATAATCGTCAATATAATCGTCAATATAATCGTCTATATAATCGTCAATATAATCGTCTATATAATCGTCTATATAATCGTCTATATAATCGTCTATATAATCGTCAATATAATCATCAATATAATCGTCTATATAATCGTCTATATAATCGTCTATATAATCGTCAATATAATCGTCTATATAATCGTCTATATAATCGTCAATATAATCGTCTATATAATCGTCAATATAATCGTCTATATAATCGTCAATATAATCGTCTATATAATCGTCAATATAATCGTCTATATAATCATCTATATAATCGTCTATATAATCGTCAATATAATCGTCTATATAATCGTCTATATAATCGTCTATATAATCGTCTATATAATCGTCTATATAATCGTCAATATAATCGTCTATATAATCGTCTATATAATCGTCTATATAATCGTCAATATAATCGTCTATATAATCGTCTATATAATCGTCTATATAATCGTCTATATAATCGTCTATATAATCGTCTATATAATCGTCTATATAATCGTCTATATAATCGTCAATATAATCGTCAATATAATCGTCAATATAATCGTCTATATAATCGTCAATATAATCGTCTATATAATCGTCTATATAATCGTCTATATAATCGTCAATATAATCATCAATATAATCGTCTATATAATCGTCTATATAATCGTCTATATAATCGTCTATATAATCGTCTATATAAAGCTTGAAAACATTAAAACGACGTCGCCGGTACAGAAGGGCTTAAGGGGGGCCACCGTTTTTTTTTTATATTTCTTTCCTTTTCTCTCTTTCCCTGGTTTGTATACATTCGGCCCCATTCAGCCAACTGTTTGAAGACATTTATCCCCATCCAGGTGTCGATTTCTTCCTGGCGAGCGATAGCGAGCCAGCATTGTATGGAGAAATCCGGCTTCGCCGGAGACATTTTTCTATCAAAAATGTACAAATTTAGCTTGCTGTCTAAACAAAAATATATGTATGCTGGCTCGTTACCGCTCGCCAGGAAAATATTGACACATGGATGGGGGTAAACGTCTTAAAACAGTAGGCTGAATGGGGCAAAATGAATGCAAGCCAAAGAGAGCGGGAGAGAATGAGAAAAAAAAGCGAGGTGGGCTCCCTTAACATTATTTCCTTCAGAATAACTCCCACTCACAATGAAGAAATACTGTTTTACGCATGGCCGAAATGATGATTATTATTATTATTATTATTATTATTATTATTATTATGGCGAAGCATGAGGTAGAAGGGGGGACCAGAAAAATCAACCATGCCCCCTTAAGATCCTGGACCCCCCCCCACCCCCCAACTCTTTACAATCCTCCTCCTCTTCCTCTTCCTCCTCCTCCACCTCCTCCTCCTCCTCCTCCTCCTCTAATTACTAATAAAGTAACCTCAACAGTACATTGGCAAAAACTACAAGGTGACCTAGACACTTTAGAAAACTGGGCAGAAAAATGGCAAATGAAATTCAACATAGAAAAATGCAAAGTATTACACATCGGTAGTAACAACGCTAAAAAAGATTACTCAATGAACAACATTCAACTATCAAATACAAATAATGAAAAGGATCTGGGAGTTATAATATCAAGTGACCTGAAGCCGAGTAAACAGTGTACAGAGGTAATAAAAACTGCTAATAAATTGGTGGGTTTCATCGGCAGAACATTCAAATTCAAATCAGAAAAAATCATACTTACTCTATTCAACTCATTGGTGCGTCCCCATCTCGAATACTGCGTGCAATTCTGGTCACCGTACTACCAAAAGGACATAAATAAACTTGAAAGGGTGCAACGCAGAGTCACTAAAATGATACCTAGATTGCGTAATAAACCGTACGAAGAGCGCTTAAAAGAACTAAATTTGTTTAGCTTAACAAAGCGCAGAATGAGAGGTGACCTAATAGAGGTGTTCAAAATCTTCAAGGGATTCAGCAACCTAAATGTAAGCGAATTATTTACGATCAATCAAGCAAACACGAGAAACAATGGTTATAAGATTATAGGCAAGCGTTTTCATTCTCACGAGGCGAAGCATTTCTTCTTCAACCGCGTTGTGAATAATTGGAACAGACTACCCTCGAACATTGTAAACTGTAATACTGTCGAAACATTTAAGAACCATCTGGATAAACACATGGCAAATAACCCCCGATTAACACAGTTTCTTTCAGAATAACGCGCAACGAAATGTCAACGCATACCGCAATGTATATTGATTTTCATACATCTGTTCCCTTTCAGAATTGTAGTAAATAGAGTTAGCTTAGATTACAAATCAACTTCTTTTTTCTCCCTGTCCTGTTCGAATTTCCGTGTCAGTTTTTCAATACTGCATGGTATTTTTCCTATCTGTTTCCATGCCAGTATTAGCTGGAGGGAGTGGTGGGTGGGGAGGAGCCTTCTTCTTTGCTATCCTTTTCTCTACCTCGTAGTCAGTAGATTAGTAGTTTTAGATATCCAAACTGCCCCGTAAGGACCAATAGGTCTGTTGCAGTTTGTTCTCCTTTGTATTCCTTTGTATTCCTCCTCCTCCTCCTTCAGCTTTACTCTCCTTTTCTTTACCTAGTAGTTAGTAGCTTAGCAGTATAGATATCCAAACTGCTCCGTAAAGACCATTAGGTCTGTTGCAGTTTGGAAGTCCTTTATATTCCTGTGTATACCTCTTTCTCCTCCTCCCCTTCCTGATCCTACCCCTCCTCCTCCTCCTCCTCCTCCACTTCCTCCTCCTTCTTCCACCACCGAGCTAGGAAGAAGAAGTAAGACCGGAGCCCCATCTTTACTATTATCATGGTCCTGGAGACATCAAAGTGAATCCCACGAATTACTTTTGATGTCTGGTGGTAATCACGGGCGTAACGACGAGCTCTCTCACCGCCACGCTCCCCACCTAACACGCCCGAGCTGGAAGGGGGTAGTTCTTACTATTTGGTCTTTATATATATATACAGTAATATATATATACTGTATATATATATATATATATATATATATATATATATATATATATATATACAGTATATATATATATTATTTTATGTTTATAGTTTAATCGATAGACCTTCATCAAGCTTGGGGAAAAAAACGCCCCCTAGACCCCCTTCAAGATAAAATGTGTAAATTTTTTCAGTAGAAAAATTTCCCCGCCGAAGGCCGGATACTTCAAGAATTACAGGCTCAATATCGCTCGCAAGGAAACAAAATCGACACATAAATGGCACGGAAGTTCAGTATATAGACACAAAAATGGGGCGAAAGGTCTTGAAATTGCCAAACTAATGGGGCGAACATCATAAAATCTCAAAGCGAATGGGACTAAACATGAGGGACAAAAAGGCAACTATCTATGTTATTCAGAGGGCTTACTGAGACCGTTTTTACCCCTTTGAGTCCTACATTATAAGCTATAGCAAATGGACTGATGTTAACCAGAATGTAACTAAAATGACGTCATGGTGCTGGAGGGGTTAAGGAGGGTCACCTGATTTTTGTTTTATCTTTCTCCTTTTCTCTCTTTCTCTAGCTTGTATCCATTCGACCCCATTCAACCAACTGTTTGAAGACGTTTATCCCCATTCAGGTGTCGATTTCTTCCTGGCGAGCGATAGCGAGCAGCATTGTATAGAGAAATCCGGCTTCGCCGGAGAAATTTTTCAATCGAAAAATGTACAAATTTAGCTTGCTGTTAAAAAAAAAATATATATATATATATATATATTTATATGCTGGCTCGCTACCGCTCGCCAGGAAAATATTGACACCTGGATGGGGGTAAACGTCTTAAAACAGTAGGCTGAATGGGGCCGAATGGATACAACCCAGAGAGAGAGTCAGAAAGAGAGAACAAAACGAGGTGGGGCCCCTTTAATGACCTTTACTCATCCCCATACATGTTGACAAATGGACGCCACCAAAACACAGAACAAAACAACCCGGGGTAAACAACGTGGCGGCTACAGAAACCAAGGTGGTAGAGAAGCTTCCCTATAGATGGTCCTTCAGCCGCAGCACACCCCCACCACTCCTCCGCCACCGCAAGTAGACCCCCCCACCCTCCCCCTCTTCCAAGAAATTAATTGGCCCTTACCCCCTCTCTCTCTCTCTCACACAGACCAACTCCTTTTGCCCGGCGCGCATCATCCATCCTTCTGTCTTGATGGCGTAATGGTTAGAGCGTGTAGGTTCTGTATGGGGTGTCCGAGGTTCGAATCCCGGGAGAATCACATGTTTTCATTCCTTTCATTTGGGGTGTTATTGGGGTTAATGTTAAGAATGGTGTTACAAATTATACCCCCCTGTTCCAAATAGGTAGTCCAGAGATCGCAACCCCTAACCTCTATAACTCCAAAAGGGCTAGAGCAAATGGCCGATTCCTCCTAGAATTTCAGGCTCACTATCGCTCGCCGGGACAAAAATGACACCTAAATGGCACGAAAAGACTATATATTGACAAAGAAATGAGGCGAAAGGTCTGAAAATCGCCAAACTAATGGGCCGAACGTCTTATAATCTCAAAGCTAATGGGACTAAACATGAGGGAGAAAAGCAACTAGCCTATCTCCCCCTCGAAGGATGATAACGCCTTTGTCTCGGCTATCGTGTTTACCCTCTCACACATTATGCTGTCTGCAGGAAATAAACATGTTGTAACAAGTCTTCTGTACCGATTACGTACTTTGCATTATATTCTGGCAACCAATAGACGATTCGGTTGAGCTTAGGAAGGATGTCTGCCCATTAAAAGGCTACAGACGATCTCGGTTAACCCTTTCAGCTACCATATATGCTTCCTAAGCTTCGTCAAATCCTCTAAACGTAGCTAGAATAGAATGAAAAAGACGTCGCCGGTACAGAAGTTTATTAACCCCTTCAAGTTTCTTAACCCCTTCAAGTTTCTTAACCCCTTCAAGTTTCTTAACCCCTTCAAGTTTCTTAACCCCTTCAAGTTTATTAACCCCTTCAAGTTTCTTAACCCCTTCAAGTTTCTTAACCCCTTCAAGTTTCTTAACCCCTTCAAGTTTCTTAACCCCTTCAAGTTTCTTAACCCCTTCAAGTTTCTTAACCCCTTCAAGTTTATTAACCCCTTCAAGTTTCTTAACCCCTTCAAGTTTATTAACCCCTTCACCACCATGCCGTAATTTTCATCATATTCTGGTTCCCATTAAGGGGGGGTCACCGGCTTTTTTTTTTGTCTTTCTCTCCTTTTCTCTCTTTTTCCTGGCTTGTATCCATTCGGCCCCACCTCGCTTTTTGTCTCATTCTCTCCCTCTCTCTTTGGCTTGTATCCATTCGACCCCATTCATCCTACTGTTTTAAGACGATTATCCCCATCCAGGTGTCGATTTCTTCCTGGCGAGCGATAACGAGCCAGCATTGTATGGAGAAATCCGGCTTCGCCTGGCTTGTATCCATTTGGCCCCATTCAGCCTACTGTTTTAAGACGTTTATCCCCATCCAGGTGTCAATTTCTTACTGGTGAGCGGTAGCGAGCCAGCATATTTTTAATTTTTGTTAGACAGCAGGCTAAATTTGTACATTTTTCGATAGAAACATTTCTCCGGCGAAGCCGGATTTCTTCATATAATGCTGGCTCGCTATCGCTCGCCAGGAAGAAATCGACACCTAGATGGGGATAAACGTCTTAAAATAGTTGGCTGAATGGGGCCGAATGGATACAAGCCAGGGAAAGAGAGAAAAGGAGAAAATTTGAAAAAGCAGGTCACCCCCCTTAACCCCTTCTGTACCGAGGCGTCTCCTTAACTTTATTCTGGCTACTATTAGACAATTGTATCCAGTTTATAAAGGGCCCCTGGCAACTAACAGGCTTCCAACTATCTCACTTAACCCTTCTAAAGAACACAGATCCTTGTCAAACTTAATACAAATATAACTAGAGTAATGTTAAAAAGACGTCGCCGGTACAGAAGGGGTTAAGACCAATTTAGGGTAAGATAACTATGTACCAGTATTCTCTTTCGTAGGCACAACAATGACACCCCAAGCAGCGAGTGTAATGATGCCCATATACTACAGGGTTCTTGAGAAAGCCGGGGGTTGGAGAGATTAAAAAGCGACAATTGTTGTTTGAGGGGAGATGGTTGGTTTTTCCTGCCCCCCCCCCCCCCCCCCCCAAACCCCTCTTCTCCCTTATGTTTAGCCCCATTAGTTTTCAGATTTGAGGTCGTCCGGCCCATTATTTTGGCGATTTTATGACTTTTTGCCCCATTTCTTTGCCAATTTAAGTGTCGATTTGTTTTCCTGGCGACCGATGATGAGCATATAATATAGGAGGAACCGGCCTTTGGCCACAACATTTGTTTACGGAAAAATGTACAAATTTAACTAGAAGGGGGATCTTGGGGATGTTTTTAAAGCTTGTTGGAGGTCAAGGGAGGAAACTTTTTAAAGATATGATTTATAATTTATAATATCACCAATCCACAAATTAACTTACAACTAAATATAATTAATGAACTCAATAAAATTAATGAATACATGTGGTATTTCCAGGATTCGAACCATGGATACTCACATCGAAATCCAGCGCACTAACCATTACACTATCAAGACAGTTAATTAAAAAAAAAATTGACTAACATCATTTACCCAGAGAGAGAGAGAGGGAGGGAGAGAGAGAGAGATGGGAAAAAAAAACCCAGTGATATGACACTCACTTCTCAACCCTCCCTAAATAAAATAAGCCCGTTCACAACAACTATATCTACCAAAGCCTGAGTAGTCAAACACCTCCAGAAAAACCCCAGATAAGAATAATAATAATAATAATAATAATAATAATAATAATAATAAATATAGCAGTAATGAAAATAATAATAATAATTATACTCATAATAATAATAAAAATACAAATAAAAAATATATAAACATATATACAATACTACTACTACTACTACTACTAATAATAATAATAATAATAATAATAATAACACCAATAATAATAATAATAATAATAATAATAATAATAATAACACCAATAATAATAATAATAATAATAATACTAATAATAATATAACACCAATAATAATAATAATAAAATCATAATAACACCAATAATAATAATAATAATAATAATAATAATAATAATAACACCAATAATAATAATAATAATAATAATAATAATAATAATACCAATAATAATAATAATAATAATAATAATAATAATAACACCAATAATAATAATAATAATAATAATAATAATAATAATAACGAGCGCACGAGGCCCTTCCCAATGGATGAAGTGTACAATAAAGGCATTCAGAAAACGGGAGGAAAACACGGAAAAATGGTCCATTGAAACGGCGCAGCATTAAGAGCCGCTCCCTTCTTCCCTTAAGGGGAGATGGGGCGATTTGTCTGGTCCCCCTTCTCCCTCGTGTTTAGCCCCATTAGTTGTCAGAATATATGACGTTCGGCCCATTAGTTAGGCGATTTTAAGACATTTCGCCCCATTTACTTGTCAATATTAAAACTTTTCGTGTCATTTAGGTGTCGATATTTTCCTGGCGAGCGATAGCGAGCCTGTAATTTAAGAGATAACGGCCTTCGGCCGAGACATTTATCTATCAAGAAATGTACAAATTTATCTTGAAGGAGCGTCGTGGCCGGGTGTTTTTTTTAGCTTGATGGAGGTCTAGGGAAGAAACTATTAAAATAATAAAAACAAAACCATAAATGAGCCAATAAATAGGCCCATCTCCCCTTAAAAGCCGGTCCCTTCTGTTAATTGTGAGAGGCGAGTCCATAGCAGATCCCCCTAACAAGCCAACAAGCTATTATTAATCTGTTAACGAGGGAGACTGGCAGAGAGGGGAGAGAGTGGGTGGGTGGGTGAGAAAGAGGAGTGTGTGTGTGTGTGTGTGTGTGTGTGTGTGTGTGTGTGTGTGAGAGAAAGAGAGAGGGGGAGTCAGAATGGGAGAGAGAGAGAGAGAGAGAGAGAGAGAGAGAGAGAGAGAGAGAGAGAGAGAGAGAGAGAGAGAGAGAGAGAGAGAGAGAGAGAGAGAGAGAGAGAGAGAGAGAGAGAGAGAGAGGGAGAGGGAGAGAGAGTGTGAGTGTGTGTGTGTGTGTGTGTGTGTGAGTCGAGGAGGGGATATATGGTAGGGGAGGGTGTGCGATAGATCTATTGATTCTTGTTAATAAAGCGTCTTGTCCATACAAACCCCAGCCTCTTAGCCTTTCTCTCCTTCCTATATACGTACCTTCTATAGGATCTCCTCTCCTTGTGCTCTTCCCTTCAATTATTTCTCTTTTACTATCCTTTTCTTCTTTTGTCCCTCATATACAGTATATATATAGTGTCCTCCCTGTTTTGCCTTCCCTCACTTCCTCTCTCATTTCTCTGCTACTCTCCTTTTCTTCTCTCTTCTCCTTATATATACAGTGTGCTCTTCTCTTCTTCTCTTCTTTTCTCCTCTCTTCTCCTCATATAACAGCGCGTTCCTCTCTTGTTTTTCTTCCCTCACTTCTCCTGTTTCTTTTCTCTCCTCTTTTCTCTCCTCTTGTCTATATTTTCCAATCGCCTTTTCTCTTTTCCTTTAACTTTATACATATTTTTTCCTGACTTATGATCTCCTCTCTACTTTTCCCATATGCTCTTCTTGTTATTGCACTTATCTCCACTCATTATGTCAATCCTACACACACACAAACACACACACACACACACACACACTGACCATCCAAAACGTATCAGCTGTTTCAATTTTTTATCACTGTTACTCCACTTACGAAGGGCCTCTCCAGAGTTAGCGAATTGATAATATATCCTTTTAAGGGGGTCACCGTTTTTTTTTTTTTTATCTTTCTCTCCTTTTCTTTCTTTCCCTGGCTTGTATTCATTCTGCCCCATTCAGCCAACTGTTCTAAGACGTTTATCCCCATCCAGGTGTCGATTTCTTCCTGGCGAGCGATAGTGAGCCAGCATTGTATGGAGAAATCCGGCTTCGCCGGAAAAAATGTTCTATCGAAAAATGTAAAAATTTAGCTTGCTGTCAAAACAAAAATATATATATGCTGGCTCGCTATCGCTCGCCAGGAAGAATTCGACACCTGGATGGGGGTAAACATCTTAAAACAGTTGGCTGAATGGGGCCGAATGGATACAAGCCAGGGAAAGAGAGAAAAGGAGAGAAAGATAAACAAAAGCAGGTGACCCCCTTAAAAGGATATATTATCAATTCGCTAACTCTGGAGAGACCCTTCGTAAGTGGAGTAAAACGTTGCCATGTTTGATATGTTAATATATTGGAAATAATATAAAGTGTTCCATGTATTAACATGAGGGAGAAGGCGGTCCAGAAAACTCCCCCTTAACCCCTTCTGTACCGGAGACGTCTTTTTAATGATATTCTAGCTACTATTAGACGATTTGATCCAGCTTAGGAAGGACCTCTAGCAGTAATAAGGCTTCTAACTATCTCAACCAACCCTCTTAACTACCACAGATCCCTCGTAAGCTGCCTAATATCGTCTAACTATAACTATGAATGAAATATAACACACGTCGCCGGTACAGAAGGGGTTAAGCCTTGGAGTCAAAGGCATGTTCATTAGCCTCTGTATAAACTTATAGTAGACGGTCCAAGATTCATAGTTAGGATAGCAATAACAACAAATATATGTAAATAAAGTGGCTTCGTATTGAGAGGAATAATTAAAATGCATCGATTTTTTGTTTTTTCCACTTCTCATCTTTTGCTTTCTCCATTTTCTTTCCACTTGGCTTTCCTGATTGACTTTCTCTTGTGTATTCAATGCCTGTCAGTATGGCTTTGATCTCTCAATTATCTCTCATTTTATTTCCTTTTGCAGTACATTCACGGCTCCCCCCTAATCCAGCTTGTTTTACCCTCTCTCTCTCTCTCTCTCTCTCTCTCTAGGTTTGAGTGGTCTGAGTATCTGTGTAACTCTCTCTCTCTCTCTCTAGGTTTGAGTGGTCTGAGTATCTGTGTAACTCTCTCTCTCTCTCTCTCTCTCTCTCTAGGTTTGAGTGGTCTGAGTATCTCTCTCTCTCTCTCTCTCTCTCTCTCTCTCTCTCTCTCTCTCTCTCTCTCTCCCTTGGAAGAATGATTCCTTCAAAATCTCCCTCATTGATGTACAGTAGTTTAAGGGGGGATGGGCCGGTTTTCTGGACCACTTTCTCCCTCATGTTTAGCCCCATTAGTTTTCAGATGTTAAGATGTTTGCCCCATTAGCTAGTCGATTTTAAGACCTTTCGCCCCATTTCTTCGTCAATATTTAGACCTTTCGTGCTATTTAGGTGTCGATTTTTTCCCTGGCGAACGATAGTGAGCCTGTAATGTTGAAAGAACCGGCCTTTGGCCGGGAAATTTTTCTACCGAAAAATTTACAAATTAGTCTAGAAGGGGGATCTAATGGATGAATTTTTTAATTTGATAGAGGTCTAGGGAGGAAACTAGAAAAATAATGAATACATGCAAAAATCGCCCAAAAAGTTAACCATTATTAAGCTATATAAAAGTTAACCATCCCCCTTAAGGTGGTTAAGCTAGCATCTTGTGAGGCATTTTATTAAACCATTCAGTACCGGTGCTGTTCTTTTAACTATAGTCTGGCTACTAACAGACGATTACACTCACCTTGTCCGGCCTCTCTCCTCCTCCACCTCTTCCTCCTCCATTCTCTCCCCCCCCCCCCCCCCTTCTTCCTCTCTTCTACCCTCCTCCTCCTCCCTCTCTTCTACCCTCCTCCTCCTCCCTCTCTTCTACCCTCCTCATCGTCCCTCTCTTCTACCCTCCTCCTCCTCCCTCCCCCCCCCCTCCTCCTCCTCCTTCCTCCTCCTCCTCCTCCTCGTCCCACACCTATTCATTCTCTTTCACTGCCAATGTTCATGCCTCCTTTTCCAATTATCCGGCTTCTTTTCTCAGTGTTGTTGTGAACCCGTGTATTGACGATGGTGGTGGTGTGGGGGGGGGGGGGGGGTAATTATCTTAGTGTGTGTGTGTGTGTGTGTGTGTGTGTGTGTGTGTGTGTGTGTGTGTGTGTGTATTGACGACGGTGTTAGTGTGTGCGGGGTAATTAGCTTTGTGTGTGAGAGAGTGTGTGTGTGTTTGTGTGAAAGTGTATGTGTAATGTATGTGTATAGACGACGGTGGTGGTGGTGGTGGTGGTGGGTGTGTGTGTGTGTGTGTGTGTGTGTGTGTGTGTGTGTGTGTGTGTGTGTGTGTGTGTGTGTGTTATAGCATGTGTTACACCTTTGCTATCAACACATATGGAGTCTGATACCTTCCCTATATAGTATATACACTATTTATTACTATTATTACTTCTATATAACCCTTTATTACAATTAATTACTTCTATATAACCCTTTATTACAATTAATTACTTCTATATAACCCTTTATTACAATTAATTACTTCTATATAACCCTTTATTACAATTAATTACTTCTATATAACCCTTTATTACAATTAATTACTTCTACATCTATATAACCCTTTATTACAATTAATTACTTCTATATACAACCCTTTATTACAATTAATTACTTCTATATAACCCTTTATTACAATATAAAACCCTTTATTACAATTAATTACTTCGATATAACCCTTTATTACAATTATTACTTCTATATAACCCTTTATTACAATTAATTACTTCTATATAACCCTTTATTACAATTAATTACTTCTATATAACCCTTTATTACAATTAATTACTTCTATATAACCCTTTCTGTACCAGCGACGTGTTAGATATTTTATTCGAACTATATTTAGACGATTTTGTGCAGCTTAAGAAGGATGTGTTATAGCAAAAAGGGTTAATTAAGATAGTGTGTAGCATTATAATTGATACACGCGTTTCCCAAGCTGAACACAATAATCTCAGAGTTGGCAGAATATAATGACAAAGATGTTCCTGAATGGAATAACAAATTAGTGTAATATTTTTCTATATCTTCACCAATGATACAGATAGATTTCTTTTAAGGGGAGGTATTTAGTTTGTTCCCTAGACCTCCATCAAGCTTAAAATTACACCCCCTTGAGTCCCTTTCAAGATAAATTTGTACATTTTTCGGTAGAAAAATGTCCCGGCCGAAGGCCGGTTCCTCTTAAATTACAGGCTCGCTATCGCTCGCCAGGATAAAATCGACACCTGAATTGCACAAAAGGTCTTAATATGGGGGTGAAAGTTCTTAAAATCGCTAAACTAATGGGGCAAACGTTTTATAATATCAAAAGCAATGGGGCTAAACGTGAGGGAGAAAGGGGTCCAGAAAAAAATCCCTCAAGTGGAGATCTCCCCTTAATAGAGGCTCGGCTCATTCCAACTCTTCCTTTCTTATTATAATGTGGGTCTTCCTTGTCTACTTCATCATCATCACCATCATCATTATCATCATCATCATCATTACCATCATCATTATCATCATCATCATCATTACCATCATCATCATTACCATCATCATTATCATCATTATTATCATCATTATCATCATCATCATTATCATCATTATCATCATTATCATCATCATCATCATTATTATAATCATTATCATCATCATCATCATTATTATAATCATTATCATCATCATCTACTTCTTCTTCTTGATGTTGTTCTGGATTAGGGAACAGTGATGTCTTGGGGAAGGGACTGTATGGTGACTTGTGACTGTATGGCCACATTCTGACCATTTCCTGCTTAATTAGGGTTTAGAACGGCTACACACACGCACGCACGCACGCACGCGCGCGCGCGCGCGCGCGCACACACACACACGAATACACACACATATACACTCACGAATACACACATACACACACACGAATATATGCACATACACACACACACACATATATATATATATATATATATATATATATATATATATATATATATATATATATATATATATATACACACACACACAGACAGACAGACACATTATAACCGTCTACGAACAAATTTATACCAACATTGAACATCTGTATGCGGCATTGGAGGCTATATACACCACAGACACACAGATTTACACCACACATTTGTCCGGCAATTTTTGATGGCTATTTTAAAACTAGGCAACATCTCGGGAACATTTAGCACTAGTATCGAGAACTCAACTGCAGATATAAACCACACGTTGCTAAAAGAATTGATTTAAGAGCTGCCAGATCGGAGTTGCCGAGAAATATTGCCAGGACAAGCGCTCGTGGGATGCCGCCATAATTCGCAGGTGGCAAGTTGGTGAATTAGATATTACGAGGGATGCTTCACTTTTATGGTCGATTTCTTTCGTTAATTCATTATCGTTCTAGTTTCCTCCCTAGACCTCCATCCAACTTAAACAAAAACACTTCCATTAGATCCCCCTTGTAGATAATTATTTGTACATTTTTCGGTAGAAAAATTTCCCGGCCTGCCAAAATTACAAGCTGACTATCGTTCGCCAGGAAATAAATAAGACACCTAAATAGCACGAAAGGTCTTAATATTGACAAGGAAATGGGGCGGAAGGTCATAAAATCGACAAACTAATAGGGCAAACATCTCAAAATCATAAAACTAAAGGTGCTAAACATGAAGGAAAAGGGGGTCTAGAAAAAGAACCCACCTCACCGTAATGCAGGCTACAAAGTTGGCTGAAAATAGGGATTACAAGCGGCCGATCAACAAGCCGGAATTTTGTTAGTTGGGAACGAGTTGTTTTGTGTGTTACAGACATCAACACACGAGACAGACGTACGAGGGGTTACGAGGAATAGTTAGTATCCCCAGAGACCTTGCGATCCATTTCGAGGAGAGAGTCGAAGTGGATGGAGAGAGACTGTTTAATGCTCTGCACTGATTACAGAGACACAGACCAAGAGTGAGAAGGGTGGAAATGAGTTAAGGGGCCCTCACACAGTCAGGAGTGCTAGTGGGAGTCTAACAGGAGTCGCTAGAGTCACTAGGAGTCATCGATTTTCACCGCGAGCGAGTGGGAGTCTAACATGAGTCGCCAGAGTCACTAGGAGTCATCGATTTTCACCGCGAATAGGCCCGCGAGTCCGAATTTTCCCCTACTCCTAGTGACAAGCTCGCACCCCTGACTGTGTGAGGGCTCCTTTACTTGAGAAGTGTATGCGGAGTAACATGGAGGGATAGACAGACGAATGAGGGAGTAAGAGAGAGGTGTGGTGTGGAGGTAGATGTGCTGGAAAGTGTGAAAAGGAACACCTTGAAATGGTTCGGCCAAATGGAACGTATGGGAAGCGAGAGAATGACTAAGAGGGTGTAGAGAGCGAGGTGGAAGGACAGAGAGGGAGAGGTAGACCGTGAGAGAGGTGGAAGGATGGAGTGAAGAAGTATATAAATGAAGGCGGTGCTGGTTGGGAGGAGGGGCGTCGACTGACTGGGGACAGAGGTGCGTGGGTGCGTTTCGTTCGTGGCCACCCCTTCGGGGATCACGGCGCCAGGCAATAGATAGATAGATAGACTTATTACAGAGTGTGCAAAATACTATCTACACTCTTCTTGAACTGCTCTACCGTAAACTGAGGAACTGTTTAAAACTTCGGAGGGAAGTTTGTTCCAGGTACAACAGATCTG
>CM064503.1:4615805-4625154 GCA_032716605.1 Paralithodes platypus | reverse complement strand
GCAATTATATTTAGGTGGCTTGATTATTGGATGGAGCTTGCTTTTCAGTTAATAGTATATCAAGTTTTGTAGTTGATGTACAGAACATTATATTCATCTTCTACTCCACCACTACCACCACCATCTACTCCACCACTCCTACATCACCACCACCACCATCTACTCCACCACTACCACCACCACCACCATCAGCCGACCACCTACTCCCCTATTCCAACCACTACCAAATCACGCACCACCAGCTACTCTATCACACTCCGCTACTACCATCTTCTTACCCTTTCCATCACCAATCCTTCCTCACTCTTTCCATCACCATCCTCCCCCCCCCCCCCTCCTTCCCACACACACACACCCACACCCACTTTCGCTCTCTCCCCCATACCTCCACCCACTCCCAGACCACTCCACTCTGACCTCTTTCACCGTCACCCCAACACCTTCCCCCACCCCACCTTTCAATCCCCCCTCCCCCCCCCCCCCCTCTCTCCACTCCTTCCATCCTTCCCCTCCCACAACATCCTGCTCATTCCCCTCCCTCTGATTTACCCAAAGCCCTCCGTTTCCACCCCCCCCTACCCCCCTCCCATCACCAGCCCTTCCTCCACTCCTTCCATCCTTCCCCTCCCACATCCTCCTACCTTCCTCCCCCATCCCTCACGCCCCACCTACCACCCCTCACCCCACCTTCATCACCCACCCCTTCCATCCTTCCCTTCCCCCCCCCACATCCTCTCCTCCCCTCTCTCCGATTTACCCCCAAGCCCTCAACTCCCCCCCCCCCCCCCCCTTCTCCACTCCTTCCATCCTTCCCCTCCCACAATATCCTCCTCCTCCTCTCCCTCCCTCCGATTTACCCCTTCCCTTCCCCCCCCCTCCCTCTCTCCCCCCTCCCTCTCCCCCCCTTTCCCCCTCTCCACTCATTCCATCCTTCCCCTCCCACAACATCCTCCTTTCCCTCCCTCCGATTTAACCCCAAGCCCTCCACTCCTTCCATCCTTCCCCTCCCACAACATCCTCCTCTCTCTCTGTCCCTCCGATTTACCCCAAGCCCTCCACCCTCTCTCTCCACTCCTTCCATCCTTCCCCTCCCACAACATCCTCCTCCTCCTTTTCTCCCCCCTCCGATTTACCCCCCCCCCCCCCCCACCCCTTCACCACCGCTTCCATCCTTCCCCTCCCACAACATCCTCCTCTCCTCATCCTCTCCCTCCCTCCGATTTACCCCAAACCCTCCTCTCCCCCCATCCCTCCTCCCTCACCCCCTTTCCACCCTTCCATCCTTCCCCTCCCACAACATCCTCCTCTCCCTCCCTCCGATTTACCCCAACCCCATCCCTCAAGCCCCTCCGTTCCCCTCCCCCTCTCTACTCCTTCCATCGTCCCCTCCCACAACATCCTCCTCCTCTCCCTCCCTCCGATTTACCCCAAGCTCCCTCCCCCCCCTCCCTCCTTCGATCTCCGACCACTATAAACCGCTTAAAACTGAATACCATTAACACTGAACAAATAAACCCCAAGCGACACAAGAAAGGGGCACACCGAATAATGGGGGAAGAAAAGGCCGAGCTAGGAGGAAGAGGAACGGGGCCGATCTGAAAGGGAAATAGAGACTTAGGAGGCCTCAATGGCACATGTAAAAATGCGGAGGGCAGAATTGGAACGCATGGCAAGGGAGGAATGTATACGATTGCGGTTTACAGACGATTGGACATTGAACTATAGACGTAAGACCTCAGTAGAATTATTTTTTAAGAGTTTAATTGGATTCTTTGAAATAGAAAGTTGAATGGAGGCGATGCCTTGAAATAGAAAGTTGATTGGAGGCATGTATGCATTTTCTTTTCTTTTTTGTTAAGAAAATTAACATTTGTGTTAAAAGAAGAAAAACACATGAAAAAGACCGAAAAAGTACTTTAATGGTACAATGTAAGAATATGGAGTATATAATTAGAATGCATGTTTTGGGAGATTTAAATGGAGACATGGATACGATTGCGGTATTAAGACGAATAGTTTTAGAAAACTAAATCTTTGAGTTTTAGAACACCTTGGAACGCTTGACAATAGAGGTTTGATTGTATTATGCACGATTGAAGTTCGTACGAAGTTTTTTTCCAAAATTCGAAAATGGATATTAATCGTGATCGTGTACTCAACCTTTAACTGTATTGGTGGTTTAATGGTTTAGGTGCTTATGTTTTGGGAGTGGTGTCCCGAGTTCGAATCCCGGGAGGACCATAATATGCTTTCATTAGTTTAATTCAAGTACATTGGGGTTTGTAATTGATGTTTATTGTTAAGAACCGGGTGTTACTTATTAATGCTCAAGATAAAAAAGTAAAGAATCGTATTGATTAACCCCATCTGTACCGGTGACGTCATTCTCGTTATATTCTGGCAACTATTGGATGATTTTAATCAGCTCAGGAAGGACCTCTAGCAATTAAAAGGCTGCAGACTATCTCAATTAATCCTTTTAGCTATGACATATCCTTCCTATTCTGTTCTATATACTCAGGCCCAATCCCCGCTTTTCCTATTGTTTTCCTAAGCTTCATAACATCGCGTAAATGTAGCTCGAATGAAATACAAAAGACGTCTCAGGCCCAATTCCCGCTTTTCCGATTTTTTCCCCTAAGATTCATACAATCGCGTAAATGTAACTAGAATTAATTACAAAAGACGTCGCCGGTTCAGAAGGGGTTAATAGAAAAGGCAAACATATTTGGGGCTTCAAAGGCACAATACATAAAATTGTGGAGGGTAGAGTTGGTATGGTTTGCAAAAGAAGCTTGACATTTTTAGATGGATGAGAAACAAGAGGAAAAGAAGATCTGTAAAGGAAATACGGACTTAGAAGGGTCACAATTTCGAAAGTATAATGTAATCTTTGGAAGAATGAAGGCGGATGAGGACGTAGGATTGAATGTAGAAATGAACACGAGTGAATTGTAAAGAAGATTTGACATATGCGGCTTAAAAGAAGAAAGGGCCGCGTGAAAGAGACGTTCAGACTTTAAGGGGGATCACCGGCTCTTTTTTTTTATCTTGCTCTCCTTTTCTCTCTTTCCCTGGCTTGTATCCATTTGGCCCCATTCAGTCAACTATTTAAAGACGTTTATCCCCATCCAGGTGTTGATTTCTTCCCGGCAAGCGATAGCGAGCCAGCATTGTATGGAGAAATCCGGCTTCGCCGGAAGACACTTTTCTATCGAAAAATTTAAAAATTTAGCTTGCTGTCAAAACAAAAATATATATATGCTGGCTCGCTACCGCTCGACAGGAAAATATTGACACCTAGACGTCTTAAAACAGTAGGCTGAATGGGGCCCAATGGATACAAGCCAAAGAGAGAGGGAGAGAAAGAGAAAACAAGCAAGTGACCCCCCCTCAAAAGAAGAAAGGGCCGTATGAAAGAGACGTTCAGACTTTAACCCTCAATCGCACAATATAAAAACAAAAAGTGGGGGGGTAAAATTTGAACGTAAGGGAATAAATAGAAAGTTTAAAGTGAACATGTATACAGTTGTGGTGAAAAAGACGATTAACAATTGAAATGTAGCCTAAAACCGAAATATTTAAGATTGCGAGGAAGATAATTTGAAAGTTTGGCAATAGATTGATGATTGCATGATTACTGGTATTTGACTGTGTTTTGGGGAAGATGTGTGAGTGGCAAAAATATAAATGTAAAATTAATAATAAAAAATAAACATAAATCAATAAATATACTGTATAGCCTATATATATATATATATATATATATATATATATATATATATATATATATATATATATAAAGATTCATGGGATTTACTGACTTGCTTCAATTGAGGACATTTCCCCTTTTCCTTATTCTCTTTCCATTCTCCCTTTCTCCCCTCTTCCTTATACGCTGTCCATTCCCCACTTTCCCCTCTTCCTTATACTCTGTCCTTTATCCCTTCCTCCCCTCTTCCTCCTTCCACTATCCTGCTCTTTCTCCCTCTATCTCCTCCTATGCTCTCCTATTCCCCTCTTCTGCATTCTCCACTAATCCCATCATTCTCCTTCCCTTCTGTTTCACTATTCTTCCTTGCTCTCTCACTTCCTTTCTTCTGTTCTCTATTCTCTATTTATCTCCTACCCTTCCATCTCCTCCCTTTATTACCCCATCCTATGCTACTCCTCTTCCTTTGATAATGCTTAAGGGAGCCCACCTCGCTTTTTTCTCTTTATCTCCCTCTCTCTTTGGCTTGTATCCATTCAGCCTCATTCAGCCTACTGTTTTAAGATTGTATCCCCCATCCAGGTGTCAATATTTTCCTGGCGAGCCAGCATATATATATATATATATATTTTTTTTTTGACAGCAAGCTAAATTTGTAAATTTTCGATAAAAAAAATGTCTCCGGTGAAGCCGGATTTCTCCATATAATGCTGGCTCCATCCTTTACCCTCTTCTCCCCTCTTCCTCCATCCATCCTTCCTATATTCCTCCTCTGCCTTCCTTCCTTTTTGACGTCCTCCCCTCTTCCATCCTTCCTTCCTTCCTATATTCCTCCCGTTCATATTGTCCATCCTTTTTCGTCCTTCTCCCCTCTTCCTCCATCCATCCTTTTGTGACGTTTTCCCCTCTTCCTCCATCCTTCCTTCCTTCCTATATTCCTCCTCTGCCTTCCTTCCTTCCTTCCTTCCTATATTCCTCCTCTGCCTTCCTTCCTTCCTTTTGTGACTTTTTCCCCTCTTCCTCCATCCTTCCTTCCTTCCTATATTCCTCCTCTGCCTTCCTTCCTTCCTTTTGTGACGTTTTTCCCTCTCCTTCCTTCCTGTCTTCCTATATTCCTCCTCTGCCTTCCTTCCTTCCTTTTGTGACGTTTTCCCTCTCCTTCCTTCCTGTCTTCCTATATTCCTCCTCTGCCTTCCTTCCTTCCTTTTGTGACGTTTTCCCTCTCGTTCCTTCCTGTCTTCCTATATTCCTCCTCTGCCTTCCTTCCTTCCCTTTGTGACGTTTTCCCCTCTTCCTCCATCCTTCCTTTTTTCCTATATTCCTCCTCTGCCTTCCTTCCTTCCTTTTGTGACGTTTCCCCTCTCCATCCTTCCTTCCTTTCTATATTCCTCTTCTGCCTTCCTTCCTTCCTTTTGTGACGTTTTCCCCTCTTCCTCCATCCTTCCTTTTTTCCTATATTCCTCCTCTGCCTTCCTTCCTTCCTTTTGTGACGTTTCCCCTCTCCATCCATCCTTCCTTCCTATATTCCTCCTCTGCCTTCCTTCCTCCTCTGCCTTCCTTCCTTCCTTTAGTGACGTTTCCCCTCTCCATCCTTCCTTCCTATATTCCTCCTCTGCCTTCCTCCCTTCCTTCTTTTACTATATTCCTCCTCTGCCTTCCTTCCTTCCTTTTGTGACGTTTTTCCCTCTTCCTCTATCCTTCCTTCCTTCCTATATTCCTCATATGCCTTCCTTCCTTCCTTTTGTGACGTTTTTCCCTCTTCCTCCATCCTTCCTTCCTATATTCCTCCTCTGCCTTCCTTCCTTCCTTTTGTGACGTTTTTCCCTCTTCCTCCATCCTTCCTTCCTCTCTATATTCCTCTTCTGCCTTCCTTCCTTCCTATATTCCTCCTCTGCCTTCCTTCCTTCCTTTTGTAACGTTCTGGATACTCGGGCACGTTCTCGCAGGCCCTCGAGCGAGCACCGAAGCATGGACCAGACACGGGGACCTCGACTAGAAGAGAATAAGAAGAGAATCCGGGGCCCTCTTGAAAGAATCACCCCCCTTGCCTTATACAAATTCAGCTTTGCTCTTGACACTGGTACACACACACACATACACATACATACACACACACATTCAAACACATTCAAACACACACACACACACACACACACACTCACACTCATCAAAACACACACACATTCAAACACACTCACTCATTAACAGACCCATTCAAACACAAAAACACACACATTGAAGCACACACACACACACACACACATTGAAACACACACACACACACACACACACACACATTGAAGCGCACACACACACACACACACACACACAGAGTTCAGCATGACTGATTAGAATGCTGGCTAGTTTGTTGCATGAGTAAATGGCTTGAATCTCTGTGTAGGTGTGTGTGGGTTTGACAAATATTCACACTACTTGGATACACACACGCCTTTCACTGATGACAGGCTCATTAGAATACTGGTTAGGTTTTGGTGTGTGAGGGGTTTGCAGAATTGTGTGGGCTTAACAAATCTTCACACTAATCATACATACACAAGCTTTTCAGTTCTCTTAAAGACAAATAAAAACAAAAAATAAAACAAAAAGTTCGGCAAGACAGGCTAATAACTGTACAGACGATTTAAAAACGTGTATAATTAAATACTGGACCCCTCAAGCCCCTAGCATACGTGTTTCATAATGGCAGAAAAATCACACTGGCGTAATCATCAGAACATAAGAAAAAGTACACACTGGTCGACGACAATGATCTATTCCACTATAATAAGGATACATTAGACTTTCTCTCCTTATACTCTATCCAATTGGCCTGAACAATACTCTGTGTGACACATCAAACTGACCACTGTAGCCTATATGCCACCAGATGTCAGCCACTCACTTTATAATACTAACAGGCCCAGCATGGAGTTGTTTTCCCTGGCATGGAGAGGCCACTACACCCTATTCCACGTGAGTAGGAAAAAGCTCTTGAACATTAACCTATTTAACAACAAAAACAAAAAACCTAATCCATACCCCGATCGCTACTACCATTATCTTCGGTATGACCTCTACAACTCAATCCAAACCCCCGAGGCAGAATAAATAACATGTATATCACTTACTTCAGAATAAGTAACGTACTGTATATATCACTTACTTCAGAATAAGTAACGTACTGTATATATCATTTACTTCAGAATAAGTAACGTACTGTATATATCATTTACTTCAGAATAAGTAACTTATCTATCACTTACTTCTAATGAAACCTCTCGGTGGTCAGTCGCGTGTGATGAAGGCCCGAGTTCGTGTCCCTATGTTTTATTCACTGGTTTTCACACACACACACACACACACACACACACACACACACACACATATATATATATATATATTTTTCCCTACTCACTCAGGATTTTTCTACTCGGGGTGTTTACTTTAGTGGCGCCCTCACACTCGCTACTGGGGAAGGCTACTTGGCTGTGTACGGGCGGCTGAGGAGGTGGTGTGTGTAGGGGGCGGGAGTTAATTGGGAGAGGTTAAGGACATCAAAAGTACTCTGTAGTTGTGTGTGTGTGTTTTGTGTGTGTGGGTGTGTGTGTTTTGTGTGTGTATGTATGTATGTATGTATGTGTGTGTGTGTGTGTGTGTGTGTGTGTGTGTGTGGTAGGGGGAGGTTTTGGTGCATGTGTGTTTGATATGCATAGTGTGTGTGTGTGTGGGGGGGGGGGGAGGGGGGGGGGTATGGTTTTGGTGTATGTGTGTGTTAGATATGTATCGTGTGTGTGTGTGTGTGTGTGTGTGTGTTTGTTTGTTTGTTTGTTTGTTTGTTTGAAAGTCTTCGGTTTACATTTATCCCCTTCCAAGTTTTGCCCCTTCCTCCTTCCTCTTTGTTCTGTCAGTTCTCCGATTCATATACCCCCTCTTTCTTCTCCACCTCCTCTTTCTTCTCCACCTCCTTTATTCCATCACTCTCCTTTCTCCCCTCTTCTTTATTTGAGTGACCCGCAGAGTGCTATACTATGCGGGGCTTTTGCGAGAGAAAAATACAACTGGGACAGAATCAGTGTTGACAGTAACAAAATTATAGGACACACTATTATGAGAGAGAGAGAGAGAGAGAGAGAGAGAGAGAGAGAGAGAGAGAGAGAGAGAGAGAGAGAGAGAGAGAGAGAGAGAGAGAGAGAGAGAGAGAGAGAGAGAGAGAGAGAGAGAGAGAGAGAGAGAGAGAGAGAGAGAGAGAGAGTACGTGTGAACTAGCCTAGTGACTGGATCAAGTAAATGAGTGTCTTTGTGGTTAGAAAGTGGGTCGATTGTGGTAGTACTTGTGGTTGTGGGGGTGATTGTGGTAGTACTTGTGGTTGTGAAGGTGATTGTGGTAGTACTTGTGGTTGTGGGGGTGATTGTGGTAGTACTTGTGGTTGTGGGGGTGATTGTGGTAGTACTTGTGGTTGTGGTAGTACTTGTGGTTGTGGGGGTGATTGTGGTAGTACTTGTGGTTGTGGGGGTGATTGTGGTAGTACTTGTGGCTGTGGGGGTGATTGTGGTTGTGGGGGATGATTGTGGTAGCACTTGTGATTGTGGTGGTAATTGTAATAGTTGTGATAGTATTTTGTATTGCTAAGGTGATTGTTATTAATGGTGATTGTGGTTGTATGGGTGCTCGGGATAATTGTGGTCGCATTTGAGGTTTTAGGTGTGATTGCGGTAGTACTTGTGATGATTGTATGATTGTTATTTGTTGGTTATTAGGGCGATTGTTGTGATACGTGTGGTAGCAGTGGTAGGGGTTGTAATTGTCTTTGTAATAACAGGTTAGTTAATTGTGATTGTGGTTGTGAGAGGGATTACTATAGCCGAGGTTGTGGTAATGGTAGGTAATTTAGGTTGCTTTTGATTGTGAGAGGGATTACTGTAGTTGTAGTTGTGGTAATGGTATGTTATTTGTGTTTTTGATAAATTAACTCCCGTCCACTCACCGATTCTCTGCATTTTCTCTTCGCCGCAATGTTGCATCTCTCACTATTCTATCGCTACTACAATAATCAGTGTTCCTCAGAGCTCTCTCAGTGTATACCACCGCCTCTACGTAGGGTACGTAGTACCCGTCTTGCAACACAATCCCACCCCTACTCTGTGCAACTCTCCAACCCAAGAGTTAAACGATTTTCCCAATCTTGCCTAAATAAATAAATAGATAAAACAAACAAAAATCTTCTCCATGGGTGGCCCGGCCGGAACAACAGACGAGCCTCCCCAACAAAGGCCTGGTAGGAGGAGAAACATGGCTGCCCTCTGCCTCACCTAGATCACCATAAATAAAGATCAGTGAACGCTGAGCTGGGAGGGAGGGAGCGAGAGAGAGGCTGGCTGGGGTAAAGAGCCATTCAAGTACTGCCATAAGACAACTCCTCCTCCTCCTCCTCCTCAAGGAGGAGGCCAATCAGCGCTCTGCAGACCCCCGTAATCCTGCGTTAATCTCTAACCGTTTTGGTAAGATGATCCTCAGGGTATTAGAGTGTTGAGCCTATAATTGGGCTTTGTAATTGGGGTTGTGTGGGACAGGGATCTGCCTTGCTTAGGCCAATCGGCTTTCTGCAGACTCCCATTTTCTTATGTTCTTATGTTCTT
>CM064503.1:4550805-4610805 GCA_032716605.1 Paralithodes platypus | reverse complement strand
TGTGCAATGTTCGACTGTATTTGTGTTGCAATCCGATTTCACAATGATATTTTCATACTTCTCTCTCCACTCCTTTGATAATTTTGATAATTATACATATCTAAATACTCTTTACATTCATATAATTGTGTGCGCGCGCGCGTGAGCGTGTGTGTTTATCTTAGTGGGGTTGGTGTTATATATATATTAATGTATTGAGATAATGGAATGTTTAACCGTACCGGTAATATAATTGTCTCGTCTTTAGTAGGATGATGGGTATAGTTAAATTATTCAAGTTAGTGAACTCGCATTTGGAAAAGTGGTGTTATTTCAAAGAGTCCACAAGATAAACTAATACAACACAATTACCTCGTTTTCCCACAGTATTTTTCAGTGTCAAACCAATGAACCTGTGCAGATACATGCGAATACAACCATCAACGACTATATGAGTGTTGTATAATATTAATGAAGCCTGTTATTTGCTGGAGACCTCATTTACACTGCATAACATTGTCTGAAAGTAGCCGAAATGTAGTTAAAAGGACGGCACCGGTACTGAATGGGTCAAGAAGTATAATCCAGGTAGCTCAACCCTCCCCTGCCCTGAGCTGCCCGAGAATCTCCAGCCTCGGTAGCCGTCTAGGACAAACTCTTGACACAGTCGCCGAGGGAGATTTATATCGCGGGTTGGTTCCTTTCAGACCAGGCTTGGGAAGGGGTAGAGGGGGGGGGGGGGGGGGGGCGAGGCTCTTCATTCCAACACGATGGAATGGGTGTAGAAAAGAACTGATTCATTGGCAATATAAAACATACATTTCGTATGGAATTGCTAAGGAATGAATAATTAGTTAGTTAAAAAAACAGAACTTCAGAGGCTATCAACTCTATTGGATTATTAAGCCAGCACACTGTAAGTTCAAGAATAATTTCAGGACTGGAGCCCCTTTTCGAGAACTCCAGTCCCTTGGAATGAATGTACACTGTCGCATAGTGATGGCTGGGGTCACTGACCAGGTTTTTAAATACAAATTGAATGACAGAGAGATGATATATATTAGAATTTGGTGCTTAAGGGGAGATATCCACTTGAGGGATTTTTTTTCTTGACCCCTTTCTCCCTCATGTTTAGCCCCATTGCTTTTGATATTATAAAATGTTTGCCCCATTAGTTTAGCGATTTTAAGAATTTTCACCCCATATTAAGACCTTTCGTGCCATTTAGGTGTCGATTTTATCCTGGCGAGCGATAGCGAGCCTGTAATTTAAGAGGAACCGGCCTTTGGCCGGGACATTTTTCTACCGAAAAATGTACAAATTTATCTTGAAAGGGACTCAAGGGGGTGTAATTTTAAGGTTGATCGAGGTCTAGGGAACAAACTAAATACCTCCCCTTAAATGAATGATGCAGTGTGCATGGGTGATTGTTTACCACGGCAGTAGATGCAACATTTCTTCTCAGGTGTAAAGATGTTAAAGGGTGCAACATCTCTCCTCAGGTGTAAAGATGGACAGTCGTTTAGATTATAAGAGAGTTATTTCTGGATCTAATTGGCATTTCTTGATCTAACTTGCATTGGTTCGAATTTCGTTCACCAGTCTCATTTCCACTTTGCCACGTCAGTTTACCGTTAGTTCACGACAATATGGCCGGTAATAGCTAGTGATATTGACGGATTTATTGGGTCCAGTTCTGTCACCGTAAAAACAACGTTATATTCTAAGGGGGGGGGGGGGGGATGGCCGTATTAAGGGGAGGTTTTTAGTTTTTTCCCTAGACCTCCATCAATCTTAAAATTACACCCCCTAGACCCCCTTTCAAGATAAATTTGTACATTTTTCGGTAGAAAAATTTCCCGGCTGAAAGCCGGTTCCTCTTAAATTACAGGCTCGCTATCGCTCGCCAGGATAAAATCGACACCTGAATTGCACGAAAGGTCTTAATATGGGGTGAAAGTTCTTAAAATCGCTAAACCAATGGGGCAAACGTTTTATAATATCAAAAGCAATGGGGCTAAACATGATGGAGAAAGGGGTCAAGAAAAAAATCCCTCAAGTGGAGATCTCCTGTATTAACTTGCTTATATTTATATATTTATATATTATTATTACATTAGTATCCTCCCTACCCTTTCATCAAGATTAAGAAAACATCCCCAATTTGTAAATTTGTAAATTTTTCGGTAGAAAAATGGGCTGGTTTCTCCTAAATTACAGGCTCGCTATCGTTCGCTAGGAAAACATGGACATCTAAAAATGACACGAAAGGTCTTAATATTGACAATGAAATGGGGTGAAAGGTCTTGAAATCGCCAAACTAATGGGCCGGACGTCTTAAAATATGCAAACTAATGGGATTAAACATGAGGATGAATGGGGACCAGAAAAAAGACCCCCCATCTCCCTTTAACCATTTCAGTACCTATTCAGTCTATTTGTCTGTATTTCAGCTGCATTGGGAAGATTTTGTGGAGCTTATGAAGGCTATGTAGTAGCTAAAAGTATTAAGGAGAGGTTTCCACTGGAGGGACTTTTTTCTTGACCTCTTTCTCCCTCATGTCTAGCCCCGTTGCTGTTTGAGATTTTAAGACGTTCGCCCCATTAGTTTGGCGATTTTAAGAATTTTCGCCCCATTCTGTCAATTTTAAGACCTTTCGTGCCATTTAGGTGTCGATTTTATCCTGGCGAGCGATAGCGAGCCTGTAATTTTAGAGTAACCGGCCTTGGGCCGGGACAATTTTCTTCCGAAAAATGTACAAATTTATCTTGAAAGGGGGTCAAGGGGGTGAAATTTTTATATTGCTGGAGGCGTAGGAAACAAACTAAAAACCTCCCCTTAATCGAGATACTCTGTAGCCTGTTAATTGGTAGAAATCATTCGTAAGTTGAATATAAACCCATCTTATAATTTCCAGAATACAATAAAAAGGTTGTCATCGTTACTGAATAGGTTAACTGCAAGTATGTGTTATCATGCAGAGGCTTTCAAACCATCGTAATCGTGTCTAATTGCAACTCGAAGCTTCCAATGGACTGATTTTAAGTTTTGTTTTCCCCCTCTGGACCCCCTTCCCCCTCATTTTTAGCCCCATTACTTGTTATATGTTATGGCTTTCTCCCGATTTGTTTCGAGATTTTATGGACTTTCGTACCATTTTTTTTTTTTTTTTTTTTTTTTTTTTATAGCAGCTAATGATGTAGACGATTGTACATATTGCACAAAGCCAGGATTGCAACATGCCTGCCACCTGTACAGAAGCTGGCGTAACTCTTCAACCCCCCCAGTCCCCAGTCCCCAGTCCCCCGAGGAACCTGTTTGGGCCGGCCTGTTTGTACAAAGGATTATTGTCCCGGCCGGAGCGACAAAGGAGGAGGAGGAGAGAGGACGTCCTGGGGGAGCTCTGGGTCCACTCACCTTCACGTTCCTTTCGTCTCGGTGTTCTGTTTGACCTTGCGTTCTTTTCGTCCACACGTTCTGTTGGACCTCGCATTATTTTCGTCCGCACGATTTGTTCGTCCACACATTTATTTCTTCCGCATGTTTTCTTCTATACGTTCTTGTCGTCCACAAGTTATTTCGTCGACTCGTACATTTTGACAACGCATATATTCGTCTACACGTTCTTTCCATCCGTGCGTTGATATTGTCAACACTCTCTTTTCGTCGGCACGTACTTTTCGGCCTCACGTTCTTTTTGTGCATATGTTATTTTCTCCCACACGTTGATTTTTTCGTCACCAAGATCTTTTTTTGTTCAAGTTCTTTTCGCCCACACGCTTCCCCCCCCCCCCCACACACACACACGTTCATTTCGCCCTCGCCTCCTCTTCGCCCTCACATTCTTCTATCCTAACGTACTTTTACTCACACGTTTTTTCGCCCTCACGTTCTTTCACCCTCACGTTCTTTCGCCCTCACGTTCTTTCGCCCACGTTCTTTCACCCTCAATTTATTTCGCCCTCACTTTATTGCGCCCCTCATGTTCTTTCGCCCCTCATGTTCTTTCACCTTCACGTTCTTTCGCCCACACGTTCTTTCACCTTCACGTTCTTACACCTTCACGTTCTTTCGCCCTCACGTTCTTTCGCCCTCACGTTCTTTCGCCCTCACATTCTTTCGCCCACACAATGCCGTCGAGTTGTGTTGTAAGTTGGAATGTGTGCGGTAGAGTGGTTATAGAACTGGAATACTAATCCTTGACCACCTCTGCTTAAGGGGAGGTGGGTCGTTTTTCTGGTTCCCCTTCTTCCTCAGGTTTAGCCCCATTAGTTTTCAGATGGGAATGTCCCATTTTCAGAGTACGTTATTTTATTCATTTATATATATATTTGTTGTTATTATTACCGATATATATATATATATATATATGTGTGTTCTAGTTTGCTCCCTAGACCTTTATCAAGCTTTAAAAAAAAAAAAAAAAAAAAAAAAAAAAATCGGCAGATAAATGTCCCGCGAAGGCTGGTTCCTCCAATATGACAAGCTCGTTATCGCTCGCCAGGAAATAATCGACACCTCAATGGTACGAAAGGTTTTAAAATGGACAGAAATGGGGCGGAAGTTCTTAAAATCGCCAAACTAATGGGGCGAACGTCTTAAAATGTCAAAAGCAATAGGGCTAAACATGGGGGAGAATGGGGTCCAGAAAAAAATCCCTCTAGTGCAAATCTCCCCTTAACCCATTCTGTACCGGTGGTGTCCTTTTCATTGTATCCAGGCAACTGTTAGGCGATTTTAATTCATCTTAGGAAGGATGTGTGGAAGCTAAAAGGATTAATTGAGATTGAGTGTGTAGCAATTTAACCCCATCTGTACCTGCAACGTCTTTTACATTTGATTCAAGCTATGTTTATATACATGTCTTCTCCTGGGGTGACCTGGATGTGTGAGAATTTGTGTTTTTTATCTGTGTTTATTTTTTGTTTTATGTTGTTTTTGTGTTTTCCCTGTTCTTGCTCTGTCTTGAGTCGGCTACCCCCAAAATGGGGATTGGGCCTGAGCATATAGATAGATAGATAGATAGATAGATGTTTATATCTATGTTGTGCAGCTTAAAAAGGATCCGTGGTAGCAAAAAGGGTTAAGTAAATAGTTCGAAGCCTGTTACTTGTTCTTAGAGGCCCGTTTTAAACTGAATAAAATCGTCCAATAGTAGCCAGCATAAAGTTAAAAAGATGTCACCGGTACTGAAGGGGGTTAATGATTAGCGGTCGTTCCTATCTATCTATCTATTGCCTGACGCCGTGATCCCCGAAGGGGTGGCCACGAACGAAACGCCCCCATGCACCTCTGTCCCCAGTCAGTTGACGCCCCTCCTCCCAACCAGCACCGCCTTCATTCATATACTTCTTCACTCCATCCTTCCACCTCTCTCTCGGTCTACCTCTCCCTCTCTGTCCCTCCACCTCGCTATCGTACACCCTCTTAGTCATTCTCTCGCTCTCCATACGTTCCATATGGCCGAACCATCTCAAGGTGTTCCTTTTCACACTTTCCAGCACATCTACCTCCACACCACACCTCCCTCTTACTTCCTCATTCGTCTGTCTATCCCTCCATGTATCTCCGCACGCACTTCTCGAGTAACTCATTTCCACCCCTCTCACTCTTGGTCTGAGTCTCTCCACCAACGTCCATGCTTCGCTTCCGTAAGTCAGTGTCGGGATTACCACACTGTCATGCAAGGACTTCTTCACTTCCATACTGACCACCCTATTTCTTGTTACTGTTTTCAACGTTCCTACAACCCTCTTCCCCTGTTGCACCCTCTCCCGCACTTCTTCATCCATAGTCCCATCTTTACTCAACACACTGCCTAAGCTAAATAAAATCATCTATTAGTTGCCAGAATCCAAAGGACGTCGCTGGGACTGAAAGGGTTAACTCCGTACTGAATCTGATCGACTAGCGCCACCGCACCGTGCCGTACCACCTGTTAAGGGGAGATTTTCACTTGAGGGACTTTTTTCTTGACCCCTTTCTCCCTCATGTTTAGCCCCATTGCTTTTGAGATTTTAAGACGTTCGCCCTAGTAGTTAGGACATTTTAAGACATTTTGCCCCATTTCTGTCAATTTTAAGGCCTTTCGTGCCATTAAGGTGTCATTTTTTCCTGGCGAGCGATAGCGAGCCTGTAATTTAAGAGCAACCGGCCTCCGGCCGGGACATTTTTCTTCCGAAAAATGTAAAAGTTTATCTTGAAAGGGGGTCTAGGGGGTGTAATTTTAAGCTTGATGAAAACGTAGGGAACAAACTAAATACCTCCCCTTAACCCTGTCTAGATACGATGACGCAAGTCTTCTCTGTTTTCGTGGCTGATGTTAGACAATTTTATTCAGATTAGGAAGGGATAATGTTGAGGTCAGAAGCTTGGAGACGATCTTTACCCTTTTGTTTATGGCCACAGATCCTTCCTAAGCTGTATAAAATCAACTAATAATGATAGCCAGGCATTACTGTCACAACGCAGCACGATACTCAAGGGGTAAATAAACTAATCTAATACAAACGTAGTGTATTAACTTAACAATTGTCTGACAGCTCGCCCATTAACCCCGTCTGTTACCGGTGACGTCCTTATCGTTTTATTCTGGAAAATATTAGACAATTTTGTTCAGCTTAAGAAGGACCTCTAGCAATTAAAAGGCTACACACTATGTAAATTAACCCTTAAGGGGAGGTATTTAGTTTGTTCCCTAGACCTCCATCAACCTTAAAATTACACCCCCTTGAGTCCCTTTCAAGATAAATTTGTACATTTTTCGGTAGAAAAATGTCCCGGCCGAAGGCCGGTTCCTCTTAAATTACAGGCTCGCTATCGCTCGCCATGATAAAATCGACACCTAAATGGCACGAAAGGTCTTAATATGGGGTGAAAGTTCTTAAAATCGCTAAACTAATGGGGCAAACATTTTATAATATCAAAAGCAATGGGGCTAAACATGAGGGAGAAAGGGGTCAAGAAAAAAGTCCCTCAAGTGGAGATCTCCCCTTAAAGCTACCACAGATCCTTCCTAGGTTGCACAAAATGGGCTAAATATAACTAGAGTAAAATTAAAGAGAAGTCGCCGGTACGGAAGGGGTTAACAGTGGGCGCTTGAATTACGTAACAACTTACACCCAGGTAAAACGGGGAGCTGGGGTCGCCACACCACTCACGGCATTATAGAAAACCCTTTTAGACGTTCGCCCCATTTGTTTGTCGACTGTAAAACCTTTCGTCCCATTTCCATAGCAATATCAAGAACTTTCGTGCCATTTAGGTGTCGGTTTTTTTCCAGGCGAGCGAAAGCGAGCCTTTTATTTAAGGGGAACCGGCCTTCGGCCTTGACATTTTTCTATCGAAAAATGTACAAATTCATCTTGAAGGGGGGGGGGGGGTAAAGATTGATGAAGGAGGAAACTAAACAAATAAATTAATACATTAATTAATACAGAAAACAAAAATCTACCCACTTAATAGAAAACCCTTTGCACATTCCAACTTCAGCATCGTGTAATTGACAGTCAGCATATTTGACGACTACCCTAATTGATGTGATGCGGAATTATATTGATGCCCGATACTTGATTGATGCGCCCAGAGGAACGGCGGGAATTAATAACACCGCCCTTCCAGAACGGGGGATTGACTCTTGCACACTTTCCGTCAATTTTCAATCGTGAAGTTGATTTAATTATTATTATTATTATTATTATTATTTTTTTTTTTTTTTTTTTTTTTTTTTTTGGCAGACGGCGTAATCGACCACTTGCGAGTTTCAGGCTATAAGGAAGTTGGAGCTGTAGACATCGATAGTTGGCAGAATGGTCAACTAAAATACGGTTCTAGCACTTTTATAGATACATAGAGCCAAATTATTTATACTTTCTATCCATTACCAACTACGGTACCCACAATACTATTACCAACTACGGTACCCACAATACTATTACCAACTACGGTACCCACAATACTACGGTACCCACAATACTACGGTACCCACAATACTACGGTACCCACAATACTATTTCATGTTTGTTAGACAGCGATGTGGCTCCAACTTCCTTATAGCGTGAAACTCGCAAGTGGTTACATTGAGTCAAATATAGGCTCTTTTTGCAGACGTTATTATTTAGAATTGATCCTATTATATAATTTCGGATAGCTCATAATTATAGCTCATAATAATAGCTCATAATAATAGCTCATAATAATAGCTCATAATGATAGCTCATAATAATAGCTCATAATGATAGCTCATAATGATAGCTCATAATAATAGCTCATTATAATAGCTCATAATAATAGCTCATAATAATAGCTCATAATAATAGCTCATAATAATAGCTCATAATAATAGCTCATAATAATAGCTCATAATAATAGCTCATAATAATAGCTCATAATAATAGCACATAATAATAGCACATAATAATAGCACATAATAATAGCTCATAATAATAGCTCATAATAATAGCACATAATAATAGCTCATAATAATAGCTCATAATGATAGCTCATAATAATAGCTCATAATAATAGCTCATAATGATAGCTCATAATAATAGCTCATAATAATAGCTCATAATGATAGCTCATAATGATAGCACATAATAATAGCACATAATAATAGCTCATAATAATAGCACATAATAATAGCTCATAATAATAGCTCATAATAATAGCTCATAATAATAGCTCATAATAATAGCTCATAATGATAGCTCATAATAATAGCTCATAATAATAGCTCATAATAATAGCACATAATAATAGCTCATAATAATAGCTCATAATAATAGCTCATAATAATAGCACATAATAATAGCTCATAATAATAGCACATAATAATAGCTCATAATAATAGCTCATAATAATAGCACATAATAATAGCTCATAATAATAGCTCATAATAATAGCTCATAATGATAGCTCATAATGATAGCACATAATAATAGCTCATAATAATAACTCATAATGATAGCTCATAATAATAGCTCATAATAATAGCTCATAATGATAGCACATAATAATAGCTCATAATAATAGCACATAATAATAGCTCATAATAATAGCTCATAATAATAGCACATAATAATAGCTCATAATAATAGCTCATAATAATAGCACATAATAATAGCTCATAATAATAGCACATAATAATAGCACATAATAATAGCACATAATAATAGCACATAATAATAGCTCATAATAATAGCTCATAATAATAGCACATAATAATAGCTCATAATAATAGCACATAATAATAGCACATAATAATAGCTCATAATAATAGCTCATAATAATAGCTCATAATAATAGCACATAATAATAGCTCATAATAATAGCTCATAATAATAGCACATAATAATAGCACATAATAATAGCTCATAATAATAGCTCATAATAATAGCACATAATAATAGCTCATAATAATAGCACATAATAATAGCACATAATAATAGCACATAATAATAGCACATAATAATAGCTCATAATAATAGCTCATAATAATAGCACATAATAATAGCTCATAATAATAGCACATAATAATAGCACATAATAATAGCTCATAATAATAGCTCATAATAATAGCTCATAATAATAGCTCATAATAATAGCACATAATAATAGCTCATAATAATAGCACATAATAATAGCTCATAATAATAGCTCATAATAATAGCACATAATAATAGCTCATAATAATAGCACATAATAATAGCACATAATAATAGCACATAATAATAGCACATAATAATAGCTCATAATAATAGCACATAATAATAGCTCACAATAATAGCACATAATAATAGCACATAATAATAGCTCATAATAATAGCTCATAATAATAGCACATAATAATAGCTCATAATAATAGCTCATAATAATAGCACATAATAATAGCTCATAACAATAGCTCATAATAATAGCTCATAATAATAGCTCATAACAATAGCTCATAATAATAGCTCATAATAATAGCTCATAATAATAGCACATAATGATAGCTCATAATAATAGCACATAATAATAGCTCATAATAATAGCACATAATAATAGCTCATAATAATAGCTCATAATAATAGCACATAATAATAGCTCATAATAATAGCACATAATAATAGCTCATAATAATAGCACAGTCACTTATACAAATTCGTGGACAGTAATTAACCAGACAGTCAATTTGGGACTTGTTTACTTCGGTATCGGTAATTATAGATTGCTCTTGTCTTAGCTGATGGTAAATTGCCATGTCCCCATGGTGATTCCTCGCCTATTACGAAAAATTTGTAGGGAAATATACGGTTAATTATGAAAACTTGGCAGTAATATGAGAAAGACAGTAGATTAATATCTCCCTTTAAGGGGAAGTATTTAGTTTGTTCCCTAGACCTCCATCAAGCTTAAAATTACACCCCCTTGAGTCCCTTCCAAGATAAATGTGTACATTTTTCGGTAGAAAAATGTCCCGGCCGAAGGCCGGTTCCTCTTAAATTACAGGCTCGCTATCGCTCGCCAGGATAAAATCGACACCTGAATTGCACGAAAGGTCTTAATATGGGGTGAAAGTTCTTAAAATCGCTAAACTAATGGGGCGAACGTTTTATAATATCAAAAGCAATGGGGCTAAACATGAGGGAGAAAGGGGTCCAGAAAAAATCCCTCAAGTGGAGATCTCCCCTTAATTATCTAGAAATCGGCTGCCAAAGGATTACATTGTCCACCAGGCACAGCACATAGATGATAAGAGGCGTGGTTGATTTCTTATAAATATATATTAAAAAAAAAAAAAAAAAAAAAATCACAAATCCGAATATATAATCATGTAAATCACCATTTTTGTTTTCTAGAAAGCTAAAACAAAAAAATAATAATAATAATAAACAATAAGAAATGGGAGGGGGTGGGTGGGGAGAGGGAGGGGGAAAAGAGAAATGGGAGGTGGTGGGGGGGAGAGGGAGGGGGAATAGAGAAATTCTCAAAACTAATGACGCTAACCATAAGAGAGAAGGGGTTCCAGAAGAAAAAACATCTCCCTCTAGTGCTACAGTGCTTTTTATTTTTATTTATTTTATTTTATTTTTTTGTAATGCTTCCACGGCTGATTTTGCAGTTTATTGGCCCTCCGGATAAAATGTGTGCTCAGTGATGCCTGCATATTGTATGACGGTGAATATTCCTGGCATTCATATTTAAACACGACGTAACTCTCTCTGGCGGGGGGAATTTAGATGTTGGGGGGGGGGGGGGGGGGGTGTATATGTGTGTGAGTGTGTGTGTGTGTGGACAAGCGGTGGTGTGCATAAAGGTACAAACTTGACTAAATATGTAGGTTTGCAGGTACATGAGGTTTGGGGCGACAGTTTAAATGTACACACCTCTTTAAAAATACGTTGAAATGGAGTGTTTTAGGTTAGGTTAGGTAGGTTAGGTTAGGTTATGTTAGGTTAGGTTAGGTTAGGTTAGGTTAGGGTAAGTTAGGTTAGGTTAAGTTTGATCTAGATAGTTTTATTTAGGTTTAAAAATCGAAATATGTACCAGTACTCGCAAGCATGCATAATTAACGTGTGTACCGACAAACACACCACCGCTTGGGTGTGTGTGTGTGTGTGTGTGTGTGTGTGTGTGTGTGTGTGTGTGTGTGTGTGTGTAAACGGAGTCATTATTATTTTAGTGGTGGCAGCAAATATATAAAGACAGAGAGAGAGAGAGAGAGAGAGAGAGAGAGATAGAGATAGATTACATCATCTTACTGTCCATATAAGACTAATAAGCAGACATGATTATATAGGTGTACAATTATATAGGTGTACAAGTATATAGGTGTACAATTATATAGGTGTACAAGTATATAGGTGTACAATTATATAGGTGTAAAATTATATAGGTGTACAATTATATAGGTGTACAATTATATAGGTGTACAATTATATAGGTGTACAAGTATATAGGTGTACAATTATATAGGTGTACAAGTATATAGGTGTACAATTATATAGGTGTACAATTATATAGGTGTAAAATTATATAGGTGTACAATTATATAGGTGTACAATTATATAGGTGTACAATTATATAGGTGTACAATTATATAGGTGTACAATTATATAGGTGTACAATTATATAGGTGTACAATTATATAGGTGTACAATTATATAGGTGTACAATTATATAGGTGTACAATTATATCTGCAGATGATATAATATGACTAGTTTGCTAATTATTTAACATATACACAAATGTCCTATGGTAATAATAAACTCAACATTAAATAATAAGATCGAAGAAAAAATAACTGGACCTCACGATCACTTTCATAATATGTGACATTTATTACATACTATTAATATTTTTGAATAGTTAAGTCAAACGAGTGGTACGGTATAGTGGACACCTGGTGCTTATGATAATGGTGAAACTTAGCGTTTTAAGGGGGGAGTAGTCGCATTTGCTGGACCTCCATCTCCCTCATGTTTAGCATATTAGTTTTGATAGCATTAGTTTGTCGATTTTAACACCTTCCGCCCAATTTTTTTTTCAACATTATGACCTTTCGTGCCATTTAGGTGGCGAATTTTTCCTGGGAGCGACAGCGAGCCTGTAATTTGAGAGGGAACCGGCCTTTGGCCGGGACCTTTTTGCTACCGAAAAATGTTTACATTTATCTTGAAGGGGGGTCTAGGGGGTGTTATTTTAAGTTTGATGGAGGTCTAGCGAGGAAACTAAAAACTAGATTAATATATAAATACATAGACCAAAAAGCAAGCACTACCCCCTTAAATAGACCAAAAAACAAGCACTACCCCCTTAAATAGACCAAAAAGCAAGCACTATCCCCTTAAATACACCAAAAAACAAGCACTACCCCCTTAAATAGCCCAAAAAGCAAGCACTCCCTTAAATCGACCAAAAAGCAAAGTGCACCCCTTAAATCGACCAAAAAGCAAGCACCCCTTAAATAGACCAAAACTAACCACTAACCCCTTAAATAGACCAAAAAGTAACCACTAACCCCTTAAATAGACCAAAAAGTAACCACTAACCCCTTAAATAGACCAAAAATACGAGCACTACCCCCTTAAATAGACCAAAAATACGAGCACTACCCCCTTAAATAGACCAAAAAGCAAGCACTACCCCTTAAATAGACCAAAAAGCAAGCACTACCCCCTTAAATAGACCAAAAAGCAAGCACTACCCCCTTAAATAGACCAAAAAGCAAGTACTACCCCCTTAAATAGACCAAAAAGCAAGCACTACCCCCTTAAATCATAATCAGAGTAAACACAACCATTATAATAAATATTTTGAAAAGAGAAAAGCCATATATAAAATAATGTTTATATTTTCTCATTATGATTCAATTAATTATGATTTTACCTAAGAAGGGGTTAACCCATTCAGTACCAGGGACGTCTTTGTTGTCATATTCTGGCAACTATTAGACAATTTTACTGAGCTTAGGAAGGACCTCTAGCAATAATATGACTTCAAACTTTCTCAACCAACCCTTTGAACTACCACCGATCCTTCCTGAGCTGCCTAATATCGTCTAAATATAGCTAGACTATAACATAACACACGTCGCTGGTACTCAAAGGGTTAACAATGGGGTAACTATATTTATGCACATCACGGTAACTATTAACCCTCTGAAGTCCCAGCGACGTGTGTTATATTTTTATTCTAGCTGTATTTAGACGATATTAAGCAGCTTAGGAAGGATCTGGGGCAGTCAAAAAGGGTTGGTCGAGATAGCTTTGAAGCCTTAGTATTACTAGAGGTCCTTCCTAAGCTGAATATAATCGTCTCATACTGTCCAGAATCTGCTAAAAAGGACGTCACCGGTACTGAAGGGGTTGAGGGGGGATGGGCGTATATATTTCCTCGTTTATATATGTTGTTTTATAATTTGTTTAGTTCCTCCCTAGATCTCCCATCAACCTGTAAAAAACACCCCTTAGAGACCTCCCTTCAAGATAAATGTGTACATTTAGTTCCTCCCTAGATCTCCATCAACCTGTACAAATCACCCCTTAGAGACCCCCCCCCCCCTTCAAGATAAATGTGTACATTTAGTTCCTCCCTAGATCTCCATCAACCTGTAAAAAACACCCCTTAGAGACCCCCCCCCCCCCCTTCAAGATAAATGTGTACATTTAGTTCCTCCCTAGATCTCCATCAACCTGTACAAATCACCCCTTAGAGACCCCCCCCCCCCCCTTCAAGATAAATGTGTACATTAGTTCCTCCCTGGATCTCCATCAACCTGTACAAATCACCCTTTAGGACCCACCCCCCCCCCCCCCTTCAGATAAATGTGTACATTTAGTTCCTCCCTGGATCTCCATCAACCTGTACAAATCACCCCTTAGAGACCCCCCCCCCCACCCCCCTTCAAGATAAATGTGTACATTTAGTTCCTCCCTAGATCTCCATCAACCTGTAAAAAACACCCCTTAGAGACCTCCCTTCAAGATAAATGTGTACATTTTTCGGTAGACAAATGTCCCTGCCGAAGGCCGGTTACTCTTAAATACCCACGTAATAGTTTATACACGCTTTTCAGTACCGGTGACTGTTTTTTTTTTATTTGGATTTAAGGGGGTAGTACTCGCTTTTTCTGGACCCCCTTCTCCCTCATGTTTAGCGTATTAGTATTGAGATTTTAAGACGTTCGTTCCGTTAGTTTGGCGATTTTTAAGACCTTTCGCCTCATTTTGTTGTCCATATTAAGACCTTTCGTGCCCATTAGGTGTCGATTTTTGTCCTGGCGAGAGATAGCGAACCTCTAACTTGAGAAGGAACTACCGCCGAAAAATGTACAAATATAACTTGAAAGGGGGCTTAGCGGGTGTTTTTCTAAGCTTGATGGAGGTTTAGCTAGGAAACTCAAAATATATTGATAAATATATAGATAAAAAAAACAAAAAAACACTACCCCTCAAGCTACAATTAGACAGTTTGATGAAGCGCAGGAAGGATATATGGTTAACAAAAAAAAAAAAAAAAAATAATAATAATAATAATAATAATAATTGAGACAGGCTGCGGTCTTTTAATGGGTAGACGTCCCTCCTAAGCTGAACACAATCATCTAATCATTGCCATTATACATATTAACAAGGATGTCACCGGTACCAAAGGGGGTATATCTATTTTGTATATTAATTTAACTCCAACACCAAACACCACCTAAAGAAATTAATGAAAGCAAACATTATGATCCACCGGGATTCGAACCTGGGCTACCACTTGCAAAATTATGCACTTGGATCGCCGGGTTTGGGTTAAGGGGGAAGGGTTTATTTTTGGGGGTCGATTATTTCATATATTTATTATTTAAGTTAAGTTTCCTCCCTAGACCTCCATCAAACTTTAACAAAAAATCCCTTAGATGCCTCTTCTAGATTTACTTGTACATTTGTTTTCGGTAGATTAATGTCCAGGCCAAAGACCGGTTCTTCCAAAAAATACAGGCTCACTATCGTTTGTCAGGAAAAAAAATCGTCACCTAAATAGCACGAAAGGTCTTTATATTGACGAAAAAATTATGCGAAATGTCTTAAAATCGACAAACTAATGGGACAAGCCTCAGAAAATCTGAAAACTAATGGGGCTAAGCATGAGGAGGGAGAAGGGGGATCTAGAGAAAAAAAACGACCCATCTCCCCTTAACCCGGTAATAAACAGGCCAATACGAGGAAGTGTATTGCACCTTCCCTAAACCAATATCTACCTATTCAGTGACCCATACAGCACCGATGAATGCACACATATACACACACACACATACAGTACATATATACGTCATACACACATATACACTCACACACAGATACACACACACCCAATGAATGCACAAATATACACACGCACATATACATACACACACACATACAGTATATACACTCACACACATATACACACACACACATATACAGGAACAGCAGCGAGATATTCATGCACAAAGTTCAGCGAATAAAGCGAGCACAAAAGGGGAGGTGAAAGGTTAGCCATGAAAGAACGAAAGGCTATTGATTGGGAGATTATCGGGTGTGCATGGGTGAGTAGATTGGACATTGAGTGGACATTGAATAGCGCGCCGGTGGATTCCTGCGGCTCAAAATGTGGGTTAACCACCCTTTTTTTTCTATCCGATCACACCCATTTTAATTTGATCCGGGCGAACATTAACCTCTACCAGTGCGGCGACGCGCTATTTCACGCTCGGTACCTATCCATCGACAGTTATTCCCCACCTATCAACCGATAGTTTAACTACCAATCAATCGACAGTTATCCCCACCTATCAATCAACAGTTATCCCTACCTATCAATCAACAGTTATCCCTACCTATCAATCAACAGTTACCCCTACCTATCAATCAACAGTTACCCCTACCTATCAATCAACAGTTACCCCTACCTATCAATCAACAGTTATCCCTACCTATCAATCAACAGTTACCCCTACCTATCAATCGACAGTTATCCCTACCTATCAATCAACAGTTATCCCTACCTATCAATCAACAGTTATCCCTACCTATCAATCAACAGTTATCCCTACCTATCAATCAACAGTTATCCCTACCTATCAATCAACAGTTATCCCTACCTATCAATCAACAGTTACCCCTACCTATCAATCGACAGTTACCCCTACCTATCAATCGACAGTTATCCCTACCTATCAATCAACAGTTACCCCTACCTATCAATCAACAGTTACCCCTACCTATCAATCAACAGTTACCCCTACCTATCTATCAACAGTTACCCCTACCTATCAATCAACAGTTATCCCTACCTATCAATCAACAGTTATCCCTACCTATCAATCAACAGTTACCCCTACCTATCAATCGATGTTTAACCCCTTCTGTGCCGGCGACGTCTTGTTAAGTATATTCTAGCTACAGTCAGACGATCTTGTACAGCTTAAGAAGGTTCTGTGGCAGTAGAAAGGGTTGAGTGAGATAGTTCGAAGCCTGTGTATTGCTGGAGGCTCTCTTAAAACGGAATACAATGATCTAATAGTAGCCAGAATAAAGTTACAAAAGACGTCGCCGGTACAGAAGGGGTTAATTCTTAATTCCTTTAATAGACAGTCAGAAGGGAAGGGGGGGGGGGATTTTTAAGGGGGAGGTAGTCGCTTTTTCTGGACCCCCTTCTCCCTTATGTTTAGCATATTAGTTTTGAGATTTTAAGGCGTTCATGCCATTAATTTGGTGATTTTGAGACCTTTCGCCTCATTTTTGTTATCAACATTAAGACTTTTTGTGCCATCTAGCTGTCGATTTTGTTCCTGGTGAGCGATAGCGAGCCTTTCGGCCGGGTCATTTTTCTACCGAAAAATGTACAAATGTACCTTGAAAGGGGGTCTAGGAGGTGTTTTTTTAAGCTTGATGGAGGTCTAGCGAGGAAACTAAAAACATAATTAATTAATACATAGACCAAAAAACAAGCACTACCCCCTTTAAGTTTGCTCCCTAGACCTCCATTAAGCTTCACAAAATACTCCCAGGCCCCCATTTCGAGGTTTTAAGACGTTCGCCCGATTAGTTTTGCGATTGTAAGACCTTTCGCCCCATTTCTATAAATGTTTTAGACCATTAGTGCCATTTAGGTGTAGATTTGTTTATCCTAGCGAGCGATAGCGAGCCTGTAACTTAAGAGGAATATTGAACTACCGAAAAATTTGCACATTTAAATCGAAAGAGAATCTTGGGTTTCCGTCTTTAATTAAGCTGGATGGAGGCCTAAGGAGCAAACTATAAACCTCCGCTTAACCTATTCAGTACAGTACCGGTGATATCTTCTTCATGATATTCTGGCAACGGTTAGACGGTTTTATTCAGCTTAGGAAGGACGTCTACCCGTTGAAAGATGACAGACCATCTCGAGCCTAATCCTATTTTGCTGCCATATATATATCCACCCTTAATGGGCAGATTTCCACTTGAGGGACTTTTTTCTTGACCCCCTTTCTCCCTCATGTCTAGCCCCATTGCTTTTGAGATTTTAAGACGTTTGCCCCATTAGTTTGGTGATTTTTAATAATTTCCGCCCCATTCTGTCAATTTTAAGACCTTTCGTGCCATTTAGGTGTCGATTTTATCCTGGCGAGCGATAGCGAGCCTGTAATTTAATAGTAATCGGCCTTCGGCCGGGACATTTTTCTACCGAAAAATGTACAAATTTATCTTGAAAGGGGATCAAGGGGGTGAAATTTTAAGATTGCTGGAGGAGTAGGAAACAAACTAGAAACCTCCCCTTAAACTGCATAAACTCGTCTAACTGCAGCTGAAATATGACCAAAAAGCCGTCGCCGGTACTGGAAGGGTTAAGGGGAGATGGGCCGTTTTTATGTATTTATTATTATTATTATTATTATTATATTGTGTTTATTATTATTATTTTTATTATTATTATTATTATTATCATTATTATTATATTGTTTTTATTAATGAATTTATTCCGTTATCTCTTATAGTTTCCTCGCTAGACCTTCACCAAACTTAGAAAAACACCCCCTAAGCCCCCCTTCAAGATAAATCTCTACATATTTTGGTTGAATTTTTTGTTTTGACCAAAGTTCGGTTCCTCTTAAATTTTCAGGCTCGCTCTCGCTCGCCAGGAAAAAAATCGACTCCTAAATGGCACGAAAGGGCTTGAAATTCACAACGAAATGGGGCGAAAGGTGTTAAAATCGCCAATCTAATGGGCCGATCGTCTTATAATCTCAAAACAAATGGGGCTTAACACGAGGGAGAAAGGGGGCCCGAAAAGCGACCCATCTCCCCTTAACCCTTACAGTACCGGTGGCGTCCATTTAACCTTATTCTGGCTAGTATTAGACGATTTTATTCAGTTTAAGAAAGGCCTCCAGCAATTAACAGGCTTTGAACGATCTCACTTAACCCTTTTTACTACCACAGATCCCTTTTAAACTGTTGAAAATCGTCTAAATATAACTAGGATACAATTAAAAAGACGTCGCCGGTACAGAAGGGGTTAAGATAAATATAATATTAGTGGCCAACGATTAGACGAATTGACTTAATAGTTATAATTACAGAAAAATCGTGGTCATTAATTTGATGGAAAGTCATTGGCAAATATTGATCGATAAATGCGACCTCTTAATAGCAATATATTATGAATAATTATTATGAATAATTATCTTCACATTAGATGTCGATGAATAGCATATAACTTTAAAACGGTATCTATAATGTTGCATAATGTTTAGTCAACATTACGGAAAACAGTCGGAGGAAATAAATGTACAATTGTTAACTTATCTTACAAAAATACATATGTGTTTGCTAAAAACGAAGATCCACATCTATAGTGCATCATGAATAATGTTGATTATATATACAGTATATTAACAATATATAAATACTGTATATATTATAGTTGATAGGTAGATAATAGTGCTCAGAGAGAGAGAGAGAGAGAATATATACATTATGGCCATCAGTAGTCGAGTTTATTCAGCTTAGGAAGGGATTGTGGGAGTCAGAAGGTTACTTAAGATAGACACCTTCGATTACTATAGGACCTTCTAAAGCTGATTTATATCGTCTAATGCTAGCCAGAATATAGTGATAAATAATAATAATAATAATAGGGTCAACCTTGTTTTTATCCTGATGACTGATATTAACCCTTTGAACACGATATCGTATTTATCAGCATATTTTGGTTACCAGTTGACTGTTTTCTTTAGCTTATACAATATCTCTAGAACTGCATTTCTTGGTTACCATTAGACTCTTTTCTTTAGCTTATAAAATACAGCTAGCACTGAAAGGAATGAATACACCCTCAACGAGACGAGGACTCGGTAGAGCGCACACCTCCGCCTTCGCTGCCTTTGCCACAGCATAAACATACGTGCACAACAATGACACCACGTGGACAACAATGACACCACGTGCACAACAATGACACCAGTGTGACATCAATTATGAAGCTGATTATGTACGGATCACCTCTTAAATTGAATTACTTCTTCCTTGGCACATCCTCTATCTGTCTACCAAATGTCGTGAAAATCGGTTCTTAACTTTGTGAGAAAACTGCTTACAGACAGACACACAAACGGAGGTACCACTACACTTATATAGACTACCTTTCGGACTCTAAGGGGTAAATACGATCTTTGTTAAACCCTCTGAATAACATAGGTTCTATTTAAGCTTAAAAAAACCGTCTAATGTTAGCCAGACTCAAGGGTAAAGAGGCGTCGTGGTGGTGAAGGGGTTAATCAGAGAGTGTTCGGGTCTATTTAATGGCGTCCCCACTGAGTGATGTGCTGCAAGTGTTAGTGACGAGGTGATGTGAGAGAGAGAGAGAGAGAGAGAGTGTGTGAGAGAGAGAGAGGTGGGCAGAGAGAGTGTGTGTGTGTGTGTGTGTGAGAGAGAGAGAGAGTGAGAGAGTGTGTGTGTGTGTGTGTGTGATGTATGGACACAGTAATTACAGTGAAGGAATCATGGCCTCTCTTTAACACCTATGTACAGTTGATGAAAGTAATCCAGTATCATTACCCTACTGCGTTCGTGCCCTCGTTTGTGTTCTCTCTCTCTCTCTCTCTCTCTCTCTCTCTCTCTCTCTCTCTCTCTCTCTCTCTCTCTCTCTCTCTCTCTCTCTCTCTCTCTCTCTCTCTCTCTCTCTCTCTCTCTCTCTCTCTCCAAATATATATCCCAAATAATAATATTACATTAATGATCGTATTTTCTTTACTTTGTAGCTGAAATGTATTTTTTTTTACTTAATCACCGTATAATTATATAACTCATTAGAACATAACATGACATTTTTAATTAGGAATATATTACCCTTAATAAGAAAATTACGCCTAGTTATATCTAGAGCACAGGATAGTCACCTTTATATTTGAAACAACACAGTATAGCTTGTTTATAACTGTTCAAGCCTTTTTCTATATCAATATTTATGTTAACTTTAGTAACTCTTATGTTACCCTAAACATTATATGTGCCAGATCTTTAATTAAGGGGACATGGGCCGGTTTTTTTTTATTTCATGTATTCCTTTATTTCTTAGTTTCCTCGCTTCACCTCCATCAAGCTAAGAAAAACACCCTCTAGATAAATTTGTACATTTTTCGGTAGAAAAATGTCCCGGCCGAAGGCCGATTTCTCTTAAAATTACAGGCTCGCTATCGCTCGCCAGGGAAAAATCGACCCCTAAATGGCACGAAATGTCTTAAAATTGACAACTGGGCAAAAGGTGTTAAAATCGCCACACTAATGGACCGAACGTCTTATAATCTCAAAACAAATGGGGCTTTACACGAGGGAGAAAGGGGACCAGAAAAACGGCCCATCTCCCCTTAAAACATGATCGATAATAACGTTCGTTGCGTCATTAATTTAGACTGTATGGGACCCAACTTTTGATCCAATACAATGATTTGATTTGATTGGTGTTATATATATGATTGGTGTTATATATATGATTGGTGTTATATATATGATTGGTGTTATATATATGATTGGTGTTATATATATGATTGGTGTTTATATATGATTGGTGTTATATATAGATTGGTGTTATATATATGATTGGTGTTATATATATGATTGGTGTTATATATATGATTGGTGTTATATATATGATTGGTGTTATATATATGATTGGTGTTATATATATGATTGGTGTTATATATATGATTGGTGTTATATATATGATTGGTGTTATATATATGATTGGTGTTATATATATGATTGGTGTTATATATGATTGGTGTTATATATATGATTGGTGTTATATATATGATTGGTGTTATATATATGATTGGTGTTATATATATTCCAATAGATATGTATTGTTAAAGCGAATATTGTCTTTTATGTTTTATTACATGTATTAATTAAACGAATTGAAAATGTATATAAGCTCTGAGTTCCTGGATACCAGTATGATTGTAGATAAGAATAGATACACACAAATAGATAAAAGTAGATACAAATATATAATAGATAATAGATAATAATAGATACAAATAGATAATAGATAATAGATAATATATAATAATAGATACAAATAGATAATCAATACAAATAGATAATAGATAATAGATAATATATAATAATAGATACAAATAGATAATCAATACAAATAGATACAAACAAATAGATGATAGATAAACATAGATAATAGATAGAAATATAGAAAAATAGATAACAAAATTTATTTAATGAATAATAGATTCTACACAAACAGTTAACCCCTTCAAGATTATGACGCATTGTGACCGTTTATTCTTGCTATCACGAGACGATTTTATACAAAGTAGGAAGGGTTTGTGGGACTTATAAGGGTTAAGGGGGGTGACCTGCTTTTTGTTATTTCTGTCCTTTTCTCTCCCTGGCTTGTATTCATTCGGCCCCATTCAGCTAACTATTTTAAGACGTTTATCCCCATCTAGGTGTCGATTTCTTCCTGGCGAGCGATAGCGAGCCAGCATTATATGAAGAAATCCGGCTTCGCCGGAGAAATTTTTCTATCGAAAAATGTACAAATTTAGCCTGCTGTCAAACAAAAATAAAAAAATGCTGGCTCGCTACCGCTCACCAGTAAAAAATTGACACCTGGATGGGGATAAACGTCTTAAAACAGTAGGCTGAATGGGGCCAAATGGATACAAGCCAGAGAAAGATAGAAAAGGACAGAACAAAAACAGGTCACCCCCCTTAAAGACCATCTCAATTCTTAACCCCTTCAGTACCGGTGACGTCCTTTTAACTTTATTCTGGCTACTATTCTAATCCTCTGACTTCCACACACCCTTTCTAATCCTCTGACTTCCATACACCCTTTCTAATCCTCTGACTTCCATACACCCTTTCTAATCCTCTGACTTCCATACACCCTTTATAATCCTCTGACTTCCATACACCCTTTCTAATCCTCTGACTTCCACACACCCTTTCTAATCCTCTGACTTCCATACACCCTTTCTAATCCTCTGACTTCCATACACCCTTTCTAATCCTCTGACTTCCATACACCCTTTCTAATCCTCTGACTTCCATACACCCTTTCTAATCCTCTGACTTCCATACACCCTTTCTAATCCTCTGACTTCCATACACCCTTTCTAATCCTCTGACTTCCATACACCCTTTCTAATCCTCTGACTTCCATACACCCTTTCTAATCCTCTGACTTCCATACACCCTTTCTAATCCTCTGACTTCCATACACCCTTTCTAATCCTCTGACTTCCATACACCCTTTCTAATCCTCTGACTTCCATACACCCTTTCTAATCCTCTGACTTCCATACACCCTTTCTAATCCTCTGACTTCCATACACCCTTTCTAATCCTCTGACTTCCATACACCCTTTCTAATCCTCTGACTTCCATACACCCTTTATAATCCTCTGACTTCCACACACCCTTTCTAATCCTCTGACTTCCATACACCCTTTCTAATCCTCTGACTTCCACACACCCTTTCTAATCCTCTGACTTCCACACACCCTTTCTAATCCTCTGACTTCCATACACCCTTTCTAATCCTCTGACTTCCATACACCCTTTCTAATCCTCTGACTTCCATACACCCTTTCTAATCCTCTGACTTCCATACACCCTTTCTAATCCTCTGACTTCCATATACCCTTTCTAATCCTCTGACTTCCATACACCCTTTCTAATCCTCTGACTTCCATACACCCTTTCTAATCCTCTGACTTCCATACACCCTTTCTAATCCTCTGACTTCCACACACCCTTTCTAATCCTCTGACTTCCACACACCCTTTCTAATCCTCTGACTTCCATACACCCTTTCTAATCCTCTGACTTCCATACACCCTTTCTAATCCTCTGACTTCCATACACCCTTTCTAATCCTCTGACTTCCATACACCCTTTCTAATCCTCTGACTTCCATACACCCTTTCTAATCCTCTGACTTCCATACACACCTTTCTAATCCTCTGACTTCCATACACCCTTTCTAATCCTCTGACTTCCATACACCCTTTCTAATCCTCTGACTTCCATACACCCTTTCTAATCCTCTGACTTCCATACACCCTTTATAATCCTCTGACTTCCATACACCCTTTCTAATCCTCTGACTTCCATACACCCTTTATAATCCTCTGACTTCCATACACCCTTTCTAATCCTCTGACTTCCATATACCCTTTCTAATCCTCTTACTTCCATACACCCTTTATAATCCTCTGACTTCCATACACCCTTTATAATCCTCTGACTTCCATACACCCTTTATAATCCTCTGACTTCCATACACCCTTTATAATCCTCTGACTTTCATACACCCTTTCTAATCCTCTGACTTCCATACACCCTTTCTAATCCTCTGACTTTCATACACCCTTTCTAATCCTCTGACTTCCATACACCCTTTCTAATCCTCTGACTTTCATACACCCTTTCTAATCCTCTGACTTCCATACACCCTTTCTAATCTGAACATAATCGTCTAATAATAGCCAGAAAACAGGAAAAAAAAATTTTTTTTCATCGGGTCTTTTAAGAGGTATTTTAATTTAACCCTTTCACTACCGGGGACAGCCTTTCATGCTATTCTGACAAGTATTCGATTGTTTTATTAAGCTTAGGAAAGACTTGTAACCACATATAAGCCACAAACTATTAGATGATTTTATTAAGTTTAGGAAAGACTTATAACCATTTAAAAGCCACAAACTTTCAATTAACCCTTTTAACTACCACAGATCCTTCCTAAGTGAATCAAATTGTCTTAACAGCTGCCAGAATAAGGGGGAAGGGTTTATTTATTGGTTGGTATATTAATTTGATATATATATATTTTTAGTTTCCTCCCTAGACCTCCATCAAGCTTAATCAAATATCCTCCTCCTACCTACTTGAATTTTACATTTGTCGGTAGAAAAATGTCCCGATTCCATCTACATTACAGGCTCGCTATGTTCCGTCCCATTAGTTTTGAGATTTGACGCCATTCACCCCATCAATTTGTCGATTTTAAGGCCTTTCGCGCCATGTAGGGGTCGCTTTTTTTCCTGGCGAGCGATAGCGAACGTGGAATGTAGGAGGAACAAGCCTTTGGCCCCATATTGCTACCGACAATGCACACATTTAGCTCGGAGGAGGGTCTTGGGGAGATTTTCTTAAGCTTAGTGGAGGTCTGAGGAGCAAACTATAATAAAGAATGAATAAATACAACATAAATAGATGAATAGGTAGCTAAATAGATGAATAAATAAATGAATAAATAAATGAATAAATAAATGAATAAATAAATGAATAGGTAGATAAATAGATGAATAAATAAATGAATAGGTAGATAAATAAATGAATAAATAAATGAATGGGTAGATGAATAAATAAATGAATGGGTAGATGAATAGATGAATAAATACATGAATATATTATCTCCGCTCAATTTGATCCCAGGAATATTTCATCTGCAGTGTTGTTTTAAGTGGAGGGTTTTTAATTTGTTCCTTAGACCTCCATCAAGCTTATCATTATACCCCCCCCCCCCCCCCCGACCCTCTTTCAAAATAGATGTGTACATTTTTCGTTAGAAAAAAATCCCGTTTCCCCTTAAATTATAGGCTCGCTATCGCTCGCCAGGAAAAATGTCCACACTTAAATGGCACGAAAGGTCTTAAAATTGACAGATATGGGGCGAAATTTCTTATAATCGATCGCTCGCCAGGGAAAAAAAAATCGACACCTAAATGGCATGACAGTTTTTCAAATGGACAGATACGAGGCGAAAGTTCTTATAATCACCAAACTAATGGGGCGAATATCTACAAGTCGCAACAGCAATGGGGCTTAAACATGAGGGAGACATGGGTCCCTAAACAAAAATTCCTAAAGTGTAAATCTGTCCTTGAGAGGGGATTATGGGTCGAGGTGCCTTGAGCAAGTTGTAGTGGTGGTTGTGTAGTGGTAAAAGGGGTGGGGGGGGGGGGGCTGAGCAAGCAAAGGGGTTTGGGGGGGGGAGGGTTTGCAAGCAATGGGGGGGCTTCAGATGCATGGGGGGGGGAGGGGGGCAAGTAAAAGAAGGTAGGGGGTAGGGGTATGCAGGTGTGTGTGTGTGTGTGTGTGTGTGTGTTGTATCTAGATGGTTGTATGTGTGTGTGTGTGTGTTTTCATGTGTGTATGTGTGTGTGTGTGTGTGTGGCATTTAGATGGTTGCATGTGTGTGTTCATGCGTGTATCTGTGTGTGTGTGTGTGTGTGTGTGTGTGTGTGTGTGGCATTTAGATGGTTGCATGTGTGTGTTCATGCGTGTATCTGTGTGTGTGTGTGTGTGTGTGTGTGTGTGTGTGTGTGTGTGTGTGTGTGTGAGAGAGAGAGAGGGAGGGAGGAGGGTGTTGTTATGATTATGCTAACTTGCGTGTTAGTGTGTGTGTGTGTGTGTGTGTGTGTGTGTGTGTGTGTGTGTGTGTGTGTGTGTGTGTGTGTGTGTGTGTGTGTGTGTGTGTGTGTGTGTATTTATGCACATGAGCGCCTTAATATATGCATGTGCACCGGCGTCTGTCTGGTGATCTCCCCGTGTACATGTAATTCGTGTACACATGGGTAATTTGTGTGCACAGGTGGGCCGTTCCTCAGGTGTGCTGCTGGGAGCTTCAGGTAAGTTAAAGGTTTGGGGGGAGGGGGGGGGTAATGTACAGTAAGGTGCATAAGTACGTCCGTAGCCTTGATGGTATGTGGTGGAGAGAGAGAGAGAGAGAGAGAGAGAGAGAGAGAGAGAGAGAGAGGGAGGGAGAGGGGGAGAGAGAGAGAGAGAGTAGAGAAGAAAAAAAAATATCCATTCTACAACCATAAATATAGTGAATGATAGCATATAAGTGAAGCTGCCAGGGTGAAGTGCTTCATTTTAGAGTTACATACAGTAACTTTTCACTCGAGTTATTGTAGAATATGAATTCTCGTAACAACGTTGAATCAAGTTGTTAACTGACAAATTACATAAAACAAAAAGTTCGATGCCAAGATGAAAAACGTTGGAGACAATTTTTGTATTTATTTTATTTATTTGTATTCCTTTAGTATTTAGCCTAGTATTTGTATTCCTTTAGTATTTAGCCTAGTATTTGTATTCCTTTAGTATTTAGCCTAGTATTTGTATTCCTTTAGTATTTAGCCTAGTATTTGTATTCCTTTAGTATTTAGCCTAGTATTTGTATTCCTTTAGTATTTAGCCTAGTATTTTTTTGTCGGTACGCCCTGCCAACAAATTCTGGTCTTACATGTTTGTTATTATTGTATTAATTGTTTCCTATAAAGTTTATTCTTGTATTACGTATAATACTAACGGTTAACACCTCCATCCATCATATTCAGTTAGTGGTGCGTCTACTTGAGTGTTTGTTAATATACTTCGTAATTCTGTCGGTACATAGAGTTATAGTGTCACGCGTGTTATTTTGTTCGTCAATTATCCAAGAGTAAGTTTGTTGTAATATTTCGGGTTTATTTTGTTTTACTAATATATATATATATATATATATATTTATATATTTTTATATTTATTTATTTATTTGAGATATAAAAACAATATTACACTGTTTTTTTTTACACTGGTTTTGGCTACTAGAATGAAGGTGGATTATCTTGGGCGGCTTCATTCTGATAACACGTACATTCTGATAACACGTACATTCTGATAACACGTATATTCTGATAACACGTATATTCTGATAACACGTACATTCTGATAACACGTACATTCTGATAACACGTACATTCTGATAACACGTATATTCTGATAACACGTACATTCTGATAACACGTACATATTTAAACTGCCAGACCATAATTGCCCGAAACCAAATTACGGAAAATGCACTCATGTGACTCCTGTTTAATATGCACTGCAGCCAATAGAAGCCTTGTTTATTATATTCTAACTATATTTAGACGTTTTTTGTGCCGTTTAAGAAGGATCTGTGGTAGTTAAAATGGTTAACTGAGGTAGTTCGAAGCCTGTTAATTGCTGGATGCCCCTTTAAAACTGAATACACTCGTCTAATGGTAGCCAGAATAAAGTCAAAAGGACGCCACCGGTACTGAAAGGGTTAAGACAATATTGAATCATCTTGAAGGTTCTCATTTGTATCTGAGAGCTGTAATTCTGTACTTAAAGGGGTCGTGCTTGTTTTTTGGTCTGTATTTGTATTTATTAATATATTTATGAGTTTCCTCGCAAGACCTCCATCAAGCTCTAAAAAAAAGCAACCCTAGTTTAACCCCTCTTCTAACAGTAGCTTAGTAGTGTATTAATGAACGGAAGACTAATATAATTGTATGATTAAAACCCTAATTATTGTGTCTTATTATGCGTTAAGGGTATAATTATTCTCCCTCATGATGGGAAGAGATGTTGATTAGCCGTAAGACCAGGTGATTTAAGGGGAGGTATTTAGGTTGTTCCCTAGACCTCCATCAAGCTTAAAATTACACCCCCTTGAGTCCCTTTCAAGATAAATTTGTACATTTTTCGGTAGAAAAATTTCCCGGCCGAAGGCCGGTTCCTCTTAAATTACAGGCTCGCTATCGCTCGCCAGGATAAAATCGACACCTGAATTGCACGAAAGGTCTTAATATGGGGTGAAAGTTCTTAAAATCGCTAAACTAATGGGGCAAACGTTTTATATTATAAAAAGCAATGGGGCTAAACATGAGGGAGAAAGGGGTCAAGAAAAAAAATCCCTCAAGTGGAGCTCTGCCCTTAACCCCTTCACCACCATCACGTAATTTGTCATCCTACTCTGGTTACCATTAGACGATTTGTCTTTAGTTTACAATTTACCTGTACGACTCCAAGGGGTAAATACGATATCCATAAACCCTCTTAATAACATACGTACTTCTTTGAGGGGGCCCACTTCGTATTTTTTCTCTCTCTCCCTCTCTCTCTCTCTGTGGGTTGTATCCATTCGGCCCCATTCAGCATACTGTTCTAAGACGTTTACCCCCATCCAGGTGTCAATTTTTTCCTGGTGAGCTGTAGCGAGCCAGCATATTTTAAAAACAAAATTGACAGCAGGCTAATTTTATAAATGTTTCGATAGAAACATTTATTCATTTAAGGTGTATTTCTAAGGTGTATTTCTCCAGGTGTATTTTCTCTAGTTGGGTCGCTATGGCTCGCCAGGAAGAAATCAACACCTGGATGGGGATACACTTCTTAAAACAGTAGGCTGAATGGGGCCGAATGGATACAAGCCAGAGAAAGAGAGAAAAGGAGAGAGAAAAAAAAAACAGAGTCACCCCCCCTTAACGGCACAAAATCATCTAATTTTAGCCAGAATCAAAGGTTAAAAAAGACGTCATGGTGCTGAAGGGGTTAAGGGGGTAGTACTCGCTTTGTATGGACCCCCTTCTCCCTCATGTTTAGCTTATTAGTTTTGAGGTTTTAAGACGTTCGTTTCGTTAGTTTGGCGATTTTAAGACCTTTCGCCTAATTTGTTTTTGTTTTTTGTCAATATTAAGACCTTTAGTGCCCTTTAGGTGTCGATTTTTCCTTGCGAGCGATAGCGAGCCTCTAATTTTAGATGGAACCTACCGAAAAATGTAAAAATTTATCTTTAAAGGGGGTCTAGGGGGGTGTTTTTCTAAGCTTGATGGAGGTCTAGCGAGGAAACCTAAAACTAAATTAACACATAAGTATATAGACCAAAAACCAAGCACAACCCCTTTAACGTATTAATAACTGACCCAGAACACCCTGTTCCAAATTGGTAGTCCAGAAATCGTGAACCCTAGCCTCTGTAACTCAAGAAAGGGCTAGTGTGAATGGACTGTCAATGTCTACTTTTATTCCCAAATGGGTAGAAATATTAGTTCGATTACTTTCTCCGTTTGTGAGTTATAGAGGTTTAGGGGGAGGTAGTCGCTTTTTCTGCCCCCCCCCCCCCCCCCTCCCCCCCCTCCCTTCTCCCTCATGTTTAGCATGTTTATCTTGAAATGTTATGATGTTCGTTCCATTAGTTTGTTGATTTTAGAACCTTTCGCCCCATGTCTTTGCCAATAATAAGACCTTTCGTGCTATTTAGGTGTAATTTATTTTTTTTTCCTGACGAACGATAGTGAGCCTGTAATTGGAAGAACCGGGGAAATATTCTACCGAAAAATTTACAAATTTAATCTAGGAGGGGGAACTAATGAATGTTTTTTTTTAACGTTTAATGGAGGTCTAGGGAGGAAACTAGAAAAATAATTAATATATTAAAAAAAGTCTACAAAAAGTGAACCATCCCCTTAACGTTATTTCTTAAATGTTGTAGCTTAAGATCAGGTAAACACACCTTGAGACACGAACACTTTAGCCATGTACTAAAACATATTATACTATTTAACTATGAACAGCGATGATAACAGTGAAGAACATGCTTGATATTAACTCATTATCTCACAACAAATGTCACCCACCTGCCACCCAAAAGTAATGATGAACTGTAGTCTCGTGAACAGGTCTATGGGGGTGGGGGTGTGTGAGGATGCAAAATAAAGAAAATGCTATATATGTTATCATTCTCTCACTAAAGTAATGATGAACTGTAGTCTCGTGAAAAAGGTGTCTGTATATGTGTGTGTGTGTGAGGAGAGGTGTACAGGTGTATGTGTGAGGACAGGTGTACAGGATGTGAGTGTATGGTGAGGCAGGCAGGTGTGAAGTAAGGGGTGGATTATAAAGGGGTGTTGGAGGGTCCTTGTCATTCAGTACCTCTTCTAGGGTGTTGTAGATGTCTTTATTTGGCTGGCTCTCTGTTGATATCTCGCTCTCTCTCTCTCTTGTTATATCGTTCTTTCTCTTGCTCTCTCTCTCTCTCACTCTCTCGTTCTCTCTCTTGCTGTATCGTTCTCTTTCTCGCTCTCTTGTTCTCTCTGTTGATCTCTCTCACTCACTCTCACTCTCACTCTCTCTCTCTCTCTCTCTCTCTCTCTCTCTCTCTCTCTCTCTCTCTCTCTCTCTCTCTCTCTCTCTCTCTCTCTCTCTCTCTCTCTCTCTCTCTGATAGATTTAGTAAAACACTTTTGAGTGCCTATATGTTTTGTGACCTACGTTTTCCTAGCAATGCAAAGACAGTCAAGCTATTAAGGGGGCACTATTTAAAGACATATTTGCTGTGGAATTACAGAGTTATTTTAGGAATTATACTTTAAAACGCTTTGGAGAATGATGATATTCAGCTGTCAGGAAAATTATATAGAACGATTAGAAAGAGACGACGTTAAATCTACTGAGCTACGAGTATCGGTTGATGTGTTTAGGTCTCTTTATAGCTGGAAACTCGTATGCTACAATGTCAGCTGTTTTAACCCATTGAAGATTATGACGCATTTTGACAGTTTATTCTGGCTATCCTTAGACGATCTATACAGCTTAGGAAGGGTCTGTGGGATTTAATATGGTAAAGATTATCTCAATTATCCCTCTGACTTCCATATATATTTCCTAATCCAAATGAAATCGCTAAAATAATAGCCAGGAAACAGAAAATAAATACGTAATCGAATCTTTAAAGGGTTAAGTATGTTTGAAAATATTTGGATTTAACAAGATCTGCTCAACCTGGAACATGAACTTCCCTCACATGTTTTAAATAGTTGTTCAGTAAAGTAGTTAAAGAAGAGGGTAGAGTCGTCTGCATTGAGAGGTGGTACATTTGTATCGAACAATACTGAACTGTTGGAATATTTTGAAACATTGACATGAAACACAAGCCCGAGTCAGTGTTTTCGCTCATTTAATGTTAATTGTTTGAATTCAAGTTATCATATAGCCTTGTACCAGCTACTTGTGCAGTTGTGTGTAATTAGTATATTTATCATACATTTTGCATAGTACACTTTCCATTCTCATTTCATTATATATATACCGGGTATATATATATATATATATATATATATATATATATATATATATATATATATATATATATATATATATATATATATTGTATATATTGTATATATTTCAACTACTCCCTCTCTGGCATAGGCTGAGAACGCCAACTATTGAGCAATGAACTCACTAGGCAATGCCATCCTATAGCATATTTTGAATATGGGAATATTAATACACTGCTATTTAATCAGGGAACAATGAGGGTATTTATTTTGGCGTTTCGGTGGGTTTTGTAGTAATGCACTGATACTAGCTACAGCACAAATTCCATCCCAATCATATATTCCCATTGATACATCGAGATTCGAACACCTGACCATTGGACTACCAGTTCAGTGGCAAGACCCATCCACCACACCTTCCCTATATTCCATAATATATTTTCTCTTCTTTCGTTTTGTTTTGTCTCGTCTGGTCTCTCCTCCTCTCCTCTCCTCTCCTGTCTCGTCTGGTCTCTCTTCTCCTGTCTCGTCTGGTCTCTCTTTTCTTCTCCTGTCTCGTCTGGTCTCTCCTCTCCTCTCCTGTCTCGTCTGGTCTTTCTTGTCTCGTCTGGTCTCTCTTGTCTCGTCTGGTCTCTCTTGTTTCGTCTGGTCTCTCTTATCCTCTCCTCTCAACAAATACACCTCCCATTGTCCACCACCAACCCCGCCACAGAGGCCTTAACCCCACTACACCCAAACAAACAAACACCGACCCTAGGAACCAGTGCCACAAGACCCTAAATCCCCCCTGGCTGGAATCCCCAAGAAATCCCGACGAGGTGTGGTGTCTTTGAGTCCTTAATCCCCCCCCCCCCCCCCTTCCCCCCGTCTCACACACACACACACACACACACATACACTGTACACACACTCACACACTCACACACTCCCTCTCTCTCTCTCTCTCTTAACCCTAGCATTTAAGTGTTTTTTTAAAATTTAAGGGCCGGACTGCCTAGTAGGGACCGCAAAACCTGTGTAGTCAGTGTATCTATGTAACTCTACGTACCTAACACTCTCTCCAAGGTGACAATGGATGAGTCTGTCAGAGGCCTTTGTTGGTCAATAGGATTATCATATGGGAGTAATTCAACCGCTTGGAGACGCGGATGAGCTTGGCCCGATAGTCTTAAGGAGGCGTTATGATATGTTTTTGTCTCTATTATATGAAGGTTGCCCCATTAGTTTGGCTATTGTAAGACCTTTCGTGCCATTTAGTTTTTTTTGGGTGTCGATTTGTTCGTGACGAGCGACTGCGAGCCTGCAATTTAGGTGAAATCGTTGTCGGCCGGGAACGAATGGTCTTAAAATTGCCAAAACTAATGGGGCTAAACATAAGGGAGAAGGGGTTCCAGAAATCCCACCCCTTAATGTAAACTTCAGGAAATAGGACGATTCAGCTCTGAAGTTACAAAACCTGCATGTGAAGAACCTTGACCTATTCGTGCATGTGACGTCTGCCCTATCACCTGCTTTTTTCCAGGGATCCAATTCATCAAGATAATCGGTGAAAAAAGTACACTTATCGTTGCGTAATCTTAGTTCTTCCGCGCTAAACGTACAGTCGGCCACATAAGTTCTGTTCCCCGTCGTGATCTTATGTATGAAAGTAAAATTAGTGTGAATGAATTGCGAGCGTGGTTTCCCTTAAGGGGAGGTTTCTAGTGTGTTGCTTAGACCTCCATCAAGCTTAAAATTACATCCCCTAGACCCCCTTTCAAGATAAATATGTACATTTTTCGGTAGAAAAATGTCCCGGCCGAAGGCCGATTCCTCTTAAGTTACAGGCTCGCTATCGCTCGCCAGGAAAAAATCGACACCTAAATGGCACGAAAGGTCTTAAAATGACAGAAATGGGGCGAAAGTTATTAAAATCGCCAAACTAATGGGGTCAAACGTCTTAAAATCTCAAAAGCAATGGGGCTAAACATGAGGGAGAAGGAAGTTCGAAAAAATATCCCTCAAGTGGAAACCTCCCCTTAAATATCAGTTGACTAAGCAGATGAGTTAACCACTGCATAAAAACTGCACGGTGTAATTATTCAGTCATGGGCATTATAATAATTCCACGTATAAGATCACAGATAGGAACAGAACTGATGTGGGTAACTGTACAGTCGCCCAAATAGTGTCAACCCTTTCTGCACTAGGGCCCCAAGTTCATTATGCTCTAGCTATCAGTTTACGATTGTTTTCAGCTTGGGAATGACCTCTAGGGACATGATGGGATAAAATGTGCTTAGCCATTTCCAATACGAAGACGTACCGTACGTACTTAAGGGAGCCCACCTCGCTTTTTTTTCTCTCTTTCTCTCCCTCTCTCTTTGGTTTGTATCCATTCGGCCCCATTCAGCCTACTGTTTTAAGGGGAGGTTTTTAGTTAGTTCCCTAGACTTCCATCAAGCTTAACATTACAGCCCCTAGACCCCCTTTCAAGATAAATTTGTACATATTTCGGTAGAAAAATTTCCCGGCCAAAGGCCGGATCCTCTTAAATTACAGGCTCGCTATCGCTCGCCTGGAAAAAATCGACACCTAAATGGCACGAAAAGTCTTAAATTTGACAGAAATGGGGCGAAAATTCTTAAAATCGCCAAACTAATGGGGCGAACTTCTTATAATATCAAAAGCAATGGGGCTAACCATAAGGGAGAAAGGGGTCAAGAAAAAAATCCCTCAAGTGGAAATCTCCCCTTAAGACGTTTACCCCCATCATCCCCTCCCCCTAACCCTTTCCGCTCGCATCCTCACCCCTCTCAACTCTTCAGTCCCCAACCCTACTCTCTCTCTCTCTCTCTCTCTCTCTCTCTCTCTCTCTCTCTCTCTCTCTCTCTCTCTCTCTCTCTCTCTCTCTCTCTCCCCAACAATCACTATGACACACACACACACACACACACACACACACACACACACACACACACACACACACACACACACACATATATATACGGGAGAGGACGGAAGTGAAGAGAGAGAGAGTGAACGAGCGATGGGGATATATAAAAAAATCCCGGAGCGAGCGATTAAATCATATTGAAACCTATCATAACGCCATTTATCGTATCTCCTCTATGCTACAGCCCCGGCGAGCGGTCGGGCACACACACACACACACACACACACACACACACGCAAAAAAAAAAGAAAAAAAAATGGTAATTTTGTTTTTTTTTCGTTTTAGTGTGTTGAGTTATTGTTTAGCCATTATGCATACTAATATTTATCTTTTACTAAACATATTTATTTTTAAAAGGTGTCCTTGCTTTTATTATTTAGTTAATCGCCAAGGTAATGACAATTCTATAGCAAACACGTTCCCACTGTGTTACCTTTACTGGCAGATACTTTTATGAAGATTAAGAAGGACACCTTGGGTTTGAAAGATATAGCTTGCCATTGAAATAATTTTATTCTATAAATGTTCATCATGTTAAATATGAATTAAGCTACTCAAAATTATATACCTTTAACTTCGTTTCCGATATCAATGTATACTATCATAGAAATGTGGCAAAATTATCGTAAAACTCTAAATTTGACAATTCAAAATCTTGTTTTATAACCCTTTGCGAAAAGTAAGATTGCAATTCTTTGATTGTTGCTCATATGATTAAGTACGTACCGGTAGCTTAGAGTCACTGTAGAAAGAAAAAATAATAATTTGGAGAAACTATGATTAATGTAAGTTATTAAAGGTATAATTTCATATGCCAAAGTTTTGTTTCAACCAACTCTCCCATATTTGAATGATTAAATGCATTGTTATTTTTAAACCACTGATAATGGGATAAATTACTGCAGCAAGGTTCAGATCCTCGATTCGATTTTTTTTACTCGTAAATATGGAAGTTATTATTGACAGAAGCATACTGGTGTACAGTCAGCATCAAATGTTTTGGGAATATGTGTATAATATGTGTGAAGCGTAGAGAGTGGGTTATGTAGGAAAGGTCTTGGCAACTATTGATTTGCTGGCACCTCTTGACTCCTTTCTTAAATGGACATTACTAGTTTATGTACTGGTTAATATATCAGATATTTAACACACACACACACACACACACACACACACACACACACACACACACACACACACACAACTCAATTCGTACCCAGCAAAATTAAAGTAAATGTGTTTTTCCATGACCCGCCTTAACATAGTTACATAATGCGTTTTGAGACTCTCACAAGTTAAGTAAAACTCCATCATTCCTAGTTTACACTTCAAGGCCCCCTTCTGTACCCGCGACGTCTTTCTAATTTTGTTTTCATATAATTAGACGATTTTGTGCAGTTTAAGGAGAATCTGTGGTAGTAAAAAGGGTTAAGTGAAATAATTGGAATCCTGTAAATTGCTGGAAGCCCTTTTGAAACTAAATATAATTGTCTAGTAGTAGCCAGAATGAAGTTAAAAAGATGTCGTCGGTTCAGAAGGGGTTAACTGTTTGTTCGCTTAATACATTGGATTATGATTGGCAATATATTTCTGCAATGTACCGGTACTTCCAAATGTCCTTACCTCAATGTGCTTCGTCTGAACCTCTCACTCGTAACTCGGTGTAACTTTCTACCACTCAATGCTGAATGAATCCGGTTCAATTCACATTACCACATAAATTATACAGCAGTCCACAATATTTCATGTTTTTATGCGATCCTAATTTTGTGTATATATATATATGTATGTATAATGGACCATATCAGTATATATACTGTATGTATGATTATGTATATGTATATATATATACGGTGCATATAGTAGTATCAATTGAGCTTTCATTGGTTAAATATAATGTCAGTTAGTATGACAGTATGTATTTTATTACACACACACACACACACACACACACACACACACACACACACACACACACACACACACACACACACACACACACCTCCTTATATTAAGACCCTACCTCTTCACCGTGATCCTCTCTTTAATTTTTTCTCCCTATAACCTCCCATTCTCTCTCTCTCTCTCTCTCTCTCTCTCTCTCTCTCTCTCTCTCTTTTGCTTGCCATTTTTTGGAGATCTACTAGAAATAACTCCTGACCACCTCGCTTATTTGCAAAGACTGTGTGGTCATTGTATCTATGTGAGACCCCCTCCCCCTTCTCTCTCTCTCTCTCTCTCTCTCTCTCTCTCTCTCTCTCTCTCTCTCTCTCTCTCTCTCTCACATACTTTTTTCACCCCTCCACCTCCCATTCTTCCCCTCACCCTCTCTTCTTTCTCTCCTTGTGTTTTCTTTCCATTCTTGGGCCCCAGAGTGTTCCCAAGAGCGAGACAGTGGGGTCGGTCGGTGTTTGTTGACGGAAGCCCCCCCCCCCCCCTCCCCCCACCGGATTAGCGTACCGGGAGACCTGTACGTACCGGTATTGTGGACCGGGAAATATTATAGTCCGGGGATGGGAAAGGAAGGGGGGGGGGGCGGGCGGGGGAGATGGACAGAGACCCCACCTCAAACCCCATCACCTTTGTCTCTCTCTCTCTCTCTCTCTCTCTCTCTCTCTCTCTCTCTCTCTCTCCTTTCTCGAATCTCTCGCTCTCTCTATCTCTCTCTCGCTCTCGCTCTCTCTCTCTCTCTCTCTCTCTCTCTCTCTCTCTCTCTCTCTCTCTCTCTCTCTCTCTCTCTCTCTCTCTCTCTCTCTCTCTTTATCTGTATCTCTCATATGGAATTTTTGGCTGTTATAAGAGGTAGTGCCACCATAATTTTATTTTCCCCGCAAGTATTTTCGTGAAATTTAATGTAGAAGTTTAATTTAGCTAATTCAAATACTCTACTTCCATTTAACCATTTCTGTACCAGCTACGTCTGTCATATTTTATTATAGCTATAGTTAGATGATTGTATGCAGCTGAGGAAGGATGTGTGGCAGTTAAAAGGGTTGATTGAGATTGTTTGAAACCTTATCATTTGCTAGAGATCCTTCCTATGCTGAATAACTATAGCTAGAATAAGACATAACAGATGTCGCTGGTACGGAAAGGGCCAAGTCGTTCCTGCCAATATGAAGGAGCTCCCGAATTCTTGCCAGATAGAAAAAACAATGCAGATCGAAAATGGTTTGCAAGAGGGCTCGTCTTTAAAAAAAAAAAAAAAAAAAAATATATATATTATATATATATATATATATATATATATATATATATATATATATATATATATATATATATATCAATAATAAAAATAATAGCATTAAATTGTATAGGCTATGCTTATCAGTGTGTGTGTGTGTGTGTGTGTGTGTGCGCGCGCGTGCGTGCGTGCGTGCGTGCGTGCGTGCGTGCGTGCGTGCGTGCGTGCGTGCGTGTGTGTGTGTGTGTGTGTGTGTTATCTCATAGCTACTCCAGAACCTTATCTTTAATTGATAACTATTACTCGCTTTTATGACCAGAGTGTGTGTACGGGTCAATACATTGGCTAAACAAATTACTAGCGCGTCAAATACTACTTCATGCAATATAGTAACAACAGTATATATAATATATCCGGTTAACAATATATAATGTAATGGCAGTGTATGAGAGAGAGAGAGAGAGAGAGAGAGAGAGAGAGAGAGAGAGAGAGAGAGAGAGAGAGAGAGAGAGAGACCCATCCATCCTAGACTGCTTCAAACTCCGTGTGTCTAAGCATTTTGACTCAAATGTACCTTGAATTTCACTCTTTCAACTTTGATGGAGATACTCGTTACAGGCAGCTTTGCCTTTTGTCTCCTTCATTCATATAGGAAAAATGGCATGGAAACTCATTTATAATTATAATTCTTTCATATTAATGTTACTGAATTCCTAATATGACTAATGTATTTCGAAATGTTACCAGTACATTTATTGGCCGAGTGTACTGAATAAGTTTATCAACCTTTGGAATATTATACAGATGTTATATTATACACTTCTGCAAAATTAGTGGGAGCATACAAAATATTAAAATAATATTGCTATATCTTTGGCGTTTGTAAGATGTGATAAATCAGGCTCATTACAGAAAATTAATATATCCGTGGTTACATGATTCTGGAAAATGTTTGACTGCAATACCAAACGATTAGAAATATATTTACAAAATGATCGTATATAAATAGATTAATTTATGTTTTTGTATAGTACCAGTAGGCATATAGATGTTCTTGTTTAAATAGGTAGATTGATGTTCTTGTTTAAATAGGTAGATTGATGTTCTTGTTTAAATAGGTAGATTGATGTTCTTGTTTAAATATGTAGATAGCTGTTCTTGTTTAAATATGTAGATAGCTGTTCTTGTTTAAATAGGTAAATTGATGTTCTTGTTTAAATATGTAGATAACTGTTCTTGTTTAAATAGGTAGAATGATGATTTTGTATGTAAAGGTAGATTGATGAATTGGGGTACATAATTGGTATTTTGATAGAGCTTATATAAATATCATGGAATTATGTTTTCGTTTTATTATAATTAGAATTTGAATTGTAAATGTGGTGTTCAAATTAACCGACTCAAAAATGGAAAACAAATGAAACTCGAAAATGAAACACTGTAAAGTTGACAACGAATATAATTATAGACCATTTGAGGAGGAGCAGCACTTTATTGACAACATTTGAGGAGGAGCAGCACTTTATTGACAACATTTGAGGAGGAGCAGCACTTTATTGACAACATTTGAGGAGGAGCAGCACTTTATTGACAACATTTGAGGAGGAGCAGCACTTTATTGACAACATTTGAGGAGGAGCAGCACTTTATTGACAACATTTGAGGGGGGGCAGCACTTTATTGACAAACATTTGAGGAGGAGCAGCACTTTATTGACAACATTTGAGGAGGAGCAGCACTTTATTGACAACATTTGAGGAGGAGCAGCACTTTATTGACAACATTTGAGGAGGAGAGCAGCACTTTATTGACAACATTTGAGGAGGAGCAGCACTTTATTGACAACATTTGAGGAGGAGCAGCACTTTATTGACAACATTTGAGGAGGAGCAGCACTTTATTGACATCATTTGAGGAGGAGCAGCACTTTATTGACAACATTTGAGGAGGAGCAGCACTTTATTGACAACATTTGAGGAGGAGAAGCACTTTATTGACAACATTTGAGGAGGAGCAGCACTTTATTGACATTTCCTTTGTAGCTTCGAGTAATACTGACTTGAAAAAGGAAACAAAACGACAAGTGCAGCGTTATTAAGAAAGTGCATGTTCCTCTTCAAGTGGTGTATATATATTACAAAGATACACGAATACAGTATATTACAGTATAATACAGTATATTACAGTATATTACAGTATATTACAAAGATACACGAATACAGTATACGTAGCATCTGACTTGATTCAGAATCGTCAATTGGAAGCAAAATTACTAGTTGGAGTAATTTAGAGCCATCGCAGGTTATTGATAAGTTGGTCAATCATATTCGAATTGCACCCATCTGTCTTTAATATGATGGTTATTAGAGGCTACATACGCACATGAACACACACGCGCGCGCGCACACACACACACACACACACACACACACACACACACACACACACACACACACATTTTGTAAACACAGGTGCTCTCTCTCTCTCTCTCTCTCACACACACACACACACACACACACACACACACAACACATATTTTGTAAACACAGGTGCTCTCTCTCTCTCTCTCTTTCTCACACACACACACACACACACACACCTGTAGTGAAGGAAGGTAGGGAAGTAAGGACAGGTTTACAGGACAAGAAGCGTCAAGAGTGAAGATAATGGAGGGAGGGCAGGTCTATAAGGGTCACCCAGGACACTACAGGGCAGGACAAAGGCTGGACACGTTTCGAACAAGGCCAGGAGAGCAGGAAAAACAAAGCAGAGTGATGGGTGAAAGGGGGGGGGGGGGGGGGGGAATAGAGAACAAGGGTAACGAAGGATGTGGTGGAACTGGAAGACGTAAAACAGTCAATTACTGAATAGCCATGGTCGTGATAGAGGTGAACAGGATAAGGAATAGGAGCCCATACAAGACTAACCTGGGAAACAAAACAAACAAACAAACAAACAGCAGTAGAGGATAGAACAGAACAGGAGAGGGCCAGGTAGATCTGGTACCCATACATCAGAGCTAACACGAAGTAACACAAACGTATAATTCAGTATGTGTGACTCGAAAATGGAACTAGATTGATTATAGAGAGCAAAGCAATTGACAGAGCAGTGCTAGTGAAAGTATAGGATGTATCATGTACAATATATAGCAGGGCATGTTGAACAAGACTTGATAGAGCAGAACAGCCCAGAACAGAGAAGGACATCGTATTACGTAGGTCAAAGCTGTACATACATTACAAACTACAGGATAGACCACGACGACTAGGATATTTAGTGAAGAAGGACCTTTTGAGTAGGAGGCAAAACTGTACATGCATTACAAACTACAGTACAGTACAGGACAGTACAGGACAGACCGTGACTAGGATATTTAAGGGGAGATGGGTCGTTTTTAGATCGATTTTGTTCACATACTTATTATTCTTGTTTCCTCCCTAGACCTCCATGAAGATTTAAAAAAAAAAAAAAATCCATTAGACTCCCCTTTTAGATTAATTTGTACATTGTTTTGGAGAAAAATGTCCTGGCCTAAGATTCTCTCAACATTACAGTCTCACTATCTTTTGGCGCCAGCGTGTCAAACTGGAGCAATTTTGTTGGAATATTTGATTGAATATGAGAAAGGAATAAAATTAAGTTAACATGAACTAGCATTGTTTTGGCCATTTTATCACTTCCAAAGACACACATTTGAACTGTAAACCATAATTTTATCCTTAAATATATAATAATAAACACAATTATGGACTCTGCTTTCTACCGGTCTAATATTCGTTTCATATATTTCATTAATTAGGTATATTTGCAAGTTAATTTGGTGGGCTGGTGATAATATGAATGAGAGAGTTCGAACCGAACACTAGCAATCCACGCACCTATATATATCCTTCCAACCTACCCATTCTGCAGGAGAAGTTATGAATGGCAAACCTTGGCACTTGAAGGGGGTCCGTTTATAAGACCACACTGTCTCGCACACTCACACTTACGCTATAATTACCCCTATCTTCAAGTGCCCTAAACCACACTAGGAATATGAGAAGACCTTAAGGGGGGGATGGATGTTCGGTGTGAGCATCCTAGGTTCGAGTCCTTGGAGTGCCACATGTATTTGTTGATTTCATTAATTGAGTTTAGAAGTAAAGTTGGTTAGTGAGAAAATATGAAGAAAATATGAATTATATATAATATATATATATATATAACTAATGGGGCTAAGTAAGCATGAGGGAGAAGGAGGTTCGAAAAATATCCCTTAAGTTAAAATCTCCCCATAAGTTAGTTTATTGGCCTATACTGTCTTTGTTAGTTTATTAGCCTATACTGTCTTTGTTAGTTTATTGGCATATACTGTCTTTGTTAGTTTATTGGCCTATACTGTCTTTGTTAGTTTATTGGCCTATACTGTCTTTGTTAGTTTATTGGCATATACTGTCTTTGTTAGTTTATTGGCCTATACTGTCTTTGTTAGTTTATTGGCCTATACTGTCTTTGTTAGTTTATTGGCCTATACTGTCTTTGTTAGTTTATTGGCCTATACTGTCTTTGTTAGTTTATTGGCCTATTTATGTATTATTATATATATTATATCAGTATAGTATTATAGTATTATTATATATTTATGTATCTATTATTATTTGGTCTACTTATTGAGATGTCCGGGAACACAGTAGAAGGAAGGGTTTTGGGGAGATGTGAACCAAGGTTAAGAGATATCTCTTAACCTTGATGTGAACGAGAGTGGTTTGTTTTGGAGGTGCGGCCGGAGATGCGAACGAGGGTTTGTTTACCCAGCTGAGGCGCGGGAGTATAGGACCATTGTTGCAGCCCCGGGAGTTGTTTAGCGGGAGAATTACGTCTTTTGCAGTTACATGAGCGCCAGTTTATATAGTTGAAGCTGTGTTGTGTTCGCCTTCTAGTGTCAAACCGGTGACATTGTGTTGGAAGACTTGAAGGAATGCAAGACAAATAACACGAAATGGCATTGTTTGGGCCATTTGATCACTTCCAGAGCAATAAGTTGAACTAGAAACCAACATTTTATCTCTGCTTATTCACTAACAAAGAGTAAAAAGAAAAGACTCGACTTGTTTGTGTTGCGTCTACCTCTCTTGTGATATATTTCGCTCAACACCATATAATCACGCCCTAGAAAAGTGTGAAGCTTATAATATACTCCGCTCGAAATTCACCCTCATTCGATTAACCAGGGTTACAATATGGCGGCTCCTATAAAAAAAAAAAAACGCCGACGGCCTTCTCGTAATTCCTTCCTTCCTTCCTCCACATCCACCAGCACCCCTCGCCCTTCTTAACCCCTTCTGTACCGGAGACGTCTTTTTAAATTTATTATAGCTACATTTAGACGATTTTATGAAGCTTAGGAAGGATATATGGTAACTAAAAGGATTAATTGAGATAGTCTGAAGCCTTTGAATGAGTAGACGCCCTTTATAAGCTGTACACAATCGTCTACTAGTTGCCAGAATAGAAATAAAAGTACATCACCGGTACAGAAGGGGTTAAGGGGAGGTTTTTAGTTTCCTCCCTAGACCTCCATCAAGCTTATATTTTTTTTTTTTCGTTTTTTTTTTTTTTTTTTTTTTCTATATTCCAACTTACACCCTCTCGGGCATAGGCTGAGAGCCTGAACATTCACCGCTTTACAATGAACAGTGAAACCCCCTAGATCCGCTTTCAAGATAGATCTGTAAATTTTTCGGTAGAAAACCGGTTCCTCTTAAATTACAGGCTCGCTATCGCTCGCCAGGAAAAAAATCGACACCTAGATGGCACGAAAGGTCTTAAAATTGACATAAATGGGGCGAAAGTTCTTGAAATCGTCAAACTAATGGGCCGAACGTCTTAAAATCTCAAAAGCATGAAGGAGTAAGGGGTCCAGAAAAAAAATCCCTCCAGTGGAAATCTCGCCCTTCTTAAGACTTGATCCCGATTATTTCTTCTAGTCAGGAGTGTATTGTGCTGGGTTAGGTTTCGCTGGTTAAGGGGGGATAGTTCACTTTTTGGGCGATTTTTGCATGTATTAATTATTTTTCTAGTTTCCTCCCTAGACCTCCATCAAATTTAAAAAAAACATCCATTAGATCCCCCTTCTAGATTAATTTGTACATTTTTTGGTAGACAAATTTCCCGGCCCAAGGCCGGTTCTTCCAACACAGGCTCACTATCGTTCGCCAGGGAAAAAATCGGCACCTATATAGCACGAAAGGTCTAAATATTGACAACGAAATTGGGCGAAAGGTCTTAAAATCGATAAATGGGGCAAACATCTTAACATCTGAAAACTAATGGGGCTAAACATGAGGGAGAAAGTGGTCCAGAAAACCGGGCCATCTCCCCTTAAGCGACTCGACCCCGACTACAGGAATGAATGAATATGAGAGTGAATTGTGTTGAGGAATTCACGGTGATGTGTGGTGAGGGAGTTCATGGGTTTATAGGGCTATATCAGTTATAGGCTATATGTATAAATCTTGTTGTCTTTTATTATAGTCATTACCTTTGTCTTGAGCTTCGTGAATGGATAAAATTGTTTGATGTTAGCCAGAAATAGCAAAAATTAATAAATAAATGAATACATAAATAAATACATTACTAAACTCAATTAAAAGTAAAATGGTTTTAATAATAATAATAATAATAATAATAATACAAAGGAATAATACAAAAGAAACCCTCGAGACCCCCCTTGAAGTTAAGTATGTATTTTTCAGTAGAAAAATATCTCTCTTAATGGCCGATTCTCCTAAATTGCAAGCTTGCTATCGGTCACCTAGTCTAGGGAGTATTTATTAAAGCTTGATGAAGGTCTAGCGAGGAAACTAAAAAATTAAATGAATATATAGATATATAGACCCCAACGAAATAGCCACTGTCCCCTTAAGAGGGTCCCGTGAATCAAGTCCTTCACCCCCCCCGTCTGGCAAACATCTTCCTCTGATAATTGATCCTTGCCTCGGAAAAAACAATGAAACCCAAGACTTCCTGCCGCTCAATTGTCTCGCCCGCTCCCCCCCCCCCCCCCCCCCCCCCCCCCCCCCCCCCCCCCCCCCCCCCCCCACCCCCCCCCCCCCCCCCTCAGGATCCGGCACCAGCAGTAGCATCAGGTTCCCTCCGCCGTGTCAATAATACCCACAACAACGAGAAGAATAATACAAGAAGAAGAAGAAGAAGAAGATGAGGGTCAACAATAAGCGTCGAGGAGAGGAAGGGAGGGAGGCAAAGGGTAGAAGGCCGAGTCACACACGAGCGATGTTTCCGACGACTTACGATCGGCATTTTCGTCCTTGCAGAAATCCGGGATCTTCTCAGCATTATATATATTTTTAGTGTTTGTGATTTGACTCTTGATGGTAAACTATAATACTAAACTGAAGGCAATATAACAGAAGCCTCAGAAGCCATGGTTGCCGAAAAAAGTTGCGACTTGAAACCAGAAGAAGAAGAAGAAGGATAACAATACGAAGGGCGAGCCAAAAGGTAAACAATGACCCCCCCTCCCCCCACCCTCGGCCTCCTGTGATATCTGCCGGGGACAAAGGGGCCGAGAATAGGGGGTTGGGGGTGGGGGGGGGGGGGGGGTACCGGCATTGTTGGAGGGGGCCGGTGTTGCACGTTCCGAGGAGCGAAAGGTGGGGGGTGTTGTTTGTGGGCCGCTTCCGAGGCTATTAACAAAACAGTAGGGGGCAACAAAGACCGTAAATATTGAGGATAATGATGGCTAAGAGGGGAGAGAGAGAGAGAGAGGAGTGAGAGAGAGAGAGAGAGAGTTAGAGTTAGAGAGAGAGAGAGAGAGAGAGTTAGAGTTAGAGAGTGGGAGAGCCCGAGTTTAGACCGCATTTGGGAGGTTTTGTACCTGTTTTTTTCTTGCATTGGCCGACATAGTGTTATCCTAAGTGGCGCGAACCGGTGTGCATTGTGTTTTAAGTAGCCTATCTATTAAGCCTTTTTTTTTTGGCACTTCAGTTATTTGAAGACTCAGAGGACTGCTATCGGATTGAATATGCTACGATTATTGGAAGAGGATGAAGATAAGATAGGATACGGAGAGTTCTAACAACTACACTTATATTCAGTTATAATCAGTTATTATATCATTACCCGATCGCACAACTAACCAATAATTTAAATTTGAATTACGGTAGATCGAGTGTATAGCAATAGTCGATATCACATAATACATAATATAGAACAGGTGCACAACATGGACACCGAAAACGTGGTCGAGAGAGAGAGTGAGTGAGTGAGTGAGTGAGTGAGTGAGTGAGTGAGTGAGTGAGTGAGATACGGTGTGAGAGAGTCGGCTGGGTCAGGAAGAGTTCTATTGGTCTATTGTCTATCAGAACCTCTCCCGGGACCCCACCATATTTCCTGTGCTTGATTGTTCTTGCTTGTGTCTACACCAACCTGAGCCAGATCATTATGGAGGGCTGATTACTCCTTTCGGCCCTTTACTTTATTATTCAGCCAGGTTTATTACATACATACATACATATACACACTGTACATTCATACATACATACTTACATACACACGCTCGAAATATACAGATTATTATTTATATTATTATTATTATTTGTATTAAAATTACGTACCCAAAAATAATGTAGTAATACACTGAAATGCATGTACGTAATAAAACACACAGTGTACATAAAATGTATACATAATGCAATGGTAACAATTCCAGAACATTTTAGACAGTTATAATAATTTGGTATTTAATGCCGAACACATTTTCAATATGCTAAACCAATATTTCAAAAGCTTGATAATGGTGTGAACATTCCCAACACAATTATTGCACGTTGATTATGTATTACGCATTAATTAAAGTCTTTGTTCTATATTGCTTACACGAATAAAAACATCAATAAAGATAGTTCTTACTAGATACTCTATAATAACAGAGATCGGCCATTGGTGCCATTAGCCTTCCTTTACACTTGCAATTGATATCTCCAGTCCCATAATAAACATTCCGCAATACTGGTTACACGTTTGCCATTCACGATGTACTCCAAATACTATTGTTTCATTTTGCAGATGCTGAAATTCACTGTTCTATCATTCATATATATATAAATCAACTTTACTAAAGATTTCATATTGAACATTCATACGGAATCACTATTATTTCAGAAATAAAAAAACATTGTCTAACATTCTATTCCAAAAATGTATTGCTAAAACATGCTTCTATTAAAAGGGCCATTACTCCAGTGTTTAACATAATAGGCACATTTCTCAAATATATCCTTTAACTGTCTTGGTGGTTTAATGGTTAGAGTGTTTACAATCCGTATGCGGTATCCCAGGTTCGAATCCCGGGAGGATCACATGCTTTCATTAATTTCATTGGCAGGTATTTGGTGTTTGAGAGTGAAATTAATTAGATTATATATACATAAACACCAAAATATCCAAGGCTCCAACCATGCACTCTTTCACCATTGAAGTTTCTCACGAATTTTATCAACACCACCATGGCCATTCATCACCACCACCACCACTATCATCACCACCATCACCACCACTACCATCCCTATCACCACCATCACCCGTGTCATTCCCCCACCACTATCACCACCACACCACCACTACCATCCCTATCACCACCATCATCACCAGTGTCATTCCCCCACCACTATCACCACCACACCACCACTACCATCCCTATCACCACCATCACCCGTGTCATTCCCCCACCACTATCACCACCACACCACCACTACCATCCCTATCACCACCATCATCACCAGTGTCCTCGCTCCACCACTATCACCACCACACCACCACTACCATCCCTATCACCACCATCATCACCAGTGTCATTCCCCCACCACTATCACCACCACACCACCACTACCATCCCTATCACCACCATCATCACCAGTGTCATTCCCCCACCACTATCACCACCACACCACCACTACCATCCCTATCACCACCATCATCACCAGTGTCATTCCCCCACCACTATCACCACCACACCACCACTACCATCCCTATCACCACCATCATCACCCGTGTCATTCCCCCACCACTATCACCACCACACCACCACTACCATCCCTATCACCACCATCATCACCAGTGTCATTCCCCCACCACTATCACCACCACACCACCACTACCATCCCTATCACCACCATCATCACCAGTGTCATTCCCCCACCACTATCACCACCACACCACCACTACCATCCCTATCACCACCATCATCACCAGTGTCATTCCCCCACCACTATCACCACCACACCACCACTACCATCCCTATCACCACCATCACCAGTGTCATTCTCCCACCACTATCACCACCACACCACCACTACCATCCCTATCACCACCATCATCACCAGTGTCATTCTCCCACCACTATCACCACCACACCACCACTACCACCTAGCACCACCATCATCACCAGTGTCATTCCCCCCCCACTATCACCACCACACCACCACTACCATCCCTATCACCACCATCATCACCAGTGTCATCCCCCACCACTATCACCACACCACCACTACCATCCTATCACCAACCATCACCAGTGTCATTCCCCCACCACTATCACCACCACACCACCACTACCATCCCTATCACCACCATCATCACCAGTGTCATTCCCCCACCACTATCACCACCACACCACCACTACCATCCCTATCACCACCATCACCAGTGTCATTCCCCCACCACTATCACCACCACACCACCACTACCATCCCTATCACCACCATCATCACCAGTGTCATTCCCCCACCACTATCACGACCACACCACCACTACCATCCCTATCACCACCATCATCACCAGTGTCATTCCCCCACCACTATCACCACCATCATCACCACTACCATCCCTATCACCACCATCATCACCAGTGTCATTCCCCCTCCACTATCACCACCACACCACCCTAACCATCCCGATCAACACCATCATCACCAGTGTCATTCCCCCCACCATATCACCACCACACCACCACTACCATCCCTATCACCACCATCATCACAGTGTCATTCCCCCACCACTATCACCACCACCACCACTACCATCCCCTATCACCACCATCATACACCAGGTTAATTCCACCACTATCACCACCACACCACCACTACCATCCCTATCACCACCATCATCACCAGTGTCATTCTACCACCCCATTCCATCCCTATCACCATCACCATGTCATTCCCGCACCACAAAATATATATGGTGTATTATATTTTCAAAAACTAATATATATATATACACATTTATTTTATTTTATTTTTTCACCCCTCGACATTTCTCACAAGCGTAGTACAGTCGTGAGTGATTATAAGGGTACGCCCATTGGAATTCATTAAAAGGAAAATTTCCACTTGAGGGATTTTTTTCTTGACCCCTTTCTCCCTCATGTTTATTGTTATTCTCTCTCCACCCATCTATCCTATTCTCTTATTTTATCATTGTCTTGCTATTCTCTCTACGCTCATCTATCTTATTCTCATTTTATAATTTTATCGCTACTCTCTCTTCATTCGTCTATCCTATTCCCTTATTTTATAATTGTATTGCAATTATCTAGACTAATCTATCCTATTCTGGTCTTTTATCATATTATTGCTACTCTCTCTACATTTACCTATCCTATTCATTTTATCAGATTATTGCAATTCTCTTTACACTCATCTATTCTATTCTCTTGATATATTATCGTTATTCTATGTACTCGTATCTCTCGTCTCCTCTCTCGTTTCAGTATCCTCCCCTATCTAGTTCCTCTCTTCCCTCGCTTCCCTCTCTTCTCTCTCTTCCCTCTCTTCTCTCTCTTCCCTCTCTTCCCTCTCTTCCCTCTCTTCCCTCTCTTCTCACTCTTCTCTCTTCTCACTCACAATAGAAAGACCATCCCTCTCTTACTTAATCCTGGTTCATCGCGTCTCACTGGTGCCTAACCAACTCTCTCTCTCTCTCTCTCTCTCTCTCTCTCTCTCTCTCTCTCTCTCACTATATGCTACCCCTTGTTCATCATTCTCCCCCTCTCTTATCATCATTCTTCCTCCTATTCTATCATTTTTCCTCCTTTTGTTTACCATTCTACCTCCAATTTGATCATTCATTCCTTCTCTCATCTCACAATTCTTCCTCCCCACTTCCAATCATTCCTCAACGCCTCACTTCATTCATACTCTATGCCCATCATTCTTCCTCCTATTTAATCATTCTTCCTCTTCCCATAATGTGTCCTCTTCTCCTCATTCCTTCTCTTACATCATTCCTTCTCCTCTTACATCATTCCTCTCCTCATACATCATTCCTTCTCCTCTTACATCATTCCTTCTCCTCTTACATCATTCCTTCTCCTCTTACATCATTCCTTCTCTTACATCATTCCTTCTCTTACATCATTCCTTCTCCTCTTACATCATTCCTTCTCCTCTTACATCATTCCTTCTTCTCTTACATCATTCCTTCTCCTCTTACATCATTCCTTCTCTTACATCATTCCTTCTTCTCTTACATCATTCCTTCTCCTCTTACATCATTCCTTCTTCTCTTACATCATTCCTTCTCCTCTTACATCATTCCTTCTTCTCTTACATCATTCCTCTCCGCTTACATCATTCCTTCTTCTCTTACATCATTTCCTTCTCCTCTTATCATTCCTTCTTCTCTTACATCATTCCTTCTCCTCTTACATCATTCCTTCTCCTCTTACATCATTCCTTCTCTTACATCATTCCTTCTCTTACATCATTCCTTCTCTTACATCATTCCTTCTCCTCTTACATAATTCCTTCTCTTACATCATTCCTTCTCTTACATCATTCCTTCTCCTCTTACATCATTCCTTCTTCTCTTACATCATTCCTTCTCCTCTTACATTCCTTCTCCCTCTTACATCATCCTTCTTCTCTTACAGCATTCCTCTCCTTCTACAGTCCTTCTCCTCTTCTCATTCCTCTCCTCTTACATCATTCCTTCTTCTCTTACATCATTCCTTCTCCTCTTACATCATTCCTTCTCTTACATCATTCCTTCTTCTCTTACATAATTCCTTCTCCTCTTACATCATTCCTTCTCCTCTTACATCATTCCTTCTTCTCTTACATCATTCCTTCTCCTCTTACATCATTCCTTCTCTTACATCATTCCTTCTTCTCTTACATCATTCCTTCTCCTCTTACATCATTCCTTCTCCTCTTACATCATTCCTTCTTCTCTTACATCATTCCTTCTCCTCTTACATCATTCCTTCTCTTACATCATTCCTTCTCTTACATCATTCCTTCTCCTCTTACATCATTCCTTCTCTTACATCATTCCTTCTCCTCTTACATAATTCCTTCTCTTACATCATTCCTTCTCTTACATCATTCCTTCTCCTCTTACATCATTCCTTCTCTTACATCATTCCTTCTCTTACATCATTCCTTCTCTTACATCATTCCTTCTCTTACATCATTCCTTCTCTTACATCATTCCTTCTCCTCTTACATAATTCCTTCTCTTACATCATTCCTTCTCTTACATCATTCCTTCTCTTACATCATTCCTTCTCCTCTTACATAATTCCTTCTCTTACCATCATTCCTTCTCTTACATCATTCCTTCTCCTCTTACATAATTCCTTCTCTTACATCATTCCTTCTCTTACATCATTCCTTCTCCTCTTACATCATTCCTTCTCTTACATCATTCCTTCTCTTACATCATTCCTTCTCTTACATCATTCCTTCTCCTCTTACATAATTCCTTCTCTTACATCATTCCTTCTCTTACATCATTCCTTCTCTTACATCATTCCTTCTCCTCTTACATCATTCCTTCTCTTACATCATTCCTTCTCCTCTTACATCATTCCTTCTCTTACATCATTCCTTCTCCTCTTACATCATTCCTTCTCCTCTTACATCATTCCTTCTCTTACATCATTCCTTCTCCTCTTACATCATTCCTTCTCCTCTTACATCATTCTTCCTCTTCCACCATTCTTTCTTCTTACTTCCCAGCATTCCTCCACTCCTCTCCTCATTCTTCCACCTCTAGTTCCATTCCTCCTATTCCACCAGTCACCCCCCCCCCCCCTCCCCTCTTCCCAGCCCGCCATGTAGGCCCCAGGATCCCACACCGCGGGGTTATCAGTGGATCGCTCTCGCTCGCTTATCACCAGGACGGATCTAGCTAAACGTTTAGGCCGAACATTCAAAGTCGAACATTTTTGGCCTTTTATCTTTGAATTAAGGGGGATGGGCGTATTTATTAAGGGGGATGGGCGTATTTATTAAGGGGGATGGGCGTATTTATTAAGGGGGATGGGCGTATTTATTAAGGGGGATGGGCGTATTTATTAAGGGGGATGGGCGTATTTATTAAGGGGGGGTGGGCGTATTTATTAAGGGGGAGGGGCGTATTTATTAAGGGGGGGGTGGGCGTATTTATTTAAGGGGGGGGGCGTATTTATTAAGGGGGATGGACGTATTTATTAAGGGGGGATGGGCGTATTTATTAAGGGGGGATGGGCGTATTTATTTCTTCATTTGTGTATCATTTTATCATTTATTTTTTAGTTTCCTCCTTAAAGCACCCCCCAAGACCCTCCTTCAAGATACATTTGTACATTTTTCCTTAGAGAAATGTCCCGGCCGAAGGTCGATATCTCTTAAATTACAGGCTCGCTATCGCTCGCCAGGAAAAACTCAATACCTACTGTAAATGACTCTTAAAGTCTTATTATTGACAAATGAATGGGGTGAAAAGTCTTAAAATCGCCAAACTAATGGGCCGAATATCATAAAATCTGAAAATGTATGGGCTCAACATGAGGAAGAAGGGGACCCTAAAAATTACCCATCTCCCCTTAAGGCTGACACATTATTATGAGTACGGTACATGCCGGAAGTTAGTTCTCTTGTGTTAATTACCTATTCATATTGTGTATTAATTAGATTCTTTCTCTTCCTCTCTATCGTTCTCTCTCTCGATTGCTCTCTCTCTCTCTCTCTCTCTCTCTCTCTCTCTCTCTCTCTCTCTCTCTCTCTCTCTCTCAGTGATCGGTAATAATTGTCCTCTTCTGCTGACTTGTGGAATACTACCCAGTCAATGTGCCAGTAACAATACGAATACTAACAACAATACGTCCTCTGCCCCTCTCCGTGACCCAGATCACAGTGGCACTATTGTTGCCGGCACTCAGAACGGGCTTAAGGGAAGGTTTTCAGTTTGTTTCCTAGATCTCCATCAAGCTTAAAATTACACACTCTAGATCCCCTTTCAAGATGAATTTGTACATTTTTCGGTAGAAAAATGGCCCGGCCGAAGGCCGGTTCTTCTTAGATTACAGGCTCGCTATCGCTCGCCAGAAAAAAATCGACACCTATATGGCATGAAAGGTCTTAAGATTGACAGAAATGGGGCGAAAGTTCTTAAAATCGCCAAACTCATGAGGCGAACGTCTTAAAAACTCAAAAGCAATGGGGCTAAACATGAGGAGAGAAAGAGGTCCACAAAAAAAAAAAAAAAAATCCATCTGTGGAATACTAACACCAATACGGTCTCTGCCCATCCTCCTGACCCAGATGACAGTGGCACTATTGTTGGCGGCACTCACAAGGGGCTTAAGGTGGCACTCGTTGTACCGGCGTGTTGTGTGTGTAATCCCCGGGTAGTGGGAGGAACGTGCTTAGTTCTTTTTTGTTGGGTGTGTGTGTGTGTGTGTGTGTGTGTGTCTGTCTGTCTGTCTGTCTGTCTGTCTGTCTGTCTGTGTGAGAGAGAGACAACGACAACGTGCTTATGTTGATCTTGGTCGGGTCTTCTATACAGGCTATTGTCTCAAGGTTCGTCGTGACATACAGTATATATATGAGAGAGCGAGTGGGTGAGTGAGTGAGTGTTACATAGATACACAGACCACCACACAGATCACTTGGTCCGAACGAGTTGATCTGACCATCACATTGTATACGGTTCATTCCCATAATTATACTCTACCAGGAAGAGGATAGCAAAACAAAAGGCTCTCCCCCCACCCTCCGGCAACAGGCCGTTCTTGGAATTATTAGTTTGCAGAATAACCTTGCTTGGCTGGAATTGCATAAAGGGAAGGGATAAGCTATAGTCTATTCGCTGTAAGTAGGCGACAAATCATAACCTCTATCCTCTATAACTTGAAAAGGGCTAGAACAAATTGGCTGCAAATGTCCACATCTATTCCTTGACTAACTCTTCCCAAATGGTAGGCATATTAGCTCGATCACTCTAGTCGTTTTTTTAGTTACAGAGGATAGAGGTCATGATTTCTCGCCTACTTATACTGGATAGATTTTTTTTGTTTTTTTTTTTTTTTTTCTATATTCCAACTTACTTCTATAGTATGAAGGTTATTAATTCCTAGGCATACAGTATATATCACTATTTTTTTTTCAAGGCAATATACCTATAGCTGAGATGTGCCGATTAAATACGTTCTTAACCCCTTCTGCACCGGCGACGTCTTTCTAACTTATATTCTATCTATTTAGGCGATTGTATGCAGTTTACGAAGGATAAATAAATGTTAGAATACAATTGAAAAAGACGTCGCCGGTACAGAAGGGGTTAAGGGGGGATGGGCCGGTTTTTCTGGGTCCCCTTAAGGTTTATTTAGTAGTTTGTGCATTGTTTTGGTTTCCTTACTAGACCTCCATCAAACTTAATAATATATGTATATATGTATAATATATGTATATATGTATAATATATGTATATATGTATAATATATGTATATATGTATAATATATGTATATATGTAGTATACTATATGTATATATGTAATAATATATGTATATATGTATAATATATGTATATATGTATAATATATGTATATATGTATAATATATGTATATATGTATAATATATGTATATATGTATAATATATGTATATATGTATAATTTGTACATTTTTCTATCGAAAAATGTACAAATTTATCTTGAAGGAGGGCTTTGGGGGTGTTTTTTTTGTGTGTGTGTAAGCTTGATGGAGGTCTAGGGAGGAAAACATAATATATATATAATGCTACCGGTATACATACATAGAGCAAACGAGAAAAGATATAAGATGTCAAATTATGAATAGCTCCTTAAATGTCCATCTTATAAACTATCTAAAAAAAATAGTCACTGAAACATCACTTATTAAATATAAACCCCATACGAGGAGGATCACTTTATGGACAACGTTTCGCAGATAGCTTCTCCAGGTCACTAACCATCACTATTAAACACAAGTAGATCAAACTAGTAATTAGGAGAAACGATAGAAGATGTCAAATTATGAATAGCTCCTTAAATGTCCATCTTATCTCCTAGTTAAAAAAAAAAAAAAAAAAAAAAAAAAAAAAAACCTAGAGAAGAATGAGATGTCAACACCAGGGACATCACCGCTGCCGATGCATCAGCGATAAATATAATTAGCCTTTGTATTGAAGACTAAGAAGATGAAAAAAACCTGCGGGATCGGATCAAGTTGTTAAGGGGAAACGGGCCGTTTTTCTGGTCCCCCTTCCTCCTCGTGTTTATCCCCATTAGATTAGTTTTTATATTTTATGACGCTCGGCCCATTACTTTGGCGATTTTAAGACCTTTCGCACCATTTTGTTGAACATATTAAGACTTTTCGTGTCAATTAGGTATCGATTTCTTCCTGGCGAGCCTGTAATATAAGAGGAACCGGCCTTCGGCCGGGAAATTTTTCTACCGAAAAATGTACAAATTTATTTTGAAGGAGGGTCTTCGCAGGGTGTTTTTTTTTGTAAGCTTGATGGAGGTCTAGGGATGAAACTAAATACATAATAAAAGGATACATAAATGAGCAAAATAATACACTCATCCCCCTTAAATCGAGGTTGGGAAGAGGAGAACGGTCATTTGTAGGGAGAGTTTCGGTATGTAGCTTTTCTTTTATCCATCTCTATCTATCTATCTCTGTATCTATCTATCTATATCTGTATCTATCTATCTATATCTGTATCTATCTATCTATCTATCTATCTCTGTATCTATCTATCTATCTCTGTATCTATCTATCTATATCTCTATCTATCTATCTATATCTATCTCTGTATCTATATATCTCTATCTATCTATCTATATCTCTCTCTCTCTCTCTCTCTCTCTCTCTCTCTCTCTCGTATTTTGCTTTGTTGTGTACGCCCTCATTAACCCCTTCAGCACCATGACGCCTTTTTACCTTTGATTCTGGCTACAATGAGGTGATTTTATGCAGTTTAAGAAGGACCTATGTTACTAAGAGGGTTTGTTGAGATCGTATTGACCCCTTTGAGTCGTTGAGGTAGATTACAAACTAAAGAAAGTCGTCTAATGGTCACCAGAATAGGATGAACATCACGTTTTTGTGGATAAGGAGAGATTTTTAGTTTGTTCCCAACATCTCCCCCAAGACCCCCCTTTCAAGATAAATATTACGTATTAGCCACCGTTCTTGACGCAGGCTACACTGGTTGAAAGTACGATGTTTGTTCTTCTATAAGAGTGAGGGAGACAAAAGGCAGAACTGCCTGTATCGAGTGCCTCCCCCAGAGTTGAAAGAGTGACAGGGCTAAAAACAAGGGTCATTCGAGCCAAAATGCCTGGACACACGGAGTTTGAAGCAATTTAAGTCACAGGAAGAGGGAAAGACTGATTCTGGGAGAGAGTTCCAGAGCTCAGCAGTTGAATAGAAGAAAGACTGAGAATAACGTTTCACTCTTGGGTTGGAGAGTTGCACAGAGTAGGGGTGGGGTTGTGTTGCAAGACTATGGACTTGTATAGAAGACATCCGGACTCCCAGTTTCTGAGATCCCGCAGATGAGACCCTGGAAGGCCTTTCTTAAGGGAGCCCACCTCGTTTGTTTTCTCTTTCTCTCCCTCTCCCCTCTCCATCATTCCTCTCCCTCTCTCTTTTGGCGGTGGTAATCCATTCCGGCCACCCATTCAGCCTACTGTTTTAAGACGTTTACCCCATCCAGGTGTCAATATTTTCCTGGCGAGCGGAAGCGAGCCAGCATATATATGTATATTTTTGTTTTGACAGCAAGGTAAATTTGTAAATTTTTCCGTAGAAAAATTTCTCCGGCGAAGCCGGATTTCTCCATACAATGCTGACTCGCTATCGCTCGCCAGGAATAAATCAACACTTGGATGGGGATAAACGTCTTAAAACAGTTGGCTGAATGGGGCCGAATGGATACAAGCTAGGGAAAGGGAGAAAATGAGAGAAAGATAAACAAAAACGGTGACCCCCCTTAATATCCTGCAGCAACGCATAAAGAGAGAGGGCGGGAGTGGGACCTTCTTGGGGGTAACTGGTGAAGAGAGAGGGCGGGAGTGGGACCTTCTTGGGGGTAACTGGGTTGAATATAAGAGGGCGGGGGAGTGGGACGTTTCTTGGGGGTAACTGGTGAAGAGAGAGGGAGGGAGTGGGGACCGCTTCTTGGGGGTAACTGGTGAAGAGAGAGGGCGGGAGTGGGAACCTTCTTGGGGGTAAACTGGTGAAAAGAGAAGAGGGCGGGAGTGTGGACCCTTCTTGGGGGTAACTGTGTGAAGATAGAAGGGGCGGGAGTGGGACCTTCTTGGGGGTAACTGGTGAAGAGAGAGGGCGGGAGTGGACCTTCTTGGGGGGTAACGGGTGTGAAGAGAGAGGACGGGAGTGGGGACCTTCTTGGGGGTAACTGGTGAGAGAGAAGGGCGGGAGGTGGGACCTTCTTGGGGGTAACTGGTAGAATAGAGAGGGCGGGAGTGGAAACCTTCTTGGGGGTAACTGTGTGATAGAGAGGAGCGGGAGTGGGACCTTTCTTGGGGGTAACTGGTGAAGAACAGAGTGCGGGGAGTGGGACCCTCTTCTTGGAGGTAACTGGGTTGAAGAGAGAGGGCCGGGGAGTGGGGACCTTCTTGGGGGTTAACTGGTGAAGAGAGGGACGGGAGTGGGACCTTTCTTGGGGTAACTGGTGAAGAGAGGAGGGCGGGAGTGGGGACCTTCTTTGGGGTTAACTGGTGAAGAAGAGAGGGCGGGAGTGGGACCTTCTTTGGGGGGTAAAACTGGTGAAGAGAGAGGCGGGAGTGGGGACCTTCCCATGGGGGTAACTGGTGAAGAGAGAGGGCCGGGAGTGGGACCTTCTTGGGGGTAACTGGTGAGACAGAGGACGGGAGTGGTACCTTCTTGGGGGTAACTGGTGAAGACAGAAAGGGCGGGAGTGGGACCTTTCTCTGGGGGTAACTGGTGAAGAGAGGACGGGCAGTGGGACCTTCTTGGGGGTAACTGTGGTGAAGAGAGAGGGCGGGCGTGGGACCTTCTTGGGGGTAACTGGTGAAAGAGAGAGGGCGGGAGTGGGACCTGCTTGGGGGTAACTGGTGAAGAGAGAGGGCGGAAGGTGGGACCTTCTGGGTTGGGGTAACTGGTGAAAAAAGAAAAAAAAAGAAAAAAAAAAAAAAAAAAAAAAAAAAAAAAATAAAAAAAAAAAAAACTGGTGAAAGAGAGGGGCGGGAGTGGGACCGTTTCTTGGGGGTAACTGGTGATGAATTATGAGTTATGGGGAGGTGAAAGCTATTAAGGCCCAAATTTGTATATAAATTTTCTTCATTTATATATTTATTTTATTACGTTTCTTTAATTAATTTCCTCCCAATACCTCCATGAAAGCTTAATAATACCCCCTAGGACCCCCATCGAGATAAAATGTGTAAACTGTTCCGGTAGCACGGTTCCATTTCCTCCATAATAAATGTCAAAGGCTCGCCAGGAAAAAAATCGACACCTAAATTACACACAATGTCTTAAGTTCACCCAAACTAACCGGAGCGAACCGTCCGGTAAAGTTTCGGAAAAGTAATGGGGGATAAAGATGAGGGAGAAGGGGGTCCATATAATGCCCTAACCTGCCCTTAATCCCAGTTAAGGTGGTGGTGGCCAGATAAAGACATCGTGCACATGGTCCGCCAACACCACCACCACCGACCTGGGGTATTTCGCCTCAATATTTGTAAATTTTAACGATCTTTTTGTGACATTTAGGTGTCAATTTTTTCCTTCGATAGCGAGCCTGTAATTTAAGAGGAAGCGGCCTTCGGCCGGGACATTTTTCTATCGAAAAATGTACACATTTATCTTGAAAGGTGGTCTAGGGGGTGTAAGTTTAAGCTTGAGGGAGGTCTAGGGAACAAACTAAAAAAAAACCCTGCCCTTAATCCTGGTTTATGTGTTGGTGGCGGGATAAAGCCATCGTTCATATGGTCCGCCACCACCGACCTGGGGTATACTCTACTACACCTCGGGAAACAAAAAAAAAATATTATGCCCAACCCTTAGTCAGACGCCAGCCATGTTGATGACCCTTAGTCCAGAACGCCAGCCCAATGTTGATGACACTTAGTGGGAGAACGCCAGCCATGTTGATGACACTTAGTCAGACGCCAGCCATGTTGATGACACTTAGTCAGACGCCAACCATGTTGATGACACTTGGCTACAAAAGTATATTTTCTAAATTTCATACTTTTAAGAGCATTGTAATTCGATGAAATTAAAAAAAAACACGCCCAGACAAAAAGACGGCTTACTTATTGTGGGGTCAAACTATAGTATATTGTCTTGTTTACCTTGATTTGTGGGGTAAACTATAGTATATTGTCTTGCTTACTTATTGTGGGGTAAACTATAGTATATTGTCTTGCTTACTTATTGTGGGGTAAACTATAGTATATTGTCTTGTCTTACTTATTTGTTAGGGGTAAACTATTAGTATATTGTCTTGTTTACATACCCACAGTCAAGGGGGGTGACCTGCTTTTTTGTTATTTTCTGTCCTTTTTCTCTCTTTCTCTGGCTTGTATCCATTCGGCCCCATTCCAAGCCAACTATTTTAAGTACGTTTATTCCCCGCTAGGTGTCGTTTTCTTCCGGGGGAGCGATAGGGAGCCAGCATTATATGAAGAAATCCGGCTTCCGCCGGGAAATTTTTTTTTCTATCGAAAAATGT
>CM064503.1:4482666-4550705 GCA_032716605.1 Paralithodes platypus | reverse complement strand
CTCCCTAGTTAAAAAAAAAAAAAAAAAAAAAAAAAAAAAAAACCTGAGCGAAAGAAATGAGATGTCCAACACCAGGGATCCCTCACCGCTGCCGATGCAAACATCGATAAATATCATTAGCCTTTGTATTGAAGACTAAGAAGAATCAAAAAACACCTGCGGGAATCGATCCCCACCCAGTTGTTAACAGGGGAAACGGGGCCGTTATTCTCTGGTCCGCCCTATCCCTCCTCGTTAGTTTAAGCCCCCATTAGATTATTTTTTTATATTTTATAGACGCTCGGCCCATTACTTTTGTTGCGATTTTTCAGACCTTTCGGCAAAACCATTTTTGTTGTACCAGGCTATTACGACTTTTTTCGTGTCCAATTAGGTACTTCGATTTCTTCCTGGCGAGCATGTAATATAAGAGGAACCGGCCGTCGGCCGGGAAATGGTTTCTTAGATACCGCAAAATGGTTACACACGTTAGTCGTTTTGTAAGGAAGGGTCTTCCTCAGGGTGGTTTTATAATTTTGTAAGCTTGATAGGAGGTCTCAAGGGATAGAAACTAAATACCTAATAACAAGGATACATAAAGGAGGCCAAAATCATCACAACTCAAATGACCAAACCCTTAAATTCGGAGTTTGGGAAGAGAGAAAACGGTCATCTTGTAGGAGAGAGTGTCGGTATGTATCTTTTCTTTTTATCCATCTCTATCTATCTTATCTCTGTATCTAATCTATAACCTATATCTGTATCTATCTATCTATATCGTATGTTCTATCTCATATCTATCGTATCTTACGTCATCATCTGTATCTATCTATCTATATCTCATCGTATCTATCGATATCTAGATCGTCTCTCGAATCTATTATCTCTATCTATTATCTATACTAGCTAGTATCTATATATCTCATAGCTATCTATCTTCTAGTCTACTCATCTATCTCTCTCTCCTCTCGTCTCGGGAGGTCTCTCTCGCTACTCTCCGGTTCTCTCTGCCTCACCTCTGCGTACGACCTCTACTCTCTCTACAAGTCTCTGATCTCTCTCCGCTGCATGCCTCATCTCTGCTCTCAAGGGAGTCGTCTCCAATCAGCTCTCTCCTCTCTCAGTCCATTTGCTTTGTTGAAATGTACCGCCCTCATTAACCCCCATTCAGCACCATTGAAACGCCTTGTGTTTATTCACCTTTGATTCTGGCTACAATGAGGTGATTTTATGCAGTATTCAAGGAAGACCTATGTTTACTAAAGAGGGTTTGTATGAGAACTCATATTGACCCCTTTGAGTCGATTGAGGTATATTACAAACTAAAGAAAGTCGGTCCTAATGGGTCACCAAAGAATAAGGTACAAGGATGAACATCACGTTTGTTGTGGATAAGGAGAGATATGTAGTTTGATTCACCAACAAATCTCCCCCAAGACCCCCCTTTCAAGATAAAAATATTACGTATTAGCCACCGTAGTCTTGGACGCAGGCTACACTGGTTGAACAGTACAAGATGGTTTTGTTTCAATTCTATAACGAGTGAGGTACAGACAAAAGGCAGAACTGCCTGTATCCGTAGTGCCTTAGAAAGCCCCAGAGTTGAAAGAGTGACAGGGCTAAAAACAATGGTCATATCGAGCCAAAATGCCTGGGACACACGGAGATTTTTGAAGGCAATTTAAGTCACAGGAAGGAGGGGAAAGACTGATTCTGGGAAGGATTTCCAGAGCTCAGGCAGTTGAATAGAAGAAAGACTGAGAAGTAACGTTTCACAACTCTATATTGGGCATTGGAGGAGTTGCACAGAGTAGGGGTGTGGAGTTGTGGTTGCAAGACTAATGGACTAAAAATGTATAGAAAGCACATCCGGACTCCCAGGTTCGTCTAGAGATCACCAGAGAAGCAGACCGGAGACCCCCATGGAAGGCCTTACTCTTAAGGGAGGCCAGCAAACCTCGTTTGTTTTTCCTCTGCTCTCTCCCCTCTCTCTTTGGCGTGCTATCCATTCCGGGCCCCATACTCAGCCATACTGTTTTTTAAAAGACGTTGATTCCCACCCCACCCCTCCAGAAGGTGTCATCAATATTATTCCATGTCGATCGGAAGCGCCGCCCAACATATAATATGTATAATTTTTTGTTTTTGACAGCAAAGGTCAAATTTGTAAATTTTTCCGAATAGAAAAATTTTCTCCGGCAGAAGCCGGATTTCTCCATACAATGCTGACTCAGCTATCGCATCGCCCAGGAATAAATCAACACTTGGATGGGGATAAGACACAGTCTTAAAAAAAAACAGTTGGCTGAATGGTGTCCGACTGGATACAATCTAGGGAAAAAGGGAGAACATGCGAAGAAAGATAAACAAAAACGGTGACCCCGAACCTATAATAGCCTAGCCAGCACAACGCATAAAGAGAGAGGGCGTGAGTGGTACCAATTCTATGGGGGTACACTTGGTGAAGAGAGAGAGGGCGTGAGTGGTGACCTTCGTTGGGGGTAACTGGTGAAGAGAGAGTGCTGGGAGTGCTGGACTTTCGTTTGTGGTATACTGGTGAAGAGCAGAGGTCGGAGAGTGGGACCACAATTCTTGGGGGTACTTAGTTGAAGAGAGAGAGGCGGGACAGTGGGACTCCTTCTTGGGTATAGACTGGTGAAAGAGAGAGGGCAGTCGGTGAGTGTGGTACCGTACAAAGGAGATTCTAATCGGGTCAACATTTGTAAAGAGAGAGCGGTAGTTTGGACCTTCTGGGGGAATAACGGGTGGAACAAGAGAGGGCGTATTGGTACCATTCTTTGGTTAAAACATGTGTGAAAGAAACTATGAGACTTAGTAGGGACCATTCTTGGGTGGAGAAGGGTGGTGACGAGAGAGGGCGGGAAGTGGGGACCGTTCTTGGGTAACTTGGTGAAGAGAGAGGGCGTGAGTGGACCTTCTTGGGGTAAACTGTGAAGAGACGAGGGACGGAGTGGGGGACCTTTCTTGGGGGTATACTGTGAAACAGATAAATCGTGAGGGGTACCTTCTGGAATTACACGGGTGCAAGAGAAGAGGGCGGGCGAGTGGGACGCATTCTTTGAGTGGTAACTGGTGAAGAGAGAGGGTCGGGAGTGGGACCATTCATTTTGGGGGGTAACTGGTGAAGAGAGAGGGCGGGAGTGGGACCTTCTTGGGGGTAACTGGGTGAACGGAGAGAGGAGGCCGGGTAGTGGGACCTTCTTGGGGATGGTAACTAGGTGAAGAAGAGAGGGCGGGAAGTGGGACCTTTCTTGGGGTAACTGGTGAAGATAGAGGGCCGGGAGTGGGACCTTCTTGGGGTAACTGGTGAAGAGAGAGGGCGGGAGTGGGACCTTCTTGGGGGTAACTGGTGAAGAGAGAGGGCGGGAGTGGGACCTTCTTGGGGGTAACTGGTGAAGAGAGGACGGGAGTGGGACCTTCTTGGGGGTAACTGGTGAAGAGAGAGGGCGGGAGTGGGACCTTCTTGGGGGTAACTGGTGAAGAGAGAGGGCGGGAGTGGGACCTTCTTGGGGGTAACTGGTGAAGAGAGAGGGCGGGAGTGGGACCTTCTTGGGGGTAACTGGTGAAGAGAGGACGGGAGTGGGACCTTCTTGGGGGTAACTGGGTAACAAAGGGCGGGAGTGGGACCTTCTTGGGGGTAACTGGTGAAGAGAGAGGGCGGGAGTGGGACCTTCTTGGGGGTAACTGGTGAAGAGAGAGGGCGGGAGTGGGACCTTCTTGAAGGAGAAGGGCGGTAATAGACCTTCTTGGGGGTAACTGGTGAAGAGAGAGGGCGGGAGTGGGACCTTCTTGGGGGTAACTGGTGAAGAATTATGAGTTATGGGAGGTGAAAGCTATTATGGCCAAATTTGTATATATTTCTTCATTTATATATTTATTTTATTACGTTCTTTAATTTCCTCCCAATACCTCCATGAAGCTTAATAAATACCCCCTAGGACCCCCATCGAGATAAATGTGTAAACGTTCCGGTAGGTCCATTTCCTCCTAATAAATGTCAAAGCTCGCCAGGAAAAAATCGACACCTAAATTACACACAATGTCTTAAGTTCACCAAACTAACGGAGCGAACGTCGTAAGTTCGGAAAAGTAATGGGGGATAAAGATGAGGGAGAAGGGGGTCCATATAACGCCCTAACCTGCCCTTAATCCCAGTTAAGGTGGTGGTGGCCAGATAAAGACATCGTGCACATGGTCCGCCAACACCACCACCACCGACCTGGGGTATTTCGCCTCAATATTTGTAAATTTTACGATCTTTTGTGACATTTAGGTGTCAATTTTTTCCTTCGATAGCGAGCCTGTAATTTAAGAGGAAGCGGCCTTCGGCCGGGACATTTTTCTATCGAAAAATGTACACATTTATCTTGAAAGGTGGTCTAGGGGGTGTAATTTTAAGCTTGAGGGAGGTCTAGGGAACAAACTAAAACCCTGCCCTTAATCCTGGTTTATGTGTTGGTGGCGGGATAAAGCCATCGTTCATATGGTCCGCCACCACCGACCTGGGGTATACTCTACTACACCTCGGGAAGTATTATGCCAACCCTTAGTCAGACGCCAGCCATGTTGATGACCCTTAGTCAGACGCCAGCCATGTTGATGACACTTAGTCAGACGCCAGCCATGTTGATGACACTTAGTCAGACGCCAGCCATGTTGATGACCCTTAGTCAGACGCCAGCCATGTTGATGACACTTAGTCAGACGCCAGCCATGTTGATGACACTTAGTCAGACGCCAGCCATGTTGATGACACTTAGTCAGACGCCAACCATGTTGATGACACTTGGCTACAAAAGTATATTTCAAATTCATACTTTTAAGAGCATTGTAATTCGATGAAATAAAAAAACACGCCAGACAAAAGACGGCTTACTTATTGTGGGGTAAACTATAGTATATTGTCTTGTTTACTTATTGTGGGGTAAACTATAGTATATTGTCTTGCTTACTTATTGTGGGGTAAACTATAGTATATTGTCTTGCTTACTTATTGTGGGGTAAACTATAGTATATTGTCTTGCTTACTTATTGTGGGGTAAACTATAGTATATTGTCTTGTTTACATACACCACAGTCAAGGGGGGTGACCTGCTTTTTGTTATTTCTGTCCTTTTCTCTCTTTCTCTGGCTTGTATCCATTCGGCCCCATTCAGCCAACTATTTTAAGACGTTTATTCCCAGCTAGGTGTCGATTTCTTCCTGGCGAGCGATAGGGAGCCAGCATTATATGAAGAAATCCGGCTTCGCCGGAAATTTTTTTCTATCGAAAAATGTACAAATTTAGCCTGCTGTCAAACAAAAATAAAATATATGCTAGCTCGCTACCGCTCACCAGTAAAAAATTGACACCTGGATGGGGATAAACGTCTTAAAACAGTAGGCTGAATGGGGCCAAATGGATACAAGCCAGAGAAAGATAGAAAAGGACAGAACAAAAACAGGTCACCCCCCTTAAACTAGGGTACCCCTTAGAACGGTACAAAATTAGCATAAATATCTGACACCCTGGATATGATTTTTAAAGCCCAAAGTACCTTGCGTTACGAATAATTGTGTTATAAAACATTTGTCTTGTGTATTATGTTCTAACCTGTGTGATCTGCTGCATAATGATTTATGATCTAACTGTTTTGATGGTGTAATGGTTTGAGTGTTTTAAGATATATATATGTGTGGTAACCCAGGTTCGAATCCCTTGTGGATCATATGCTTTCATTAATTTCATTGGGAGGTGTTTGGTGTTGGGGGTGAGATTAATCAATTAGATTATAATATAATATGATTAAGTCTTAACATTAATCATCAATTACAAACCCTTATGCACCTGAATAAACTCATGAAAGTATATGGTCCTCCCGGTATTCGAACTCGGGACACCACACCCAGAACATAAGCATCTAAATCATTACACCACCAACACAGAGAGATATAAAACAACGAGGTATGCAACATGGGTCCTAGTATAAAAATGTGCTATATAAACGCTCCCTATCGAAGGTCATTCTATAAAATCGCTACACAATGCCCCCCCCCCCCTCCCCTCCATAACCCCCCTCCTACCCTCTCCCCTATTACCCCCCTCCCCCCATAACCCCTTTCACCAGCTCCAGAAGCTACACCCACGCCCGCAGTCCAGGTAAACCCACCTTTAAGTACTGGGACAATAAGAGCCAAAGTTCCCCGTGTGTTTAGCTCCTAGGGGATTTGGAACTATGCTTCTTTCATTTGACAATGTTAGAAGCTGAGAGAGAGAGAGAGAGAGAGAGAGAGAGAGAGAGAGAGAGAGAGAGAGAGAGAGAGATAGAGAGAGAGAGAGAGAGAGAGAGAGAGAGAGAGAGAAGAAGAGAGAGAGAGAGAGAGAGAGAGAGAGAGAGAGAGAGAGGGGGAGAGAGAGAGAGAGAGAGAGAGAGAAAGATGGAGAGATAGAGAGAGTTGAGGGAGAGAAGAAGAGAGAGAGAGAGAGAGAGAGGAGAGAGAGAGAAGAGGAGCGAGAGAGAGAGGGGAGAAGAGAGAGAGAGGAGAGAGAGAGAGAGAGAGAGAGAGAGAGAGAGAGAGAGAGAGAGAGAGAGAGAGAGAGAGAGAGAGAGAGAGAGAGAGAGAGAGAGAGATGAAGTGCTGCAGACACATTATGTAAGGAACGAGATTCACGTAAGGAGGCCATAAGACACCTATCTTCTGATCAATCTACTATCTCTAATTGGGGCAGAGAAAACCTTGTTACTTTCAATGCTTCCAAAACTCAATTTCTCCATCTTTCCACTCGTCGCCCCCTTCCAGAGAACTATGACCTACTTTTAACAACATACAAATCTACCCTTCATCTTCTCTTAATATTCTCGGTGTATCTTTTTCTTGTGTACTTTCTTGGATAGATCATATTACCACTCTTGCTAAAAAAAAAAGCTTCACAGAGGCTGGGTGTGCTCAACCGCCTCTAGGGGTTCTTTTCCCCTGTGCAGCGAGTGGCCAATTGTGATAAGCAAAGGAAGGGTGGACAGAAATCGCCATCGTCTCCTGAGGTAACCTGGTCGTATTTTCTCCAAGTTTGGGAAGGACATTGCTTTTTGCTCTACTTTTAATTTTTAGTGGACGAACTAATGAACTAACACTTAAACAAACTCACTCTTACTTAAACACATACAATTTATTCTTCTCTAACCTAATCTAACCTTTTCTAACATATGAGATATCTTAACCTAACTTTGCATAACCAAACTTCCCCCATTCTTACATATACCCGGCACTAACTTAACCTAGCCTAATTTATCCTAACCAAGCCTTACACTTGACATAAGCAGATTAAGATAGTCTATCCTAATCAAGCCTTGCTTAGCCTAACATAATATAATAAGAATTTAACCGTAACATAGCCTAATATAGCAACACAGAGCAATAGCCTTTCCTTGCACATCTTAACCTGATTTAGTGTATTTTGTTATTAATTACACTCCAACACCAAACACCTCCCAAAGGAATTAATGAAAGCGATCTAAGCTGACCTGACCTTCACTAATTAACCCCTTCTGTACTGGCGACGTTTTTTTATTCTAGATATATTTAGACGATTTTGTGCGGCTTAAGAAGGAGCTGTGGTAGTATGTTTTTGTAATTAAGATCGTTTGTTCAGTTTAAGAAGGATCTGTGGTAGTAATAATGGTTAAGTAAGATAGTTAGATGCCTGTTAATAGCTGGATGCCCTATATAAACTGAATAATATCGTCTAATAGTTGCCAGAATATATTGGAAAGGACGTCATCGGTACTGAATGGGTTAAGTCACAATAGTTTGGCCCAGATAAGCTTGAATAGCCAAATTAAAGCGAACCCAATTATTCAGGCACACACGATAACAAAACCCCTGAGAAATTCGGCGACTAGACCCGAACTAGACCCGACCCGTTCCAAACGAAGTGATTTACGCCTCATAACTCGGCGAGGACCAAAGGGGAGATGGCCGTATTTATTTGAGCATTGTTTTATATTTTTATTATTATTATTTTTTTTCAGTTTCCTCCCTAGACTTCCATCAAACTGTAAAACACACTCCCTAAAACCCCCTTCAAGATACATTTGTACATTTTTTCGGTATAATAATTTCCCGGCCAAAGGCCGGTTACTCGTAAAATTACAGGCATGCTGTCGCTCGCCAGAAGAAATCGACACCTACATGGCGCAAAAGGTCTAAATACTGAAAAAGACATGGGGTGCAAAGTCTTAAATTCGCAAACTAATGGGCCAACCGTCTTAACATCTAAAAACCAATGGGGCTAAACACAAGGGAGAAGGGAAGCCATAAAAACCGGGCCATTCCCCCTTAAGCCTCCGGGTGCGATTATATCCTCTTTGAGCTGTGTGGGGAACGGGAGTTTATTGTGCTTCTTAAAGACTTGGGGGGGGGGATCCTGACGCTTCACCTGTCCATGATTTACCTCTCTATCTTCACTACACCTGTTGATAATACATCTCTATCTTCACACTACACCTGTATATTCACCTGTCCATGATGTACCTCTATCTTCACCTGTTGATTCTATACCTCTCTATCTTCACTACACCTGTATATTCACCTGTTGATTCTATGCCTCTATCTTCACACTACACCTGTATATTCACCTGTCCATGATACACCTGTCGTCGCCGGTACAGAAGGGGTTAACACCAAGATATATAGACTATATATGTGTATATCTTGGTAATTAACACTATCCGGTGCGAGTTATATATTTGTGTCAACAGGGCAAACAAAATAGTTGGTCACCTGCCTTGACGCATCCTTCAAACAGGTGACGAGAAAAGTGAAATATTAACGCAACAGTTACATGTTGTGCTTCTGTTATTATTAGCCTGGCTTTATTTTTCTTTGTCAATATATTCAACATCTGAGGTGAAGTCATTGATTTCGGGGGTTGATGAGTGATTGATGCTTCTGAATGCTTGTGTGATTGCTTTTTGTGGACGAACTGTTATGTGTTCTTTTGTCATTGTGTTTTCCTTTCTCGTGTCTCTTGCTGATCCTCTCTACCCCGTGTGGGAGTAAGGGATGGCTACTGACTGACTAACTGATATATTAAACGACAGTTTATTTAGCAATGCTGGTAATTATGTACTTTTAGAATATTAGTTCATGTAAATATAAAATCATTAACTTTCTTTGATCTATTTGTGTCTAGTTTGTCATATGGCCTCTTATTAAGCAAATAATCGTTGTGTTTGTAATAAAGGATGTCTAAAGTACACGAGTTTGTCTAAGCTCGGAGAGAGAGAGAGAGAGAGAGAGAGAGAGAGAGAGAGAGAGAGAGAGAGAGAGAGAGAGACGGGTTGTGTTATGTTGTGCAAAATATATCTGAAAGTTAAGGGAAGATGGGCCGTTTTTGTTTGGTCTATTAATTTATTTATTCCTTTAATTATTAGTTTCCTCGCTAGACCTCTATCAAGTTTAGAAATCCATCCCCTAGACCCCCCCCCCCCCCACCTTCATGACAAATGTGTAAATTTTTCGGTAGAAACATGTCTCGGCCGAAGGCTGGTTACTCTTAAAATTCCAGGCTCGCTATCGCTCGATAGGAAAAAGTCGACACCTAAATGGCACGAAAGGTCTTATAATTGACAACGAAATGGGGCGAATGGTGTTAAAATCGCCAAGCTAATGGGCCGAACGTCTTATAATATAAAACAAAAAGGAGGCTTAACACGAGGGAGAAAGGGGACCAGAAAAACGGCCCCATCTCCCCTTAAGCCTGGGAGGGATAGAACAGGTTTCCAGTCAACAAAACCCGAGGAGGGGGGTGGGGGGGGGGGGAGGGTTAGAGAAAGTGGACACAATCCCATCTCATACTGGCTACTATTCAGATAGGGGATTAAACGTAGCAAGATCTAAATACTTATCGTCCTGCAGGATACTTTTGTGGACCCTAAAGTTTTTTTTTTGTACAGGTGGTTTTATTCATTTGCGTGGCGCGATCTACATTATGTTTCTCTTCAGCTGACGATAAATTGCATCCCTTATTAGCTCTAAGTTCTTGATACTTAATGGCAAATGTGTAACTACTCTTGACTCATATTAATTATTATGTTCCTTCCAACAACCAACTATACTCCTAAAATCGATTAATGAGATTTACAAACACATGTGGCAGTCCGTGGATTCGAACCCAGGATGCTCACACCGAATATTAAGACAAAGTTTATACAATTAGCACCCTATTTCACTACGAAATCTTCAAAATAAATGAAAAATCTTGATGGGAACTTTGCAATTTACATTTCATACTATTAGTCGACCACATTGAGAAAGTATGTGGATAATATTATATGTACAGTTCTGAGTATATATATAAGGTTCCATCAATTTGAATCTCGGTCTCACCAAGGCAAATGCATGCTTCTCTTGTATCTCGTGCGTGCAGTAAGATGGAACAAAAAGAGACGATTGGACCTGTCTCTGAGAAGTGCAACCCAAACAATACCCATAATAACACAAACAATACCCATAATAACACAAACAATACCCATAATAACACAAACAATACCCATAATAACACAAACAATACCCATAATAACATAAACAATACCCATAATAACACAAACAATACCCATAATAACACAAACAATACCCATAATAACCCAAACAATACCCATAATAACACAAACAATACCCATAATAACACAAACAATACCCATAATAACACAAACAATACCCATAATAACATAAACAATACCCATAATAACATAAACAATACCCATAATAACACAAACAATACCCATAATAACACAAACAATACCCATAACATAAACAATACCCATAATAACATAAACAATACCCATAATAACATAAACAATACCCATAATAACCCAAACAATACCCATAATAACACAAACAATACCCATGATAACACAAACAATACCCATAACACAAACAATACCCATAATAACACAAACAATACCCATAATAACATAAACAATAGCCATAATAACACAAACAATAGCCATAACATAAACAATACCCATAATAACACAAACAATACCCATAATAACACAAACAATACCCATAATAACATAAACAATACCCATAATAACATAAACAATACCCATAATAACACAAACAATACCCATAATAACACAAACAATACCCATAATAACACAAACAATACCCATAATAACATAAACAATACCCATAATAACACAAACAATACCCATAATAACATAAACAATACCCATAATAACATAAACAATACCCATAATAACATAAACACATAAAGAAAAATGATAATCTGCAGAAGGCCTATTGACCCAAACGAGGCAGTTCCCTTCTTCCCTACATCCCTATTACTTCTTTCCCTACACTAAAATCATACCCCACGACAACCTATATCCCCTACACTTCAACATTATTATAGCTACTAAAGGCCGGGGTCACCGGTTTGTGTTATCTTTCTTTCCATTTGTCTCTTTCCCTGGCTTGTATCCATTCGGCCCCATTCAGCCAACTGTTTTAAGACTTATCCCCATCCACGTGTCGATTATCGCAAGCCAGCTTTGTATTTTTCTATCGAAAAACAACAACACCTAAATTGTACGAAAGGTCTAAATATTGACAAAGAAATGGGGTGAAAGGGTCTTAAAATCGCCAAACTAATGGGGCGAACGTTTGAAAATATATACTAATGGGGCTAAACATGAGGGAGAAGTGGGTCCAGAAAAATCAGCCCATCTCCCCGTAACTCCTGTACCGGGTACGTCTTGTTCTTACGTTCTGGCAATGATTTGACGTTTTTATTCAGATTAAGACCGACGTGTACCAATTAAAAGGTTATAGACTATCTTAATTGACCCTTGTAACTCCCACTCATCTTTCCTAAGCTGCATACAATCGTCTTAAGATAGGAACACTAATAAGTAAAGTACGTCGTCGTCGGTAAGGAAGGTGTTAAGGGAGGTGACCTGTTTTTGTTCTCTCCTTTTCTATCTTTCTCTGGCTTGTATCCATTTGGCCCCATTCAGCCTACTGTTTTAAGACGTTTATTCCCATCCAGGTGTCAATTTTTTACTGGTGAGCGGTAGCGAGCCAGCATATTTTTAATTTTTGTTTGACAGCAGGCTAAATTTGTACATTTTTCGATAGAAACATTTCTCCAGCGAAGCCGGATTTCTTCATATAATGCTGGCTGGCTATCGCTCGCCAGGAAGAAATCGACACCTAGATGGGGATAAACGTCTTAAAATAGTTGGCTGAATGGGGCCGAATGGATACAAGCCAGAGAAAGAGAGAAAAGGACAGAAAAAACAAAAAGCAGGTCACCCCCCTTAAAGGAAATGCTAAGCTCCCACCAAAGTGATAAAAGGTCTAGACAGGGGGATGGTGGTGGAGTGGCTATGGGTATATTCGCCTTCGAGTCTATTTGCCTGCAGGTGTTTTTGCCCACCCTCACACAAGCCTGTCTGTCTTGATGGTGTAATGGTTAGGGTGTTTCAGATCTGTTTGTGGTAATTCAGGTTCGAATCCCGAGGAGATTAAATGATTTCATTAAATTTTATTGGGAGGTGTTTGGGGTTGGGAGTGACAGTAATATATTAGATTGTAGTTGGCATAAAGCAGATCAAGATGGGTTGGCTTACAAAATGGTTCAGATAAGGCTGGCTTAGTTAGATAGGTCAGGTTATGCTGGAGTTAGGTTAGGCAGAGTTGGGTTAGGCCGGGTTAGGGTAAGATAGGTCAGGTTATGCTGGAGTTAGGTTAGGCAGAGTTGGGTTAGGCCGGGTTAGGGTAAGATAGGTCAGGTTATGCTGGAGTTAGGTTAGGCAGAGTTGGGTTAGGACGGGTTAGGGTAAGATCAGGCTAAGATATGTAATTAAGGGGGACCGACCTGCTTTTCCTCGGTGTGTGTGTGTGTGTGTGTGTTTTTTTTTTTTTTTTTTTTTTTTTCATTCGGCCCCATTCAGCCTACCGTTTTAACACGTTTCTCCCTATTCAGGTAGCGAGCCATCATTGTATGGAGACATCTGGCTTAGCCGGAGACATTTTTATACCGAAAAATTTACAAATTAAGTCACCTGTGTCGAAAATAATCCGCAATATGCTGGCTCGCTATCGCTCGCCAGGTGTAAATCCACACCTGAAGAGGATAAACGTCTACGTCTATGGTCGAATGGCTATCACCCAGAAAGAAAAAAAAAAGCGGGTCGGTTCCCTTAAGTTTGGTTAGGTTAGATAGGATGTGATAGGTTCAGTTAAGGTTAGCTTCGATTAGAATGAGTTAGATAAAGTCATGATTGTATATTGCATGTTGCATTAACTCGTAAAGGGTTAGATTAGTTGAGAAGCAGGTGATTATATTCAGAATGTAAGCGAAATGATTATGGATGAAAACACTAAAATGACTAAACTATTTTGTTTCTTTTCACCTGACGATAAATTGAAAAGTTCCAGATTAATCAGTTATTTTGAAGTTGGTGAAGTGAAAAATGGTGATAATTACACAAACTTGGTCTTAATATGAGGCAGAGACAAAGTAGTTTCATATTTGTCCATGAAGTATCGAGAAATTAGCTGCCAAGGGATTAAATTTGCCGCCGGTTGAAAATAACCCTAGTATAGTTACCATAGTTCCCTGCCCGGCCCCACCATCGTCTTATCAGGGCCCCGTCAAGCCTCTAGGGCCCCGGCGGCCATAATGCCATGTTGACAGCCATTCACGGACTCGGTGACAAATATTACACATAAATTTTCATCCGACTCTTTACAAACACTGTGGCTCCCAAACAATGTCACGCGGGCTACGGGGGGCTCATCGGCGCCTGGTGTGAGGGGGTTTATGAGGTCGACTTTCACCCTTATGTAGCCCTTGCGTAAGTCCGAACCCCTGGGGAGCTCTAGCGGGTGCGGTTAGGTCCCCTCTGGTCGGGTTACATCAAGTTTTAATAATAATGATGGGAGTGTCAGCGTAGTTCGGGCCTTTGGTGTCCTTGTTCCAGAGTTCGTTGTTCCGTCCGCAGGTTTGGGATGTCAGGGGTTCGAACCCAGTCTTGCAGGACACACTAAGGGGACCCTCCTCGCCTCTGTCTTGCAGGTGCGGTCCTATGGTGACGTGAAACCCTTTCAATCAAATGACACGTCTATTTAGCTGCCTCATAGTAATTATATTTAATTCTTTCAGTACGATGACACCTATTGTATTTAATATTTCTTTAACATTAGACGCTTTTAAAATTGTATTTAGGTTAGAAAGGATGGGTAGGAGAAATGGATACATTGTATATGTTTATATCATTAAGTGTTAAAAGATCTGTTCGTAAGTTGAACACAAATTGTGACACAAAATGGGCTTTCGCTTCTTTTAAATTCTGTCCTCTTATGTTCCTTGGAAACTGCTTTAGCTAAGAACAAATATAAACTGAACTGTTCTGTCAATTATTTACTCAGCCCGCCGGCGGAGGAGTGAACCACAAGTAATTGTTACTAATCAATTCGGTTAACCCTATCCCTTATGCTAAAAATAATTATCGATATTAATATAACTGATTTGATGACTAATTCTATCATTTTAATGTTGAAAGTTATCAGAGCGTCGGAATGCAAAAAGATACAAGCAGAGGTAGATTGTAATTATTATTTATACTTTCTGAAATAGAAACCAACACTACAATATAGTTATGGCATTATGTAAATTACAATAACTATATTGTAATTCAATTTAGAATTCTCGAAACAAAAAGATAAATAGTTTCATTGGTGTTAAAACAAAATAAACATAGCATAATATAATAATACCTAAATTGTTTCTGGTTTATTTCCCTATCCAGTATTCAGGTTAATCGATACACCCAAAACTGTTATTCCGTCACTCTTTCAACTTAGGGGGAGACACTTGCTACAGGCAACTTTGCCTTTCATCTCCTTCACACACATATACAAAAATATATATGTTGTAAGGAACCAATAAATACTAATGATGAAAGTATTGTAATGATTTACTAAATTTTACTCAAAAGTAATATATTATTTTTAATTTCCGACTTAACGATAACGATGATCCACGTTTGTGTGCAACGTTGTGATAAGCTGTGTTTTTTCATTATAGTTTTTCATATGTAATAGGTCATTGTACATGTGTGAATATACAGCATACAGTATATGTGTGTATGTTTTTTTTTTTTTTTTTTTTTTTTTTTTTTTTTTTTTTTTTTTTTGCCCAACATTTAAAACCATACGTTACTTACTACGGGAAAATTTTCTATCGAAAAATGTACACATTTATCTTCATGGGATTTTTCGGGATTTTTTTTTTTTTTTTTTTTTTTTTTTAAAGCTTGATGGAGGTCTAGGGAGCAAAGTAAACTATGATACAAAGATAAAACAATAAACAAATAAATACGCCCATCTCCCCTTAACCCTTCCAAGCCCCAAGTGTTGTGCTCATGCTGCCGCCAGACGATTACAGTGTAGTCGTTTGAAGGGTCTAATTAAATCTCTCTCTCTCTCTTTCTCTCTATTCTTCTTCTTCTTTTGTTCCATCCTTTTCTTCAACTTTCCTTTTCTATCGGATATGCCATCTCTACTAGAATTACGTCCTGACCACCTCGTTTTGATCGTAAGGTCTGTGTGGCCAGTGTATACATGTAAATCTCTCTCTCTCTCTCTCTCTCTCTCTCTCTCTCTCTCTCTCTCTCTCTCTCTCTCTCTCTCTCAACCCAAAGACTATCGTTTGCACTATACTCCAAGTTCGACCAGAACCATGTCTTCAATCAACCCTCATAACGTTAAAGGGGGGGGGGGGGGGGGATGGTACCCGACTGTACTGTACTTAAAAATGCAGTACAACCTTATTTCAAGCTGGGAATTCTGTTAAATATCAATGTCTACAGCTCCAACTTCCTTATTATAGAACGAAACTCCCAAGTGGTCAATTGTGTATCTTGGAAACTTGGTACGGTGCTAGCCACAATCCATCCATCCCTGTTGTTGTTCCTCCTGCCACGCCTTCTGCAGAAGTCACCCTCCCACCTCGTTACCCACCGATCGATCACCCGAAGAAGCTGCAGGAGAGAGAGAGAGAGAGAGAGAGAGAGAGAGAGAGAGAGAGAGAGAGAGAGAGAGAGAGACTGGGGGAGGAAGAAAAGGGGGGGAAGGAGGAGGGGGAAGAGATGGAGAGTTTGGGGGGGGGGGGGGGGAGATAGGGGAAGAAGGAGAAGTGGAGGGGGAGGAGATAGGGGAAGAAGAAGTGGAGGAGAAAGGGGAAGAGATAAAGGGGAGGTGGTGAAAGAGACAGGGGAGGAAAAGAAGGGGAAAAAAGTGGGAAGGAGGAGGAGAGGGAGAAGGAGAAGGAGAGATAGAGGGGAGGAGAGGAGCGGATAGAGAAAGAAGAAGTGGAGGAGAAATAGGGGGAGGAGGGGGAAGAGAAGGAGAGAAGGAGAGATAGAGGGGAGGGGGGAGAAGGATGGAAGAGAGAGAAGGAGAGATAGAGGGGAGGGGGGAGAGGAAAAGGAAGGGGTGGGGGGAGGGGGAGGGAATGAAGAGGAAGGGGGGGGGGGGGGGGGTAGAAGGAAAGGCGGACACAAGAGCCAGCCAAGCGAAAAGACACACAGCCTTGGCACCCCATCCCATCCTACAGTCCAGCCAATATGTATCGCTACTTTTATTTGTATTAGTTTACCATGCCAGCGTAATATTTTGATGATGTACGGTCGCGCTAATAAGTCATGTCCCAGCTGTCATTACGTTTGGCTTGCTCTGTGCTGTATTTATGTCTGTCCGATGTTGAATAGGGTGGGTAAGTGTAGGAACATGGTTGTATATCTCAATCAAAGAGAAGAAATCATGTGTAAATATTGCTGACACCAATTATTGATCAGAACATAATTGGTGCCGGGGCGGGACATGACTTATGAGCGCGACTGTACATTAGATTTATCAGTCTTAGCACAGGTGAATACAACCCCCCCCCCCTTTTGTATGAGGTTGTATTTAAAGGGAGGTGGGTTGTTTTTCTAGACCCTCTTCTCCCTCATGTTTAACCCCATTAGTTTTCAGATTTTATGACGTTTGCCCCCTTAGTTTGACGATTTTAAGACCTTTCGCCCATTTTCTCTGTCAGTATTAAGACCTTTCGTTCTATTTCGGTGTCGATAGTTTTTCCTGGCGAACGATAGTGAGCCTGTAATTTTGGAAGAGGCCGGGACAAAAACATACAAATTAATCTACAAGGTGGATCTAATGGACGTTTTTTTTAAGTTTGGTGGAGGTCTAGTGAGGAAACTAGAACAAATAATGAATACATGAATAAAATCGACCATAAAGTGAACCATACCCCCCCCCCCCCCCCCCCATATACGCGTCAGCGTATCATGAAGGAGTTAACACCTTTCGTCACCCGAGTTATCGCTATGTGCCGAAACTAAAGGAACACGAAAGAAGGGGTTAAGGGGAGGTGGGTCGTTTTTTCTGGTCCCCCCCCCTTCTTCCTCATGTTTAGCCCCATTCGTTTTCAGATTTTAAGACGTTCGGCCCATTAGTTTGGCGATTTTAAGACCTTCCGCCCCATTTCTTTGTCAATATTAAGACTTTTCGTGTCATTTAGGTGTTGATTATTTCCTGGCGAACGATAGCGAGGGAGAAGGGGGTCCCCAAAACAAACATACATTTCCCCTTAATTACCCGTGCAGTACCGGTGGCGTCCTTTTAACTGTATGCTGGCTACTCTTAGACGATTTTATTTAGTTTAAAAAGAACCTCCAGCCATGAACAGGCTTCGAACTATCCTACGTAACCCATTTTGATTACCACAGATCCTTCCTAAGCTGCACAAAATCGTCTTAACTATAGCTAGACTATAATGAAAACCCGTCACAGGTAGGCTACAGTTGGCCAGGAAAATAGTGACACCTGGACGGGGGGGGGGGGGGAAACGTCTTAAAACAGTAGGCTGAATGGGGCCGAATGGATACAAGCCAAAGAGAGAGGGAGAGAAAGCGAAAAAAACAAGCGAGGTGGGCTGCCTTAAGTAGAGAGGAGTTGGAAGAAGCTATAGGGGGCTGGAAGGAAGGGGTAAGGTGAGGGAGAGCTACCGGGAGGATGGGAGGGTGGGGAGAGAGTCATTCATCCCCATGATTTATGTAGGGTGATGAGGGAGGAATGGACGACTGTAATTTATACCTATTTGTGGAGTTAACCCCTTCTGTACCGGCGACGTCTTTTAATGGTATATTTTTGCTATATTTAGACTATTTTGTGCAGTTTAAGAAGGAGCTGAGGTAGTAAAAAGGGCTAAGTGAGCGAGTTCGAAGCCTGGACGTCCTTTTTAAACGAATGCAATCGTCTAATAGTAGCTATAATAAAGTTAATGGGCCGTCACTGGTACAGAAGGGGTTAAGTTACGAGATCTTTCGTCCGCTATGCTTAAATACCGATATTATACATTTGGTAGTGTATAATGTGTTATTAGATAATTTGTTAAGAACGGGGTATTACTTATTGTTGCTATACCCAAGTAAGTTGGCCCAAACTCTTGAACATCACAGCCTCTATGCCTCACAAACGACTAGGGTAAAGCAAGCGACCAATGTCTACCATTTGGGAAGGGTCAGCCAAGGAATAGGTGTGGCAATGTACAGCCCATTTGCTCTAGCCCTGTTTGAGTGATAGAGGTTAGGGTTCACGACATCTGGACTACCTATTGGGAACAGAGTATAGTATGGTCTATACACCTCGCCATTCTTGGATAATTAAATCTATTTCCTTTAACCCAGCGCAGATTAAGAGGTGACTTAATTCAAGTGTTCAAAATCATCAAAGGCATCGACAATATGAACTGTAGTAAGTACTTCACTATCGACCAATCTAATTACACGCGGGGAAACGGTTGCAAAAATTATTGGTAAATCTTTTAACTCACACGAATCTAAGAATTTCTTCTTCAATCGAGTTGTCAACTTGTGGAATGGGCTTCCCCGAGACGTTATAGACTGCAGCACCGTTGATTCATTTAAATTCCGCCTAGACAAATATCTCGCATCAAACCCGCGACTGACTGCGTTTGTAAATGAATAACTTTATTTTATCCTCCCCTCAGTTACTAACCCATATGTCCCCTACTAACTTCCTAGTCCTGCCACGTTAGTGGCAGGGCAGTAGTTCCCTTTCCAATGTTCCCTTACCCACTCTAAACCACTGTTTGGACACTTGATCCTCAGTGTTTTGGAGGAAAGCAGCCTAGAAGGGTCACTAGATCTGTTGTTGCTTGATTTCCTTTGTACTCCTTTGTACTCCTTTGACAATGCTCAGCTAGGATTTTATTTTTGTTCCGTCCGAAATAATAACTTTTGACATAATGGCATCAGTAAACATTTAAAACTGGTTACAAAAGAATCCCGTATGGTTTAAGGGGCGATGGGCGTACTAATGGGCCGAACGTCATACAATCTGAACACTAATGGGGCTAAACACGAGGAAGAAGGGGGACCAGAAAAACCCGTCCCATCTCCCCTTAAGTTAAGTTGTTCATAATTATGTGTTCAATGGTAGCATTAAGGAGAGGTATTTAGTTTGTTCCCTACGTTTTCATCAAGCTTAAAATTACACCCCGTTGAGCCCCTTTCAAGATAAATTTGTACATTTTTCGGTAGAAAAATGTCCCGGCTGAAAGCCGGTTCCTCTTAAATTACAGGCTCGCTATCGCTCGCCTGGATAAAATCGACACCTAAATGGCACGAAAGTTCTGAAAATTGACAGAAATGGGTCGAAAGTTCTTAAAATCGTCAAAATAATGGGGCGAACGTCTTAAAATTAGAAAAGCAATGGGGGCTAAACATGAGGGAGAAAGGAGTCAAGAAAAAAATCCCTCAAGTGGAAATCTCCCCTTAAGTATAACAATTTATCTAACGAAAACAAAACAAATTACCTCGAAGGGTAGCCTACAATCTGCGAAGGGTATAGTGTACTTCATATTTCCTCTTCTCATTGATATTGTCCCCCCGGAATGGACTGCAAGGCCTTTGGGATACTAACTATTCCTTGTAACTCCTCTCTCTCTCTCTCAGCCGTATTCCTAGAAATGAGAAAGAGATATTGCCTATACCCAATACCGGTATCGAACGAAGGATAAAGGCCTGAATGCTGAATTGCAAAATAGAGCTTAATATCACCCAGTTTTTAGGTTTACGCATACACACTCACTCACTCACTCACTCACTCACTCATACACTCACTCTCTCTCTCTCTCTCTCTCTCTCTCTCTCTCTCTCTCTCTCTCTCTCTCTCTCTCTCTCTCTCTCTCTCTCTCTCTCTCTCTCTCTCTCTCTCTCTCTCTCTCTCTCTCTCTCTCTCTCTCTCTCTCTCTCTCTCAGGTTTGCTATCATTACTAGAATTAAGTCCTGACCACCTCACTGAAATCGTGTGGGCTGTGTGGCCAGAATGTCTATGTAAATCTATGATTATGTATTGTATATATCTCTCTTTCACACACACACACACACACACACACACACACACACACACATACACCATCTTCCTTAACCCCTTCTGTACCGGCGACGTTTTTATAACTCTGATCTGGCAAATGTTACATGATTTTATTCAGGATAGAAAGGCCCCCCAGCCATCAACAGGCTTCGAAGTATCTACATTAACCCTTTGTACTACTACGATCCTTCTTAAGTTGCACACCATTGTCTAAATATAGCTAGAATACAAGATAACACACGTCGCTGGTACTCAAAAGGTTAACACGGTATCAAGGTAGCAACACACAGATAACCCTAAATAGAGCGTTCAACTCGGGTTGGATCAGCCTAATAAGACTCGACCCTCCCCAGAACCACTCCATTGCTTCCACCTGTTGACCACTAATACACACTATCGATTACTGGTCGATAGTATTTGAGGCATGTGTGTACGAATAGGGTTTATATATAATTTATATTAAAGTTATAGTGGGGCGATTGTAGGCACCGTTCGAGCAGATTGTAGGCACCGTTCGAGCAGATTGTAGGCACCGTTCGAGCAGATTCAGACTATAACAGCTGTGTTCTTAAGGGCAGCCCACCTTGCTTTTTTTTTCTTCTCTTTTTCTACCTCTCTCTTTGGTTTGTATTCATTCGGCCCCATTCAGCCTACTGTTTTAAGACGTTTACCCCCATCCAGGTGACAATATTGTCCTGGCGAATGGTAGCGAGCCAGCATATATATATATATATCTCCGGCGAAGCCGGATTTCTCCATACAATGCTAGCTCGCTATCGCTCGCCAGGAACAAATCGACACCTGGATAGGGATAAACGTCTTAAAACAGTTGGCTGAATGGGGCCGAATGGATACAAGCCAGGGAAAGAGAGAAAAGGAGAGAAAGATAAAAACAAAAAACGGTGACCCCCCTTAAACCTTTCCACCGTGAAACCCTACTTCTTAGTGAACGAAATAAGATGAGATAAATTGTTAGCTTTTGATATTTTGGGAGATATCAAGTTCTCTTTCCTTAATTAACACTCAGTTCCAATATCTTTGTTCATTATGGGCTGGACCAGACCTTAACTCTTTAATACCCAACTCACACTGACCTTAGCTCTTTAATACCCCCCCCCCTGACCTAAGCTCTTTAATACCCAGCTCCACCTGACCTTAGCTCTGTAATAAAGTTCCCCATGACCTTAACTCTTTAAAACCCAGCTCCTGATGACCTAAGCTCAGGTAAAGCTCACCTGAAGCCTCCTGACCTTAGCTATTTAATACCCAGCTCCTGATGACCCAAGCTCAGGTAAAGCTCACCTGAAGCCTCCTGACCGGCCTCCTAAGCAGTGGTGTACGGAAGCCTAAAATCTGAGACACGTTTCGAGTCTTGGCGGCCCGACCCAGGTGTCCTGATGAACGGCCCTGTCCGTAACCCTCACCGTGGCCGTGTCTTCGTTTGACTGTAATTATTCTGAGTATTGCAGGTACTGACGTTGTAAGCAATAAGTAATCTGTTGCGTCTTGAGTCATAATTTTCACCCCATAACGTTCATAACGTTCATAAAGTTTATTGCCATAGATATAGATTTACATGTTTACAAACATTGTGCCATTATACAAAGTTAAGGTATGGTGCTGATTTGATGATCCTAACAACCCTCTTCTGCACAGTAACAACTGCTCTTAGGTAACACTCATTTCTTCCACCCCATACTTCTATACCATATGACTGTGATGTAAGGATATATAAAGCAATTGTATAGAGTCATTAGAGTTTGGACATTCAGTGATTTTCTAGCTTTGCATATTATTCCAATACCGTCTTTGCACCGTCTACTGAATGTCTATACTCTATTTTTTCCCCAGCTAATGGTAAATTGAATCCCTTAGTAGCTGATTTCTCGATACTTAGTGGAAATATATGAAACTACTATGGCTGTGTGTCGTATTAATGCCAAGTTTTCATAATTAACATCATATTTCGCTACAAAATCTACCTTATAGCCGAGTAACTAAGATAGAAACATGGACCAAAATAGACTCTAGTAATATAGTTTACGTTTGAATCCTAACCTCCCACTCTGAACCGAAGCCAGAGTCGACGCCAGGGTTCCAGATGAGTGTCCAGCGAGGTGCGGGGGGGGGGGGGGGGATGGTGGCACAACCCGGCGTGCATATTAAATAGCTGGGCACAATGGCTCCCCCTCGCGGCCATTGTCAATCCCGCTACAATGGCCAAACCTTCCTCTTCTTCTCGCCTGCCTCCTCTCATTATTTCACCTTGGGGCAGTGTTGGCAATTTAGCTACTTCCCCGCTAGATAACATAAGAACATAAGACAATGGGAGTCTGCAGAAAGCCGATTGACCCACACAAGGCAGATCCCTCTCATACCCAACCCCAATTTAGAGGACTTATTATATGCCCAGCTCACTAATACCATGAGGACCGACCTCGCCAAAACGGTCAGAGGTCAGAAAACGGGAGTCTGCAGAGCGCCGATTGGCCCACACCCGGCAGATCTCCCTCACACCCAACATAGATCTAGAGTTATTTACTACGACCTAGAGCCAATTTGTACATTAACGACTTGTACTCTAGCGATATTCTGTAGATTTGAGCCATTTTTACATCTAGCGACTTGAGTTCTAGCGATATTCTGGAGATTTGAGCCGTTTCAGAGCAAATGGTGGCATTACTCTAGCGATTATCGGCATGTATTTATCATCTAGCGGACTGGCTTTGGTAACCCTGGCTTTGGTCCCCAGGCTCCATTAGTTGCTGGCTTATCTCCGGGCCTTGGCTTTACTTAAGGGGGGAGGGGGTAGTTTTTGGTCGAGTGTGTCTAGCGGAGTAAATCCTACTTTTGTGAATTGGAATAATGGGTGTGTCTATGGTTGCGTCTATGGTTACGTCTATGGTTGCGTCTATGGATGCGTCTATGGTTACGTCTATGGTTGCGTCTATGGATGCATCTATGGTTGCGTCTATGGTTACGTCTATGGTTGCGTCTATGGATGCATCTATGGTTGCGTCTATGGTTACGTCTATGGTTGCGTCTATGGTTGCGTCTATGGTTACGTCTATGGTTACGTCTATGGTTGCATCTATGGTTGCGTCTATGGTTACGTCTATGGTTGCGTCTATGGATGCATCTATGGTTGCGTCTATGGTTACGTCTATGGTTGCGTCTATGGTTGCGTCTATGTGGGGTTTTCTTCTTCTTCGTCTCACATTAAGGGGGGGATTTCCACTTGAGGGATTTTTTTCTGGACTCCTTTCTCCCTCATGTTTAGCCCCATTGTTTTTCTAATTTTAAGACGTTTGCCCCATTATTTTGACGATTTTAAGAACTTTCAACCCATTTCTCTCAATTTTAAGACCTTTCGTGCCATTTAGGTGTCGATTTTATCCTGGCGAGTGATAGCGAGCCTGTAATTTAAGTGGAACCGGCTTTCAGCCGGGACATTTTTCTACCGAAAAATGTACACATTTATCTTGAAAGAGGCTCAAGGGGGTGTAATCTTAAGCTTGAAGGATATCTAGGGAACAAACTAAAAACCTCCCCTTAACTGTCTTGGTAGCGCAATGGATAAATGCACTGAATTTCGGTGTGAGCATCCTAGGTTCGAATCCCTGGACTGCCACATGTGTGTGTTGATTTCATTAATTGAGTTTAGGAGTCAAGTCGGTTGGTGGAGGTAACATAATCATTCCTCGACTGTGTACGTTTTGGGGGCACTACTTTATAAAATGAATATACCGGTAGTACTTTATAAAATGAATATACCGGTAGTACTTTATAAAATGAATATACCGGTAGTACTTTATAAAATGAATATACCGGTAGTACTTTATAAAATGAATATACCGGTAGTACTTTATAAAATGAATATACCGGTAGTACTTTATAAAATGAATATACCGGTAGTACTTTATAAAATGAATATACCGGTAGTACTTTATAAAATGAATATACCGGTAGTACTTTATAAAATGAATATACCGGTAGTACTTTATAAAATGAATATACCGGTAGTACTTTATAAAATGAATATACCGGTAGTACTTTATAAATATAGTTCTTTTGCCTATATATATTGTCTCGTCTTGGTTTGTTTATTTTGCAAGTTTTACATATCAACTGTGATTAGAGGTGGGTATTATTAGAGGTGGGTATTATTAGAGGTGGGTATTATTAGAGGTGGGTATTATTAGAGGTGGGTATTATTAGAGGTGGGTATTATTAGAGGTGGGTATTATTAGAGGTGGGTATTATTAGAGGTGGGTATTATTAGAGGTGGGTATTATTAGAGGTGGGTATTATTAGAGGTGGGTATTATTAGAGGTGGGTATTATTAGAGGTGGGTATTATTAGAGGTGGGTATTATTAGAGGTGGGTATTATTAGAGGTGGGTATTATTAGAGGTGGGTATTATTAGAGGTGGGTATTATTAGAGGTGGGTATTATTAGAGGTGGGTATTATTAGAGGTGGGTATTAATAGAGGTGGGTATTATTAGAGGTGGGTATTATTAGAGGTGGGTATTATTAGAGGTGGGTATTATTAGAGGTGGGTATTATTAGAGGTGGGTATTATTAGAGGTGGGTATTATTAGAGGTGGGTATTATTAGAGGTGGGTATTATTAGAGGTGGGTATTATTAGAGGTGGGTATTATTAGAGGTGGGTATTATTAGAGGTGGGTATTATTATAGGTGGGTATTAATAGAGGTGGGTATTATTAGAGGTGGGTATTATTAGAGGTGGGTATTATTAGAGGTGGTATTATTAGAGGGGGTATTATTAGAGGTGGGTATTGTTAGAGGTGGGTATTATTAGAGGTGGGTATTATTAGAGGTGGGTATTATTAGAGGTGGGTATTATTATAGGTGGGTATTAATAGAGGTGGGTATTATTAGAGGTGGGTATTATTAGAGGTGGGTATTATTAGAGGTGGGTATTATTAGAGGTGGGTATTATTAGAGGTGGGTATTATTAGAGGTGGGTATTATTAGAGGTGGGTATTATTAGAGGTGGGTATTATTAGAGGTGGGTATTGTTAGAGGTGGGTATTATTAGAGGTGGGTATTGTTAGAGGTGGGTATTATTCGTTCTTTATCGTCTGTATAACTGTTTTGATGGTGTAATGGTTAGTGTGTTTAAGATCTGTATGTAGTGTCCCAGGTTTGAATCCCGGGAGGATCACATGCTTTCATTATTTTCGTTGGGAGTGAAATTAATTAAATACATTATCACATATTTCTCAAACATATACCTGGTAAACATACATACAGTATTACATACAGTATATAATATATATATATATATATATATATATATATATATATATATATATATATAATAGTTTATTTAGGCCAGGAGCTCCGTGTGACTAAGCTGTCCATTACTTTCACTGTTTTATCATACGAGGGAACAGTGCTCAGTATAACCCGGACAATACCACCTACATATCACCTACATATCACCTACATATCACCCCACCTTTATTGCATGTTATACGGCATCGTTAGATACACAACCTCCAAACCGGTTCTTCCCTTTATAGTCCTCAACCCTCACCTAAAGCAAGGTTACCAAATAAAGTCCGCTAGATAGTAAATACAAGCCGAAAATCGCTAGAATCATAGTGACAAAAAGCCGAAAATCGCTAGAATCATAGTAACAAAAAGCCGAAAATCGCTAGAATCATAGTAAATACAAGCCGAAAATCGCTAGAATGATGCCACAGTCTCTAGATTATTACTAGTAAAAGGTTCAAATTTCCAGAGTATCGCTAGAATTCGGAACATTTGCCTCTAGATCGAAGTCAATACCAGAGTGTCGCTAGATTACGCGTCGCTGGAAGTGAAAGTGTGCCTCTATCTAGCTCGAAGTAAATACCTCTAGATCTAGCGGGAAAGTAGCTAAATTGGCAACACTAGAGGTAAGCTGTGCCTTGGGAATGGGTCTTTTGTGAACGCTGGTGGGGCATGAATTCGCTTAATTTGCTGCAGAATAATTGTTTGGGTGGCGCTCCTTCTGTTGGTGAGGTATTCAGGTGTTCAGGTATTTGTAATTAAGGTATTCGTAAATAAGGTGTTCAGGTATTCGTAATAATATTAAGGTGTTCAGGTATTCTTAATTAAGGTGTTCAGGTGTTCGTAATTAAGGTATTCAGGTATTAAGGTGTTCAGGTATTCGTAATTAAGGTGTTCAGGTGTTCGTAATTAAGGTATTCAGGTATTCGTAATTAAGGTGTTCAGGTGTTCGTAATTAAGGTGTTCAGGTATTCGTAATTAAGGTGTTCAGCTATTCGTAATTAATGCAAGAACTCCTGGCATGAGTATAATTCCACCACCATCCTTCAATTCACACCAGTTACATACTTTAATTATTGATGTTGCAAACGGGAACAAGTATAATTGCATATAATTAATTTACAATTTTTCTCCCCTCTTGACTTGAAAAATATATGGTTAAGTTGTCGATAGGCTGAGATATCTACAGGCTTTCAGTATTGTAAACATGATTTCATTTGTTCAACCCTTTTCCATCTTTTGACCTCTTTCCTAAATGTACTTCGTCAATAGCGCTCTCACAGAAGCAATATGTCCATTATTTGTCAGATTCGACTGATGAATGGATATCCTTCTTAAGCTTCATCATATCGTCTAAATATAGCTAGAATGAAATACAGCACACGTCTCTGGTACTCAAAGGGTTAAAGAAAATTACCAAGTTCCTCATCGTAGGCTTATGTTAAGAGAGAGAGAGCACTTCTGTCATACCCCACTTTCCCCACCCTATTCTCCCTCATCTTCCCTACCACTTCCCCACATATCTTTAACTATCTCTTAATTTATCTCATTTTCTTCAACATTTGTTCTTCACACTCTCTCTCTCTCTCTCTCTCTCTCTCTCTCTCTCTCACTCTCTCTCACACACACACACACACAACACACACCCCCACACCACACACACACCACACACACACACACACACACCACACACCTAGCCCTCCCCTCTCTGTTCTCCTCCTCTCTCTCTCCTCACCTCTCTCTGGCTCCACCTCTCGTCTTTCCCATTCTTCTTCTGGGTAACTATACTATACATAAACCCGATCACTGCCGACATAATAGTTCGAAGCCCCGCCATCCTGCTGAAATTATTAACCCTTTCAGTGACGAGTTTTTAATTTGTATTTCAACTAGGCTACATATAGACGATTTTGCGAAACTTGGGAGGGATATATGTTTGGTAAAAGGATTAATTTTCAACTACATTTAGACGATTTTATGAAGCTCGGGTAGGATACATGAGGATTAGACATCTCCCGGGGGTAGACGTCCTTCCTAACCCCATCCTATAATAATGACCAGCATATCATGGAAACGATGTCACTGGTACAGAAAGGGTTAAGAATAAGGCGCCTCTCTCTCTCTCTCTCTCTCTCTCTTTCTTTCACACTCTCTCTCTCTTTCTTTCACACACTCTCTCTCTCTCTCTCTCTCTCTTTATCATGAATCTAGAAAAATAACCACAATTCCTAATAAGCTACTCACATGAGGTATTAATCAGTTTAGGAAAAACTTCTTGGTCAACAATGGCATAAGCTTCCATCATGAGAGAGAGAGAGAGAGAGAGAGAGAGAGAGAGAGAGAGAGAGAGAGAGACCCCGCCCCCAACAATTGACTAGAATGACGTGCAACAATTGTTCTGACTCCACCCTCCCACCTCCCCCTCCTCCTCCTCCTCCCCCACCACCATTGCTCAATACTATAACTACCATCTTGTTTCAAGCAGTTAGGTCAGAAATCCGGCAACCTATCCTCTGTCATTCGCAAAGGGCTGGAACAAATGGGCGGTAAGTTTCCATACCTATTCCCTGGCTGACTCTTCCTCAATGGCAGATATAATTATTAGCTCGGTTACTCTAGTCGTTTGTGAGTTAAAGAGATTAGATAGATATATAGTGTTTATATATCTTGTGTTGCAGAGAGAACATTGGTATATTGTTGCTTACCTACACCCTACGTAGAATGGCAGGGAAGTAGCTATATTGTTTAATACAAATGTCAATATTAATCAAATTAACCCTCTCACGTTCTTGACGCAATCTTGAGCCTATTAGAGATACTTTAAAGCCTTTATTACCATCAGGGGTATTTAGAAACCTTTAGCTTAGTTACTTTATCCTCTGCAGTTGTCTTTGAGTTAGCTGTGGGCAGAAAACTAATTTTGGAGAGGTAATTATAAGAGTGAGAAAACTCTATTTCTTATTGTTAATCTGGCAACCTCTGCGTCATATGGTTGTGAGAGGGTTAATCAAAGTGTTTACACACCTCTGTAACTAAAATCAAGCGTCCTGTTTTGGCCATTTATAATATAGTAGTTCAATCGGTTTAAAGACGAGTTACGCATTACCAACAGTAGTATTGTGGTGCGTCTTTATCAACAGTAGTATTGTGGTGCGTCTTTATCAACAGTAGTATTGTGGTGCGTCTTTATCAACAGTAGTATTGTGGTGCGTCATTATCAACTGTAGTATTGTGGTGCGTCTTTATCAACAGTAGTATTGTGGTGCGTCTTTATCAACAGTAGTATTGTGGTGCGTCTTTACCAACAGTAGTATTGTGGTGCGTCTTTATCAACAGTAGTATTGTGGTGCGTCTTTATCAACTGTAGTATTGTGGTGCGTCTTTATCAACTGTAGTATTGTGGTGCGTCTTTATCAACTGTAGTATTGTGGTGCGTCATTATCAACTGTAGTATTGTGGTGCGTCTTTATCAACTGTAGTATTGTGGTGCGTCTTTATCAACTGTAGTATTGTGGTGCGTCTTTATCAACAGTAGTATTGTGGTGCGTCTTTATCAACAGTAGTATTGTGGTGCGTCTTTATCAACAGTAGTATTGTGGTGCGTCTTTACCAACAGTAGTATTGTGGTGCGTCTTTACCAACAGTAGTATTGTGGTGCGTCTTTATCAACAGTAGTATTGTGGTGCGTCTTTATCAACAGTAGTATTGTGGTGCGTCTTTATCAACAGTAGTATTGTGGTGCGTCTTTATCAACAGTAGTATTGTGGTGCGTCTTTATCAACTGTAGTATTGTGGTGCGTCTTTATTATGTTTTACGTCAATACAATTAGCTAAGGTTATCTAGGACCGGGTATCGAGTGGGAAAAAGAATTGTATTGAAAATATTAATGGTTTATATATTGCTAGCTATTTAAGGGGAGGTTTCTAGTTTGCTTCCTACTCCTCCAGCAATCTTAAAATTTTACCCCCTTGACCCCCTTTCCAGATAAATTTGTACATTTTTCGGTAGAAAAATGTCCCGCCCGAAGGCCGGTTACTCTTAAATTACAGGCTCGCTATCACTCGCCAGGATAAAATTGACACCTAAATGGCACGAAAGGTCTTAAAATTGACAGAATGGGTCGGAAATTCTTAAAAATCGCCAAACTAATGGGGCGAACGTCTTAAAATGTCAAAAGCAATGGGGCTCGACATGGGGGAGAAAGGGGTCAATAAAAAAATCCCTGCAGTGGAAATCTTGCCTTAAAATATTTACAGTAGCGAGATAGCTGCATAATTCAAGCCTATTACACAGTCACTTCCTTTGTCATAGTCTTGTGTTATTCTTCCCATAAAGGACCATTATAGTTTAGCTACATATGTATTCTTCCCATAAAGGACCATTATAATTTCGCTACATATGTAATCTCTATTTTTATTAATTTCACCACAACACCAGACACCCCCAATGAAATTAATTAAAGTATATATGATCCACCGGGATTCGAACCTGGGTTATCACACACAGATTGTTGCCACCTTAACCATTACACCACCAGGACGGAGTTAATTTGCGGTGACTGACTTTTGAATTAATAAAAGATGTTCCGATTTCTTCCAGTCTAAAAGATAAAGGTGCGTATATATATATGTCTATCTATCTATCTATCTATCTATCTATCTATCTATCTATATACTCAGGCCCAATCCCCACTTTTTTTTATATATGTAGTTTTCCAAAAATCTGTATAGTAGGAATAATGAAGGGTTGCTAAGTAGATTACAGTCGATTACAGTCGATTACAGTCGATTCAGTTTCAAAGGCATGTGGTGGCTTTTTTTTTTTTTTTTTTTTACTCTTTCTCTCTCCATCTGCCTTGAACCTGTTTAATATTTTGCTTTAATTGTTGTTTCTGTTCGGGCTTTGTCTCGAATCGGCCACCCCCAGCTATAGGGTATTGTGCCTGAGTACATACATACATACATACATCTATACATACATACATACATCCATACATACATACATGCATACATACATACATACATACATACATACATACATGCATCCATACATACATACATACATACATACATACATACATACATACATACATACATACATACATACATGCATACATGCATCCATCCATACATACATACATACATACATACATACATACATCTATACATACATACATCTATACATACATACATACATCCATACATACATACATGCATTCATACATACATACATACATACATGCATCCATACATACATACATACATACATGCATCCATACATACATACATGCATCCATACATCCATCCATCCATACATACATACATCCATACATTCATACATACATACATCCATACATACATACATACATACATACAGTACATACATGCATCCATACATACATACATCCATACATACATACATACATCCATCCATACATACATACATACATCCATCATTGTGTTTATTTCACAAACAATATTCCTTGCAAATACCTTTTTCCAGAATTATTACATAAGTTTATAGATCACAGTTGTTTAGTTGCATGAAGGACACCTGAGACGAGAAGCTCCGAGTCTCCGTTTGTATTTCGAGCCTTGCGATGCTATACAAAGGCTGTCGACAGGCCAGTGATAGAAGGAGAGATTTATCATACATATATATTTAAATACAGCCTGGGAAGGTTCGCCCGGGTTACGCGTTTATGATCTAATTTACATACAAGTACTGTTATGTGCATACCGGACCGGTGGGGGGGGGGGGAGGAGAGGAGAGGAGGGAGGCAGGGAGGGAGGCAGGGAGGGAGAGAGGCGGAAGGTAGATCAATGCACCAAGGAAGGCTGGCCAAAAATCTGCATACATTCTTCACTGGTATATAATATGATGATGACCCTTTCCCCCCCCCCCTCCCACCTCTGTTATGGACCCCCTCCCACCTCTGTTATGGACCCCCCCCCCCCCCCTCCCTCCCCTCTCTTTCTCTCCCTCGTTTTTATCTTTCTTCCCTTGGCCGTAAATTTTAAGCATAATACTGACTCACAGGTGGACGGAAGAGAGAGAGAGAGAGAGCGAGAGAGAGAGAGAGAGAGAGCGAGAGCGAGCATACATATACTCAATCAGGTTCACAATGATTGCTACCGTATTTATGCATATATAATATCTATCTATCTTTATCTCACTCTCTCTCTATATATATATATACCGGTATATATATATATATATATATATATATATATATATATATATATATATATATATATATATATATATATATATATATATATATAGAGAGAGAGAGAGAGAGAGAGAGAGAATGACCCACACGTGAAAGAAAGCGTGTGAAAGAGACGATTAATTGCCTTATTGTGTTCATTTTTTGCCTTCTTTTATCGCCCTCGCATATTACTACCTCGGGTTAACGTCAGCTGATGAGATAAACGGATGATTTACACAGTCTCTTAAATATATGGCAAGTGTTCGCATACCAACCCTTAGACGGTGAGGGCTGGTCCTATCCAGAGTGAGGATCGGCATCCTCTACCCAACCTTAGCCGTTTCTGTCTCTTTGTTACTGTACTACTTTTCCTTCTAGTTGTTGGTGAGATCGCCCAATTGAGTGGCACTACAAGAGGGGCTGCTTGGGGATGCAAGCCCGTGGACTGATGATCCCCTCCCCCGCTGCCCTCTCAGAGACAAATCTCATCTCACCCTGGCTCCTTCCGGGGCTGTTCGGGACTGTTCGGAACTGTTCGGCCAGACAAGTCTGGGGCACAACAACAACAACAACCCTTAGAAGATTCGATGGCGCCGCGTTTAACTTCTAATTGCTGGCTGCTTTTATTCAGATTAGGAAGGGTATATGGAAGGCGGAGATTGAATTGAGGTAGTCTTTACCTATATAATTGCGACAGATCCTTTCTAAACTGTCTAAAATCATCCTTAAGATTATTAGTTTCCTTCCTAGACCTTCATCAAGCTTCAAATAATACCCTACAAGACCCCCCCCCCCCCCTCCCACATCGAGATTAATGCATAAATTATTCGGTAAAACAATGTCCCGGCCTACGGCCGGTTCCTCCTAATTTTCAAGCTCGTTATCGATCGCCAGGAATAAATCGACACCTAAATGACAGGATAAGTCTTAATATTAACACAGAAAAGGGGAGGAAGGTCTTAAAATTGCCAAACTAATGGGCCGAACGTCTTAAAATCTGAACAATAACGGGGCTAAACATGAGGGAGAAGAGGGACCAGAAAAACGGACCATCTCCCCTTAACCCTAATATAATGTAACCGGGATCTGTCATATGCCATTAACCCGTTCAGTACCGGTGCCATCCTTTTAATTATAGTCTGGCACATCTTAGACTACCTCAATACGCTTAGGAAGGACGTCTACGAATTAAAAGGCTGCAGACTATCTCAATTAATCCTTTTTAGCTACCATATATCCTTCCTAAGCTTCGTAAAATCGTCTAAATGTAGCTAACAAAGAAACAAAGAAAACAAAGAAAACGTCGCCGGGGTGGGATTGGGGGGGGGGGGGGGGGTTGTCTAGGTTCCATTGTTATTGGGAAGGTTCTGAAACTTGCCATTGGTTTTCAATCCGACGTCAGTATATTCATATTTGTTTTCCCAATCAATTTACAGATAAACCTAACTAGTGAAATCAATGAAAGTAATGAATCCATGAGGTACTCCAAGGACTCGAACCTAGGATACTCACACCGAAATTCCCCACACTAAGTACTAAGCTATCAAGACAGCTAAAGGTTTATGCACAACCCTACGATATATTATGCATTCTCGAATACTGCATATTAATCTAAGCATGTACATACACCCAACTTCTCTATATGACAAACCTAATATTTACAGATACCGACCGAAAAGGAAATTCGAAATGTTGCCAAAAGAGTACTATATTGAAATTCACCTGGAAAAAGCACGAATGTGAATCGGCCTCCACACTAAAGGGCAGTTCCACGGCAATTCCCCCCCCCCCCCCCCCCCCAACAGACCACCCCCCTGGGCTACCTGGCTGTCTGATGCTCCTAATACCTACCTGATTTATCGACTGATAGGCAAAAAGCCCTCATTGTTCCGCCCGAGATTGGCCGATAATGTTATTATATGCAAATGTGCCAACCGTTGGGGCTAATGCTTGTACGGAGGAGGCTCAGGGGAGGAGGAGGGGAGGAGAAGCAGGGAGGGGAGGAGGAGGAGGGATGGGAGGAGAAGCAGGGAGGGGAGGAAGAGAAGGAGGAGAAGGAGGAGGAGGGAGGGGTGGAGAAGCAGGGGAGGGAGGAAGGTGGGAGAAAAAGGGGGAGGGAGGAGGGAGGGGAGGGAGGATGGTGAGAGGGGAGGAGAAGCAGGGGAGGGAGGAAGGTGGGACCAAAAGGAGGAGGAGGGAGGAAAGTGGGAGCAAAAGGGGGAGGAGGAAGAATAGGTGAGAAGTAGGGAGACAGAAAAAGAGGAATAGGAAGAAATAGGGAAGGGGTAAGGATAACATTGTGATGCAAGGCTATGAATATACCTCCTAAATGTTGTACATTATATATATATATATATATATATATTATGATGAAATTCCTATTCATTGGTTTATATATTTATTTATGATTAATTTAAAGTTTCCTCCTTAGACCTCCATCAAGCTTAACAATATATACAGTATAGATAATAACAACAAATAATAGAATAATAACCCACGACCCCCCATCGCAATTTTTTTTTTTTTTTTTTTTTTTTTTTTTTTTTTAAATGGCCCGGCCGGTTATTCCATAATTATAGGCTCGCAAAAGCACGAAAGGTCTCAAAATCACCAAACTAATAGGGCGAATATCTTAACATTTCAAAACTAATGGGGCTAATGATAAGGTAAAAGGGGGTCCAGAAATCCCCCCTTAAGCCCAGTTCAGTTGCTGTACGGATTAAATTGACAATGAACCTGGAATAATAGTGTTGGTGGTGTAATGGTTTAGATGCTCTTGTTCTGGGTGTGGTGTCCCGACTTCGAATCCCGGGAGGACCATATATGCTTTCATTAGTTTATTCAAGGACATTGGGGTTTGTAATGAATGGTTAATGTTAAGAATGGGGTGTTCCTTAATTCCTTCACATGCACCCCCCCCCCCCCCCCTCCCTCCCTCCCCCCAAAAATTTACCTCTCTGGTATATTTTTGCCCCTATGGGTGCAGTGATTCAGAAGGATGATGTTAACATTAAATATTTTTGGATGAAGTGTGTGCTTGGGGAGGTTTTTTCGACCTGGTGTGTGTGTGTGTGTGTGTGTGTGTGAGAGAGAGAGAGAGAGAGAGAGAGAGAGAGAGAGAGAGAGAGAGAGAGAGAGAGAGAGAGAGAGAGAGAGAGAGAGAGAGAGAGAGAGAGAGAGAGAGACAGAGAGAGAGAGAGAGAGAGAGGGGGGCTTAAAATGACTTAAGATTGAGGATTTTTAGTCACATGATAATACAATAAATGGACTTACGATATCAAGATCACAAAAGAGCACATACTTTCCCAGGTAACCAATGAAGTGAAGTTGTCCCCGTACAGAAAGACATACCTGTATAATACGTCAATAAATCCCAACCATACGTCAATAAATGCCAACCATAGTGAACTCAAGGAAATTGTATATATATCTTTAGTGTACTCGCTCATAAAACAGCGTGTCTTACTGTTTGCGAGTGCGTGTGTGCTTGAGTGCGTTTGAGTGAGTGCGTCTGTGTGCTTGAGTGAGTGTGTTTCCCTCCCTCACGCCCATTACCTCAGCACACTACATAAACCCCTTGTTATAACCCTAGCAGCGAGACGTTTCGCTACCTGACCAACTCGCTACCCCCCCCAAAAAAAAAAACCCGGCAATCCCCCGATAAATTGTTTGAGAATCTAATTACATAGTTGAACCCAAATTAACCCCTTGAAGCTCCGATGCGTTTTAGCAGTTTATTTTAGCTATCATTAGACACTTTTATGCAGCTTAGGAAGGATCTGTGGGTATTAATAACTGTAAAGGCTATCTCAATCAACCCTCTGACTTCCATAATATACCCTTCCTAATCTGAATAAAATCGTCTAATAATTACCAGAGAACGGACAAGAGAAATGCGTATTGGATCTTGAAAGGGTTAAGTTTAGTTAAGCTAGGCATGCTTGTGTAGTTGCTCTAGTATCCACGAAAGTCACACTATATAGTAACACACATATAGTAACACACATATAGTAACACACATATAGTAACACACATATAGTAACACACATATAGTAACACACATATAGTAACACACATATAGTAACACACATATAGTAACACACATATAGTAACACACATATAGTAACACACATATAGTAACACACATACAGTAACACACATATAGTAACACACATACAGTAACACACATATAGTAACACACATATAGTAACACACATATAGTAACACACATATAGTAACACACATGTAGTAACACACATGTAGTAACACATATAGCAACACACATATAGTAACACACATATAGCAACACACATATAGTAACACACATACAGTAACACACATACAGTAACACACATATAGTAACACACATACCATATTCAAAGATATTTGGGATATTTGGCCATTAGTTTCTCTATTTTTACCATTTATATATAAAACTTAAGGGGAGATCTCCACTTGAGGGATTTTGTTCTTGACCTCTTTCTCCCTCATGGTTAGCCCCATTACTATTGAGATTTTAAGACGTTTGCCCCATTAGTTTGGCGATTTTAAGAACTTTCATCCCATTTTCTGTCAATTTTAAGATCTTTCGTGTCATTTAGGTGTCGAATTTTTCCTGGCGAGCGATAGCGAGCCTGTAATATAAGAGGAATCGGCCTTCGGCCGGGACATTTTTCTACCGAAAAATGTACAAATATGTCTTGAAAGGGGGTCAAGGGAGTGGAATTTTAAGCTTGGAGGAAGGATAGGAAACAAACTGAAAACCTCCCCTTAAAACCTCCCCTTAAAACCTCCCCTTAAAACCTCCCCTTAACCTCCCCTTAAAACCTCCCCTTAAGGCCAAGTAGAGACAGAACCTAAATGCCCATACGTAGCTAATTTAACCCCTTCTGTACCGGCGACGTCTTTTTTATTTTTATTCTTGCTATATTCAGACGATTTTGTGCCGTTTAAGAAGGATCTGTGGTAGTTAAAAGGGTTAAGTGAGATATTTCGAAGTCTTAATTTGTGAAGACCATTTTGAATACTGAATACAATTGTCTAACAGTTGCCAGAATAAACTTAATAAGACGTCGCCGATACAAAAGGGGTTAATTAAAATGTAAAACTTGCAAACTAAACAAACCAAAATTGGGACAAGGACAATATAAAGGCTATGATTTAGTATATCATGTTTGGTTAGTTACGTTGTATCAAGTGTTGTATTTACCTTTAGCACTAGACAGCGAGGTGGTGAGGTAGCGAAATGTCTTAAGTATCCATAACAACTCTCCCCTGTGGGCCTGAAGACTCAATATTTAAAGGGGGGGGGGGAGGGGTTACCTTCGGGAGAGTCTTTTGTTGTTGCCTTCTGCTGGTCTTATAGCACAGGCCTTTCATCACGTAGCCTGTCGATACCTACACATAAATACATGCAAGCGTTCAAAGACTCCCTCCTTCACACACACACGCACTCACACAAAGATTCTCTCTCTCTCTCTCTCTCTCTCTCTATCTATATATCTATTTGCCTGTCTGCCTATCTACGGTATCTCTTTCTCTCTCTCTCTCTCTCTCTCTCTCTCTCTGTCTCTCTCTCTCTCTCTCTCTCTCTCTCTCTCTCTCTCTCTCTCTATATATATATATATATATATATATATATATATATATATATATATATATATATATATATATATATATATATATATCTTCTGTCTTTTTCTGCCTCTGTTTTCCTCTCCTTCTCTCACTATTTATTCTCTCACTATTACCATAACCTCAATTATATATGTATGGAAAAACACCCTCTTTACTCCTTACTGGTTCCTTCTGTCTAAAGTTACTGGTCAAAATTATTCAGAATGTTGACCCCTTGAGGATTTTGTATAGCTTAAGAAGGATCTTTGGGTCATAGAAAGGGTAAAGACTATCACCATTAACTTTCTGACTTCCAAATACCCTTCCTAATCTGAACATAATAGTTTAATAATAGTCTAATAATAGTCTAGTCTAATAATAGTCTAATAATAGTCTAATAATAGTCTAATAATAGTCTAATAATAGTCTAGTCTAATAATAGTCTAATAATAGTCTAATAATAGTCTAATAATAGTCTAATAATAGTCTAATAATAGTCTAGTCTAATAATAGTCTAATAATAGTCTAATAATAGTCTAGTCTAATAATAGTCTAATAATAGTCTAATAATAGTCTAATAATAGTCTAGTCTAATAATAGTCTAATAATAGTCTAATAATAGTCTAATAATAGTCTAATAATAGTCTAATAATAGTCTAATAATAGTCTAATAATAGTCTAGTCTAATAATAGTCTAATAATAGTCTAATAATAGTCTAATAATAGTCTAATAATAGTCTAATAATAGTCTAGTCTAATAATAGTCTAATAATAGTCCAATAATAGTCTAATAATAGTCTAATAATAGTCTAATAATAGTCTAATAATAGTCTAATAATAGTCTAATAATAGTCTAGTCTAATGATAGTCTAATAATAGTCTAGTCTAATAATAGTCTAATAATAGTCTAATAATAGTCTAATAATAGTCTAATAAAGTCGTCTAATAATAGTCTAATAAAGTCGTCTAATAATAGTCTAATAAAGTCGTCTAATAATAGTCTAATAATAGTCTAATAATAGTCTAATAATAGTCTAATAATAGTCTAATAATAGTCTAATAATAGTCTAGTCTAATAATAGTGTAATAATAGTCTAATAATAGTCTAGTCTAATAATAGTCTAATAATAGTCTAATAATAGTCTAATAATAGTCTAATAATAGTCTAGTCTAATAATAGTGTAATAATAGTCTAATAATAGTCTAGTCTAATAATAGTCTAATAATAGTCCAATAATAGTCTAATAATAGTCTAATAATAGTCCAATAATAGCCAACAATATGATACAGTGATCAGAGAACAAATTTAGGGGGAACTTTTCACTTAACTATATTTGGTGCAGGGCCGATCTTTTTGGAACCGCCCTGTTATATTCCATTCGTTTGGAGATTCTAAGACGTTTCACCTCATTTGTTTCTCGATTATATGGTGCGTCAACCCAATAAGGAATCGATATTTCCTGAGGGACCGAGAGCGAGCTGGCAATTTTCGAGGAACCATTATTCTACCGAACAATGTACATATTAAGCTTGAAGGAGGTCTGGGGGACGTTTATAGTATATATATATATATATATATATATATATATATATATATATATATATATATATATATATATATATATATATATATATATATATCCCCCCAAGAACCCACTTTGAGATAAATTTGTTCATTGTTCGGTAGAAAATGCCCCGGCCAAAGTTCAAACTAACATGCTCGCTATCTCTCGCCAGGAAATAACCACAGAGGATTGTAAGTCAGCGAGTGTATTCGGTGACTGTTCAACTCAACCAGTAGACCATTTCAACCAGTAGCTCTCAACCAGCACCAAATCAACCAATACGGTTAGGTTAGTACTATATTTTGGCACTGGTTTGGTTGGTCTGGGTTAATTTGGCACTGGTTGAGAGCTACTGGTTGAAATGGTCTACTGGTTGAGATGACATAGAACCAGTGTCTTCAGCTTCCACTCTCTCCACCTGTTTCTTCACACTGTCTTCACCGGGGCTAACCATGAGGGAGAAGGGGTGCCAGGAAAAGCAAGCCTCCCAATAAGTCGAGCCTATGTTAGCATGACCAAAGCTGTTGTTCCTAGAGAGGAGTTGCTGCTACGGTGGGGTTTAAGGGGAGGCAGACCGTTTTTCTGGATCCGCTTCTCCCTAATGTTTAGCCCCACTAGTTTTGAGATTATAAGACGTTCGGCCCATTACTTTGGCGATTTTAACACCTTTCGCCCAATTTAGTTGTCAATTTTAAGACCTTTCGTGCCATTTAGGTGTCGAATTTTTCCTGGCGAGCCTGTAATTTTAAGAGGAATCGGCCTTCGGCCGGGACATTTTTCTACCGAAAAATGTACAAATTTATCTTGAAAGGGGGTCTAGGGGGTGTTTTTCTAATCTTGATGGAGGTCTAAGGAGGAAACTAAAAACAATATATGAATAAATGAATTAATAGACCAAACAAACGGCCTGCCTCCCCTTAAGTCAGTGAGTGTATTCAGTTTCCACTCTCCACCTTTTCTTCACACTGTCTTCACCGGGGCGCCATGCCAGGACAAACTCGGGCCTTTTCTCCTGCCTTTGAGCGCCCCACAAAGGCCAGCTCTTTTCCCTCCTTCCAGGCAATTCCCTCTCAAGACCTTTCCCCTCCCCCACCCTGGAGCCATTTTCAGGGAGAATTGCCCCTTCGTCGTTTCATTGGGCGTCATATTGCCTACCTTATGTTGTATTCCATCTGCTTTTTGGATTATTACTGAATTGTCATGGGTATGCAGTGATTCATTCACTAACTGCATTATTATCAAAGATGTCGGAAATATGCTCCTGGGTGCTATTGTAGGCTCAAGAACGTCAGAGAACTTCAAGGTTGAGTGAAGTTAACATATGGGTGAGAAAGAATTAATATAATAGGCAGCTTCCCTGAATAGACCAATTGGCTTCTGTGTAGAATTTCATTTCTTATGTTTTCATCACGGGGAAACAATATGTAAATACATACAATATTAAGCTTCCGCGATATCCACTACTTGTAAATACATTATAATTCGCAATTCCTGGTTTCCAACATGGCGATACTGTAAACAAAATAGTCTTAAATCTCCCGCCAAACCAACAACAACAAATGACGTATTGAGTCCCGCCAAAAGGAGCCATTGTTGTTCCCGCCTTTTCTTGTGAAGCGCTCGCCCGCGGATTTTCGATTTTTTTCTTTTCTTTTCTTTTCTCCGGGGCGTGTGTTTGTTTACCTCCGGGGCTCCTCGGGGGCCTTTCTCTGGGGGCGTGGCTGTGTTACCTGGAGTGGGAATTAAGGGGTGTGGGTTGTTTTTCTGGGCCCTCTTCTTCCTCATGTTTAGCCCCATTAGTATTCAGATTTTGTGACGGTGTGCTCATTAGTTTGGCGATTTTAAGACCTTCCACCCCATTTTTGTGACAATATTAGGACTGTTCGCGTCATTTAGATGTCGATTTTTCCTGGCGAGCGATAGCGAGCCTGTAATTTAAGAGGAACGGCAGGGACATTTTTCTATCGAAAAATGTACAAATTTATCTTGGAAGGAGGGTCTATGGGTGTTTTCTTATGTTTTAGCTTGATGGAGGGCTAGGGAGGAAACTAAAACAAAATATGAAAGGCTAAATAAATACGCCCATCCGCCCTTAAGGTGTGCGTGGGAACAAGACGTAGAAGGGGGTGCGCTGTGGCCATTTGAGGAAGGAATTGTATGTTGGGGATTTGAGCAAAGGAAATGTATGTATGGTATTTTAGAGTTGTATTTGTGGGTTCAGGTACAGTTGAAGAAGGTTTGTGGCCAAGTTGAAAAGGAATTGTGTTGGGGGAATAATATGTAAAAGTAGTTACGGTATATTTGGAATGTGAATAAAGAAGAGGTATTTTGAGGGTTTGGGAGAAAGTCTAAGGAGGTATTGTGGCCATTTGGATAAGGAATTGTATATCTCGAATTGGGGAAAAGGAGTTTCATTTGCAATTTGAATGAAATACCTGTTTTTGTATTAGTGAGTTTGGGAATTGTTGCAAAAAGGTGTTGTGCAATTTGGAAAGTAGTTTGCAATTTGGAAAAATAGATATGTTTAGGATTTGAAGCATGGAGGTGTTGTGATTTTGAAAAAGTCATTAATGTTGTGATGTGGCCATTTGAAAAACGTGTGTGTGTGTGGGGGGGGGGGATTGTGTGAAAGAGATTTATTTGTCTGACTAAAGGTAGGATTTGCATTGGTGAGACATTGGGAGATGTGCAAGTGAGATGCTAGTTCATATTATGTGGATGTAGGAAAAGAAGTCGTCGACGTATGTGGATTTTAAAAGGAAGGGTTCAATATGTGGGATTTAGGGAAGGAGGTGGGGTTGTAGCCATTTTGGAGAAGAGTTGTTTAGGATTTGCGTGAAAGTTGGGTTTTGGGTATGTGGGTTCGGGTATATCGAAGGGGTTTTGCGGCTATATTATAAAGGAGTAAGTATGTGGGATTTGGAACAGAAGTTATATTTGCGATGTCAACTAGGGAGATACATTTGTGGGAAGGAGGTAGTGGGGTGGGGATTTAGAAAACAAAAGTTGTATATTTGGAATTTGAGGAAAGGTATGGTATTATTACCATATTACCAGTCCTGCTAAGGCAGCCTCCCAGAAGCTCGGTGTGCTCAACCGCCTTAGGGGGTTCTTTTCCCCTGCACAGCTTCTTGCTCATAGTGCGCCCTTGTATTGAGTATTGTTCACATGTCTGGGGAGGTTCCTCGCACACCGCTCTCCTAGACAAAGTTGAAAGGATGGCCTTTCGTATCATTAACTCCCGTCCACTCATCAACTCTCTGCAGTCTCTCTCTCTCCGCCGCAATGTTGCATCTCTCTCGCTATACTATCGCTACTATAATAATCAGTGTTCCTCAGAGCTATCCCAGTGCATACCACCACCTTTACGTAGGGCACGTGGTACCCGTCTTGCAACTCAATCCCACCCCTATTTTGTGCAACTCTCCAACCCAAGAGTGAAACGTTACTCTCAAACTTTCTTCTACTCAACAGCTGAGCTCTGGAACTCTCTCCCAGAATCAGTCTTTCCCTCTGCCTATGACTTAAATTGCTTCAAACTCCGTGTGTCCAGGCATTTTGGCTCGAACGTCCCTTGATTTTGGCCCTGTCACTCTTTCAACTATGGGGGAGGCACTCGCTATAGGCAGTAATGCCTTTTGCCTCCCTCAATCACATAGAAAAAAATAAATAAATAATGAGATTTAGTGAAGGTGGTGTTTGTGGGATTTTGTAAATAACAATATTTTGGGTTTAAAAGAGGATGTCTTTGTGGGTGGGAAAGAGCCGAAGGTGGTGGTGTAACCATTTGGAAAAGGAGTGGCATATTTGGAATTTGAATTAAGGAGGTTTTTGGAGACTTTAGTGCAAGAGGTGTTTAAGTGGGATTTTGGAACAAATTATGATTAAAATGTAAAACTTGCAAACTAAACAAACCAAAATTGGGACAAGGACAATATAAAGTCAAATTAAATTATCAAAATCGCTATGTGGAAACAACGTTTACTAAAATGAAAATTATTAAATAAAAGAACACAATCCACCACATAGGGTGTACATTACTACATGAGCAAGTTAATCTGTTTCCCAAGCAAACTAATCGCACATATAACAACGCACTATCGTCACGTTAAAGGAAGTAGTCAAGTTTGGGAAGTCCGGGACGTTCTTTTAGAATACGTTCTGTATTTTAGAATACAGTCACAATAATTGACCCTAAAAAGATTAAATTTATGGAACAATTTACTTGCCTCAAAACCTCTGTCCACTAAGAGTCTGTATAGTAACCTAGCTCTAGCCCAAAAGTCATCTACTTTAGTGCAGATTTTACAAAATCTTATTAATTGGGAATAAAAACAATTATAAGTTATTTTACTATCGATATTACTACTAGGGAAAGGAAAGTTTATTACGTTAAAATTAAAATCATCAACTTTGTGATATACTTTAAGTATGCACTGTTCATTAACAATCTCTATATTTATATCAAGAAAATTTTCAACTTTATAATTTACGTTACATTGTGTGAGGGGAATAGAATTAGGGTAAATAAGTTTAGCAACTTGATTAAAATTTAACAAATTGCAAACAAGAATATCATCAATATATCTACTATTATTACTTAACAGTTTAGCAAGTGCTAATTTTTCTGGAATTTTATTTTTCTTGCTACTGTCAACTAAGTCTTTTATATATTTAAATTCTAAAGCAAGCAAGAATAAGTCTGCAATTAAAGGGCTAGCATTTCCACCCATAGGAATTCCTAATATTTGTTTGAAAATGTACGGCCCGAATCTAACATAAGTATTGAAAAGGAGGAATTTAAGGGCATCTTTAAGTTTAGTTCTATCAAAATATACAGAACTAGTGGGAGTAGAGCTAAGTGATGCATTATTAAAATATGTATAAACATTTATGAAATAATTACCATTCCTAACGAACCTGTCAAAGTGCAAATCTATAATAAAGCAAAGCTCTGAATATACTAAATCTAAAGGCAAATTGGTATACAAAGTTGAAAAGTCGAAGCTATGTACCGAGGTAACTTTCGGCATGGTATTTATTTTATCAATAACTTCTAACGAATTGTCAACACTCCAATAATAGTTAATGCCAGTTCTTTTCATGATGGTATTACAATATCTTTTATGAGTACTTTTAATGTATTTTAAGCAATTTACGACTTGTTCTGATAGAGTTTTAGTGGTAGCAAATTTTGCTCCGGCAATAAAGCGATATTTATAAGGTCTTTTATGAAATTTAGGTAACATGTATAATTTTGCAATGCACTTGTTCTTATCAGAAAGTTTAATATCAAATATTATATTTTTCTTGGTATGTTCATCGATTAAGTTATCAATATTCAGATTATTTTGAATTTCATAAACAGAATTACCGCAAATATTTTTACGTAATATGTTACCCTTAATACCTAATTCTTTTTTCATATTTTCAAGATAAAATTTCTTACATGTGAAGCTATAATTATTGCTGGCTTTATCTACTGTAGTGATTACAAAATGTTTATGTAAATTTATTAAATCAGCTTTAAGCTTATTATAATTATAGTCTATAAAATCTGAAAGATTAAATTCATTTTTAAGCGAGAAAATTTTATTTCTAATTAACTTAATTAATAATTAATTAATTAATTCTAATTTTTAGAATTTGAACGAAAGAGTTTCTAATCCTTGAAAAAAGCTTGTGGCTATAACATCTTTTTGAGGTCATTTCTAGAGATGCGTGTGTCCAAGTATGGTTTAATATACATGATTTGATATGGTGTAATGGTTAGAGTGTTTACAATCTGTGTGTGGTCATCCAGGTTCGAATCCCGGTGGATTACATGCTTTATTAATTTCATTGGGAGGTGTTTGGTGTTGGAGTGAAATTTGTAAAATAGAATATATATTATTATTTGTCGGATTGGAAAAGATAAGACACCTTTGTCGGATTGGAAAAGATAAGACACCTTTGTCGGATTGGAAAAGATAAGACACCTTTGTCGGATTGGAAAAGATAAAGACACCTTTTAAGTAGTTATGTCAGTGATCGCACAAAATCGTAATTCGCTAATTGGAGTAAAATACAAATAAGGCCTTAGTTTTACAGAGAGTTTTATTAATACTTCCTTCTCTATGTTTCAGGTTGGTACAAACATGACTACGTCTAGAGATGGTACCGGTGCAATCAAAAACAGAAATTACTCCCAAACTTTCCTCTGGATGAAGTCAAAACCAAGACCTATTGAACGCCTGAGCACCTGTAACCCTTTCACCCTCCTGCCCACTCTCACTATACCCTGTTCCAATGAATTAGGCCAACACTCGTGATCTTCAAACTCTATAACTCGCAAACGACTAGAGTAATTGAGCTAATATATCTACCATTAGGGAAGGGTCAGTCAGGGAATAGGTGTGGAAATTTACAGCCATTTCCTCTATCCCCTTTCGAGTTACAGAGGTTAGGATTCACGATTTCTGGACTACCCACTTGGAACAGGGTATAGTTTGATATATATTCTCAGACATGCAAGTGTTCAGTAGCCTTGGTGTTGACTTCATTCACAGGTGGGCGGGTACTTTAGTGTTTGACTGTACGTGTGTTCTGTAACCACATCCAGAAGAAGTCTACGTAAAGTCGGTGGACCACAGGTGTGTATATCACAACATGACCATTTACAAATCTATGTATGTATGTATCTATCTATGTATGTATGTATATGTGTATGTATGTATGCAGTGTACTCCTGCAATGTTTACACGTATACTGTTCTGTCAAAGTGCTATATCAATTAACCCCTTGAGAATATGAAGCGTTTTAGCAGTGTAGTATGGCTATCATTAGACGATTTTATGCAGCTTTGGAAGGATCTGTGGGATTTAAATGGGTAAAGACTATCTCCACAAACCCTTCTGGCTTCCATAATTATACCCTTCCCAGTCTGTATATAATAGCCAGAACACAGAAACAAGTGCGTCATCGATCCTGAGAGGGTTAATACGCGCTCTGGGCTGTATTAATGTCTGTCAGATGTGGAATAGGGTGGGTAAGTGTAGGAACAATGTTGTATGCCTTACTCGAAATTAAGAAATCCTGTTACAGATTATTGCCGATTCCAATTATACAACAAAATATACCTGGTGGCGAGACATCACTTATTAGACCGACTGTACCTCCATCGAAAAGTATCACACCTCTTGCGATACTGTGACTATTGAAATGCTCCAGTAACTCAGACCCGGAAGTATATTTTGTGTTCGTAACTATCGACTAAACTTCGTGCCCTTAATGTCCAAAGTCACTTCTTTCCGTTCACGTGTATTCTGTATAACATAATAGCATTTACCTCCAGGTGTTTATATTAATATTAGGCAGACTCACACAGCCAGTTCGTGTATAGCCCATATATCTTGAGGGGGTAGTGCTTTGTTTCTTTGGTCTATATATTCATGTATGTATATATTGTATTTAGTTTCCTCGCTAGACCTCCATCAAGATTTAAAAAAAAAAAAAAAAAAAAAAAAACTTTCAAGATCTATTTGTACATTTTTCGGTAGAAAAATTTCGATTCCTTCTAAAAATACAGGCTCGCTATCGCTTGCCAAGAAAACATCGACACCTAAATGGCACGAAAGGTCTTAATATTGACTAAGAAATGAGGTGAAAGGTCTCAAAACAAATATGCTAAACATGAGGGAGGAGAAGAAGGTCCAGCAAAAGCGACAAACTCCCCCTTCAGAGGTAGCTTGGGACAATCATCTACCAATATTACAAACAACATCCACGTCATAATAATAACTATACAAAGATGGCACCGTACTGAAAGGGTTATATAAAAAACAACACAAGAACACAAAAGAAAACAAGAACACAAAAGAAAAAATGAAAATCTTCAGAAGTCCTTTTTTCTTGTGTGTTTACTCCCAAATTTAATTAAGGGAAGATCTCCACTAGAGGGATTTTTTTTTCTTGACCCCTTTCTCCCTCATGTTTAGCCCCATTGCTTTTGATATTATAAAACGTTTGCCCCATTAGTTTAGCGATTTTAAGAACTTTCACCCCATATTAAGACGTTTCGTGCAATTCAGGTGTCGATTTTATCCTGGCGAGCGATAGCGAGCCTGTAATTTAAGAGGAACCGGCCTTCGGCCGGGAAATTTTTCTACCGAAAAATGTACAAATTTATCTTGAAAGGGACTCAAGGGGGTTGTAATTTTAAGCTTGATGGAGGTCTAGGGAACAAACTAAATACCTTCCCTTAACTCTATCACAATGTATAAAGTAGAGGCCGCAGCGCGATAAATCATCGTGTTTGTTGGTTTGTGTGTGTGTGTGTGTGTGTGTGCGTGCATGAGTAAGTATTGTATGTGGTGTGGGTCCTTCGCTAAGCCTCGATGTACGAATGGAGTATTAGACGTGGGAAAATCTGGAAGGAATATCTTGAAAGGGGGAAGAAGAAGAGAAGAGGAGGGCGGAGTGGGGGTGGGGGGGGAGGGGGGGGGAGATAAGGAAACCATTTGGGAAGGTTTCAGTATCCGGATTAAGAGGGGGGGGGGGGGGGATGAGCGTATTTATTTGCTCCTTTGGGTATCTTTTTAAATATGGTGTTAGTTTTCGCCCTAGACCTCCATCAAGCTCAGAAAAATCCCGCCCTAGACCCTCCTGCAGGATAAATGTGTACATTTTTCGATAGAGAAATGTCCCAGGCGAAGGCCGCTTACTCTTAAAATACAGGCTCGCTGTCGCTCGCCAGGAAAAAATCGACACCTAAATGACACGAAAAGTCTGAATATTGACAAAGAAAGGGGGACGAAAGGTCTTAAAATCGCCTAACTAATGGGCCGAACGTCTAAAAATCTGAAAACTAATAGGGCTAAAACACGAGGAAGAAGGTGGGGGTGGGGGGGGGGGCCAGAAAAGCGACCCCCCCCCCCCCTTAAGAGTTTCGACACAGAACTTAAGAGCTTTTGTCTATACCCCCAGAGGAAGTTTGCTGTTCATGTTGTGCATCTTTGGGATTATAGCGTGTTATTGATGAACATATGACGTGTTAGTGATGAACATATGGCGTAACCTTTGAACTGTCTTACTGACTGATACCAATAGTTGTAGAAGATCTTGAGCTTGTGTATCTTAAGGGGAGGTTTTTAGTGTGTTTCCTAGACTTCCATCAAGTTTAAAATTACATCCCCTAGACCCCCTTTCAAGATAAATGTGTACATTTTTCGGTAGAAAAATGTCCCGGCCGAAGGCCGGTTCCTCTTAAATTACAGGCTCGCTATCGCTCGCCAGGGAAAAATCGACACCTAATTGGCACGAAAGATCTTAAAATTGACAGAAATGGGGCAAAAGTTCTTAAGATCGCCAAAATAATGGGGCGAAAGTCTTAAAATCTGAAAAACAATGGGGCTAAACATGAGGGAGAAAGGGGTAAAGAAAACAATCCCTCAAGTGGAGATCTCCCCTTAAAGGAAACTTACGATTCATTTTTTGTGTCTTTTGGTTCACTGAGATTAGTGAGCTATTTTCTGGTATATGTTGCATGCTTAGCTAAGTATATATGTCATTTATGTATTTATGTATGCTTAGCTAAGTATGTCATTGTATGTATTCTTAGCTAAGTATGTCATTGTATGTATTCTTAGCTAAGTATGTCATTTATGTATTTGGTTGGTAAATAGTGTTGTCTTGTCTACCAAAGAGGATGCTTACTTTTTTTTTTTTTTTTTTTTTTTTTTTATGGATTTCCCATCTTCTACCTCAATATTGCGTCTTAAGGGGAGACGAGTCGCTTTCCTAGACCACCTTCTCCCTCATCTTTAGACCCATTAGTTCCGCGATTTTTATAGCGAGGAAACTAGATTTTTTTTTTTTTTTTTTTTTTTTTTTTTTTTTTTTTTTTTTTTTTTTTTTACAAAAAGCGAATGATCTCCCCTTAAAGGTGGGGGCTCATGGTTTGAGGTAAACATGGAATTATAATCGCCAAGCTGTACATAATTATCTTGCAAAATGCAATGGCACTGAAATAATTATTAACAATGGTATAAAGGATTTTGTGGATCGTCTATACCTGGCCTGTGACGTCACACCAGTATAAGTCCACCATCCAGTCTAGGATAAGGATACTGGTGTAACGTCACTATGACGTCACAGGCCCGGTATAGACGATCCGCAAAATCCTTTATACCATTGTTAATAATTATTTCAGTGACATTGCATTTTACAAGATAATTATATGCAGGTTGGCAATTATTTGTCCATGGTTACCTCAACCCATGAGCCCCCACCTTTAAGGTATATTTATTAGCTAAATACCTGGTATGTTATTGATAAACATGGTTGTCACAGATCTACACTGTCTTGTCTAGTCTAAAGGTAACTTAGTATATTATATTAAGGGGAGATTTCCACTTGAGGGATTTTTTTTTGGACCCCTTTATCCCTTATGTTTAGCCCCATTGCTTTTGAGATTTCAAAACGTTTGCCCTAGTAGTTTGGACATTTTAAGACATTTCGCCCCATTTATGTCAATTTTAAGACCTTTCGTGCCATTAAGGTGTCGATTTTTCCTGGCGAGCGATAGCGAGCCTGTAATTTAAGAGCAACCGGCCTTCGGCCGGGACATTTTTCTACCGAAAAATGTACAAATTTATCTTGAAAGGGGGTCTAGGGGGTGTAATTTTAAGCTTGATGAAAACGTAGGGAACAAACTAAATACCTCCCCTTAAGTTATGCAGTATCATTGGTAGTATATCTATCTATCTATCTATCTATCTATCTATCTATCTATCTACTGCCGGACGCCTTACTCCCCTTAATGAGGGTGGCCACACAGAGAAGGCCCCCAAGCGGACCTATTCCCTGTAAGAGGGACAACCCGAGTCAGTTTACTGAAGGACTTACAGGATTGACCACTCAATTTAGGATTCGTCCGACTCCGAGGCCCTCTATGTATCTTGTTAGCACTATTTTTCTGCAGTGCTGTTCGGCTAGTCCATCCACTAACCTGCCTTACCCTTAGATAAGCAGTACGGATTTGTATCAGGTTTACTTCCCTAGACAGGTTGCCGATCAAGGCTGACGAGTCCCATCCAAGTTTTGGAAATACATCTTATGTACGTCAAAAGTGCGTTGTTGATACAGTTCTTGAGTTTGATTAACCATAATGTGCTTAGATGTATGTGTTTTTTTTTGTTTTTTTTTTTGTTTTTATGCATTTCTGCGGTCAGTATGTCATTGGCGTATATTCGACTTGCGAATGTTACTGCGAAAGTATGTTGCATAAAAAATTGAAGATCTCTGACGATGTTTATTGCTTGTACTGTCCGTAGATTATATAAAGCCGTACTGGAGAATTTAACGGAAGACCTTCATAGAGCTTTAAGGGGTGGGGGGGGGGGGTGTTCACCGTTTGTTTTTATATTTCTCTCCTTTTCTCTCTTTCCCTGGCTTGTATCCATTCGGCCCCATCCAGGCAACTGTTTTAAGACGTTTATCCCCATCCAGGTGTCGATTTCGCGAGCCAGCATTGTATGGAGAAATCCGGCTTCACCGGAGACATTTTTCTATCGAAAAATGTACAAATTTACCTTGCTGTCAAAACAAAAATATATATATGCTGGCTCGCTACCGTTCGCCAGGAAAATATTGACACCTGGATGGGGGTAAACGTCTTAAAACAGTAGGCTGAATGGGGCCGAATGGATACAAGCCAAAGAGAGAGTGAGAGAAAGCAAAAAAAAAAAAAAAAGCGAGGTGGGCCCCCTTAAATAATCCTCACACAGTAGCCGTAGTAAAAGTCGTAAAATTGTGTGTGTTGAAGTCTGTCGGTCGCCGTACTTGGGGAGATTAATTATAGGAAGGGGTGGGCTCAAATCCGATCTCCCACTTTTTATTATGTGGGGTATTGGGAAGGGGTAAGTTGGATCTGCAGGAAGAATGTTAGGATAATGTTGGACAGGTTTGGAGAGAGGGTTCCTGACCAGGATTCGAACCCAGTCACTCGAGGTATTTTTGACTTTCAAAAATACCTGGAGCGAGTGGGTTCGAATCCTGGTCAGGGGGGGGGGGGGGGGCTGGTATTATCCCTTAAAGATTATGCCGCATTTTGATCGTATTTTCTGGCTATCATTAGACGATTGTATGTAGATTAGGAAGGATCTGTGGGAATTATGAGGGTAAAGACTAATCTCAATCAACCATCTGACTTCTATATACCTTTCCTAATCTCCATCACACACACACACACACACACACACACACACACACACTCACACTCACAGACAAACACACACACAAACACAAACACACTCACACACAAACACACTCACACACACACACACACACACACACACACACACACACACACACAAACACACACACGTACTTTATACACTAAGTAGCTTACAACACAACACACACACACACACACACACACACACACACACTCACACTCACAGACACACACACACACACACACACACACACACACACACACACACGTACTTTATACACTAAGTAGCTTACAACACAACACACACACACACACACACACACACACACTCACACACACACACAACAGGGCCCTATCATCCTTTATAATCCTCCTACTACACCTAGCCCCCTCCACCCCCATACTATTCCCCCTTCCCCCCCCCCCCACCCCCACTACCCCACTATCTCCAAGGTTGTCACTACTATGCCCTATTATACCTACTCCTGTCCATACTTCCTGTTTCGTTATACCTGTCTGTGTTTGGGTTTTGCTTTAGTGTACATTTAGTATAGCTCCTGTCCATACTACTTTATTTTGTCTATGTGGATGAGGGAGACAAAAGGCAGAGCTGCCTGTGACACGTGCCTCCCCCAGAGTTGAAAGAGTGATAGGGCCAAAATCAAGGAATGTTAATAAATTTAGGGATTTTTTTTGTGTTTTTTTTTTTTTTTTGCAGCATAAAGAAGTGTGGTGTGCTTGTTTAGTGTAGTGATGTAGATAGCAGGAGGAGGTGTTTGTGAGAGCCAGCTGGATCACTCTGTGTAGGTGAGGCACACACAGAAACAGTAAGGACCATATTACCAGTCTTGCTAAGGCAGCCTCCCAGAAGCTGGGTGTGCTCAACCGCCTTAGGGGGTTCTTTTCCCCTGCACAGCTTCTTGCTCTGTACAGGGGCATAGTGCGCCCTTGTATTGAGTATTGTTCACATGTGTGGGGAGGTTCCTCTCACACCGCTCTCCTAGACAAAGTTGAAAGGAAGGCCTTTCGTATCATTAACTCCCGTCCACTCACCAACTCTCTGCAATAATCTCTCCGCCGCAATGTTGCATCTCTCTCGCTATTCTATCGCTACTATAATAATAAGTGTTCCTCAGAGCTATCCCAGTGCATACCACCTCCTTTACGTAGGGCACGTGGTACCCGTCTTGCAACTCAATCCCACCCCTACTCTGTGCAACTCTCCAACCCAAGAGTGACACGTTACTCTCAAACTTTCTTCTACTCAACAGCTGAGCTCTGGAACTCTCTCCCAGAATCAGTCTTTCCCTCTTCCTATGACTTAAATTGCTTCAAACTCCGTGTGTCCAGGCATTTTGGCTCGAACGTCCCTTGATTTTGGCCCTGTCACTCTTTCAACTATGGGGGAGGCACTCGCTATAGGCAGTTATGCCTTTTGCCTCCCTCAATCACATAGGAAAAAAAAAAAAAAAAAAAAAAAGGGAAGCCAGACAAAAGAAGCAGGAGTTCCAACAACTCCTTATCAAATGCCTATAGGCCTCCCCTGGGTATTGCCTCTTCGATGTGTGTGCCTACAATCTCCCCATCTGAATCGTTATACCTGTCGATGTGTGTTTTGTTTTGCTTTAGTGAACGTTTATTATGCCTCCTTCTGTCCATGATATATATATTTTTTTATTTTTTTTTATTTTTTAAAAGAGACAATGAACGGAGGAAGGAAAAACACAGATAAAACAAAAAGGTCCATGTGCCTAAAGGCATCCTCCATTCATAAAATGTTTGTAACAACTGGATTTAAACATTTGTAGATTGTAAGTTTGTGGAAAGCAATTCGAGGGAAGTGAATTCCAAAGAGTAGTAGCTCTGGGGATAAATGAATTCTGATAAGCAGAAGTTCTGCATTGTGGAGGAGAAAGTGTAAATTCATGGGCGCTCTCAGCTGCCCTAGTTCTACGGGGAATGTTTGGTCATTAGTCTTTGTCCTTGCTTTAGTGTACATTAATGCTTCCTACTTAACCCATTCAGTACCGGTGCCGGTTTCTCTTAAAATGACATGCTCGCTCTCGCTTGTCAGGAAAACAATCGACACCAAAATGGCACGAATTAAAGGTCTTGATATTGATATTGAAATGGGGTGAAAGGTTTTAAAATTGACAAACTAATGGGGCGGACGTCTTAAAATCTGAAAACTAATGGGGCTAAACATGAGGAAGAAGGGGGACTAGAAAAACAACCCATCTCCCCCTAATCTGCCCTCTCTCTCCCCAAGGTTGCGTCGCTACTTCAGTCTAGTAGCTCTCCTTTTCTTCTATTCTTATTTTTACTCTTGAAGCAGTTTAAGGGGAGATGGGTCGTTTTTTGGTCGATATTTTAGATACATTTATTATGTTTCTAGTTTACTCCCAAGACCTCCATCAAACTTAAAACAAACATCCATTAGATCCACCTTCTAGATTAATTTCTACATTTGTTGGTAGAAAAATGTTCCGGCCCTTCCAAAATTACAGGCTTACTATCGTTCGCCAGGAAGACAAATCGACACCTAACTAGCACGAAAGGTCTTAATATTGACAAAAAAAGGGGGCGAAAGGTCTTAACATCAACAAACGAATGGGGCAAACATCTTAAAATCTGAAAACTAATGGGGCTAAACATGAGGGAGAAGGGGGACCAGAAAACCAGCCCATCCCCCCTTAGGTCATTGCATGAGGTAAAGACAGATTCAGGGAGAGTTCCAGAACTTACTTCTTGAGTAGAACAAAGACTGGGAAAATTGATTCACTCTTGGGTTAGAAAGTTGGACAGAATAGGGGTGGGAGCGTGTTAAAAGGCGAGTGCCCCTATTCTCCGTAAGGGAGGAGGTATACACTGCGAAAGCCTTCTTTTCTTTCTGGATATTTGTCTTTGCTTCTTTGTTTTTGTTCACATTATGCTTGATCTAGCTTAGTTTTTGTCGTTGCTATCCTTTTCTTTTATCAGCTAGTCTTCCTATGATTTCGTTTGTGTTTGTCTCTCTTTGTATTTGTTATATACCTCTAATTACCTTGGATTTCTTTTCTTTTCTGTTTTACCTTCGCAAGATGCACGGCGCTTGGTTGCCCACTCACGGCTTGAAGCAGCCCCATCTCTGTAGCTGCTTTGCCTTCGTGGTTCACTGTCTCAACCCCCTAGACTCGGACCCTCACACTCAGAAAGCCACCTATTGAGCAATTAACTCACTAGGCATTACTCCCTTGTAGTATATTTTGAATATGGGAATATTCATACAGTGCTATTTAATCAGGAAACAATGAGTTTATTTGTATTGACGTTTCGGTGGGCCTTGTGGTAATGCACTGATACTAGGTACGGTACAGCGCAAATTCCATCCAAATATTATCTTCCAAATGATACAACGGGATTCGAACCCGGGACCATTGGATTACCAGTCCAGTGGCAAGGCCACTCCACCACACATGTACAATATACAGTACTCATATGCATTATTTTTTCTTCGCCGTTATTTTCTGTCATAATGTATGTCCGTTGCTAAAATATAATGATATGTGATACGAGAAAGTCAGGGCACCACTGTAAATTCCTTTTGTATCATATTAACATACAGTATTCACTTGGCTAAGTACATAGGCCTCTTAACTATGCCATTTGTTATACCATTTAACACACGCACTTTAAATATATGCCAAATGTCGTGTAAAACATATATTTAATAAAAGAAGGAAGCAGGTGGATGATAAGACGTACAGGCAAGAAGATAGGAAGTTTTATACAAGGCTTTAGAGCAGGATAGAGATGCTGGGAGATGGTGGCCGAGATAGCCGACACAATTTAGGATGAGTCAAACAGGTCGGAGGTGCTACTGAACCTGCAATTATTGTACCGTTGGCCAAATAAATCGTGTCGCCATTGTCATTACGTTTTGCTCGCTGTATGCTGTATTAATGTCTGTCAGATGTTGAATTGGGTGTGTAAAGATAGGAACATGGTTGTATATCTCACTCTGACATCACTTATTTGGCCAATTGGACCGTTGCTTACAATACTTGTAGTCGAAATTATTTGCGAACGCAATCACTTATAGACAAAAATATTTGTGAGCTGATAAAAAAGGCAATAAGACTTGAGATTGATAGTAGTGCTTGTGGGCGATAAACAAATTGACGAAAATACTTGTGGACGAATAGAATTGTGGGTGTGGAAGAAAAAAAATGTATATATATACAGTATATATTCATTATATATATATATATATATATATATATATATATTGCAAAATGCAGTCTCCGACAAAATAATTGAATGACAAATTGGCGGCTATAATACTTGTGGGAGAGATGATTCGAGAGATAGTGGCGAGATAACCAGGCAACAAAGGATGAACAGAGCGGGTTGTAGGTGCAACTAGGCATGTAGTTGTTCTATAGTGGATTATACCATTTGAGGACACACATGTTTACGGAAAGGTGAACGTATAAAAACAGTGGAAGGAAATAGTTGTGGCAAAGTCCGGCTTGGGGAATAAAATATAGACATATAAACTTGGCAACACAACTTCTAGCGTGATAGAGGTGCTTGGAGAGATGGTGGCCGAGATAGCGAGACAAATATGGATAAGCTCAGCGGGTCGGGGGTGCTACTGTATCTGCAATTACTGTGCCGTTGCCTAAAATTACTGACAAACTAATTTATTATAGACACAAAGAATTATGTGATAATACTTGTGGATGATGAACAGACTTTGTGAACGAACGAAGTGGGTTCAAAACGACTTGTGAACGAAAATACTTGTACATAGATACGTATTGTCTATTAACATATATTATCATACTGTAAACTCTTGACAGTTTTGATACAATCTTCACCATAAATGTAATCTTTGCACGGTCAATCTCCAAGGCTAGAGACTACCTTCGATATAACCAGACGAGAAGCACATGTTAGCAGAGAACCTGCAACCAATTCACAAGAAAATTAAAGGATTGATTTTAAAAGACTTTGGTGCATGCATGCATGCATGACAGACATGCTTGCAAGTGTGAGCCTGGTCACGCAAAGGAGGTTGTAGAAACAGAGAGGTTAAGGGGTAATTAATGTATTCATATCATTCTTAGTTTCCTCGCTAGACCTCCATCAAGCGTAGAAAAACACCCCCTAGACCACCCACCTCGCTGTCGCTCGCCAGGAAACAAATCGACACCTAAATTATACGAAAGCTCTTAAAATTGACAACGAAATGGGGTGAAAGGTGTAACAATCAAACTAATTGGGAGAAAGTCTTAAATTCTCAAAACGAATGGGGCTAAGCATGAGGGAGAAGAGTGTCCAGAAAAACGACCCATCACCCCTTAATTCCCAACAACAACAACAACAACAACAACTCAGCAGTTATCTGGGAGTCTCCGGCTCCAACACCACATTGACACTTGTTGGTGTATTGGAAGCAAGTGTGGTGTGCTGGTATAGTGTAGTGAAACGAATAGGAGGTGTTTGTGAGCAGTAAGCTGGTGTGAGCATTGTTGTTGACTGCCTGGCTATCTATCACATGTTGTCAACCCTCGTCATGTGATGCTGGCAACTGACCTCATACACTTTTCAGTATAGATACACTTTTTCGTCCAATACTCTCTGGCCAATCAAATAATGTACAGTATGCGAAACAAAACTGTGACTGAAAAGACTTGTGGACGAGAAAACTAACAAATATGGAAAAGTATGAGCAGTGTGAAAATAAATGAAGGCAACCAAAAAGTGGACGAAACCCCTTGCGAGAGACAGATGTTTAGAGAGATGGTGGGCGAGATAGCGAGACAAATAAGGATAAGTTTAAGGGAGCCCACCTCGCTGTTTTTCTCTTTCTCTCCCTCTCTCTCTTTAGCTTTTATCCATTCGGCCCCATTCAGCCTATTGTTTTAAGACGTTTACCCCCATCCAGGTATCAATATTTTCCTGGTGAGCGGTAGCGAGCCAGCATATTTATATTTTTGTTTTGACAGCAAGCTAAATTTGTACATTTTTCGATAGAAAGATGTCTCCGGCGAAGCCGGATTTCTCCATACAATGCTGGCTCGCTATCGCTCGCCAGGAAGAAATCGACACCTGGATGGGGATAAACGTCCTAAAACAGTTGGCTGAATGGGGCCGAATGGATTCAAGCCAGGGAAAGAGAGAAAAGGAGAGAAAGATAAAAACAAAAACGGTGACCCCCCCTTAACACGGTGACCCCCCCTTAACACGGTGACCCCCCCTTAACAGGTCGGAGGTGCTACTGTAGCCTACCTGCAATTGACCACTTGCGAGTTTCAGGCTATAAGGAAGTTGGAGTCGTAGACATCGATATTTAACAGAATTATCCGCTGAAATTCTGTTGTAGTGCATCTATAAGCACATTAAATTAAAATAATCATGTTTGCTATCCATCAGAAACCTACATCATTGCTGTATTTCTGTTTTGCATCCATGTTTACAGCTCCAACTTCCTTATAGCCTGAAACTCGCAAGTGGTCAATTATTGTACCGTTGCCTACGATACTTGTGGACATAATGACTGGTGAACGAACAGAGTTGTGGACAAATGGATGTGTGTGGGTGAATACAAGTGCGAGGATAACGGATGGATGGCATAGATGCTTGCAGGTGAAAAACTTGTCAATGAAAAGACTAGTGAGTGGAAAAAAAAAAAAAAAAAAACTTACAGAAGAAAGGGAATTTGTGAACGAAAAACGTGTGTAGAGAAAGACAGATGGACGAAATAAAAAATGAAGACGAAAAGAATTATGAACGAAACAAAATAATATGACAAAGTACGAGTAGGGACAACAGAAATGAAGGAAAACGAAACTTCTTGATGGACGATAAAAAAAAAAAAACGCAACACATATGACAAAGTACGAGTATATAAGGAGTAAAGAAATGAAGGAACATATTATTGTGAACGATAATATTTGGGACAGTGAGATGCTTCGGGAGATGGTGGCCGAGATAGCCAGACAAATAAGGAAGAGCCCAACAGGTCGGAGGTGCTACTGTACCTGCAATTACTGTACGATCGCTCAGGTAAATTCGTGGACACATTATTATAATTTGTATCATTTGTTTTAGTATTATTTTTGTGGGATAATATTTATTTTATACCACGAATTTTCAGAGTATTTTTTTATATATGTTTTTTTTATTTGCATCAATATATAGTGTTTGTAATTAATTAGAAACTGAATTATGAAGTTTGCCTGTACCAAAAGGGCCCCGGACACAGCGATCGGGATCATATGAGACCCCCCGGATTTCGTGGGTTAACGTTGGTAAATAAAACAGTAGGTGCTAGGTAAGAGAGAAGATGATGAGGAAGATATCTCCGGCGGTGGTGGTGGTGGTGGTAATATCAAGCTCTACACATGAGGGGCTAGCTATCGTGTTATAGAGCTTATATTGGAAAGAATAAACAAACTATATAGCTGTCCTTTATCGCTGGGGAATAAAACAGTAGGTGCTAGGTAAGAGAGGAGAAGATGAAGAAGATAGCGCTGGTGGTGGTGGTATGAGCGAGCAATACAAATGAGAGGCATGGTGTCATATTAAAACATACATAACAACATTAACAAACTATATAGCTGTCGTTTATCGCTGGGGAATAAAACAGTAGGTGCTAGGTAAGAGAGGAGAAGATGATAGTTGTGGTGGTGGCGGTATGAGCGAGCAATACAAATGAGAGGCATGGTGTCATATTAAAACATACATAACAACATTAACAAACTATATAGCTGTCGTTTATCGCTGGGGAATAAAACAGTAGGTGCTAGGTAAGAGAGGAGAAGATGATAGTTGTGGTGGTGGCGGTATGAGCGAGCAATACAAATGAGAGGCAGGCCAGCAGCAGCAGGTTCCTCTGAGGGCTACTGTAGGACGCCCGCCCAGGACAGGTTTGCAGGACAATAGCAGGAGGGGGGGGGGGGGGCCTTAGTGGTGGTGGCGGTGGTGGAAGACCCGTTCTGTTAGCCCTCCTCTTGTCTCCCAGTCCTTCGTCCTCTTCCAGTCACTTGCGATCAGGCTTCGATCTCACGCCTAATCAACCCGTAGACAAACCAAATCAAGTCTACATTAACTAGAGATCGTCATTAGTCTATATATTGACTGGATTTGGGAGTGACTGATTCATATGGGTGTCAGGGAGGGAGGTATGCGTGGGGGATGTTGATAATCGGTTGACCAAGACCTCTGGGATCGCGACAATGCGTTTGTTGTCGCAAATCCGCGTCGTAAGGTGGTGGTGGTGGGGGATATCAAATTCGGTGTCCGATTTGCTGCTCGCGTCTTCGATTCCGCAACACAGTCTCTTTTAAAACATACCCCGTGTCTCTAAATAATTAAACCAATGGAATACAGCTGAAATTGAAATACATCAATACAGCGTCTTGAAGCATGGGTAAGGCATATATACAGTATATGTAAATGAACTGGAGCGTGAGTTATTGTCTTACTAGATCGTATAGCTAATAATTATATACTATTAACTACTTACTATGAGTCAGAGCTGCTATATCTCTCCTGATCTGTTGGATAACACAGGTCCTTCCTATGTTGAGTCTGACCTTACTTGAATTTATAGTTAACCCAGAACCCTACCTATCACAGTATCTGGATAGGATTGGATACAGCTTGAGAGTACTATAAAGGACCATTGGGTGGTGCTATTCCCTACATGTGTTGATACAGTAGACACCTGAAAGATTAGGCATTATAAAAGATTAGGCATTATAAAAGATTAGGCATTATAAAAGATTAGGCATTATAAAAGATTAGGCATTATAAAAAGGAATTGTAAATGTTTATGTGAATTTAGAAAACGCCCACGAAGTGTTAGATGAATACTGGTACGTTATCTGCAGTTTTCCGTTAACTTTCAATACAGTTGCTTTGAACATCATATAACTCATTAAATCACGTCCACTCACCAATTATCTGCAGTCTCTCTCACTCTTCGCCGCAATGTTGCATCTCTCTCACTATTCTACAGCTATTACAATAATCAGTGTTCTTCAGAGCTATCTCAGTGTATACCCCCCCCCCCCTCCCTTCGTAGAGCAAGTACCACAATCCCACCCCTACTCTGTGCAACTCTACAACCCAAGAGTGAAACGCTATTCTCAATCTTTCTTCTATTCAACAGCTGAGCTCTGGAACTCTTACCCAGAATCAGTCTTTCCCTCTTCCTTTGACTTATATTGCTTCAAACTCCGTGTGTCCAGGCATTTTGGCTCGAACGTCCCTTGATTTCGGCCCTGTCACTCTTTCAACTCTGGGGGAGGCACTCGCTACAGGCAGTTAGACAACAAACAAATCTTGCTTACAATATTGTGATGTTATTATGCTACTTTAATTGCGTGACTCGTCCTAGGTCATGTATCCAGAGTATTAGTATTTGCTTAGTAATAGTCTAGCGTAGCATAATTACACAATATTGAATGTCGGTATCTAAATTTGTAACTTAGAATACACATCATGTATTGTATGGTGGCACATGGCGTTATGTGTTCTGGTGTATGTGTTTTGTTAAAGTGCTGCAAGATCTATTGTACAGTACATCCTTTGTGACCTCACACACACACACACACACACACACACACACACACACACACACACACACATCAAACACACACATAAACACACACGCATAAAGTACAGACAGTCAGACACACACGAACACATAACCTCCCCCCCCCTACCCCACAGACACACACATATAGCCCACACATACACTAACACATAACCTTCCTCCACACACACACACACACACACACACACACACACACACACACACACACACACACACACACACACACACACACACACACACACACACACACACACACACACACACACTCACACATAACACACACACACACACACACACACACACACACACACACACACACACACACACACACACACACACACACACACACACACACACACACACTAATATAAATAATAAACATAAAATTGTTTTCGGTTCGGCTATCACTGCGTATTCAAATTTAATTTTGTTTTGTTTTAATTTTTGGTTAGGCTATCACCGCTGATAACCTATTTGTGTGTATTTCAACATTTTTGTTTTCGGTTAGGCCTATTTAAGTAAGTGAAGCGACCTGAAGGGAGTGAAGTGTTTTTAAAGTGAGTTTAGTGTTTTTAAAGTGAGTTAAGTGTTTTTAAGTGAGTGAAGTGAACTGAAGAAAGTGATCGTCACCATGCCTCGTGCCTGTACGAACTGCGCCGGTAGGTTTGGTGCTTCCATGTTTGCTCCTGCCGATCCACAAGTCTGCCGACTCTGCCAGCAACGAGGGGATTTGACAGCAAAATTGGATGAAGCCCTCAACAAGATCAACGCCCTCACCAGGAAGCTGGAATCACTCCAAGAGTTTGTAACACTCAACGTTGGAGTATCACTAACTCAAATTGTTTCAACTCCAGCATCCACCACCGCCCCAACGTCATCTGCCAACAATCCAACACCTGCAGTAGACACTGCAGCAGATGCTTCTGATGAACCTGAGCCGACATCAAACCAGGACAGCCGCCCTGTTCACCTTAGTCTCTCCCCCACTCCTCGTGCAAGAAGCCTGCTAGCACGAACAGTACCAACCCCTCGCCCCCGTTCTAACCACTCCTCTCCCCGACCTGTACGTAGAGTCCCGCCACCACAGGTTTCCGGATTTACACCAGTGAGGAACGGTGCACGGCCAACGCAGAAAAGGTCTCATCTACCAGTCACAATGTCCAACAGATTTGAGATATTGGTAGAGATGGAAGACGAACCAGAAGAGACCAGGCTCGTTGGGGATTCCATCCTACGAGGACAGGTCGAAGAGTTCTGCGACAGAGTCCCAAATCAACGAAAAAGATTTTGCATCCCAGGAGCTGGACTGGACGACATTGTGGAAGCCTTCGAAGATACCACAAAGGATGCAAATGAAAATACCCTTTTTGTCATCCATGCTGGTTCAAAATGACGTCATGCGCACCAGATCCGAAGAGTTGATGGAGAAATATCGCAAGATGAGCCAGCACTACAAAAACAAGTCAAGGAATATCATCATCTCAGGCATTCTCCCCAAGATCGACGCACCTGACAAATTCTACGACAAGGCTTTCAGCACAAATAGCCGACTAAAACATTTGTGTCTGAGGGAAGAAGTTGAATTCATCAACCTCTGGGACAACTTCTACAACCAGCCTACTCTGTTCCACAAGGATGGCACTCATCTAAACCCTGTGGGTTCAGCACGCATGGGTCGTCTCCTACACGAAGCAGTCCGCAGCCATGGATCAAAAAAACGCCATCCGAGAAGAAGCAGCAGTGACATAAATCATCCAACGCCAAGAAAAAAACAGAGGCAACCGAGGACCACCAGCGATAAGGACCGAAGACAGCGAGGACCGAGGACAGCCATGAACATAAATGTAGATCCGACAAGAACCAAAAATATTATTAAAGAGCGTTCCGTGAGTTCTAAAATAACAAATTTAAAGGTTTTCTATGCAAACGCTCGTAGCATACGCAATAAATTTTCAGATTTAGAGGAGCTAGTGTTTACAGAAAATTATGATGTGATTGGCATAACAGAATCTTGGCTCAATACAGAAGATAGAGACTTTTTAGCAGAGTATTCACTTCCCGGTTATGTAATGTTTGAGAAAAGCCGAATAAATCGAAATGGAGGTGGCGTTTTACTTTATATCAAAGAAAGTCTTAACCCTACCCTCTTGTCAAAACCTCAAATTGTGAACGTCGCCGCATCTTTTGTGCTAATAAAGAATAATAAAGGTACCAAAATAATACTTGCATTAATATACAGACCTCCAGCTCAATCAGTGCAAACTGACCGAGAAATTTACGACAAATTGCAGATGTAAGTAACTCACAAGATACCGTAATTTTTGGTGACTTTAATTTACCTGTGACCAAGTGGGGCGATACTCTTACTTCACACTCCGGACATGACTTGTATACGAACTTGCAAGAGAGTTCGCTTTATCAATTTGTTGGAACGCCGACCCGTGGTAATAACGTTCTTGACATTGTACTTGCAACAAAAGAAGAATTAATAGAGAATTTGAATGTTGGTGATGAATTCAGTAACAGCGACCATCGTACGATAACTTTCACTTTAAAGTTTACTAGTAACGAACCAAATAGTAGCATCGAAAAAGTCCCTAATTTCAAGAAAGCAAACTTCCATAAACTTAGAGCTATGTTTAAAGAAACTGACTGGAGCTTTTTAATTCACAATAACGACATAAATACATCTTGGAAGTTATTCGAAGCCACTTACCTAAAAGCAGTGCAAGACTGCATACCATCGAAAACTCGGCGTCCAGGCCATAATAATAAGCCCAAATGGTGGAATAAAGATATTTCAAACTGCCTGCTTGCTAAAAAATTTGCTAATGATAGATTAAAATCCTCACAAAATGACGAAGAACGGCTGAAATTTGTAGAGCTACGACGCAAAGCCAAAAAGTTAATTAAGCAAAGTAAAAAGACCTTAGAGTTACATATTGCGAATCAAAGTAAAACAAACCCGAAAGAATTCTATAGTTATATCAGAAAGAAAAAAGTCGTTACTTCAACTGTTGGACCGTTAGTCGATGAAAATGGAGAATACACCAAAGACGAAGAACAAATGAGTAATGCCCTCAATACCTTCTTTGCATCAGTTTTTACAACAGAAGACCTCAGTGATATCCCTACACCATCGCCGATTCAGATTGATAATTCAGATGTTCTAAGCAATATCACCGTTACAGAGAGAGAAGTATTGAATTGTTTAGATAAACTCAAGGTAAATAAAACGCCTGGACCTGATACAATCTCGCCTAGAGTTCTAAAGGAAGCTAAGGATGAGCTCTCTAAACCACTGACATTACTATTCAATAAATCCTTGCAGTCTGGAACTATGCCCGATCAGTGGAAGCTAGCCAACGTAACACCGATATTCAAAAAAGGCAGCAAATCCCTACCCAGTAACTATCGTCCAATTAGCTTAACCTCAGTTGTATGTAAAATGCTAGAAACGGTCATACGAGACAGACTCGTAAATCACTTAGAGGAAAATAACATACTTAAAGATACTCAACACGGCTTTCGTAAAAAACGTTCCTGTTTAACAAACCTCTTAGACTTCTTCCACGATATCCTCAACCTCTACGATGAGAGTAAAGCTGTAGATATTATACCTTGATTTTCAAAAGGCCTTTGACAAAGTTCCCCACAAACGTTTACTGCTAAAACTAAAAGCGCATGGAATACAAGACGGTGTGTTGAAATGGATAGAAAATTGGCTCAGCGACAGAAAGCAAAGAGTAGTCATAAACGGTAAGGCATCAAAATGGACCAATGTAAGTAGCGGGGTAACCCCAGGGATCGGTAATAGGACCAATTCTCTTTCTAATTTACATCAACGACATAGATGAGGTCCTCACCTGTACAATCTCAAAATTTGCTGACGATACAAAAATTGCAAATAGCGTACTCTCAAAAGAACAAGTTATCGATATGCAACACAATCTAGATACTTGTCATGTTGGGCCCAAATTTGGCAAATGAGTTTCAATGCGGATAAATGTAAAGTACTACATATCGGATACCTAAATGAGAAAGCAAACTAATTCGATGAATGGCACTCAGCTTAAGAATGTAAACAGAGAAACCGATCTGGGAGTAACAATATCGAGTAACCTAAAACCGAGTCAACAATGTTCAGAAGTTGTTAAGAAGGCAAACAAAATAATTGGCTTTATAGGCAGGTCATTTGAGCATAAATCCAAAGAAGTTATCCTAACCCTTTACAATTCCTTAGTCCGCCCTCTTCTGGTAATACTGCGTTCAATCCTGGTGCCCTTATTACCAAAAAGATATAAACAAGCTAGAACGAGTTCAACGTAGAGTTACCAAAATGATACCTAGCCTAAAGAACAAACCATACGAAGAGCGTCTTAGAGAATTAAATCTATTTCCTTTAACCCAGCGCAGATTAAGAGGTGACTTAATTCAAGTGTTTCAAAATTATCAAAGGCATCGACAATATGAACTGTAGTAAATACTTCACTATCGACCAATTCTAATTACACGCGGGGAAACTGTTGCAAAATTATTGTTAAATCGTTTAACTCACACAAATCTAAGAATGTCTTCTTCAATCAAGTTGTCAACTTGATGGAATGGGCTTCCCCGAAAACGTTATAGACTGCATCACCGTTGTTTCATTTAAATTCCGCCTAGACAAATATCTCGCATCAACCCGCGACTGACTGCGTTTGTAAATGAATAACTTTATTTTATCCCCCCCTCAGTTACTAACCCATCTGTCCCCTACTAACTTCCTAATCCTGCCACGGACATTAGTTCCAGGGCAGTAATTCCCTTTCCAATGTTCCCTTACCCACTCTAAACCACTGTTTGGACACTTGATCCTCAGTGTTTTGGAGGACAAGCAACCTAGAAGGGTCACTAGATCTGTTGTTGCTTGATTTCCTTTGTACTCCTTTGTACTCCTTTGTACACACACACACACACACACACACACACACACACACACACACACACACATACACGCACGCACGCACGCACGCACACACACACACACACACACACACACACACATCAAACACACACATAAACACGCATAAAGCACAGACACACACGAACACATAACCTCCCCCCCCCCCACCCTACCCCACAGACACACACATATAGCCCACACATACACTAACACATAACCTTTCTCCACACACACACACACACACACACACACACACACACACACACAAAGCAGACACACACGAACACATAACCTTCCTCCCCAAACATCCCCCACCACCACCCTCTCCACCCAAACCCTCTCCCTGACCCAAACAAATGATGTATACATGTTAGCCTGTCTGTCTGTCTCCCCGAAGAACACTATCAACACAAAACAACAACAACAACAACAACAACGACGACTCTACCATCCATTTATCTCCCGCTCAATGGCTGTATATATGGTAATGACGTCACATCCGGGCCGCGCTATATCCCCGGTTCCGTATGTAAATCCGTTTTGTGTCGGGTTCGTCATCAATCATCGGCCCTCTATCATCACCGCCGCTCTGATTTGTGGGTTTGTGGTCTTCGGGATTGGGAGATTAGTTTTTTTTTTTTTTTTTTTTTGGCCTTGGGTTATTTTATTTATTTATTACTAGTATTATTTTTAATTTTAATTCTTGGGTTATTTTTTTTATTTTTTATTTATTTATTCATTTGTTTGTGTTTTTATTCATGTTTTTTTTTGTCTTGGCTAGTGCGGTTGGTTTTGCTTGCTTAGCCTTACGTTGCTTTGTTGTGTGTGTCGCCTTCTGATTGTCGTGCTTGTATTCTACAGCTGTTTTCGCTAATGAATTCGTGTTGTATTTTTTTTTAGGAGTATACGTCTCTTGGTAGATGGATTGTATACTTAATTCGTGCCTTGTTATTTGGCTTTCTTCTTTTCTTTCAGTGTCGTTTGTGTGATTCTTTGACTTATGACCAGGTCTTAAAATCGACAAAGTAAAGGGGTGAATGTCTTAATTTTCATAACACTAATGGGAATAACAGTGTCAAAGTAGATCAGTGATATTTTGCATTGGTATCAGCAATTAGACTGGTAATAGATAAATTCAATTATGTATACAACTAACTTCGTAAGCTGCGCGACCAGTGTTAATTGACGATAGGTAAAAGTTGACGGAAAAGGTGCTCGTGTGGTACCGGCGCAGAAGGTCAGAACAAGTGAGGCAGATTTATATTTTACCATGTTTGACTTATTACATTTATCTGTTCTACACAATACTTTCATCTGTTGGTAAATGCTCACCTGTAAATAATTCGCTAATAATTACGCACCTCCCCACACTCACTCTCTCTCTCTCTCTCTCTCTCTCTCTCTCTCTCTCTCTCTCTCTCTCTCTCTCTCTCTCGCTCTCTCTCTCTCTCTCTCTCTCTCTCTCTCTCTCTCTCTCTCTCTCTCTCTCTCTCTCTCTCTCTCTCTCTCACAAGCACATCCACCCATGATATTATATTAATTTTACAATATACAGTAATTGTAGACACGAACGAACGCACACTTGTGAGACTACATACAATTTACACCTTTCATTAAGAAGAAACAAGCGTGTGCCTTGCGGTAATTCATGTGATTATAGCCAAACACACACACACACACACACACACACACACACACACACACACACACACACACACACTCTCTCTCTCTCTCTCTCTGTTGATTGTGCCACTGGATGGTCCCCGTTAAGAATGGCCATAACTGCTTGGGGTGATAAATTGTATAAAACAGCTCCCAAGACCCCTCTGATGGATGGATGCTGGGGGGGAGGGGGGGGGGGGCTGAGGGGGACAATGGCTGGTCAACAGGTTCAGGAGGGAGTGTGGGGGGGGGGAGTGGGGAGTAGGGATTGGGTTGGGGAATGGCTCAACAGGTTCAGGAGGGAGGAGGGTGGAGGTGGGAGTGGGTTGAGAGTGGGGGAGTGGGATTAGGGAAGTGGGGAGTGGGTTGGGGAATGGCTCAATAGGTACAGGAGGGAGGCGGATGGGAGTGGGGAGTAGGGATTGAGTTGAGAAGTAGGAAGTGGGATTAGAAAGTGT
>CM064503.1:4478457-4482566 GCA_032716605.1 Paralithodes platypus | reverse complement strand
TTAAAATTACATGCTCGCTATCGCTCGCCAGGGAAAAATCGACACCTAAATGGCACGTAAGGTCTTAATATTGACAAAGAATTGGGGCTTAAAGTCTTAACATTGCCAAACTAATGGGCCAAACGTCATACAATCTTTAAAAACAACAAAATTCAATGGGGCTAAACACGAGGTAGAAGGGGTGCCAGAAAAACCAGCCCATCTCCCCTTAAAAGATTGGTCAGTTTTAGTCGTGTTCGGGACCGGTATATATATATATATAGTTTCTTAGTGCTATCTTGACTCTTTCAGTATTTGATTGCAGATACATTTATACGATTTAATGAAGCTTAGGACGTGGTATGTATGGTACGGTAAGGGGTAAGAGGAGGTATTTAGTTTGTTCCCTAGGCCTCCATCAAGCTTAAAATTACCCCCCCTTGAGTCCCTTTCAAGATAAATTTGTACATTTTTCGGTAGAAAAATTTCCCGGCCGAAGGCCGATTACTCTTAAATTACAGGCTCGCTATCGCTCGCCATGATACAATTGACACCTGAATTGCACGAAAGGTCTTAATATGGGGTGAAAGTTCTTAAAATCGCTAAACTAATGGGGCAAACGTTTTATAATATCAAAAGCAATGGGGCTAAACATGAGGGAGAAAGGGGTCAAGAAAAAAATCCGTCAAGTGGAGATCTCCCCTTAAAAGGATTGATGGTGATAGTCCGGTAGCCTTTTTTTCATTGTTAGACGTCCCTCCTAAGCTGAATAAAATCGTCTAATAGTTGGCCAGCAGCATATAGTGAAAAGGGTATTGCCGGTACTGAAAGGGTTTGAGTACCTATGTGACTGTTATTACCGTACTATCATCATCTCAAAACCCTTTAACTCATTCTCACTCTTACACTCACTCACTCTCTCTATCTTTCTCATTCTCTCTCTCTCTCTCTCTCTCTCTCTCTCTCTCTCTCTCTCTCTCTCTCTCTCTCTCTCTCTCTCTCTCTCTCTCTCTCTCTCTCTCTCTCTCTCTCTCTCTCTCTCTGTCTTAAAATCGCTACACTACTGGGGCGAACATCATAAAATATCAAAACTAGTGGGGCTAAACATGAGGAAGAAGGGAGTCTAGAAAAATGACATGCCTCCCCTTAATAAGCCCGTAGATCTCAACCCGTGTCCAATCAACCAGACCCAATTAATGCAAGTCAACCCAGTGTCCAATCAACCAGACCCAATCAATGCAAGTCAACCAGTGTCAAATCAAATACCCCCAACTACGCTAAAGCACACTTACCGAACTTAAGGGGAGATCTCCACTTGAGGGATTTTTTTTTCTTGACCCCCTTTCTCCCTCATGTTTAGCCCCATTGCTTGTGAGATTTAAAGACGCTTGCCCCATTAGTTTGGCGATTTTAAGAACCCTCGCCCCATTTCTGTCAATTTTAAGACCATTCGTGCCATTTAGGTGTCGATGTTTTCCTGGCGAGCGATAGCGAGCCTGTAATTTAAGGGGAACCGGCTTTCAGCCGGGACATTTTTCTACCGAAAAATGTACAAATTTATCTTGAAAGGGGGTCAAGGGGGAGTAATTTTAAGCTTGATGGAAGTCTAGGGAACAAACTAAAAACCTCCCCTTAACCTGAACTATCTTAACCCTTTCTGTACCGGTGACGTCTCTTTTATTTGCATCTAGTTATATTTAGACGATTTTGTGAAGCTTACGAATAATCTGTGGTAGTGAATTTGTTAATCAAGATAGTTCGAAGCCTGTTTTATGTCAGAAGCTGAATGCAATCCTGTAATAGTAGCCAGCGTAATATGAAGCGGATGTACACAGCCATAACTCAGGTGTCTGGGTGAAGGGGGCTGCCAAGGAGACGGAAACACACACAACACACACACACACACACACACACACACACACACACACACACACACACACACACACACACACACACACACACACACACACACACACACACACACACACACACACATAGCCAAGGATTTTCCTAAAACAAAGAATGATTGGTTTGGTGCTAGATGTTATAAAGCTAAAGTTGAACATGATAGGTTATGGAAACGCTATAGAAGACACAAGAGTGATCAATCTTACGAGAGGTATAAACTACCAAGAAATAACTACACCAAAGTGAGGAGACAGGAGGAGAAGGATTTTGAGAGAGGGGTGGTTATGAAGAGCAAAGATGATCCCAACATATTATATGGATTCATAAATAAGAGAACTAAAGTGAAGGAAAAGATCCAAAGGATCGTTCACAATGGAGAAATATTTGAGGAGGAGGAAAAAATGAGTGAGGTTTTTAATGCAAAATTTCGATCGGTGTTTGTGTCAAGAAAAATAATGATGGTGATGATGCTTATAAGAATCCAATACAGAGACCAGTCATGCCCATGAAAGATATTATTATAAAAAGGGATGAAGTAAAGGACTGCATGTTAGACCTAAATAAAAGAAAGGCTATGGGGCCGGATCAGATTTCTGGGTGGATGTTGAGTGAATGTGCAGAGGAACTAAGCTTTCCCATAACAGAGATTTTTAAAAAGTCTTTGTCCCAAGGCAAGCTACCCGAGGTGTGGAAGGCTGCTGATATTGTACCGATATACAAGAAAGGACCGAAAGAAGATGCAAATAACTACAGACCCGTGTCTTTGACTAGTGTTGTAGTAAAACTGCTTGAGAAATTGATCAGGAAATTTTGGATTTGTCACCTCGAGGAGAACCATTTACTATCGGATTGTCAGTTTGGTTTTAGGTCGAATAGGTCATGTGTGTCAAATTTGCTGAGCTTCTATGATAGAGTGATTGAAATTATGCAAGAACGAGACGGATGGGCAGATTGTGTATTTTTAAATTTCAAAAAGCTTTTGATAAAGTACCCCATAAAAGGCTTCTATATAAACTTGAAATGTGTGGAGGAATCACCGGTTGGACTCTTAAAATGGATGAAGGATTTCTTAACCGGGAGGAAAATGAGAACCATCATAAGAGGGAAATATTCATCATGGAGTGATGTGATAAGTGGAGTGCCCCAGGGCTCAGTGTTGGCCCCATTGATGTTTTTTAATTTTTATAAATGATCTGCCTCTTGGAATTAGCAGCTATATTAACATGTTCGCCGATGACGCAAAATTAGTAAGGAAAGTGGTTGATAACAATTGCTGTAAAATGCTCCAGGAGGACATCAATAAGCTGTATCAATGGAGCCGAATGTGGAAAATGGAGTTCAACATTGATAAATGCCACGTGATGGAGATGGGAGACGGCCAGGGAAGACCCCATGGGGAGTACAGTATGGGCGATGTAAGGTTGGAAAAGTCAGAGAAGGAAAAAGACTTAGGAGTTGTAGTGAACAGGAGGTTAGATCCCGGTGACCATATCAATAACTTGGTAAATAAGGCATATTCGTGGTGGGCTAATATTAGGGTAGCGTTTAAATTCCTAAATGAAGACATGGTGAAGATATGAATAACACAGTTTTTAAGGCCTAGCCTGGAGTATGCAGTGGTTGTATGGAATCCACATATGAAAAAACACATAAGTAAGCTAGAGAAAATTCAGCGTGTGATCACAAGATGGGTGCCAGGGTTAAAAAACTTACAATATGAAGACCGGCTGTGTCACCTGGGGATTCCCTCACTTGAACAGAGAAGGGAGAGGGGAGACATGATAGCTTTATTTAGGTGTGTTCACGGAAAGGAATATATTGATCAAACAAATTTTGTTTGGCCAGCGGTGGGGAGGACGAGAGGACATGACTATAAACTGTTGAGGAGGAGAGCTAGGAAGGATGTTAGGAAGTTTGGTTTTCCAGATAGAATGGTTGAGAAGTGGAATAAGTTACCAAACGACCTAGTGTGTGCACAAAGTATTCAAGCTTTTAAAGTAAATTATGATAAGTTAAAGGCTAACTGGACACTACGAGAGTAATCTCAATCCTGTAAAATACAATTAGGTAAATACAATTAGGTAAATACACACACACACACAGTAAGGGGGAAGATATATACTGTAGATAGATAAATTATATTAAATGTTATATATATGCATTGGTACTGCAAAGGTTAATCCAACAGTACGGTATTGCTTGATTAGCCACTGGTTGAAAGC
>CM064503.1:4448457-4473457 GCA_032716605.1 Paralithodes platypus | reverse complement strand
GATTCCAGACCAGACCAGATGGCTGGAGTAAAGTAGGAAAGAAGAGCAATTGGACAGAGGAAGAACAAGTGGAGACGGGAGAAGTGTTGAATTTCACTACAAATACCACAAATATACTCCATGGACTGCACACTTGGAGCAGAAATAGTTTGGGGCTATGTGTGTATTGTGTACATCTCGCAAGACTACACCGATATTCGCGTGTTGGGGGAGAAAATGCGAGTGTTACGAAATGCAGTGTTCAAAATTTTTATATATTTTCCGACTAGCCCTTCTGAGTGGAGAGGTGGGGGCTGGAGGATGGTTTGATAGATAGACAGTGTGCTAGATGGGATAGATATAGATGAATGTATATAGATATAGATTAGTAGGTGTATGGTTTTATTATAAATGCCGGTATGTATATATTAACCCGTTCAGTACCGGTGACGTCCTTTTCTTTCCATTCTGGCAACGAGGGGGCGGCGCGCTCTTCGGTGCCGCTAGAAGTGTGGCGAACTCATCACAAGGTATCACAAGGTATCTAGATGATTATATTCAGCTTAGGAAGGACCTCTAACAATTAAAAAGTTAGACTATCTCATTTAATCTTTGGAGCTACCACGGATCTTTCCAAATGTAAATATAATCGTCTTATATTGTCCAGAACATGATGAAAACAGACATCACCGGTACTGAACGGGTTAATGGAATACAATAATGTTCGATTTACCGTTAATGTATATAAGAGTACATAGCCTATATACGAGAGAGAGAGAGAGAGAGAGAGAGAGAGAGAGAGAGAGAGAGAGAGAGAGAGAGAGTATATTACATGAGGGGAGGGAGAGACAACGAGAAAGTTATGAGTATATCCCCTAAAGAAGAATAGGAGTACAAAGGAAATTAAGCAACAACAGGTCCAGCGACCCCTCAAGGCTGCTTGCCGTGAAAAAATCGACCCCTAAATGACACGAAAAGTCTTACTGTTGACAAAGAAAAGGGGCGAAAGGTCTTAAAATCGCCAAACTAATGGGCCGAACGTCTTGAAATCTGGAAACTAATGGGGTTAAACATGAGGGAGAAAAACCAACCATCCCCTCTTTACAGAAAATAATCAAACTCTTTCTTATAACTTTTGTGAGATATGTCCTACTTTAAGGGGAGGTATTTAGTTTCTTCCCAAGAACTCCATCAAGCTTAAAATTACACCCCCTAGACCCCCTTTCAAGATAAATTTGTACATTTTTCGGTAGAAAAATTTCCCGGCCGAAGGCCGGTTCCTCTCAAATTACAGGCTCGCTATCGCTCGCCAGGAAAAAAATCGACACCTATATGGCACGAAAGTTCTTAAAATTGACAGAAATGGGGCGAAAGTTCTTAAAATCGCCAAACTAAAGGGGGCGAGCGTCTTAAAATCTAAAAAGCAATGGGGCTAAACACGAGAGAGAAAGGGGTCCAGAAAAAAATCCCTCAAGTGGAAATCTCCCCTCAAGTGACATATTTCCTATTATGAATGAAATGTTTAGTGGACCCGAAAGGTAGGAGCGATTCCATGGATGCGTGGGTTAAATAGTCGTTTCCTGGTCTGGGCAACGAGATGACATGGGTTCGAAGCCTTATTGATGAGTTGAATTGGTGTTTTGAGTTGGTTCGTCAAAAATAATAATAATAATAATAAAAAAAAAAAAAAAAAAAAAAAAAAAAAACACACACACACACACACGGTACTGGGGTTCTCGAAAATGGGCACCAGTCTTGAAAATTGACTTGACTTGCAGTGTGCTGGCTTAATAATCCAGAAGGGTTGATAGCCTCTGAAGTCCTATTTTAACTCGGTAAGAAAAACCAATAAGCCTCTTAAGTCCTATTTTAACTAAGTAAGACGAACCGATATTCCTCAATCACACCACTCTCCGTTTTCTTTAGGGTCACTTCTACCTTCTTCTTCTTCCCGTACAACTCCTCAAACGGTCCTTCCTAACTTTGATCAACTCCCATCTTTAAGGGGAGGTATTTAGTTTCTTCCCTAGAACTCCATCAAGCTTAAAATTACACCCCCTAGAACCCCTTTCAAGATAAATTTGTACATTTTTCGGTAGAAAAATCGGCCGAAGGCCGATTCCTCTCAAATTGCAGGCTCGCTATCGCTCGCCAGGAAAAAATCGACACCTAAATGGCACGAAAGTTCTTAAAATTGACAGAAATGGGGCGAAAGTTCTTAAAATCGCCAAACTAAAGGGGGCGAGCGTCTTAAAATCTAAAAAGCAATGGGGCTAAACATGAGACGGAAAGGGGTCCAGAAAAAAATCCCTCCAGTGGATATCTCCCCTCAAGAGTAATGTACAAAGTTTTGGGAGTGGAGTAGTAGCTGTGTGAGTGGAAGGGGAAATGTGGGTGTGGAGTGTGGTGTAGGTGTGACAGTGGGGGTGTGGAGAGGGTAGGTGTGGAAGTGTGGGGGGTGGAGAGTGAGTGTGAGTGGAAGTGTCGGTGTGGATTTAAGTGGAAGTGTGGGTGTGGATTTAAGTGGAAGTGGAGGTTTGGTGTGAGTTCAGCCATATTAATTTGCCAACATACTGGTAATAATTTGCACTATACCCTGTTCCAAATAAGTAGGCCAACACTCCTGCAACATTAACCCCTATTGCAACATTAACCCCTATTGCAACATTAACCCCTATAACTCACAAAACGACTTGAAGTAATCGAGCTGACATTTCTACCGTTTGGGAAGGGTCAGCCAGGGAATACGTGTGGAAAATGTACAGCCCATTTGCTCTGGCCTACCTATCCGGAACAGTGCATAGTATCAGCGATTACACTGAAGGAAGGGTAGTTTATCAGACAGAATATCTACTAAACTGTAATATTTACTAAACCAGATTTACCGTGGCCGTTTTTGGGGGATATTATTTATTTTTTTAGTTTCCTCGCTAGACCTCCATCAAGCTTAGAAATATACCCCCTAGACCCCCTTCAAGATAAATGTGTACATTTTTCGGTAGAACATTTTTCCGGCCCAAGGCCGGTTTCTCATAAAATTGACACAGAAATGGGGCGAAAGGTCTTAAAATCGACAATCTAATGGAAGGAACGTCTTACAATTTCAAAACTAATATGCTAAACACGAGGGAGAAGGAGGTCCAGAAAAAGCGAGTAGTGCGGTACCCCCTCTTAAAACCGCTCATCTGCGAAAACGTTGTCAATAAAGTGCTCCTCCTCATAATATGGTGTCTCTATAATTTAATCATTCTGTCCACTGTTCCAATTAAATGTAGCATCCACTTTCAAGAGCTTGGCTGTAGAGGAAAGTGCTGAACGAGGCGGCGTGAATGTAAAGGTTTTGTACACGAGTCTTAAGGGGGGTCACCTGCTTTTGTTTTTTTCATCTTTCTCTCATTTTCTCTCTTTCTCTGGCTTGTATCCATTCGAATGCCCCAGTCAGCCAACTTTTTAAAGACGTTTATCCCCATCCAGGGGTCGATTTTTGTTCCTGGCGAGCGATAGCGACCCAGCATTGCATGAAGAAATCCGGCTCCGCCGGAGACATTTTTCTATCGAAAAATGTAAAAATTTAGCTTGCTGTAAAAAAATAAATATATATATATATATATATATATATATATATATATATATATATATATATATATATATATGCTGGCTCGCTGCCGCTCGCCAAGATAATATTGACACCTGCATGGGGGTAAAAGTCTTAAAACAGTAGGCTGAATGGGGCCGAATGGATACAAGCCAAAGAGAGAGGGAGAAAAAGGGAATACAAAAAAAAACGAGGTTGGGTGCCCCCTTAAGAAGTTTTCTTTATTATAAGGGTAGACAATTATAATGATGTTGGTCGATGGGTTTTAGACACCACCATTATAATGATGTAGGATGTTTGTTTTAGGCGGACGGATGTTGTTTTAATAATTACATTGTTCTTTCCTTAAGGGAGCCCACCTCGCTTTTTTTTTTCTCTCTTTCTTTCCCTCTCTCTTTGGCTTATATCCATTCGGCCCCATTTAATCTACTATTTTAAGACGTTTACCCCCATCCAGGTGTCAATATTTTCCTGGCGAGCGGTAGCAAGCCTGCATATACATATTTTTTGTTTTGACATCAAGCTAAATGTGTACATTTTTCGATAGAAAAATGTTTCCGGCGAAGCCGGATTTCTCCATACGATGCAGGCTCGCTATCGCTCGCCAGGATGAAATCGACACCTGGATGGGGATAAACGTCTTAAAACAGTTGGCTGAATGGGGCCGAATGGATACAAGCCAGGGAAAGAGAGAAAAAGAGAGAAAGATAAAAAAAAGCCGGTGACCCCCCTTAAGGCGGTGTCACAAGATAAATGTTTCCGTCGACTTTTCCGAGCAATTGTAGTCTGACAGAAACGCAGTTATTTCGGAATTCAGCCACTTAGCATATTCTACATTCAATCTAGTTTCCGATCCCAATGCGAAAGATCCTCGAGAGAGAGAGAGAGAGAGAGAGAGAGAGAGAGAGAGAGAGAGAGAGAGAGAGAGAGAGAGAGAGAGAGAGAGTCCATCGAAAATTGCCGGAAAATGCGCTCGTGTGACACCACCTTTAAGGGGAGATGGACTGGTTTTTCTGGCACCCCTTCTCCCTTGTGTTTAGCCTCATTGTTGTTGTTTTTTTAAAGACGTTCGGCTCATTAGTTTGGCGATTTTAAGACTTTACGCCCCATTTCTGTGTCAATATTAAGACCTTTCGTGCCATTTAGGTGTCGATTTATTCATGGCGAATTTTAAGAATAACCGGCCTTGGCCGAGAAAATGTTCTACCGAAAAATATACAAATTTATATTGAAGGGGGGGGGGGGGGTTCTAAAGGGTGTTTTTGACAGCTTGATGGACGTCTACGAAGGAAATAAATAAATAAATAAATAAAACATAAATACGTCCGTCTGCCCTTAACCCCTTGAGGACCTAAGAGGCTATTCCAAGCTACAGTATACCGTATATTGGTTAACATTAGGCTATTTCAAGAGGTTTAGGAAGGATCTCTAGGAACATAGGACGTACAGATTATTATTATGATGCCAACATATTGTTCCAAAACTGAATTAAAATGTGGGATCATAAATACAATTGAAAAAACGCACCATCGAATACTGAAAAGGTTAATGATACGTGTATGTAGTATATGTATGTATGTATAATATATTGTATGTATATAATATTATATACAGTATATATATATATATATATATGTTAGTAAAGCCAGGTAATACATTTTCTTTAATACATACGAGGTTGAAAGAAATGGCAATTTCTGTGTTGGAAATTTTATTATTCAAAGTTTCCAGGTCTCTGATGAGTTTTCGCTGGGTGGCAGGAAGTAGATGAAGGAGATGAGCAAAATTCATGGTGGTACAGGGTTACATAAATGTACATGATGATACAGGATATACGACGCGTTTCACTGGACAACCAGCATTATCAAGTAAGGGTAGAATTATATAAAAGGTAAACAGGAAGGGTATATATAGAGGGTGGAGGATCTGAGGAGGCGAAAATCAGGGGGCAAAAGTCTCCTATTGGTGGAGGGGTATTCTAGGAGTGCAAAAGGGGGAACCGCTTCACGCAGGCGCACTGGATGCGGGATGGTGTTGGTCGGGTGGCGGGGTCAAAGCTGATTGGCTGCGTGTCGAGGGGCGTGGCCTAAGTTGTGTGGTCCGTGTGGCGCCGGCGGAAGACGAAGCTGAAGGAGGTAGCGCGGGGGGCTGCGTCAAGGGCACCGGGGGGCGAGGAGGGGCGTTTGGTCCTTTGAATAATAAAATTTCCAACGCAGAAATTGCCATTTCTTTCAACCTCGTATGTATTAAAGAATATATATATATATATATATATATATATATATATATATATATAGAGAGAGAGAGAGAGAGAGAGAGAGAGAGAGAGAGAGAGAGAGAGGGCGGGAGGCAGACTTTAATATATAAACCATACAAACAGGCTAACTGATAGAGACAGACTGACAGACAGACAGGAAGACAGATGGACGGACATACATAAAAAGATTAATTGAGAGGGAGAGACAGAGAGGGATAAAGAAATTGGGAAGGATAAATTAAACGTAACCTAAATGAGAATGGAGGAGGCTTAGCTCGGAAGTGAGTTACGTATGAGACGAAGAGTGATGGCGAGAGAGAGTGAGAGTGAATGTGGGAGTGTGAGTGTGTGAGTGTGTGTGTGTGAGTGAGCGAGTGAGTGAGAGATTGGAAAGAATCAAGGAAGTGTAACCTAAATGAGAATGGAAGAGCCAAGATAAGAAATGAGTCGAGTATAAGAGGAAGAGTGATTGTGTGTGTGAGAGAGAGAGAGAGAGAGAGATAAGATATGAGTTTATAGGAAGAGTGATGGCTTGGAGAGGGTTACCGCGAACGAAGACGAACTGCAGGAAACTAATGATAATAAAAGTAAGATGGATGGAACAGGACTATAAAAATGAAAGTTCCAGTCAACCAGTCAGGCAAGCAGGCAGTCAGTCAACCAGTCAGTCAGTCAGTCAGTCAGCCAGCGGTCAGTCAGTCAAGTCATTCAGTCAGTCAGTCGATCAGCCAGTCAGTCAGTTGGTCAGCCAGTCAGTCAGTTGGTCAGTCAGTCAGTCACTCAGTCAGTCAGCCAGTCAGTCAGTTGGTCAGCCAGTCGGTCAGTCAGTCAGTCAGTCAGTCAGTTGCCAAATCTGGAATCCCTAAAAATGCAGGTGGACATGGAAAGGTAATATATATACTGGTGTTATTTGACATACCGGTATATACCGTATTACCCTGAAGATGTCTTGAGAGAATAGACGAAAGCTTGGTGTTCCAATGTTTCTATTTTTCTAGCGAGTTTTACTACATATATCGGTATAGGCTATATAGAGCGATCTCGAAACATTTGCCCATAGGGAATTATATATATATATATATATATATATATATATATATATATATATATATATATTTATATATATAAATATATATATATATTATATATAATATATATATATAACGAAAAAGACTAAGAAACCAAAAGGGTGATGCTTGAAGAGACAGAGGAGGGGCTGAGGGAGGGATGGTCGGTAGTAAGGGAAGATAGCGAGCACCTGGGACGACTAGGGGAGGAGAGAGGAAAGGGAAGTGGGGGAAAGAGAGAGAGAGTGAGGAGATTGGAAGGTGGGTGAGGGAGTGGTAAACGATGGTGGCGAGAGAGAGAGAGAGAGAGAGAGAGAGAGAGAGAGAGAGAGAGAGAGAGAGAGAGAGAGAGAGAGAGAGAGAGAGAGAGAGAGACCACCCCAAGTATTTATATATATATATATATATATATATATATATATAAAAGACGAAGGGTTTTCAAAGACTACATTACGTAAAACACACTTCAAAGTTAGGCACGGAGGAGGGGGAAAGTTGGAACTTCTTTTTATTGCATTTTTGTTAGCCCCCTTTATAGTCAGTATGTGATATATTTTACATTTTTCTCTCTCTCTCTCTCTCTCTCTCTCTCTCTCTCTCTCGTACGTATGTTATTACCTAGCATACATAATTACGTTAGTTGCAAATAGAAAAGTAAATGCCTCCAAAATATCGATGGAGAAAAAGGAGAGGTTAAACACGAGGGAGAAGGGGGTCAGTAATATCCAACCAGCCCCTCTTAAGGGGAGGTATTTAGTTGGTTCCCTAGACCTCCATCAAGCTTAAAATTACACCCCCTTGAGTCCCTTTAAAGATAAATTTGTACATGTTTCGGTAGAAAAATTTCCCGGCCGAAGGCCGGTTCCTCTTAAATTACAGGCTCGCTGTCGCTCGCCAGGATAAAATTGACACCTGAATGACACGAAAGGTCTTAATATGGGGTGAAAGTTCTTAAAATCGCTAAACTGATGGGGCAAACGTTTTATAATATCAAAAGCAATGGGGCTAAACATGAGGGAGAAAGGGGTCAAGAAAAAAAAAATCGAGTGGATATCTCCCCTTAATATTATGCAGAGCGACATAGTTTCATATTTTTTCGCATTTGATGTGCCGATAAAGGAGCAAATTTACCGTCAGCTTGAGATTGTATACAGCTTAGGAAGGAACTGTGGGAATGTTAAGGATGCAGACTAAACCGACGATCTCAATTAACCCGCTGACTTCCATATGCCCTGCCTCATGTGCATACAATCGTCTAATAATAGCCCAAAACAGAAAGGAAATGCGTCATCGGATTTCCCAAAGGTTAAAACGAAATTCGAAACGTTGACAGAATGCATATAAACACCACAGGGGGAGGAGCACTTTCTGGACAACGTTTCGCAGCTATAGTTTCTTCAGGTCGTTAGTAACCTGCAGAAGCTATCGCCGAAACCTTGTCCACAAACTACTCCTCCTCATGTGGGGTTTCTATTCAAGTTGGCAACGTTTCGGATTTCGTTTAAGGGGAGGTTTTTAGTGTGTTTCCTAGACTTCCATCAAGCTTGAAATGACACCCCCTTGACCCCCTTTCAAGATAAATTTGTACATTTTTCGGTAGAAAAATTTCCCGGCCGAAGGCCGATTCCTCTTAAATTGCAGGCTCGCTATCGCTCGCCAGGAAAAAATTGACACCTAAATGGGACGAAAGGTTTTAAAAGTGACATAAATTGGGTGAAAGGTCTTAAAATTGCCATACTAATGGGGCGAACGTCTTAAAATCTCAAAAGCAATGGGGCTAAACATGAGGGAGAAGGGGGTAAAGAAAAAAGTCCCTCAAGTGGATATCTCCCCTTAAGCGTTTGGGAAATCCGATGACGCATTTCTATTCTGTTTTGGGGCTGTTTTAATTAGACTATTTTATTCAGATTAGGAAGGGTCTATGGAAATCAGCGGGTTAATTGAGGCAGTCGGTTAGTGTGCATCCTTACAATTCCCACAGATCCTTCCCAAGCTTTATAAAATCGTCTACTGAGAGCCAGAAGGAAGGATCGAAATACGCAGTAACAGAGGAAATGAAAAACCCAAAACTTTTTGAACAACTCTCTACCACCTTTCCCCATTGACGTCAGTCCCACCATTATTATAAGGAGGTAGCCCCCCCCCCCCCCCATCCACACACACACACACACACACACACACACACACACATACACACATACACACATCCTCCGCTACTACTGATGGTGGAGGTATTGTGTAATGGGGGTAGGGTTTATTCTTGGGTCTATTTATGTATTTAATTATTTTCAGTTTCCTTTGCTAGACCTCTATGAAGCTTAACCCCCCCTTTCGATATAATTTTTTACATTTATCGGTAGAGAAATATACCTTTGGCTAAACTTACAGGAAGGTGCTAATGTTGAACATGAAACATTCGCCAAACTAATGGGGCTAAACATGGGGGAGAAGGGGGGCCAGAAAACAACAATCCCCCCCACCCCCCTTTAAGGGATTGGTATCTATGGGGAGACACATTAGTAGGGGAAGGAGGACACGTGTAGGCCTATTATAGGGCATTGTTAGGGTTAGGGTTATCATCCTTGTTGGTGTTGTTGTTGTTGTTGTTGGTGTTATTGATGTTATTGTTGTTGATGTTATTGTTGTTGATGTTATTGTTGTTGATGTTATTGTTGTTGTTGTTATGGTTGTTGTTGTTGATGTTATTGATGTTATTGTTGTTGTTATGGTTGTTGTTGATGTTATCATTGTTATTGTTGTTATCATTGTTATTGTTGTTATCATTGTTATTGTTGTTATCATTGTTATTGTTATTATCATTGTTGTTGATGTTATCATTGCTGTTATTGTTATTGTTGTTATTATTATTGTCGTTGTTGTTGTTTTGTTAGATGAGTTTCTATTAAGCTGCTCCTCTTAACAGTATATTATTCAATTTACGAAGGTTTACCCATAGGCAGGGGAAGATTTTTTTTTTTTTTTTTTTTTTTTTTTTTCCCCCTCCAAAGTTTAGTATGGTTTGGCAATCCTAATTAACTATATTGAAGCTATAATGTGTTCCAATGTCTACATTATCCCCCACGGTACTGTACCGGCGACGTCTGTTTTATATTGGATTTCAGCTACATTTGGTCGATGTTAAGGGAGCCCACCTCGTGTTTTTTTCTCTTTCTCTCCCTCTCTCTTTGGTTTATATTCATTCGGCCCTATTCAGTCTACTGTTTTAAGACGTTTACCCCCATTCAGGTGTCAATATTTTCCTGGCGAGCCAGCATGTACAGTATATATTTTTGTTTTGACAGCAAGCTAAATTTCTACATTTTTCGATAGAACAAAGTCTCCGGCGAAGCCGGATTTCTCCATACAATGCTGGTTCGCTATCGCTCGCCAGGAAGATATCGACACCTGGATGGGGATAAACGTCTTAAAATAGTTGGCTGAATGGGGCCGAATGGATACAAGCCAGGGAAAGAGAGAAAATAAGAGAAAGATAAAAGAAAGCCGGTGACTCCCCTTCATAAGCTTAGGCGTGTAAAGCGGGGGCGAATATCAACCAGTGGCTCCAAGATGGCGGAGGATGGCCGATATCTGTTACCATAGGGTCTCTAATAAAAAAAAAATATATAAATAAATCCATAAATGTGATCAATACAACTATAATAAAAGAGCGCCCCTAATGGTCATTCATTTATGGTTGCACAATTTCAATTTCCGGATCGACTATTGGAAACCAGTATTTTATAGAAAGTTGCCACATCATTGAGGAGAGTGGGTTTTTTTTTTTTTTTGTATTATGTATATTATATATAATGTATTATATATTTTCTTTAGTTTGCTCCCTATAGACCGCCATCAAGCTTCAAAATATACCCCCCAAGACCCCGTTCGAGATAAATGTGTACATTTTGCCTCGCCCCAATTACAGGGTAGCGCAGAATTGTTGTTAACCTACCCCAATTTTTTTTTTTTTTTTTTTTATGTGGATGAGGGAGACAAAATGCAAAATTGCCTGTGACGAGTGCCTCCCCCAGAGTTAAAAGAGTGACAGGGCCAAAATCAATTAACGTTCCATCCAAAATGTCTGGACACACGGAGTTTGAAACAATTTAAGTCATAGGATGAGGGAAAGATGGATTCAGGGAGAGAGTTTCAGAGCTCAACTGTTGAATAGAAGAATCATTGGGAGTAACGTTTCACTCTTGAGTTGGAGAGGTGTACAGAGTAGGGGTGGGATTGTATTGCAAGACGGGTACTACGTACCCTACGTGGTATGCACTGAGAGAGCTCTGAGGAACACTGATTATTATAGTAGCGATAGAATAGCGAGAGACATGCAATATTGCGGCGAAGAGAGAGAGATTGCAGAGAGTCGGTGAGTGGGCGGGAATTAATGATACGAAAGGCTTTCCTTTCTACTTTGTCTAGAAGTGCTGTGTGAGAGGGTCCTCCCCACACATGTGAACAATACTCCATACAAGGACGCACTGTGGCCCTTTACAGAGCAAGAAGCTGTGCAGGGGTAAAAGAACCCTTGAGGTGGTTGAGCACCCCCCAAAGTCTTGAAATCACAAAACTAATGGGGCTAAGCATGAGGGAGAAGGGGGTCCAGAAAAAAAAAATGCTGTAAGTGAAAATTTGGCCTTAATGGGAACTACGGATACCTTCCTCGTTCTAATAATGATATTGCTTTGACTGAGAGCCTACTTTAGTGTGTGTGTGTGTGTGTGTGTGTGTGTGTGTGTGTGTGTGTTCTCGTGTTAGCATCTAGTTTGTGGAAGTTTGGGTACATACTTGGCTGGTTTTTATGAACACTTGCCAGCGCCATCACCACCATCAACACCAATAGCATCATTAAGGGTAGATTCTTTGTTTCTTCCCAACACCTCTATCAAGCTTAAAGAAAATACTCCCAAGAACCCCCCCCCCCCTTTCAGATAAATATGTACATTTTTCGGTAGACAACATTTCCCGGCCAAAGGCCAGTTCCTCCTAAATTATAGGCTCGCTATCGCTCGCCAGGAAAAAATTGACACCTAAATTCCACGAAAGGTCTTAAAATTGACGTACATGGGGGCGAAAAGTCTTAAAATCGCCAAACTTATGGGGCTAACGTCTTAAAATATATAAGCTAATGGGGCTAAGCATGAGGGAGAATGTGATCTAGAATACTTGCCACCACCTCTTAACACCACTGCCACCAATAGCATCATAATTACTATACCCTGTTCCTAGTAACTAGGCACAAACTCTTGAACATTAAGGGGAGGTTTTTAGTTTGGTCCCTAGATATCCTTCAAGCTTAAGATTACACCCCCTTGAGCCTCTTTCAAGATAAATTGTTACATTTTTCGGTAGAAAAATGTCACGGCTGAAAGCCGGTTCCTCTTAAATTACAGGCTCGCTATCGCTCGCCAGGATAAAATCGACACCTAAATTACACGAAAGTTCTTTAAATTGACAGAAATGGGTTGAAAGTTCTTAAAATGGTCAAAATAATGGGGAAAACGTCTTACAATTAGAAAAACAATGGGGCTAAACATGAGGGAGAAAGGAGTCAAGAAAAAAATCCCTTAAGTGGACATCTCCCCTTAACCTTTATAACTCACAAACGACTTGACTAATCCACCGAATACTTCTACCATTTGGGAAGGGTCAGCCAGGGAATTGGTGTGGAAATTTGATATATGTACAGCCCATTTGCTCCAGCCCTTTTACAGTTACAGAGGTTGGGGTGCACAATGTCTGGACTACCTATTTGGAACAGGGTATGGTGCCACCATTATTGCTACCACCTCTGCCACCGATAGCTTTATTATTACTACCACCACTACCACTATTAGAACCATTAAGACACCCATACCACACCCACACACACCAAACCACACTACGGTACACCATATGTCCACCACACTACCACACCACACTACCACACCACACCACACTACCACACCACACCACACCACACCACACTACCACACCACACCACATGTAACCTCTTGTTCGACACATCTACATCACACCAAGCCACATCTAATACCAAACCATACACCCCCCACCCCCCCACCCTCATTTCATATCACTATACCACACCATACCCATCACACCACACCTTATCTCAGCACACCACACATACCAACACTTTACCCTTCCACTCAAACACCAGCACACCGCCAACCACACACAACACCACTCCTGTTGAGAGAGAGAGAGAGAGAGAGAGAGAGAGAGAGAGAGAGAGAGAGAGAGAGAGAGAGAGAGAGAGAGAGAGAACAGGTGTAACTAGGTGTACCCTCATCTTTAATTCAGAACACCCCCCCCCCCCACACACACACTCACATACACCACAGTGACATCTCTCACACACCACTAGGCTGAACCATACCTCCACCACACCTGAGGAGAGAGAGAGCGGGGACAGCAGAACAGGTATGGCGGTGTTGCTCAATGTTCCCTCATCTTTAATTGTCTCCCTACACACCAACGTCATACACCAACATACTTTACCATACTTCCACACTATTCATCACCATACCACACCACACTGCATCATGCACCAACACACCACCACCACATCATATCATATCATACACCAACAGACTTAAATCATACCTCCACACTACTCATCACTAGAAATCCTATAGAGGTTTTCTCTACTCATCACCACACACACCACACCTGTGGAGAGGGTGAGAGAGAGGGGGACAGGCGAACAGGTGTGGAGGTGTTACTAAATGTACCCTCATCTTTAACTCAGACCCCCCCCCTCCCCTACCCTGCTGCAGTACAGGGCACAAGGTGGGATGTGGTGGTGATGGTGGTGTTAGTTTGGTTATGGTGGTGGTGTTGTGATAGTGGTGGTGATGGTGGTGTTAGTTTGGTTATGGTGGTGGTGTTGTGATAGTGGTGGTGATGGTGGTGTTAGTTTGGTTATGGTGGTGGTGTTGTGATAGTGGTGGTGATGGTGGTGTTAGTTGGTTATGGTGGTGGTGTTGTGATAGTGGTGGATGGTGGTGATGGTGGTAGGGTGTGGTGATGTGGTGGTGTTGTGTTATGGTGGTGGTGTTGTGATAGTGGTGGTGATGGTGGTGTTAGTTTGGTTATGGTGGTGAGTTTCAATGCGTTTCAATGAGTTTCAATGCGGATAAATGTAAAGTACTACATGTCGGATACCTAAATGAGAAAGCATACTATTCGATGAATGGCACTCAGCTTAAGAATGTAAACAGAGAAACTGATCTGGGAGTAACAATATCGAGTAACCTAAAACCGAGTCAACAATGTTCAGAAGTTGTTAAGAAGGCAAACAAAATAATTGGCTTTATAGGCAGGTCATTTGAGCATAAATCCAAAGAAGTTATCCTAACCCTTTACAATTCCTTAGTCCGCCCTCTTCTGGAATAATGCGTTCAATCCTGGTGCCCTTATTACCAAAAAGATATAAACAAGCTAGAACGAGTTCAACGTAGAGTTACCAAAATGATACCTAGCCTAAAGAACAAACCATACGAAGAGCGTCTTAGAGAATTAAATCTATTTCCTTTAACCCAGCGCAGATTAAGAGGCGACTTAATTCAAGCGTTCAAAATCATCAAAGGCATCGACAATATGAACTGTAGTAAGTACTTCACTATCGACCAATCTAATTACACGCGGGGAAACGGTTGCAAAATTATTGGTAAATCTTTTAACTCGCACGAATCTAAGAATTTCTTCTTCAATCGAGTTGTCAACTTGTGGAATGGGCTTCCCCGAGACGTTATAGACTGCAGCACCGTTGATTCATTTAAATTCCGCCTAGACAAATATCTCGCATCAAACCCGCGACTGACTGCGTTTGTAAATGAATAACTTTATCCTCCCCTCAGTTACTAACCCATATGTCCCCTACTAACTTCCTAGTCCTGCCACGTTAGTGGCAGGGCAGTAGTTCCCTTTCCAATGTTCCCTTACCCACTCTAAACCACTGTTTGGACACTTGATCCTCAGTGTTTTGGAGGACAAGCAACCTAGAAGGGTCACTAGACCTGTTGTTGCTTGATTTCCTTTGTACTCCTTTATAGTGGTGGTGATGGTGGTGTTAGTTTGGTTATGGTGGTGGTGTTGTGATAGTGGTGGTGATGGTGGTGTTAGTTTGGTTATGGTGGTGGTGTTGTGATAGTGGTGGTGATGGTGGTGTTAGTTTGGTTATGGTGGTGGTGTTGTGATAGTGGTGGTGATGGTGTTAGTTTGGTTATGGTGGTGGTGTTGTGATAGTGGTGGTGATGGTGGTGTTAGTTTGGTTATGGTGGTGGTGTTGTGATAGTGGTGGTGATGGTGGTGTTAGTTTGGTTATGGTGGTGATGTTTGTGATAGTGGTGGTGGTGGTGGTGATTGTGTTGGTTATGGTGGTGGTGTTGTGATAGTGGTGGTGATGGTGGTGTTAGTTTGGTTATGGTGGTGGTGTTGTGATAGTGGTGGTGATGGTGGTGTTAGTTTGGTTATGGTGGTGGTGTTGTGGTAGTGGTGGTGATGGTGGTGTTAGTTTGGTTATGGTGGTGGTGTTGTGATAGTGGTGGTGATGGTGGTGTTAGTTTGGTTATGGTGGTGGTGTTGTGATAGTGGTGGTGATGGTGGTGTTAGTTTGGTTATGGTGGTGGTGTTGTGATAGTGGTGGTGATGGTGGTGTTAGTTTGGTTATGGTGGTGGTGTTGTGATAGTGGTGGTGATGGTGGTGTTAGTTTGGTTATGGTGGTGGTGTTGTGATAGTGGTGGTGATGGTGGTGTTAGTTTGGTTATGGTGGTGGTGTTGTGATAGTGGTGGTGATGGTGGTGTTAGTTTGGTTATGGTGGTGGTGTTGTGATAGTGGTGGTGATGGTGGTGTTAGTTTGGTTATGGTGGTGGTGTTGTGATAGTGGTGGTGATGGTGGTGTTAGTTTGGTTATGGTGGTGGTGTTGTGATAGTGGTGGTGATGGTGGTGTTAGTTTGGTTATGGTGGTGTTAGTTTGGTTATGGTGGTGGTGTTGTGATAGTGGTGGTGATGGTGGTGTTAGTTTGGTTATGGTGGTGGTGTTGTGGTAGTGGTGGTGATGGTGGTGTTAGTTTGGTTATGGTGGTGGTGTTGTGATAGTGGTGGTGATGGTGGTGTTAGTTTGGTTATGGTGGTGGTGTTGTGATAGTGGTGGTGATGGTGGTGTTAGTTTGGTTATGGTGGTGGTGTGGTAGTGGTGGTGTTAGTTTGGTTATGGTGGTGGTGTGGTAGTGGTGGGATGTGGTGGTGATGGTGGTGTTAGTTTGGTTATGGTGGTGGTGTGGTGGTGTTGTGATAGTGGTGGTGATGGTGGTGTTAGTTTGGTTATGGTGGTGGTGTTGTGATAGTGGTGGTGATGGTGGTGTTAGTTTGGTTATGGTGGTGGTGTGGTGGTGTTGTGATAGTGGTGGAATGTGGTTATGGTGGTGGTGTGGTGGTGTTGTGATAGTGGTGGAATGTGGTTATGGTGGTGGTGTTGTGATAGTGGTGTTTATAGTGGTGTTGATGGTGATGTTAGTTTGGTTAAGGTGGTGTGGTGATGAGTGATGGTGCGGTGATGTTGTGGTGAAGTAGTGATTCGATTTGGTATAGGCTAATGATGATTGATTGCTTAGGTAATGATATTAATGTTGGAGGTATAATGGTGTGATGGTACAAAGGAGTACAACGGAAATCAAGCAACAACAGGTCTAGTGACCCTTCTAGGCTGCTTGTCCTCCAAAACACTGAGGATTAAGTGTCCAAACAGTGGTTTAGAGTGGGTAAGGGAACATTGGAAAGGGAACTACTGCCCTGCCACTAACGTGGCAGGACTAGGAAGTTAGTAGGGGACATATGGGTTAGTAACTGAGGGGAGGATAAAATAAAGTTATTCATTTACAAACGCAGTCAGTCGCGGGTTTGATGAGAGATATTTGTCTAGGCGGAATTTAAATGAATCAACGGTGCTGCAGTCTATAACGTCTCGGGGAAGCCCATTCCACAAGTTGACAACTCGATTGAAGAAGAAATTCTTAGATTCGTGTGAGTTAAAAGATTTACCAATAATTTTGCAACCGTTTCCCCGCGTGTAATTAGATTGGTCGATAGTGAAGTACTTACTACAGTTCATATTGTCGATGCCTTTGATGATTTTGAACACTTGAATTAAGTCACCTCTTAATCTGCGCTGGGTTAAAGGAAATAGATTTAATTCTCTAAGACGCTCTTCGTATGGTTTGTTCTTTAGGCTAGGTATCATTTTGGTAACTACGTTGAACTCGTTCTAGCTTGTTTATGTCTTTTTGGTAATAAGGCCACCAGCATTGAACGCAGTATTCCAGAAGAGGGCGGACTAAGGAATTGTAAAGGGTTAGGATAACGTCTTTGGATTTATGCTCAAATGACCTGCCTATAAAGCCAATTATTTTGTTTGCCTTCTTAACAACTTCTGAACATTGTTGACTCGGTTTTAGGTTACTCGATATTGTTACTCCCAGATCGGTTTCTCTGTTTACATTCTTAAGCTGAGTGCCATTCATCGAATAGTTTGCTTTCTCATTTAGGTATCCGATATGTAGTACTTTACATTTATCCGCATTGAAACTCATTTGCCAAATTTGGGCCCAATGTGACAATTTATCTAGATTGTGTTGCATATCGTCAACTTGATCTTTTGAGAGTACAGTACGCTATTTGCAATTTTTGTATCGTCAGCAAATTTTGAGATTGTACAGGTAAGACCCTCATCTATGTCGTTGATGTAAATTAGAAAGATAATTGGTCCTAGTACCGATCCCTGGGTACCCCGCTACTTACATTGGTCCATTTAGATGCCTTACCGTTTATGACTACTCTTTGCTTTCTGTCGCTGAGCCAATTTTCTATCCATTTCAACACACCGTCTTGTATTCCATGCGCTTTTAGTTTTAGCAGTAAACGTTTGTGGGGAACTTTGTCAAAGGCCTTTTGAAAATCAAGGTATATAATATCTACAGCTTTACTCTCATCGTAGAGGTTGAGGATATCGTGGAAGAAGTCTAAGAGGTTTGTTAAACAGGAACGTTTTTTACGAAAGCCGTGTTGAGTATCTTTAAGTATGTTATTTTCCTCTTAGTGATTTACGAGTCTGTCTCTTATGACCATTTCTAGCATTTTACATACAACTGAGGTTAAGCTAATTGGACGATAGTTACTGGGTAGGGATTTGCTGCCTTTTTTGAATATCGGTGTTACGTTGGCTATCTTCCACTGATCAGGCATAGTTCCAGACTGCAAGGATTTATTGAATAGTAATGTCAGTGGTTTGGAGAGCTCATCCTTAGCTTCCTTTAGAACTCTAGGCGAGATTGTATCAGGTCCAGGCGTTTTATTTACCTTGAGTTTATCTAAACAATTCAATACTTCTCTCTCTGTAACGGTGATATTGCTTAGAACATCTGAATTATCAATCTGAATCAGCGATGGTGTAGGGATATCACTGAGGTCTTCTGTTGTAAAAACTGATGCAAAGAAGGTATTGAGGGCATTACTCATTTGTACTTCGTCTTTGGTGTATTCTCCATTTTCATCGACTAACGGTCCAACAGTTGAAGTAACTACTTTTTTCTTTCTGATATAACTATAGAATTCTTTCGGGTTTGTTTTACTTTGATTCGCAATATGTAACTCTAGGGTCTTTTTACTTTGCTTAATTAACTTTTTGGCTTTGCGTCGTAGCTCTACAAATTTCACCCGTTCTTCGTCATTTTGTGAGGATTTTAATCTATCATTAGCAAATTTTTAGCAAGCAGGCAGTTTGAAATATCTTTATTCCACCATTTGGGCTTATTATTATGGCCTGGACGCCGTATTTTCGATGGTATGCAGTCTTGCACTGCTTTTAGGTAAGTGGTTTCGAATAACTTTCAAGATGTATTTATGTCGTTATTGTTAATTAAAAAGCTCCAGTCAGTTTCTTTAAACATAGCTCTAAGTTTATGAAAGTTTGCTTTCTTGAAATTAGGGACTTTTTCGATGCTACTATTTGGTTCGTTACTAGTAAACTTTAAAGTGAAAGTTATTGTACGATGGTCGCTGTTAATAATGAGCTTAGCTCGCATTGCGTGGATTCCCCTTGACGAACAAGTGAGTGAATAACACACTCGCAAATATAACGCACCAGGCACTCATTCAAAAACTTTACCCATACATAATCACAAACAAACAAACAAAGACAGACATCCAAACCCAATCAAATACAGCCCACACCCACCCACAGAGAGAGAGAGAGAGAGAGAGAGAGAGAGAGATATGAGATTATATGTACAAAGGGAGGCATTAATTACGTTCACGAGAGAGAGAGAGAGAGAGAGAGAGATATGAGATTATATGTACAAAGGGAGGCATTAATTACGTTCACGAGAGAGAGAGAGAGAGAGAGAGAGAGAGAGAGAGAGAGCGTGCGTGCGTGCGTGCCAGTGTTTTTGCAGAAAATGATTAATCATAGGAAAAGGATCATGAAAGTAACGAATGGGAGAGAAAGGATGAGGAGGGGCTGGGGGGAAGCTATTCCCTGTTCCAAATAGGCAGTCCAGAAGTCGTGAACTCTAACCTCTATAACTCAAAATGGGCTGTAAATATCCACACCTATTCCCTGGCTGACCCTTCCCAAATGGTAGAAATATTAGCTTGATTACTGCATTCGTTTGTGAATTATAAAGGTTATGGAAAGACTCTAACCATGAGTGAAAGGGGTGGAGATGAGTTACTTGAGAATTGCGTGCGGAGTTACATTGATGGATAGACAGACGAATGAGGAAGCACGAGAGAGGTGTTGTGTGGGTGTAGATGTGATGGCAAGTGTGAAAAGGAACACCTTGAGATGGTTCGGCCATGTGGAACGTATAGGAAGCGAGAGAATGACTAAGAAAGTGTCCGAGATTGAGGTGAAAGGGCAGAGAGGGAGAGGTAGACCGAGTGAGAGGTGGAAGGATGGAGTTAAGAAGTATACGACCGAAACTGGTGCTGGATGGGAGGAGGGGCGTCGACTGACTGGGGCCAGAGGTGCATGAGGGCGTTTCGTTCGTGACCACTCCTTCGGGGATCACGGCGTCCGGCAATAGATAGATATATAGACCGTATATATAGACCGTATAGCCTACATACAGTATAGCCTATAGTGCTTTACCATTCTATCCCTATTAGATGGGTTTTGTTTAATACATGTATCCATATCTCTCTATATGGGTAGCGTACTATTGGGGATACTTATTTAATTGTTTCTATATAAGGGTAGCGTACTATTGGGGATACTTATTTAATTGTTTCTATATAAGGGTAGCGTACTATTGGGGATACTTATTTAATTGTTTCTCTATATGGGTAGCGTACTATTGGGGATACCATACTTTCTTCATACTCACATGTATAGGACTATTACACTATGTGACTAACTTCACTCGTACGAGATACTGCTTGTATATTTGTATTATTTTTTATTTTTTATTTTTTTATTTTTTTTTTCATATATATATTTTGTATTTATAAATTTATGTACCGTTTTTGTTATGGATATATTCCCATTTTTCTTGATTTGTATAGTTTCTGTATATACTGTATATTTTATGTATATATATTTGTTTATTCATATATTGATTTGATTTATATATATATATGTATTTATTCATTGTAGTGTTACTTATTGCCAGACAGTTTTATTATCTACCCGGAAGTTGTCTAGAAAGCTTGGCGCCCCTTGTGTTGCCGTACCCTGTGTTAAGGGGAGATGGGCGGTTTTATTGGTTCATTTATGTACCGTATCTTTCCTCCCTAAACCTCCATCAAGCTTGAAACATACACCCCACTAGACCCCTTGAAACCCCCCCCCCCCCCCCTAGACCCCTTGAAACATACACCCCCTAGACCCCTTGAAACATACACCCCCTAGACCCCTTGAAACATACACCCACTAGACCCCTTGAAACATACACCCCCTAGACCCCTTGAAACATACACCCCCTAGACCCCTTGAAACATACACCCCCTACACCCCTTGAAACATACCCCCCCTAGACCCCTTGAAACATACACCCCCTAGACCCCTTGAAACATACACCCCCTAGACCCCTTGAAACATACACCCCCTAGACCCCTTGAAACATACACCCCCTAGACTCCTTGAAACATACACCCCCTAGACCCCTTGAAACATACACCCCCTAGACCCCTTGAAACATACACCCCTTAGACCCCTTGAAACATACACCCCCTAGACCCCTTGAAACATACCCCCCCCAGACCCCCTCCAACATACACCCCCTAGACCCCTTGAAACATACACCCCCTAGACCCCTTGAAACATACACCCACTAGACCCCTTGAAACATACACCCCCTAGACCCCTTGAAACATACACCCCCTAGACCCCTTGAAACATACACCCCCTAGACCCCTTGAAACATACACCCCCTAGACCCCTTGAAACATACACCCCCTAGACCCCTTGAAACATACACCCCCTAGACCCCTTGAAACATACACCCCCTAGACCCCTTTTCAAGATAAATTTGTACGAACAAATTTCCGGCCGAAGGCCGGTACATAAAATCGTCTGATGATAGCCAGAATAAACTATCACAACGCGTCATGATCCTGAAGGGGTTAAATACTGTAGGCTACCCTATAATAACAGAGATCGGCCAACCTCCGCCATCTTGGAGCTGACCCAGCTCCCTTTAAGATTTTGTAGCGATATATGTTGTTGTTTGCAGGGACAAAATAGTGTCATATTTTTCTATTAAGTATAAATATATCAGCTACTAAGGGATTCAATTTACCTTGGAAAAAATAAATAATAGACCATAGCAATACTTTACGACTTAACTGGGGCTCTGTCTAGGGTCACTGCAATGGCACGTTCGCTTACCTGGAAACAGAAGAAAAAGAGAGAATTAGTTTTAGTTGTGCAAGTAATTAACAAACAGAAGTACATGCCATACCCGAATACATATTAGCAATGCTATTAAGGGGAGGTATTTAGTTTATTCCCTAGACCTCCATAAAGCTTAAAATTAAACCCCCTTGCCCCCCTTTCAAGATCAATTTGTAAATTTTTCGGTAGAAAAATGTCCCGGCCGAAGGCCGGTTCCTCTTAAATTACAGACTCGCTATCGCTCGCCAGGAAAAATTCGACACCTAAATGGTATGAAAGGTCTTAAAATTGACAGAAATCGGGCGAACGTTCCTAAAATCGCCAAACTAATGGGGCAAACGTCTCAAAATCTAAAAAAAAAACAATGGGGCTAGACATGAATGAGAAAGGGGTCAAGAAAAAAGTCCCTCAAGTGGAAATCTGCCCTTAAACACCATAATATACCAGCTGACATAACACTTCTTGTGCTCTGTCTTGAGTCGGCCACCCCCAAGAAGAAAAAAAAAAAAAAAAAAAAGGAACATTGCGGATTGGGCCTGAGCATATAGATAGATAGATAGATAGATAGATAGATAGATAGATAGACAGACAGACAGACAGACAGACAGACAGACAGACATAAAGCTACTGGGGGTATATCGAGGTCTTCCACTGGCCCTAACAGTATCTATAACCTTACCTATTCATTTAACTCATAGGCGGGGGACCTGCTTTTTGTTATTTCTGTCCTTTTCTCTCTTTCTCTGGCTTGTATCCATTTGGCCCCATTCAGCCTACTGTTTTAAGACGTTTATCCCCATCCAGGTGTCAATTTTTTACTGATGAGCGGTAGCGAGCCAGCATATTTTTTATTTTTGTTTGACAGCAGGCTAAATTTGTACATTTTTCGATGGAAAAATTTCTCCGGCAAAGCCGGATTTCTTCATATAATGCTGGCTCGCTTTCGCTCGCCAGGAAGAAATCGACACCTAGATGGGGATAAACGTCTTAAAATAGTTGGCTGAATGGGGCCGAATGGATACAAGCCCGAGAAAGAGAGAAAAGGACAGAAATAACAAAAAGCAGGTCACCCCCCTTAGCTCATAGGGGGGGGGGGGGGGGGGGGTTTATTTGGTGGTTGATATAATTTATTTGGTGGTTGATATAATTTATTTGGTGGTTGATATAATTTATTTGGTGGTTGATATAATTTATTTGGTGGTTGATATAATTTATTTGGTGGATGATATAATTTATTTGGTGGTTGATATAATTTATTTGGTGGTTGATATAATTTATTTGGTGGATGATATAATTTATTTGGTGGTTGATATAATTTATTTGGTGGTTGATATAATTTATTTGGTGGTTGATATAATTTATTTGGTGGATGATATAATTTATTTGGTGGTTGATATAATTTATTTGGTGGTTGATATAATTGATCTACTTACTATTATTGTTAGTTTCCTCCCTAGCCCTCCATCAAGCTTAAGGGGGGTGACCTGCTTTTTGTTATTTATGTCCTTTTCTTTCTTTCTCGGGCCTGTATCCATTCGGCCCCATTCAGCCAACTATTTTAAGACGTTTATCCCCATCGAGGTGTCGATTTCTTCCTGGCGAGCGATAGCTAGCCAGCATTATATGAAGAAATCCGGCTTCGCCGGAGACATTTTTCTATCGAAAAATGTACAAATTTAGCCTGCTGTAAAACAAAAATAAAAAATATGCTGGCTCGCTACCGCTCACCAGTAAAAAATTTGACACCTGGATGGGGATAAACGTCTTAAAACAGTAGGCTAAATGGGGCCAAATGGATACAAGCCAGAGAAAGATAGAAAAGGACAGAACAAAAATAGGTCACCCCCCTTAAAAACACATCCCCCAGATCCCCCTTCTAGATAAATGTTTACATCGTTCGGTAGAAAAATATCCCGCCTAAGGCCTGTTCCTTTTAAATTACAGGCTCGCTATCGCTCGCCAGGAAAATATTGACATTTAAATGGCCGAAGTCTTAATATTGACAAAGGAATGGGATGAAACGTCTTAAAATCACCAAGCTAATGGGCCGAACGCCTTAAAATATGAAAACTAATGGGGCGAAACATGATGGAGAAGAGGGTCCAGAAACGAGCGTGCAATACCTAGGGCTACCACACCTTATGTATATATATATATGTATAATTACCCTAGCATTATACCATACCATTAACTATAACCTTACCAACTCGTGTATAACTCATTTAACCACCACCACCACCACTTCCACCACACTTAATTTCCCTCCCTCATCACCACCACCTTCATCATCATCATCACTACCATCATCACCATCATCGTCACCATCATCATCATCACCCTTAACTTATGTGTCCCATCAGCAGCACCACCATCATCATCATCAACTTCATCATCACCACCACCATCATCACCACCACCACCATCATCACTACCATCGTCATCATCATCATCATCATCATCACCACCACCACCACCACCACCACCACCACCACCACCACCACCACCACCACCATCATCATCACCATCGTCACCACCACCACCACAACTACAACTTATTTAACTAATTTCCCTCCCTCACCACCATCATCACCAGCACCCTTAATGTATGTGTCCCATCAGCCTCACCATCACCTTCTCGTGGCACTTCCATTCGGCCCTCAAATATAGTGTGTGGGTAGCATATGGCATGAGGGGGGAGAGGGGGAGGAAGGGGGGAGGAGGAGGAAGGAGGGAAGGAGGAGAAATGGATAAGGAAATGAAGAGAGGAAGGAAGAAGAAGCAAAATTGATGATGGTAAGAGGAAGACGAGAGAGAAGAAGAAGAAGAAGACGAAGACGAAGAAGAAGAAAGGGGAGGTTGAAGGAGCCTGGGAATCGTGGTGATGGAGGAGGAGGAGGAAAGAAGGAAGGGGAGGGAGGGAGGTCAAATGGGGGAGGAGGATAATAATGGTCGTAAAATAGAAAGGAGAGACGTGTGGATGAAGAAGGAAGAGGGAATAATGAAGAAGAGAAGAGAAGACGGGAATAGTGAAAGAAGCAAATAAGAAGGAGGTAATTATATAGGAAGCGTAGTTGGAATAATGAAGGAAGACAGGAAGAGAAGGAGGGAATTAAGAAGGAAGATTAGAAGAGGGTAAGAATAGAAGGGGGAGAAAAGGGGTGGGGAATAGAAGAAATGAACGATAAATTGGAGAAGTGAAGGAG
>CM064503.1:4412952-4448357 GCA_032716605.1 Paralithodes platypus | reverse complement strand
AACAAATACGCCCATCCCCCCTTAAAATAAAGTCCAAAAAGAAAAAAAGAAAAACATAATTAAATTTCCTTCAGGTTTTGGAGAAGTAATATAAGGAGCGTCTGAATATAAGGAGCGTCTGAATGGTGGTATTAATTAACTTATTTTCATTTTAGTTCAGTTTATTTCAGTTTATTTGATTTAAATTAGTTTTGAGCGCGGAGGAAATTGTTAAATGACGAACGTACTTCGCTCGGAAAAATATATATATAGGCCTACTGTAGATATAAAAATTAGATATATATATATTTTCTATACATACCGGTACTACGCACACCCACACCTACACACTCATATACAGTATATATATATATATATATATATATATATATATATACGGTATAATATATATATGAAGGAATTTAGTCAGCATAGGAAGGAAGTGGATCAGCATAGGAAGGAATTTAGTCAGCATAGGAAAGAATTTAGTCAGCAGAGGAAGGAATTTAGTCAGCATAGGAAGGACTTTAGTCAGCACAGGAAGGAATTTAGTCAGCATAGGAAGGAATTTAGTCAGCACAGGAAGAAATTTAGTCAGCATAGGAAGGAATTTAGTCAGCACAGGAAGGAATTTAGTCAGCACAGGAAGGAATTTAGTCAGCATAGGAAGGAATTTAGTCAGCATAGGAAGGAATTTAGTCAGCATAGGAAGGAATTTAGTCAGCATAGGAAGGACTTTAGTCAGCATAGGAAGGACTTTAGTCAGCATAGGAAGGACTTTAGTCAGCATATGAAGGACTTTAGTCAACATAGGAAGGAATTTTGGAAGTGAGAGGGAATATCAACACATACTTTACACCTTTGGTTCCTAGAGAGCCTTCCAAAGCTGAATAAACCCGTCTAATGTTCATCCCCCAGTGACAACATTGGCATCACATACTAGAAGGGGTTAACACTATCTCATCCGACGGCTTGGGGGTCATTATGATATTTTGCTTAATTAAGGGGTGATGGGCGTATTTAATTAAGGGGTGATGGGCGTATTTATTGGGTTATTATTCTATCTTATTATTATTTGTTTTGTTTCTTCCCTAGACCTCCATCAAGCTGTATAAACCACCCCCTAGGCCACCATTCAAGATATATGAGTACATTTTTCGGGAGAAACATTTCCCAGCAAAAGGCCGGTTACTATTAAAATTACAGGCTCGCTATCGCTCGCTAGGAATATGTCGACACCTAAATGGCATGCAAGGCCTTAATATTGACAAAGAAATGGGGCGTAAAGTCTTATAATCACCAAACTGATGGGCCGAACGTCTTGGGCCCTCCAGTTAACGCTGGCGTAGAAAAACAGTTGGACAAATATACCAAGCAGTATGGAAAAACTGACATAGAATTTCGGATACGATAGGACAAAAAGGAGATAAACTAGTACCGGTAGTCTACGCTCATACTACATCTAAGATCGGGACAAAAAATCGGTCATGAGTAAAGTGGTATGCAGAAATCATGTTTATATTGCAACCTGTGGTATTTCTTCATTACGACTGGGAGTTATTCTGAAAGTTATGGGGTTAAATGAAGGTTAGTGGCCAAGTATTTAACAAGACGCTTCTTGAAAGTCTCATCTGTATCCTAGTTCATCATGTTTGAAGGTAGTCTGTTCCAATTGTTCACAGCACGATTGAAGAAGGGTTTTGCGTCAATAGAATTAAATCGCTTTCCTATAATTTTACAAGGAGGAGGAGGAGGAGGAGGAGAAGAAGAAGAAGAAGGAGAGGTAGTAGTAGGAGGAGGAGGCTATATAGATTCCAGGTACCGTATCTAAGGAGACCAGAATGCCAGAGGAGCGAGCATTAGGGGGGGGGGGGGGTCTGATATCGATCCCTACGGTATATAGCGTACTAGATGGGTGTATGGGAGGGGAGGGGAGGATCACACACACACACACACACACACACACACACACACACACACACACACACACACACACACACACACACACACACACACACACACACACACACACACACACACACACGACACACGACACACACACACACCACACAGGCTTAGGGTCCAGTAGCCTAGTAGGTCAGCGCCTCTCGTCTCAACACACGGGGGTCGGGGGTTCCAATCCCCCCGGCCGGGAGAGACAAATTGGGCTTGTCCTTGTTTTTTTTCCTTTGTCATGTGTTAGCCTCAGTTCACCTAGCTGTAAATAGGTACCTGGAATAAAGTGGACGACGTTGTGGACGTCCCATCTGGGGTTGGCAAAAATGGTACAAGGCGAGATGGGTATCATATGGTTCACCCTAAGCTGATGGCTGACCTAAAAGCCCTTCGGGCGAGACCCCGGTACCGTCTATAGTGAGAATGGTACCATACAGATCCACCCTAAGCCTTCGTTTCCGATGTCCGCCAATTTGGCTCCTAAAAAATACAGACTACACACACATCCACAGCCATTCCAACGATACATATAACACCTACACATATAGGAGGCGGGAAATAACGAGCATGCTCACTCCCGCAATACAACTAGAGTAAGTACAACTAGAGTAAGTACACACATTCTCCATTCACTCCTGTCCTATCCTAGAATATCGACCTATATGTGGTATATGTGGGTTGTACGGTGGTAGCAGTGTGGGTGTGGGTGTGGGTGTGTGTGTGGGTGTGGGTGTGGGTGTGTGTGTGGGTGTGGGTGTGTTAGAGAGTGAGAGTGTATGTGTGTGTGTGTGAAGAGAGACAGTGTCACCCATTCACATACACAAACACTCACACCAGCACCCACACACAACACAACATACACACACACACCTTTTACAAACCCCCTTCTCTCCCACAAACCACACACACACACTCATTAAAACTATCTTTAATTAAAACGACCCATCTCCCCTTAAAAGGCTTCATCAAAATAGTTTGTGATATAACCATTTTCCCCCATTCTTCGTAAAGAATAAATTATAAATAAATAGCTTTCTCTCCTTGACATTATGGACCACTAGGATATATTTTACTCCACCTTTCCTTTACGTTAATAATGAATTCATCTCTCTTTACTTCATCAATGTATCATCATTATGTTGTACAGTATGTCAATTCTATCTCTATTTCTTTCTTGGAGTTGCTGGTTCCTTTTCATGACAAAAAAATCTTATACGGATTATATGTAGTCTTGTTCACGCAATCTCTCTCTCTCTCTCTCTCTCTCTCTCTCTCTCTCTCTCTCTCTCTCTCTCTCTCTCTCTCTCTCTCTCTCTCTCTCTCTCTCTCTCTCTCTCTCTCTCTCTCTCTCTCTCTCTCTCTCTCTCTCTCTCTCTCTCTCTCTCTCTCCCTCTCTCTCTCTCTCTCTCTCTCTATTCTCTCTCTCTCTCTCTCTCTCTCTCTCTCTCTCTCTCTCTCTCTCCTCTCTCTCTCTCTCTCTCTTTTATACATAGCCAAACAAATATACAAAAGCATGGTAGTAAAAACAATACCCTCGCAGACAGACACATACACATACATACACACACACAAGCACGGGTAAAAACAATACCCTCGCAGATAGACATAAACACACAAACACACACACACAAACACATGAGTAAAAACACTACCCTCACAGATAGACAGACAGACACAAACGCCTAAGTAAAAACAATACCCTCACCCACCAGGCCCCCCCCCCCCCCCCCAAGAACGCTGCGGGTAACAAAAGTGTCGGCCGGGAACCACTTAGCCACGGTGTCAACAATCTTTTGGCACTTCAGTAATTGGCACTCTCAGCTCGCTCTCGCTCTCTCTCGCTCTCTCTCTCTCTCTCTTCGTTCATCGCGCGTCGGTGGTTCGGTCAAGGCAAAGGCAATCGGTGACAGAGGAGGCTGGGGGAGGTTCTATTTCGTCCGCCTGTCTGTCCGTCCGTCCGTCCGTCCGTCCGTCCGTCCGTCCGTCCGTCCGTCCGTATGTTTGTCCGTAAGTCCTTTCCTCCGTCCGTCTGTCCGTACGTCCTTTCCTCCGTCTGTCTATCCTTCCATCCCTCTGTCCATCCATTCGTTTGTGTGTCTGTCTGTCCATCTCTTCCTACCTCCGTCTCTCTGTCCATCCGTCCGTTTGTCTGTTGATAGGGTTTCGTTGCCTCCTATACGGATCATACATATTACATACATATTACATACATACATACATATTACATACATACATATTACATACATACATACATATTACATACATACATATTACATACATACATACATATTACATACATACATATTACATACATACATATTACATACATACATAATTACATACATACATACATATTACATACATACATATTAGTTTCTTTCTTCCTTTACGTTTATATTATTGTTTTAGTTTCCTCCTTAGACCTACATAAAGCTAAATATATTATCCACATTTTTCCAAGAAAAATTTATACATTGTTCGGTAGAAAAATTTCCCGGCGGTTCCTCCAAAATTACAGGCTTGCTATCGCTTGCAAGAACAAAAAATGACAACTAAATGGCACGAAAGGTCTTGATATTAATTATGAAATGGGACGAAAGCTCTTAAAATCTCAAAACTAATGGGGCGAAAGTCTTTAAATCTCAAAACTAATGGGGCAAAGCATGAGGGAGAAGGGTGTCCAGATAATACCACTACCTCCCACATTGTTCCGTTTCCCGGGCATTTCTGCACCCTCCTCAGCTCCCCGCCATGGAGTGGCTTCGGTCACCCAGGCTTTATTGTGGACGGCATGGAGGGTTCTGTGGGGGCGCTCGGTTATGGCCTTGGCCTTGCTCGGGGCCTTGGGGCTGTTCGGCCAGGCAGCTTGGGGAACAACAACAACAACATTGTTCCGTCCCTTCGCCCCCGTCTGTCTGTCTGTCTGTCATGTTCCGGGAGAGAGAGAGAGTGGGGTAGCCTATCGCGGGCGGAAATAGAACCCTTGTTTATACAGTAGAACCTCTCTCCTATTGGGTGAATTGCTCCCGGGTGCAATAATGAACCTTTTTGGTGCAATAGTGTTTTCCTCTTGCTATAATGATGTTGAGTGAAATAGAACCCTGGTGCACAGAACTAGAGTGAGATAGAACCCTGTTGCACATAACTAGAGTGAAATAGAACCCTGGTGAACAGAACTAGTGAAATAGAACCGTTGCACAGAACTAGAGTGAAATAGAACCCCGGTGCACAGAACTAGAGTTAAATAGAACCCTGGTGCACAGAACTAGAGTGAAATAGAACCCCGGTGCACAGAACTAGAGTGAAATTGAACCCTGGTGCACAGAACTAGTGAAATAGAACCTTGGTGCACAGAACTAGAGTGAAATTGAACCCTGGTGCACAGAACTAGTGAAATAGAACCTTGGTGCAGAGAACTAGTGAAATAGAACCTTGGTGCACAGAACTACAGTGAAATAGAACCCTGGTGCACAGAACTACAGTGAAATAGAACCCTGGTGCACAGAACTACAGTGAAATAGAACCTTGGTGCACAGAACTAGTGAAATAGAACCTTGGTGCGCAGAACTACAGTGAAATAGAACCCTGGTGCAGAGAACTAGAGTGAAATAGAACCCCGGTGCACAGAACTAGTGAGTCAAATAGAACCCCGGTGCACAGAACTAAAGTGAAATAGAACCCTGGTGCACAGAACTAGAGTGAAATAGAACACCGGTGCACAGAACTAGAGTGAGTCAAATAGAACCCCGGTGCACAGAACTAGAGTGAAATAGAACCCTAGTGAACAGAACTAGAGTGAAATAGAACCCCGGTGCACAGAACTAGTGAAATAGAACCCCCGTGCACAGAACTAGTGAAATAGAACCCCGGTGCACAGAACTAGAGTGAAATAGAACCCCGGTGCACAGAACTAGTGAAATAGAACCCCCGTGCACAGAACTAGTGAAATAGAACCCCGGTGCACAGAACTAGAGTGAAATAGAACCCCGGTGCACAGAACTAGAGTGAGTCAAATAGAACCCCGGTGCACAGAACTAGAGTGAAATAGAACCTTGGTGCACAGAACTAGAGTGAAATAGAACCTTGGTGCACAGAACTAGAGTGAAATAGAACCATGGTGAACAGAACTAGAGTGAAATAGAACCTTGGTGCACAGAACTAGAGTGAAATAGAACCTTGGTGCACAGAACTAGAGTGAAATAGAACCTTGGTGCACAGAACTAGTGAAATAGAACCATGGTGAACAGAACTACAGTGAAATAGAACCCCAGTGCACAGAACTACAGTGAAATAGAACCCCGGTGCACAGAACTAGAGTGAAATAGAACCATGGTGAACAGAACTAGAGTGAAATAGAACCCCGGTGAACAGAACTAGAGTGAAATAGAACCCCGGTGCACAGAACTAGAGTGAAATAGAACCCCGGTGAACAGAACTAGAGTGAAATAGAACCCCGGTGCACAGAACTAGAGTGAAATAGAACCCCGGTGCACAGAACTAGTTAAATAGAACCCCCGTGCACAGAACTAGTGAAATAGAACCCCGGTGAACAGAACTAGAGTGAAATAGAACCCCGGTGAACAGAACTAGAGTGAAATAGAACCCCGGTGAACAGAACTAGAGTGAAATAGAACCCCGGTGCACAGAACTACAGTGAAATAGAACCCCGGTGCACAGAACTACAGTGAAATAGAACCCCGGTGCACAGAACTACAGTGAAATAGAACCCCGGTGCACAGAACTAGTGAAATAGAACCCCGGTGCACAGAACTACAGTGAAATAGAACCCCGGTGCACAGAACTACAGTGAAATAGAACCCCGGTGCACAGAACTAGAGTGAAATAGAACCCCGGTGCACAGAACTACAGTGAAATAGAACCCCAGTGCACAGAACTACAGTGAAATAGAACCATGGTGAACAGAACTAGAGTGAAATAGAACCCCGGTGCACAGAACTACAGTGAAATAGAACCCCGGTGCACAGAACTACAGTGAAATAGAACCCCGGTGCACAGAACTACAGTGAAATAGAACCCCGGTGCACAGAACTAGAGTGAAATAGAACCCCGGTGCACAGAACTAGAGTGAAATAGAACCCCGGTGCACAGAACTACAGTGAAATAGAACCCCGGTGCACAGAACTACAGTGAAATAGAACCCCGGTGCACAGAACTACAGTGAAATAGAACTCTGGGCCATCTATTTCTTAAAACGCCATTTTGTTATCAAAAATACAGTACCGTACCACCACACTATTGAGTCCATTTTAGGTTAATTAAGTCCATTTTAGGTTAGTTGAGTCCATTTTAGGTTAGTTAAGTCCATTTTAGGTTAGTTAAGTCCATTTTAGGTTAGTTGAGTCCATTTTAGGTTAATTAAGTCCATTTTAGGTTAGTCGAGTCCATTTTAGGTTAGTTGAGTCCATTTTAGGTTAGTTGAGTCCATTTTAGGTTAGTTGAGTCCATTTTAGGTTAGTTGAGTCCATTTTAGGTTAATTAAGTCCATTTAGGTTAGTTCAGTCCATTTTAGGTTAGTTGAGTCCATTTTAGGTTAATTAAGTCCATTTTAGGTTAGTTGAGTCCATTTTAGGTTAGTTAAGTCCATTTTAGGTTAGTTAAGTCCATTTTAGGTTAATTAAGTCCATTTTAGGTTAGTTGAGTCCATTTTAGGTTAGTTGAGTCCATTTTAGGTTAGTTGAGTCCATTTTAGGTTAGTTGAGTCCATTTTAGGTTAGTTCAAGCCATTTTAGGTTAGTTCAAGCCATTTTAGGTTAGTTCAAGCCATTTTAGGTTAGTTAAGTGCATTTTAGGTTAGATAAGTGCATTTTAGGTTAGATAAGTGCATTTTAGGTTAGTTAAGTGCATCTTAGGTTCGTTAAGTCCATTTTAGGTTAGTTCAGTCCATTTTAGGTTAGTTTAAGCCATTTTAGGTTAGTTAAGTGCATCTTAGGTTCGTTAAGTCCATTTTAAGGTAGATAAGTCCATTATAGGTTAATTCAGTCCATTATAGGCTAGTTAAGTTCATTATAGGTTAATTAAGTTCATTATAGGCTAATTAAGTCCATTATAGGTTAATTAAGTTCATTATAGGTTAATTGAGTTCATTATAGGTTAATTAAGTCCATTATAGGTTAGTTAAGTCCATTATAGGTTAATTAACTCCATTATAGGTTAGTTAAGTCCATTATAGGCTAATTAAGTCCATTATAGGTTAATTAAGCCCCTTTTAGAGTACTTAATGACCCCAAATGAAACAGGACGTCAACGAAACCTTCCCGTATTGATTCCTTACAGATACAAAAGGGCGGAGAGCAACGAACGCACCCCAGGAGTACTATCAACGCACCCCAATAGTGTGTTCGTGTCTTGCTGCTGGCTTTTGTTGTTTGGGGGTGTTTTGAAAGTGTTTGGAAGTGTGTGGGGGGGGGGGGGGGGTTGTGTGTGTCAATTATATTGTGAGGGTGATGTGAATGAGAATGTGTGACTGCGTGTGTGTGTGTGTGTGTGTTGTATTATGTGTGTGTGTTGTGTGTGTGTGTTGTATTATGTGTGTGTGTTGTGTTGAGTGTGTTGTATTGTGAGTGTGTTGTATTGTGTGTGTGTGTGACTGTGTGTGTGTGGGGGGGGGGGGGGGAGGTCCACAGATATATATATATATATATATAATTATTTTTACTGCATAGCTATAAAGTAAATATAAATAAATAAATAAATACATAAATACAAACATTAGCCTACCGCTGTAACCTTTGGCCCAACCCGGTTACAGAAAGGTAATTGGGAGAGAGAGGGGGAGAGGGGGAAGGGGGGGGGGGGGGGGGCCAGTTTTCTCTGGGGGCTTCATTACGGGACTTAATAGGTTGTTCATTGTTATTGAGACCAGCCGACGCCATCAAACCCCCCCCCCCCCCCCCCCCCCCCCCCTCATCCTATCAGCCATCCTTAAGGGGGGTGATCTGCTTTTCTGCTCTCATTTTCTCTCTTTCTCTGGTTTGTATCCATTCGGCCCCATTCAGCCTACTGTTTTAAGACGTTTATCTCCATCCAGGTGTCATTTTTTTCTGGCGAGCGATAGCGAGCCAGCATTGTATGAAGAAATCCGGCTTCGCCAGATATATTTTTCTAACCAAAAATTTACAAATTTTGCCTGCTGTCACAAACATTAAAAACAAAACATGTTGGCTCGCTACCACTCGCCAGGAAAAAATAGACACCTGGATGGGGATAAACGTCTTAAAACAGTAGGCTGAATGCGGCCGAATGGATACAACCCAGAGAAAAAGGGCGAGAGAGAGTAAACAACGAGGTGGGCGCCCCCTTAACCCAGTCCCAGGCACCACACCCACCCACCTGCACCAACCAACCAGCCCACACATCCTCAAGCCTCCTTAAGGGGGTATGTGTTATTTGTTTGTATATTTATCCCCCCCAAAAAGAAAAAACAAAAAAAGGAAAAAAAGAGGGAAAAACAAAAGAAAACAAAAATATGAAAAGTGTGGATTGGGCCCGAGTATGTAGAGTAGGAGAGCAAATGTATGTATCATATTTATTTGTTGTATAATTATATAGCAGTAGTAGTAATAGTAATAGTATCTGATGCTTGTAAAATATAATGTATATACAATATTAAATACAAATCAAAGTAGTAGAAACAAAAATAGTAGTAGTAGTCAATCAATCAATCAAATTTATTTCGTAATATAATATTACATAGGTATAGAAATTAGGACAGTCATAAAAAATTTCATCACATTCATGTGACTCAGATTTAATATACAAACATAGGTATATATACATCATAGATAAATAACTATACACACACGCAAAATATTTAAATATTTATAGAAATTACAAATTATATGCGTATGGGGTTCAGTCATAGTGGGTTCAGTAGTAGTAGTAGTAGTAGTAGTCAATCAATCAATCAATCATCTTTATTTCGCAATATACATACTAATAATACTAATAGCATATACTGTACGTTACGTTACATAAAAATACATTATAGTAAAAAGTTTCTAAATAAAATGAGAAATTGCAAAGTAAAAGGAAAACCTAGTTCTAAAAGTTAATAAATGAATGCATATCAACATACTCTTACAGAACTGCACATTATAGCTGTTGTCGTACCTCGTTATACTAAATGACAAAGAGGTGCTCCTGCTGATTTTATATATTGGTTAATTTATCATAACTACACAAGGAACCAAAGATTAAAAGCATGACATAATACAAAATGGATCAAACCATACATTTAATGACAATTATGAACTCTGATTAGCAGTAAAATCATTGTACTTATAAATAATGTTAATACAAATAACTTTGATACAAATCGACTACAAATATTGAAATATTGAATCAGAGTTACAAAATGGAGATCATAACCTGGCTCCAGGTAACAGTACGGGAGGTCGGCGAGCTTCGTGTCTCTGTACCCAATGAATTCTTGCTATAATTATGTCTAGTTCATTTTGTGAGGCTGATATATTATACAAATCACGAAATGTATTGTGAATATAAGTACAAAAATATCCAAGTTGTAACCACGGGAGATTGAACCTGGTGATAGATAATCTGGAATGTATTTTTTTTTAATAAAAACTAGCTTGTACCCGAGCCAGGTGATGTGTCAGTAATAACACACAGTAGTAGTAGTAGTAGTAGTAGTAGTTGTTGTGGTAGTGGTGGATATGGTGGTAAGGTTATAGTTGATGTTGTCTCGTGGTTGTAGTTCTGATGATGATGCTCTAAGAGGCCAGGGGTAAACAAAAGGGGTAGCCTAGTATTGGTCAGTGCTAAAATTATCACCCCCCCCCTCCCACCACCCCGCTCATTACGGTATCAACATTGACTGACCTAGCGAGAGATGTGTATTGATTGTTGGTTAATGGGTTGTGGTAGTTATAGTAGTGCCGGTAGTAGTAGTAGTAGTAGTTGTGGCTCCTATAGTAGTAGTAGTAGTAGTAGTAGTAGTAGTAGTAGTAGTAGTAGTAATAGTTACCTTGAGGTTACCTTGAGTTGTTTTGGCCTCCTCAGCGGCCTCGGCGAGAGTTGCTCCCCCCGAGTATGTTTGCTGCCAGTGTTTGATGCAGCAGACTATTCGAGAGGGCAGCTCTCCCCCCCCCCCCCCGCGAAGTATGGCTGATCAAGCACCGACTTGAGATGTTTGTCCAAGGCTTTTTTTAATACTTCCGTTGGCACGTCCATCATGTTTCTCACGTTCTCTGGCATTTTGTTGAAAAGGCTCGGTCCCCTGTTTGTCAACCAGGAGTCCCTCAGTGTGCCCAGAGCTCCCCTACACTTTTGGGGTGGGATGTTACAATACCTACCCCCTCTGTCACTCCAGTTCCATGATATTGTGGTGTGAAGGTTTGGCACTAGACCCTCGATAACTTTCCATGTGTAAATTATCAAGTATCTCTCTCTTCTTCGCTACAGTGAATATAAGTTAAGAGCCTTCAGCCTATCCCAGTAATGAAGATGTTTTACCGAGCTGATGTGGGACGTGAAACTTCTTTGAACACTCTCTATTTCATATATTTACCCGGCTTTGTGTGGAGATGTTAGCACACTGCAATACTCCAGTCGTGGGATCACCAACAATTTGAAAAGGGTTATCATTGGCCGTTCTTCTCGTGTCTTTGAAAGTGCGCAGTATCCAACCTACAAGTTTCCTCGCCGCTACTGACTTGGCCTGATTATGTTCTTTGAAAGACATTTGTTCTGACATTATTACCCCAAGATCTTTAACCTCTGATTTTCGTGGGATTGACAGGAGTGACTCTGTTAAGTAGGTTGTGATTCTTTTAATTTCTCCATTTCCTCCATACCTTATCATCTGAAATTTCTCTTCGTTAAATTGCATGTTGTTGTCTTTGGTCCACCAAAATACAGCGTTCATGTCTGCTTGCAAGATATTTTTGTCTTCTATTGTGGTTATTCCTAGACTTAGTTTTGTGTTGTCTGCAAATGATGAGACGCTGCTGTGTTGTACATTTACATCGATATAACTTATTAGTATTAGGAAGGATAAGGGTGCCAACACTGTACCCTGGGGAACAGAGCTTTTAACCTCTGAACCTTCCGATACCGCTTGATTTACTGCTACTGATTGTCTTCTGTTAATGAGAAAATTATAGACTCTCCACCTTTCCGGTGATACCTTTTTCTTTCAGCTTATGTGCTATAATTCCATGATCACACTTGTCAAATGCTTTGGCAAAGTCTGTGTATATGACATCTACATTTCTTTTCTCTTCCAGGTCATCTAGAACTTTGTCATAGTATTCTAGTAGCTGCGAGAGACATGATCTTCCTGCTCTGAACCCGTGTTGTCCTGAGTTGTGGAGCCCGTTTTCTTCCATGTATTCCGAGACTTTTCCTCGTAGTACTCTTTCAAAGATTTTGATGATGTGAGATGTTAGTGCTACTGGGCGGTAGTTTTGATGATGTGAGATGTTAGTGCTACTGGGCGGTAGTTTTGATGATGTGAGATGTTAGTGCTACTGGGTGGTAGTTTTGATGATGTGAGATGTTAGTGCTACTGGGTGGTAGTTTTGATGATGTGAGATGTTAGTGCTACTGGGTGGTAGATTTTGATGATGTGAGATGTTAGTGCTACTGGGTGGTAGTTTGATGATGTGAGATGTTAGTGCTACTGGGCGGTAGTTTTGATGATGTGAGATGTTAGTGCTACTGGGCGGTAGTTTTGATGATGTGAGATGTTAGTGCTACTGGGCGGTAGTTTTGATGATGTGAGATGTTAGTGCTACTGGGTGGTAGTTTTTTGGCAGAGCTTTACTTCCTCCTTTGTGTAGTGGTGCAATTGTTGTGTTTTTCAGACTTTCTGGGATTTCTCCTGTATCTAGGCTATTTCTCCACATTATGGCTAGAGGTCTTGCTAGCGATGTTTTGCAGTTCTTGAGCAGGACTGAGCTCCATGAATCTGGTCCTGGTGCTGAGTGGAGCGGCATGCTGTTTATTGCCCTTTTTATATCTATTGGCCCAAATTCTATATCCGATATATGGAAGGGGGCTCTGTTCTCGCCCATAGAAGAAACTGTTTGGATTGTCAACAGCTTTAGATGGATAGGGTTGACTGAACACTGTTTCATACTGTTTTCGTAGAAGTTCACTCATTTCTTTGTCATCTGTTGTATATGATCCGTCGAGTTTGATGAGAGGGCCTATGCTTGATGCTGTTTGTGATTTTTTCTTTGCATATGAGAAGAAGTACTTTGAATTTTCACTTATTTCTTGAACCGCCTTTTTTTCTTCTTCTATCTGCTGTATTTGATACGATATTCTCAGCTTGTGTTCAATATCCTCAATCTCCCTTTTCATTATGTTAATTTGCCTTTCCCGTAATCCCGCTTGGGAGAGCCGATGTGACAGCAGTTTTCTTCGTTTGTAGAGCCTTCGCCTTTCTCTGTCTTGCTTATTTCTGCGCTTCATTTTCCTCTCTGGAATGTGATTCGAGCATACGTTTTTTAACTAATTAATTTACTAGACTAAGGCATTCCGGGAGTTGTTGTTGGTTGTTGTTGTTTTGGTGGTGGGGGTGGTGGATATGATGGTGGTAATGGTAATATTAGTAGTAGTAGTATTTCGCGGTTATTATATATATACGTGTGTGTGTGTGTGTGTGTATATGTGTGTGTGTGTGTGTGTAGTCATGGTTACTGTTCTGTATGAGCCAGTGTGTGTATTGGTAGACCCATGTGTGTACGTATGTGTATGTACGGTACATCTATACCGAATGTACAGTAACCTATATGGCTTTATGTGTATACATACTGCATATGCATGTGTGCCTAACTAGCCTAATCGTATAGCCTACATAAGTTTTAATAGATGTGTTATATAATGTAGTAAAGCAATCAAAGTACATAACCAGGTCAAAGTTGCGGCTGCGAAACGTCTAACGGGTTGGATTCTGCGTACTTTTAAAACACGCGGTGAATTACCTATGATAACGCTCTTCAAATCTCCAGTGCTACCGCGGCTTGAATATTGTAGCGTATTAACATCCCCATACAAAGCAGGTGAAATAAATGACGTAGAGAGTGTACAAAGAAATTTCACTTCGCATATAAGTTCGATAAAACAGCTACACTATTGGGAGCGTTTAAGAGCACTGAATCTGTACTCACTGGAACGTAGAAGAGAACGTTACCTAATAATATACACGTGGAAAATCGCAGAGGGTTTAGTACCATGAGGGACATCTCGTTAGACAACTTAAGAGAGCCCTCGATGTCGAACTGCAAAAAGTGCCAGACGAGCCCATCCTCGCAAGGGAGCGAGCTGTCGCTTCAAACAGTCTACTGCACCAAATCACCACCCATAACGAGGGGCGTCGCGCTCCTTGGTGCCGCTAGAAGAGTGGCGAACACATCAAAAGGTAAGGTAATCTCCTCTCTCACACACTCACACATTGTAAAATGTGTATTTTCAGCTCATGAGGCTGCCATTCTTTAATAAACCGTTTATTATTATTACACACACACACACACACACACACACACACACACACACACACACACACACACACACCCACACACACACACAATCTCTTAAAACTGGCAAAGCATAAACAGACACACATAGACCCAAAACACACACCCATACACACCTTTATGCATACACACACAATCATACCTAGGCACGCACGACAAACACACACACACAACTGGCCATGATAAATGAAAATCTATGCAGTGAATACATTAGAGGCGACACTGTACACCTGCGGTCAACACCACACCTGTAGTAATTATCAGACTACCACACAATACACACACACACACACACACTATACATACATACACATACACACACACGCACATACATTACTACTACACACACAAAAAACACACGCGCGCTCTCTCTCTCTCTCTCTCTCTCTCACTCTCTCTGTCACTATAGTCGCTCTTCCCAAGGTTACACGAACTTCTCCTACAGGAAGCGGAACTCTGAGATAAAATACCAGGAAATATTATCTCGAGATAAATATAAAGAAGTCACACCAAAAATAACCTGGACACCTTGATAAAGAAGTGAGTGAGGGATGTTGTGGAGTCAAAGTCAATAGAGCTATAATAACGCTTGGGAGAGGCCTTTAGTTTACTCTGTCTGTATTTAACCCCTTATGTACTGGCGATGTCTTTGTAATATTGTTTTGGCATCACATCACATCATCACAATACAACTAAACATTCACCACATCACAATACAACTTAACATCCACCACATCACACCATCACAATACAACTTAACATGCATCTCACCACAACCTCCAACCACATCACAACTTTACATCAAAATATAACCATAACTGCCCATCACAATTATCCCACAACATAATATTCATCACACCGTCACACCACATCACAACTTTACATCAAAATATAACCACAACTTCCCACAACATCACCCACAACATAACATTCATCACACCTTCACACCACATCACAACTTCACATCAAAATATATCCGTAACTTCCCTTCGCTATTACCCAATGACAATATCCCCCACAACATCCCATAAATATATTCGCCCCCTCCTAATGGCCCGACTGTAGGCTGGAAAGGGCTGGTCCGCTAATTACACACTGGTCCTCATTAACTACAATACTAAATTAAGCTATTCACAAATTGTTGGAAACATTGTCTAGCCGCCGAAAAAAATGACAACACACTGGAGCTACCGAGACTAGAGATCAGGATTTCTGGCCTATCTATCTATCTATCTATCTATCTATCTATCTATCTATCTATATTCTCAGGCCCAATCCCCACTGTTCCTATATTAATTTTTATGTTCTATTTTATTCTATTTTATTATTTTTGTTTTCCTTTGTTCTTGGGGGTGGCCGACTCAAGACAGAGCAAGAACAGGGAAAACACAAAAATCAACACAAAACAACGAACAAACACAGATAAAGACACCAATTCACACACATCTAGGCTTTCTGGTTCCACTGATAATGAACAGACTACAGTCGAAATATTGAGTCACGTCCCTCTCTAGATTGCACAACAACACATCATCATGGCTCGTCGTCCCGGACCTATTTATCTTGGCTGCATGTATGGACGTAATTATGTATATTATGTGTGTACATTATGCTAATGTGTGCGTGCGTGTATGTGTGCTAGCTGGGGGGGTGGGGGCACCTTAAGGGGGGTCACCGGCTTTTGTTTATCTTTCTTTCCTTTTCTCTCTTTCCCTGGCTTGTATCCATTCGGCCCTATTCAGCCAACTGTTTTAAGACGTTTATCCCCATCCAGGTGTCGATTAGTTCCTGGCGAGCGATAGCGAGCCAGCATTGTATGGAGAAATCCGGCTTCGCCGGATTTTTTTTAGATACATTTAGCTTGCTGTTAATTTTTTATTTTTTTATATGAGCTGGCTCGCTACCGCTCGCCAGGAAAATATTGACACCTGGATGGCGGTAAACGTCTTAAAACAGTAGGCTGAATGGATACAAGCCAAAGAGAGAGGGAGAGAAAGAGAAAAAAAAAAGCGAGGTGGGCTCCCTTAATATAATATCCGTGTTCATTATTCCAAGTGTTATATACGGTATATGGGAGGTGTATGGTGTTGGGAGGAGGGACATTTATAAATTAGAGGCTTCCAGAAAATATAAAAAGCAATGCGTATGGGAAGTGGTGGTGGGGGGGTGGGGGAATTGTGATAAGTTGTTAGATTTGTATATGGAGTTGTGGTGGGATGGGGAGTTGTGGTGGGATGGGGAGTTGTGGTGGGATGGGGAGTTGTGGTGGGATGGGGAGTTGTGGTGGGATGGGGAGTTGTGGTGGGATGGGATGGGGAGTTGTGGTGGGATGGGGAGTTGTGGTGGGATGGGGAGTTGTGGTGGGATGGGGAGTTGTGGTGGGATGGGGAGTTGTGGTGGGATGGGGAGTTGTGGTGGGATGGGGAGTTGTGGTGGGATGGGGAGTTGTGGTGGGATGGGGAGTTGTGGTGGGATGGGGAGTTGTGGTGGGATGGGGAGTTGTGGTGTGATGAGGAGTTGTGGTGGGATGGACGTTAAGTTGTATTCTGGTGGTGTGATGTGGTGGTGTAGAGATGTTTGATGTGGTGAGACAATAGGGTGTGATATGGTATTGTGATGTGAAGGATAATCATTTCCAAACCCGACACACCCAAGGTACAGTCGCGGCCAAAATGTCTGCACACCATTTGATACCCTCTATAAGAATGAAGTGTTATGGTGGAAGCTGTTGATTGAATTACAGGGTTTATCTGATCAATGCCTATGATTTAATTTATATCATCAAGAGGTGTTTAGGGGGTAGTGGTTAATTTTTGGTTTATACAGTAAAATTATATATATATATATATATATATATACCGGTATATATATATATTATAGTTTCTTCGCTAGACCTCCATCAAGCTTAAAAACACACACCCTAGACATCCCTTCAAGATAAAAGTCTACATTTTCAGTAGAAAAATGGCCCAGCCGAAGGCCGACTCCTTCTAAAATTACGGGCTCGCTATCGCTCGCCAGGAAAAAAACTACAACTAAATGGCACAAAAGGTCTTATTATTGTCAAAGAAATGGGCGAAAAGATCTAAGAATCGCCAAACTAATGGGATGAACGTATTAAAATGTCAAAACTAATGGGGCTAAACATGTGGGAGAAGGGGGTCCAGAAAACCGCCCTATCCCCCCCATGAAAGTATTTATGAGTCTGTACATAACATCAATAACCTATATCAGCATCCAGCACCTGGGTTACACAATGGCTTTCAACGTCAGGTATAAAACATGGCCAATAATGTGATGAGGTTGGCGTAATTCTCCCCAACGATGGATATACAGATACCTATACAACGACAGATAATATGGCGTCACTGTAGGCTATATAAGTTGGCTTAAATTTCCATATAAACGAATATGAAGAGAGCTTGCTTTATACAACACCATGTGAGTTATATATGACTATTACTGTAAAGAAGTTGGTAATAGTCTCCGCATAAATGGATGTGAAGAGAGCTTGCCTTATGTAACGTCATGTGAGCGTATATGGCAACTACTGTAAAGAGTTGGTAATAGTCTCCGTATAAAAGGATATGAAGAGAGCTTGCCTTATATAACGTCATGTGAGCGTATATGGCAGCTACTGTAAAGAGTTGGTAATAGTCTCCGTATAAAAGGATATGAAGAGCTTGCCTTATGTAACGTCATGTGAGCGTATATGGCAGCTACTGTAAAGAGTTGGTAATAGTCTCCGTATAAAAGGATATGAAGAGAGCTATGCCTTATACAACACCATGTGAGCTTAATGGGTATTACTGTAAAGAAGTTGTTTATAGTCTCCTTATATACGAATATGAATAGAGCTATACCTTATACAACACCATGTGAGCTTATATGACTATTACTGTAAAGAAGTTGGTAATAGTCTCCTTATGAATGGCTATGAAAAGAACTTGCCTTACACAACACCTCCAAGTTAACAATACAGGGAATTATATAAAGTTGGCAAAACTCTCCCTGTGGATGAGTATGGACAGAAGCTACCTTATATAACGTGAGGTAAACAATATGACGACTTATGTGAAAGGGCGTGAGGTAAACAATATGGCGACTTATGTGAAAGTGCGTGAGGTAAACAATATGGCGACTTATGTGAAAGTGCGTGAGGTAAAAAATATGGCGACTTAAATATGTGAAAGGTCGTGAGGTAAACAATATGGCGACTTATGTGAAAGGAAGGAGAGTTTAGCGTTGCATTCCTTTAGAGTGGCTATAAAGATCACATACCTTTGGCTGTAGAGGTTCCTGGAACATTGGCACCACCCTGGGGAAGAACAACATATATGAATAAAATACATATATAAATACATATATAAATACATATATAAGGATATTTATATATTATTTGTTTATTTACTTTTTCATTTTGCTCCACTGCATAATACATATACAGTATAACAAAGAGACAGTGACGGAAGGGAAGGGAACGGAAGGGAAGGGAACGGAAGGGAAGGGAACGGAAGGGAAGGGAACGGCAGAAATAATATAATGGGGAGGACAAAGCGACAGAGATAAGGAGGACAAAAGATTATGCATCAATGAAAGTTCTGCAAATGTAAAGTGGAAGAACATACAGCATATACAGATAATATATAGTAAGGGATGCGCTAAAGGAATATAACCATGCTGCCAAAAATAATAATACAATAAAATATATAAGTAAATAAGTATATACAATAAAATAAAATATATAAGTAAATAAGTATATACAATAAAATAAAATATATATAAGTAAATAAGTATATACAATAAAATAAAATATATAAGTAAATAAGTATATACAATAAAATATATAAGTAAATAAGTATATACAATAAAATATAAGTAAATAAGTATATACAATAAAATATATAAGTAAATAAGTATATACAATAAAATATATAAGTAAATAAGTATATACAATAAAATAAAATATATAAGTATATACAATAAAATAAAATATATAAGTAAATAAGTATATACAATAAAATAAAATATATAAGTAAATAAGTATATACAATAAAATATATAAGTAAATAAGTATATACAATAAAATGAAATATATAAGTAAATAAGTATATACAATAAAATAAAATATATAAATAAATAAAGGTATAGACAAGGTATAATACATGTTTACTAAAGAAATACTAAAGGTTTAATAACCAGACCAGATGGCTGGAGCAAAGTAGGAAAGAAGAGCAATTGGACAGAGGAAGAACAAGTGGAGAAGTACAGTAGAAGACTGAAAGTTCTCGGGCTCAATCAAGTTGCTTTAGGGGAGGTTTTTAGTTTGGTCCCTAGATATCCTTCATGCTTAAGATTACACCCCCTTGAGCCCCTTTCAAGATAAATTTGTACATTTTTCTGTAGAAAAATGTCCCGGCTGAAAGCCGGTTCCTCTTAAATTACAGGCTCGCTTTCGCTCGCCAGGATAAAATCGACACCTAAATGGCACGAAAGGTCTTAAAATTGACAGAAATGGGTTGAAAGTTCTTAAAATCGTCAAAATAATGGGGTGAACGTCTTAACATTAGAAAAACAATGGGGCTAAACATGAGGGAGAAAGGAGTCAAGAAAAAAAATCCCTCAAGTGGGTATCTCCCCTTAACAAATGATAATAGTATAATACGGGTATAATACACATATAATACAGGTGTAGGCTAATACGGGTATAATACACATATAATACAGGTGTAGGCTAATACGGGTATAACACATATAATACAGGTGTAGGCTAATACGGGTATAATACACATATAATACAGGTGTAGGCTAATACGGGTATAATACACATATAATACAGGTGTAGGCTAATACGGGTATAATACACATATAATACAGGTGTAGGCTAATACGGGTATAACACACATATAATACAGGTGTAGGCTAATACGGGTACAATACAGGTGTAGGCTAATACGGGTATAATACACATATAATACAGGTGTAGGCTAATACGGGTATAATACACATATAATACAGGTGTAGGCTAATACGGGTATAACACACATATAATACAGGTGTAGGCTAATACGGGTATAATACAGTTATAATAACGGTATAATTAAAAATATTAAAGGTATATTATAGGTATAATAAAGATATAACACAGATACTGTATATACAGGTGTAATAAAGGTATAATACAGGTAAATCAAAAATAGTCAAGTTGGGTATATTGATAGTGATTTACCGTTGATAATATTATATACCGGTATCTTTCAATAATGCATTCAATGGATGTATCAAAACCAATATGCCTTTACAGGGAAAACATTATTATGGACACTTTAATCGCCCTTTTCATACCCATATTTGAATTTACAGTGACGGGGAATTTCTTGAATCAGACTGTTCGTGTTATTAATTACAAACACATGGCAAACCCGGTATTTTCTTAGTAACGGTAGCTTATGGACAGTTTCAATTATAGTGCATTACAGCTCGATCAGTTACAGTATTTGCCATATAATAACAGTAACACGTTACTCAATACTACAATAATAAATAGAGATCTGGGGAACAAAGAAAAAAAAAAAAAAAAAAAAAATGAAAAAAAAAATTACTATAATAAAATAATAAATGGAACCAAATCACTTTCCCTTAGCTATAATAGTTGATAAGGTAATAAATATGCAGACATTACAGACAGCCAGGCTTTTACCATTGACCATAGGCTAAACCCAAACCAACTGTACTATCTATATTTGTGTGAACTAATACTGTTTTTTCTTTGACAGGTGAGTGAACTGCTGGTGTCTGGAGGGTTCTTGTAAGCTTAAGGAGGACGTGGGTAAGTCTTAATACAACCATCAACCCCAAGGAAAGAATATTTAGGACTAATAGTCGTACAAGTTGTGAATACTCTCTCTCTCTCTCTCTCTCTCCTCTCCTCCTTCTCTCCTCATCTCCTCTCTCAATCTCTCTCTCTCTCTCTCTCTCTCTCTCCCTCTCTCTCTCTCTCTCTCTCCTCTCTCTCTCTCTCATCTCCCTCTCTCTCTCTTTCTCTCTCTCTCCTCTCTCTCTCTCTCTCTCTCTTCCTCTCATCTCTCTCTCTCTCTCCTCTCTCTCTCTCCTCTCTCTCTCTCTCTCCTCATCTCTCCTCTCTCTCTCCTCTCTCGGCCTCGACTCATCTCCCCTCCTCTCTCTCCCCATGCTCTCTCCCATCCCTCCAAATCTCCCCCCTCTCTCCTCTCTTCCCTCTCATCTCTACTCCATCTCCAGTCGTCTCTTCCTCTACCTCCCTCTCCTCTCCTCTCTATCGCTCGTCTCGTCGCCCTCTCTCCCTCTGCCCTCTCTCTCCCGCGTCTGTCTCTCCCATCTCTGTTTGTGTGCTTGGTATCCCCTAGAGAGGAACGATACAAATCTCCCCCCCCCCCCCCTCCCCCCCCCTCTCTCTCTCTCTCAGTCGTCTCACTATCTCTCTCTCTCCTCGGCACCCCCCAGAAAGGAAGGATACCCGAGTTATAGTTTAGGAAGCAAATTTTTACCAGTCACAGAAGTCTCTAATACATTAATGGAAAAACGGCACGAAAGGTCTTAATATTGTCAAAGAAATGGAGTGAAAGGTCTTAAAATCGCCAAACTAATGGAACAAACGTCTTATAATATCAAAACTAATGGGGCTAGACATAAATGAGAAGAGAGTCCAGAAAAAACAACTGCCTCCCCCTTAAGAAGTAGTTAACATTCACAAATAAAATTCATCACACATCTTTGGAATTCTTCAGATCTCATAATGATTATATTTCTTGGAGCTTGCGATTTAGACGACTTTATGAAGCTTAGGAAGGATATATGGTAGCTAAAAGGATTAGGTCTATTTGAGCTAGTCTGTAATCTTTTAACGGTTAGACATCGTTCGTAAGCTGAATAAACCCGTCCAATAGTTGCCAGAATATAATGAAAAGGATGTCACCGGTACTGAAGGGGTTAATCCTAATCTGCTGCCACAATAATGATCTTCGTAAGCGACCCACCGACGAAGATGCTCATGACGGGGAATGCTTGATTTGGAAGTTAGTTGTGTTCCATGCGATTAAATGTGGCTTATATATTAGTTTACATTGATAATAATAGCCTATTTAAAATGTCTACTTTATCGCTAACAATTAAAGCTATCGAGAGAGAGAGAGAGTGTGAGTGTGTGAGTGAGAGAAAGTAAGAGTGAGTGAGTGTGAGTGTGTGTGAGAGAGAGAGAGAGAGAGAGAGAGAGAGAGAGAGAGAGAGAGAGAGAGAGAGAGAGAGAGAGAGAGAGAGAGAGAGAGAGAGAGAGAGAGAGAGAGAGAGAGAGAGAGAGAGAGAGAGAGAGGAGAGAGAGAGAGAGAGAGAGAGAGAGAGAGAGAGAGAGAGAGAGAGAGAGAGAGAGAGACTGACGTAAGCAAGACAGACCAGGTGGGTAGTAAAGTGTGGGAGTATATAAGGTGAAAAGGCCATCCAGTTATCAGGTGGACGGCACGGAATACCTGCCCATGTATGAATAATAATAATAATATCTATGTATGTATGTATGTATGTATGTATGTATGTATGTATGTATATACATACATACATACATACATACTGTACATACATAGATAACATTTTAAGACTTGAGTGTTCCACACATACGTGCAGTTTCAGTCTCTTGTCCTAATGACGGCGTTCCAGGCAACCCCCCATAACTGGGGGTGGCCGACTCGAGACAGAGCCCGAACAGGAACAACATAACACAAAATAATTAAATACATAAATAAATATACAAATAAAACAAAATTATATAAACACAAATATATATAACAAATTCACACACATCTAGGTCACCCAGGAGAATACCCAGAGACCTAGGCCCATTTGGGGTCACCAGCAATGATTCCCAGGTCCCAGACCTCCTGGAAAGGTTCCGGTCTCAGCAGGCAGACACGCAGCGAAGCCCACCACCACAATGTCCGCCCACCTTACTTCCAGGCATGGCCCTTCACATCATACACCTACTCCCCGGGCCAGGCACCTGACGGACTATTATCTAATCCAACTGGCGCCCAACCCCCTCTCCCTACGACTGCATTATCACTCATCTATTCACAAGCATTCTCCATTTACTCCTATGTATTACCACTTATCTTGCCTGTTCTTCAGTCATCTATTCACAAGCATTCTCCATTTACTCCTATGTATTACCACTTATCTTGCCTGTTCTTCACTCATCTATTCACAAGCATTCTCCATTTACTCCTATGTATTACCACTTATCTTGCCTGTTCTTCACTCATCTATTCACAAGCATTCTCCATTTACTCCTATGTATTACCACTTATCTTGCCTGTTCTTCACTCATCTATTCACAAGCATTCTCCATTTACTCTATGTATTACCACTTATCTTGCCTGTTCTTCACTCATCTATTCACAAGCATTCTCCATTTACTCCTATGTATTACCACTTATCTTGCCTGTTCTTCACTCATCTATTCACAAGCATTCTCCATTTACTCCTATGTATTACCACTTATCTTGCCTGTTCTTCACTCATCTATTCACAAGCATTCTCCATTTACTCCTATGTATTACCACTTATCTTGCCTGTTCTTCAGTCATCTCTCTACCTTACAACGCTTGTATTACTCCATCTCTCTATCGTCTTCCTCTCAATCTATTTCCCCTTGTTTCTAACTTTTATATTTTCATTGTAAGCCTTTCATTTCCCATTCGTTCAACATGTCCATACCAGCACAGCACCCTTCTGTCCACTCTGGCCGTTAAGGGTCCCTGTAGTCCCACTCTCCTATATACCTCTTCATTCCTCATTATATTATAATAATAATACAAATAAAAGAAAGAAGAAGAAGAAGGAAGAAAGAAAGAAAAAGAAAGAAAAAGAAAGAAAGAAAGCAAGAAGAAAAAGAAAATGAAAAAGAAAAGGAAGAAGGAGAAGAAGAAGAAATTTTCATCATCATCATCTACACTATTCCTTTATATACACTTTTCTTTAATTGTATGCTGCTGTCTCCGCTCCAATTAAGTCCTGACCCCCTGGCTTGCATCGAGGGGTCTGTATGGTCAGCGCATCTCCGTAAATCCTCCTACTTGTAATACGTAAAGGTCATAAATGTGGTTTGATTCAAGGGGGCCACCTCGTTATTTTATTTTCTCTCTCTCTCTCTCTCAGGGTCCATTCGGCCCCATTCAGCCTATTGTTTTAAGATGTTTATCCCTATCCAGTTGTCGATTTTTTTCCTGGCGAGCGGTAGCGAGCCAGCATATTTAAAAACAAAATTGACAGCAGGCTAAATTTGTACATTTTTCGATAGACAAATGTCTCCGGCGAAGCCGGATATTTCCGTACAATGCTGGCTCGCTATCGCTCGCCAGGAAGAAATCAACACCTGGATGGGGATAAACATCTTAAAACAGTAGGCTGAATGGGGCCGAATGGATACAAGCCAGAGAAAAGGAGAGAATATAAGCAGGTCACCCCCCTTAAGTCACTCAATTTGAAAGGTAGGACTTATAGCGTGCCACCGTGAGAGCAAATATAGAATCCGCGATAATGCATACACAATGGCCCTATTTTGGGAGTGTGTGTGAATGAAGCCATCATAGAGAGAGAGAGAGAGAGAGAGAGAGAGAGAGAGAGAGAGAGAGAGAGAGAGAGAGAGAGAGAGAGAGAGAGAGAGAGAGGAGATAAAAGGCTTGGAGAGCTATGAATAGAAGCGAGCGTAACAATGGAATAACCCGCATATAGGCAACAGTTGGCGGGATTGTGGTGAGGCGACAGGCGTAAATAGAAGCAAGCGTAACAATGGAATACCCCGCATATAGGCAACAGTTGGCGGGATTGTGGTGAGGCGACAGGCGTAAATAGAAGCAAGCGTAACAATGGAATACTCCGCATATAGGCAACAGTTAGCGGGATTGTGGTGAGGCGACAGGCGTAAATAGAAGCAAGCGTAACAATGGAATACCCCGCATATAGGCAACAGTTAGCGGGATTGTGGCGAGGCGACAGGCGTAAATAGAATGTGTATAGTGTATTCAAGCTAACCTGGCACAAATTGGTAACGCTGCCTTGCTATCCAATAGAAAGTGTATAGTGTATTCAAGCTAACCTGGCACAAATTGGTAAACGCTGCCTTGCTATCCAATAGAAAGTGTATAGTGTATTCAAGCTAACCTGGCACAAATTGGTAACGCTGCCTTGCTATCCAATAGAAAGTGTATAGTGTATTCAAGCTAACCTGGCACAAATTGGTAACGCTGCCTTGCTATCCAATAGAAAGTGTAGTGTATTCAAGCTAACCTGGCACAAATTGGTAACGCTGCCTTGCTATCCATTTGTATAGCCAATATGAATGAAAGCAGAAATGCCGCTTTGCCCAAAATATACATGGCATACCCAACTCTGCGATGGGTTACCATTATTACTACTGTTATCACCATCATCGCTATTATTATCGCCATCATCAATATTACTGTACAATTATTGTCATCATCAGTTCATCACTACTACTGTCACTATCACCACTACTACGATCATCACCACTACTACTATTACAATTATCACCACTACTGTCACCACCATCACTACTATAATCACCATCATCAATACCACAATCACCACCACCATCATTGCTACTATCACGATCATCCCTACTACTACCACCCTCATCAGTACTACTATTACCACCACTATCACAACTGCTTTCACAATTACCACCTCCATTACTACCATAATAACCATCATCATCGCTACATAATAACTGCTACCATAATCACCACCACTATCACTACTACACTCAGACACACCATCGTCATCGCTACATCATCAGCACCAAGACAAATACTACCACAATCACCAACACCATCACTACTACTACCACCATAATCACCATTATCATCAGCGTTAAGAGAGTCCTCATGTCGAACTGCAAAAGGTGCCAGACAAGCACATCTTCGCAGAGAAGCGTGCTGCCCCTTCGAACAGTCTGCTGTACCAAATCACCACCCAGAATGAGAGGAGGCGCACTCCTTGGTGCCCCTAGAAGAGTGGCGAACCCTACCTTACGTGCCCCACATACACACACAAAACGTCATCATCACTACTGCCCCGAACACACACAACAGACACATACCGGTATAAAGAAGTGCTGATAAAAATACTACGCCACCCATACGGGGGTGGGGAGAATACCGTGATGTGTGTGTCCCTATGGGGCAAACACACACAGAACACCATCATCACCGCTACCAAGACAAAAAAAAAAAAAAAAAAAACATGCATTTGCAGGACACACACACAAACATACAGACACAGTAATTACAATACTACACCACTCCAAGGGGGGTGGGATTCGGTAAGGAGGGGAGGGGGGATCCTACAGGGGGGTCACCCCATTATATATATATATATATATATATATTATATATATATATATTATATATATATATATATATATATCTATATATATATATATATATATATATATATTATATATATATATATATATTATAGAGAGAGAGAGAGAGAGAAGAGAGAGAGAGAGAGAGAGAGAGAGAGAGAGAGAGAGAGAGAGAGAGAGAGAGAGAGAGAGAGAGAGAGAGAGAGAGAGAGAGAGAGAGAGAGAGAGAGAGAGAGAGAGAGAGAGAGGCGAGAGAGGCGAGCGAGAGAGAGAGAGAGAGAGAGAGAGAGAGAGAGAGAGAGAGAGAGAGAGAGAGAGAGACGTGAACTAAACAGAAGGGGTAGCGGAGGTAGGCGTTGGGATGGGAGGCAGGTGGTATGTGTGGAGAGGGCCGAGGGGTGGAGGTGGAGGTGGTGGAGGGAGGGTCGCCAGGTGAACATAAAGGCGGCCTGCTCCACTAAACACCACCACCTTGCCCACCTCATCTCATTTTGCATCACTTTACCTCAACAACAACAACACCACCACCACCACCATGCCCACCTCATCCTATTACCAACATCACCCTGGCCACTTCACCTTATTTGCATCATTTCACACCACCACCACCACAAATATTATCACCACTACCACCATCACCACCAACAACACCACCGCCACAATTAACATCACCACCAAAACTACAAATACTACCACCACCACCACCACGACCACCACCACCACCACCTAACCCACCTCACCTTACTGCCCTTCGCTTGTTTCGGCCATCACATAAACTTACACAAACTATCCTCGCATCACCTCATCTTGCATCACCTCTCTCACCTTGCTTCATCTCACCTCATCTTGCTACATAATCTCATCATACTTCACCTCACATCAACTCATCTCATCACACCTGACATAAATTAATTTCACATCACCTCAATTTGTTTCATTTCAACCCATTACACTTTGCATAAATATACTAAACATATATCTCATCACACCTCGCCTCACATCAACTAATTTCACATCATCTCACTTAGTTTCATTTCAACTCATTTAACTTTGCATAAATACACTAAACATACAGTATATCTCATCACACCTCATTTCACATCAACTCATCTCATCACACCTCACCTCGCATCAACTCATATCACCTGTTTGTTTCATTTCAACCCATTTCACCTTGCATATACACATAAAACATACAGTATATCTCATCACACCTCACATCACATCAACTCATTTCATATCACCTCACTTTGTTAAATAAATCCCAAATAAACCCACCAAGCATGATATCACCACATTTAATCTTAGATCACCTCACCACACTTCTCATCTCATCATACATCACATCAACTCACCTCACCTTACCTTGTATAACTTCAGCCCACATCACCTCATTTATCTTGAACTACGAAAAATGGTTCTTGTTAGTTTAAAAAAAAAAAAAGTCTGGAAGTTGATTTTTTTTTTTTTTTTTTTAATTTGGTATTTCCTTGACTCAGCGGGGTCTATAGCAATTAAGTATTATTAGTTAGCTTTAGCAATTATAATGAATATATACCGGTACAGTAAATACACTATATATATATATATATACCGTATATATATATTATATCAGTTCATTTAATACACTACACCATTTCTCCTCCTTCACTTAAATAAACGGCAAATAACATACTGTATAATTATTATTTAATGTACTGTAAAATACAAATACAAATTAATTTAAACAAAAATATAGGCTATTGGTATAAGTCAAATATAAGCGAGGCAGGAATGTTTTTGAGTGACTGTACTGGTTGTGGTATTGTGAAGAACCAGGTAACGTCTGCAACATCGGTATTATTGTTTATATTGTGAGTCATACCGCACACCACACACACACACACACGCACGCAAATACACAGTACATACCCACGCACATACACAGACACACAGTAACTCACACGCACAGACACACAGTAACTCACACACACACACACACATACACACACACACACACACACACACTTACACCAATATATACATATATATATACATATATATATATACATATATATATACATATATATATACATATATATATATATATATATATATATATATATATATATATATATATATATATATATATATATATATATTTCTCTGCCCCAATAACTAAGCCAAAAAAGTTTGGCAAAATCAAATATCAAAATATTCCCCGCAGTAAATTCCACCTAATTGAGAGGAAGCTTGTTATGTTTCCAATCCCACATTTTTATTTGTTTTTAATAATTACAGTGTACTGTATTTGTTTGTTGTTGGTCAGGGAACAAAGTTGGTGGGCAGTTGATGTGCGGCCTCTCTGATATTATGGATACCTCAACAACTACACACTATAGTCCGTTCATTCTAGTATGGGCAGAAATCGTAACCCCTAACCTCTGTAACTCAAAAACGGGTAGAGCAAATGAGCTGTACATTTATACACATATTCCCTAGCCAAGTCTTCCTATTTGGTAGACATGTTAGCTCGATTACTCGAGCCCTTTTTGAGTTATGAGAGGCTAGGGGTTACGATTTCTGCCTAACCTATAGAATGAACGGACTATAGTCAAAATGTATCTATCTATATATCTATTATCCTATTTAACTCTCACTCTCACTCTCTCTCTCTCTCTCTCTCTCTCTCTCTCTCTCTCTCCCCCTCCTCATGGATTATCTGAATTCCTCATTGATTATAACAAGTCCATACCGGGCCCTCTCACACTTTTACCGACCAGTGTAGTGTTTTTGGTGATGGTGCTCTTCCTTCATAGTGTGGCAAGTGTTATTTGCTCATGTTTAGTATTTTAGTAGTTTTCCTATTCTGGCTCTGTCTTGAGTCGCCCCCCCCCCCCCCCCAACCCCCTCAAAAAAAGGAACTAGGGGAAATAGAAAAGAAAACAAATAAATAGAAAAAGTGGGATATTGGGCCTGAGTATAGGCCTATATGTAATATAATATAATATTGGTTTCCTCCCTAGACCTCCATCAAGCCTAAAAATACACCTGTCGTCGATCCTCCTTCAAGACAAATTTGTAAATTTTTCGATAGAGAAAATTTCCGGCCAAAGGCCTGTTCCTCTCAAATTACAGGCTCGTTATCGCTCGCCAGGAAAAAAATCGACACCTAAATGACACGAAATGTCGTAATATTGACAAAGAAATGGGGCGAAAGGTCTTAAAAAATTTCCAACTAATGGGCCGAAAAACGTCTTAAAATCTGAAAACTAGTGGGGCTAAACATGAGGAAGAAGGGGGGGGGGGGGGGGGGGGGGCAGAAAAACAACCCATCTCCCCCTTTCAGTCAGACCACGATGTCCATTCTTCGTTCAACCCCCTTCCACCACCACCATCATCATCAGCATCAATACGTATCTGTCCATCCATCACATATTCTGGTTACCATTAGACCATTTCCTTAAGGGGAGGTTTCCACTGGAGAGATTTGTTTTCCTTGACCCCTTTCTCCCTCATGTTTAGCCCCATTGCTTTTGATATTATAAAACGTTTGCCCCATTAGTTTAGCGATTTTAAGAACTTTCACCCCATATTAAGACCTTTCGTGCAATGCAGGTGTCGATTTTATCCTGGCGAGCGATAGCGAGCCTGTAATTTAAGAGAAACCGGCCTTTGGCCGGGACATTTTTCTACCGAAAAATGTACAAATTTATCTTGAAAGGGACTCAAGGGGGTGTCATTTTAAGCTTGATGGAGGTCTAGGGAACAAACTAAATACCTTCCCTTAAGTTTGTAATCTACCTTTAAAGCCGGTATCACACGAGATATTTTATAGTCAACATTCGATGATCAACATTTTTTCTAGCAACATTTCTGGATTATTTCACACTGGTATTGGAAACCAGGCTGATGACAGATGAATTTAGGTAACCGACAAATATCAAATGTTTACCTCATAAGCTAAAAGACCAGTGTTGAGGACAAATGTTGAGTGAAAAAGTGCTCGTGTGATACCGGCTTAAGACTCATACGGGTAAATACGGTCCCAATAAACCCGCTGCATAATATACTGTAGGTCCTTCTGAAACTGCAGACAATCATCTAACTTTAACCAGAATCAAAGGGTGTCATGATGTTGAAGGGCTTACGGGAAGGTATTTAGTTTGTTCCCTAGACCTCCATCAACCTTAAAATTACACCCCCTTGAGTTCCTTTCAAGATAAATTTGTACATTTTCGGTAGAAAAATTTACCGGCCAAAAGCCGGTTCCTCTTAAATTACAGGCTCGCTATCGCTCGCCAGGATAAAATCGACACCTAAATGTCACGAAAGGTCTTAATATGGGGTGGAAGTTCTTAAAATCGCTAAACTAATGGGGCAAACATTTTATAATATCAAAAGCAATGGGGCTAAACATGAGGGGGAAAGGGGTCAAGAAAAAAATCCCTCAAGTGGATATCTCCCCTTAACGTTACAGCCAGATAATTTTACTCCACTTCACAAAACCCTATTGAAGTAAAATAATATAAATAATGTATACTGTATATGAAACCTCTGACTCACACAGTTCCTTCCTAGGTTGAATATAAATAATGTATACTGTATATGAAACCTCTGACTCACACAGTTCCTTCCTAGGTTGAATATAAATAATGTATAATGTATATGAAACCTCTGACTCACACAGTTCCTTCCTAGGTTGAATATAAATAATGTATAATGTATATGAAACCTCTGACTCACACAGTTCCTTCCTAGGTTGAATATAAATAATGTATACTGTATATGAAACCTCTGACTCACACAGTTCCTTCCTAGGTTGAATATAAATAATGTATACTGTATATGAAACCTCTGACTCACACAGTTCCTTCCTAGGTTGAATATAAATAATGTATACTGCATATGAAACCTCTGACTCACACAGTTCCTTCCTAGGTTGAATATAAATAATGTATACTGTATATGAAACCTCTGACTCACACAGTTCCTTCCTAGGTTGAATATAAATAATGTATAATGTATATGAAACCTCTGACTCACACAGTTCCTTCCTAGGTTGAATATAAATAATGTATAATGTATATGAAACCTCTGACTCACACAGTTCCTTCCTAGGTTGAATATAAATAATGTATAATGTATATGAAACCTCTGACTCACACAGTTCCTTCCTAGGTTGAATATAAATAATGTATAATGTATATGAAACCTCTGACTCACACAGTTCCTTCCTAGGTTGAATATAAATAATGTATAATGTATATGAAACCTCTGACTCACACAGTTCCTTCCTAGGTTGAATATAAATAATGTATAATGTATATGAAACCTGACTCACACAGTTCCTTCCTAGGTTGAATATAATAATCTTGTGGATCGTCCAAATCTGTCACAGCAATAAACCTTTCAGTATACCATAAGGCGTTCTTTCCTTCTGTTCCAGCAATAATTAGACGATTATATTAAGCTTAAGGGGAGGTTTTTAGTTGATTCCCTAGACTTCCATCAAGCTTAAAATTACTCCCCCTAGACCCCCTTTCAAGATAAATTTGAACATTTTTCGGTAGAAAAATTTCCCGGCTGAAAGCCGGTTCCTCTTCTATTACAGGCTCGCTCTAGCTCGCCAGGATAAAATCGACACCTACATGGCACGAGAGGTCTTAAAATTGACAGAAATGGGTCGAAAGTTCTTAAAATCGTCAAAATAATGGGGCGAACGTCTTAAATTAGAAAAGCAATGGGCTAAACATGAGGGAGAAAGGAGTCAAGAAAAAAAATATCTCAAGTGGATATCTCCCCTTAAGTGGGACTTATGGAAGCCTTAAGGTAAACTCAGGCAGTATTTGCCGTACTTTTTATATAACGACCTTTCCTAATGTGTACAAAATCGTCTAATGTCAGCCAGAATGAACAAAAATGTGTCAAAATACTGAAAGTATATAGGTATATATATTATATATATATATATATATATATATATATATATATATATATATATATATATATATACCTGTATATATAAGATTTGATCAAAAGAACTCATATATCATTAAATCTTTGGTGTTCCTTTCCTTCCACACGCAATTCTCAAGGTTCCCAGAGTTAGTGACATGCGATCCAGTCATTCCCACTCTGTCTAATGAACGGGGGCCCTATACAGTCTATAATAATGAACGGGGGCCCTATACAGTCTATAATAATGAACGGGGCCCTATACAGTCTATAATAATGAACGGGGGCCCTATACAGTCTATAATAATGAACGGGGGCCCTATACAGTCTATAATGAACGGGGGCCCTATACAGTCTATAATAATGAACGGGGCCCTATACAGTCTATAATAATGAACGGGGGCCCTATACAGTCTATAATAATGAATGGGGGCCCTATACAGTCTATAATAATGAACGGGGGCCCTATACAGTCTATAATAATGAACGGGGGCCCTATACAGTCTATAATAATGAACGGGGGCCCTATACAGTCTATAATAATGAACGGGGGCCCTATACAGTCTATAATAATGAACGGGGGCCCTATACAGTCTATAATAATGAACGGGGAACCTATACAGTCTATAATAATGAACGGGGGCCCTATACAGTCTATAATAATGAACGGGGGCCCTATACAGTCTATAATAATGAACGGGGGCCCTATACAGTCTATAATAATGAACGGGGGCCCTATACAGTCTATAATAATGAACGGGGGCCCTATACAGTCTATAATAATGAACGGGGGGCCCTATACAGTCTATAATAATGAACGGGGGCCCTATACAGTCTATAATAATGAACGGGGGCCCTATACAGTCTATAATAATGAACGGGGGCCCTATACAGTCTATAATAATGAACGGGGGCCCTATACAGTCTATAATAATGAACGGGGGCCCTATACAGTCTATAATAATGAACGGGGGCCCTATACAGTCTATAGTAATGAACGGGGGCCCTATAGTCTATAATAATGAACGGGGGCCCTATACAGTCTATAAGTAATGCACTCACATAGTATTTCAAGACATACGGACCAATTCACACCAGGCAGTACAACACTTAATGTTTCCGTCATACCCGCAATCCAGGGGAGCGCTTGAGTAAGGTATCATTACCAAAATACACATTATATATACATATATATACCGGTAATATATATACTGTATATATTTACAGTATATACATACATATAAAGCTTTGGATGGACGTGTAGCAAGTAAAATTATTTATTTGCATATATACCGGTATTTATCTTTATATTATTAATTATTTTTTTAGTTTCCTCCCTAGACCTCCATCAAGCTTATATTTACACCTCTTAGACCACCTTTCAAGATAAATGTGTACATTTTTCGGAATAAAAATGTTCCGGCCGAAAGCCGGTTCCTCATAAATTACAGGCTCGCTATCACTCGCCAGGAACAAATTGACACCTAAAGGGCACGAAAGGCTATCTCAATTAAATCTCTTAACTACCACTGATCCTTCCTAAGGTGAATAAAATCGTCTAATAGTTCCCAGAATATGATGTAGCCTAAAGGACGTCACCAATATGATGTAGCCTAAAGGACGTCACCAATATGATGTAGCCTAAAGGACGTCACCAATATGATGTAGCCTAAAGGACGTCACCAATATGATGTAGCCTAAAGGACGTCACCAATATGATGTAGCCTAAAGGACGTCACCAATATGATGTAGCCTAAAGGACGTCACCAATATGATGTAGCCTAAAGGACGTCACCAATATGATGTAGCCTAAAGGACGTCACCAATATGATGTAGCCTAAAGGACGTCACCAATACGGAACGGTCTAAAAACACGAAAATAATGAACAAAATTGATACGCGTACTAAACAAAACGAAAATAGTGTTGTTTATGGGTCTATTTGAAGTGGGTGGAGTCGTCTATCGAGGTCCTACAGAGATGTACGGTCGCGCTAATAAATCATGTCCCAGCTGTCATTACGTTTGGCTCGCTCTGCGCTGTATTAATGTCTGTCAGATGTTGAATAGGGTGGGTAAGTGTAGGAACATGTTTGTCTATTTCACTTCATATGACAAAATAAAGATTAGATATTGCTGATACCACTTATTGATCAAAACATACTTGGTGCCGAAACATCACTTATTAGCGCGACTGTACTGCGTCATTTATCAACAAGTCACGGGCATTGATCTTAGCTGGACTCGCATGCACCTTTAGATGTTGTTAACGTACGTGTGTGTGTGTGTTTTTTTTTTTTTTTTTTTTTTTTTTTAAACCCTCTTTAGCTCCATTAATTTTAAGATATTAAGGGGGGTGACCTGCTTCTTTTCTCTCTTTCTCTGGCTTGTATCCATTCGGCCCCATTCAGCCTACTGTTTTAAGACATTTATCCCCATCCAGGTGTTGATTTCTTCCTGGCGAGCGATAGCGAGCCAGCATTATATGAAGAAATCCGACTTTGCCGGAGACATTTTTTTTATCGAAAAATTTACAAATTTAGTCTGCTTTCAAACACATTTATTTAAATATGCTGGCCTGCTACCGCTCGCCAGCGAAAAA
>CM064503.1:4402952-4407952 GCA_032716605.1 Paralithodes platypus | reverse complement strand
CTCTCTCTCTCTCTCACCAGACATAAAAACAAACAGCATAAAACGATCTTAACCAAAAAATGTCAAACGCGCAGCCCTTTAGCGGAGGCAAAATGGTGGGGCTAACAAATACTTCAAAGTTTATCTGTGATCTGGGTCATTGGTTTGGGGGGGGGGAGAGAGAGGGGGGTCAAGTGGGAGGGGCGATGGATTTCCTGGTTCGATCGGGGGGGGGGGGGGGGGGGAGAGAGAAGGGAGGAGTGGGGAGAGAGGGGGAGGGGAGGGAGATTGTTGGAGGAAGAGAAAAAGGATGGCAAGACAGAGGTGAGGTGTGTGGGGAGGAAAGGAGAGAATACAAGGTGGGGGGATGCAAGAGAGAGGTGAGGTGTGTGGGGAGGAAAGGAGAGAATACAAGGTGGAGGGATGCAAGAGAGAGGTGAGGTGTGTGGGGAGGAAAGGAGAGAATACAGGGAGGGGAGAAAGGGAAGGTGGTGTGTGGGGAGGAAAGGAGAGAATACAGGGAGGGGAGAAAGGGAAGGAGGTGTGTGGGGAGGAAAGGGGAGAAGGCAGGGAGGGAAAGAGGGGGGAGGGAGGTTGTTGGAGGAAAAAAAGGGGAGGGGGGATGCAAGAGAGAAGTGAGGTGTGTGGGAGAGAAGACGGGGGGGGGGGAAGAGAAGAGATAAATGAGGTAGTGGGGAGGAGAGGAGAGAAGGGGGGGGGGGGGAAGGGGAGGGTGGATGGCAAGAGAGAAGTGAGGTGTGTGAGGGAGGAAAGGCTAGAAGAGATGGAGACAAAGGAGCTTACGAGGAAAGATTGGGAAAAATACTGAAGGAGGGAGGGAGGGACAGGAGAGATAGGACAGAAATATTAAGGGGGGTAAGAAGCTGGTATTTTGTGGTGAAGGTGTGGTGAAGGTGTGTGTGTGTGTGTGTGTGTGTGTGTGTGGAGGTGATTGTGCGTGTATGTTGCAAGTGGGTTCCACGGCCCTTGAATTTAGCCCTCGGTCACTCTTTTGGCTTTGGGGGGGGAGACACTCGTTACAGGCAATCTGCCTTATGTCTCCTTCATACACAGAAGAAAACAAAAAATATGTATGTGTGTGTGTGTGTGTGTGTGTGTGTGTGTGTGTGTGTGTGTTAATGATTGTGCGTGTACGTTGCAAGTGGGTTCCTATCTACATGTGTGTGGATGTGCGTGGATGGGTGTGTGAATGTGTATGTATGCGTGTGTCTGTGTGTGTGTGTATGTATGTGCGTGTGTCTGCCTGTATGTATGACTGTTATCGTTCCCTCCCCCAGTGTTGGCATCCGGAAGTGAAAGGGTTGGGACAGACGAACACATTGGTCCCCTCCAGAGTTACCGGTATATCGACCGTGTTCACAAGCCACCACCGTCGCTCACACAAACAATATATACACCTGTTCTCCTTTAGTACCATTTCACTGTATAATTAACCCTTTAAAGATCATGACGCGTGTTGACAATCTATTTAGGCAATCCTTATACGATTGTATACAGCTTAGGAAGGATCTGTAGGAAATACAAGCTAGCTAGGGTAAAGGTTATCTTAATTGTACCTCTGACTTCCATATACCCTTCCTGATCTGAATACAATCGTCTAATAATTGCCAGTAATATAGAAACAAATTGCGTCTTGGATTCTCAAGGGAGTAATTAATATATAAAGTGACCTTTTAATGGGTAGACGTCCTTCGTAAGCTGAATACAATCTTCTACTGGTAGCCAGAATAGAGTTAAGGGCAGATATCCACTGCAGTGATTTTTTTCTGGACTCCTTTCTCCCTCATGTTTAGCCCCATTGTTTTCCTAATATTAAGACATCCGCCCCATTATTTTGACGATTTTAAGAACTTTCAACCTATTTCTGTCAATTTTAAGACCTTTCGTGCCATTTAGGTGTCGATTTTATCCTGGCGAGCGATAGTGAGCCTGTAATTTAAGAGGAACCGGCTTTCAGCGGGACATTTTTCTACCGAAAAATGTACATATTTATCTTGAAAGGGGCTCAAGGGGGTGTAATCTTAAGCTTGAAGGATATCTAGGGACCAAACTAAAAACCTCCCCTTAAAAGAACGGCACTGGTACTGGCTGGGTTAATATAATAATGAAATACCTGATGGTGAACATTGGCTCACTGAGGTCGTCTGTAACCCTTTCAGTACCAGAGACGGGTTTTTTTTTTTTTTTATTGGATTTCAGCTACATTTAGAAGATTTTGTTAAGCTTAGGAAAGACATGGGCCTGTGGTAGCTAAAAGGGTTAATATAGAATGATAGTATGTAACCGTTTAATGGTTAGACGTCTTTAATGGGTAGACGTCTTTAATGGGTAGACGTCTTTAATGGGTAGACGTCTTTAATAATGGGTAGACGTCTTTCCAAACCTAAACAAAATTGTCTAATGGTTGCCAATATGTAATGATGTCACCAATACTGAATGGGTTACAAAAGTTAACCAAATTCTGACTTGTGTTGTAATACGCCAGGCAAATTGCAACAAACGTTATACCGGTATACATAATTAGTTTGATTAGTATATATGCATTATGTCGAACAAATTAATCGTGTGTGTGCGTGTATTTACCTAATTGTATTTACCTAATTGTAGTTTACAGGAGTTGAGCTAAGCTCGTGTTGTCCCGTCTCTCAGTCTACTTTTTATCCAATTTTTTCTTGAAAATATGGATGTTCCTTGCCCCCACCACCTCCTCCTCCAACCCATTCCATTTGTCAATACATCTATAGGGGAAGCTAAACTTCCTGATATCGTTCTTGCAGGTAGGTCTTTTTACTAATTTTTTTACTAATTTTTTTACTTTTTACTAAGACTAATTGGTGTGTGTGTGTGTGTGTGTGTGTGTGTGTGTGTGTGTGTGTGTGTGTGTGTGTGTGTGTGTGTGTGTGTGGAGTACATCCTAATGTGTATAGAGTTAGAGATAAGTAATCGGTAGTCAATGCCTGGTAGTGGTGTCCGTGCTAGAGGCTGGAGTAGGTCGTATAGCTATAGAGGTGGTTTGAAAGGTACCAGCGATAAGACACTATTGCGGTATTACTGAAGCACTGATACGGTTATAAATGGTGAAGAGTGGAATTAATGCCATGCGTGCTGGAGGAGGAGGAATTTGGGACTTTGGAATGGAAGACTAATTGGAGGGTTAACTGAAGGGGAAATATCTATAGGTTAGTGAGGGAATAGGTCAGTGGTGAAGGAAGGGATATTGGTAGTAATGGAAGGACAGGTATTATACTATCGGTGGTGGTGGTAGTAGTAGTAGGCCTAGGCATAATGGAATTAACGAGAGGTATTTAGTTTGTTCCCTAGACCTCCATCAAGCTTAAAATTGCACCCCCTTGAGTCCCTTTCAAGATAAATTTGTACATTTTTCGGTAGAAAAATGTCCCGGCCGAAGGCCGGTTCCTCTTAAATTACAGGCTCGCTATCGCTCGCCAGGATAAAATCGACACCTGAATTGCATGAAAGGTCTTAATATGGGGTGAAAGTTCTTAAAATAGCTAAACTAATGGGGCAAACGTTTTATAATATCAAAAGCAATGGGGTTAAATATGAGGGAGAAAGGGGTCAAGAAAAAAATCGCTCAAGTGGAGATCTCCCCTTAAGGATAGTATAATACACTATTAGAGATGGAGAGGGAGACAAATCGGACTATTAGAGGTGGAGAGGGAGACGAATCGGACTATTAGAGGTGGAGAGGGAGATGAATCGGACTATTAGAGGTGGAGAGGGAGATGAATCGGACTATTAGAGGTGGAGAGGGAGACGAATCGGACTATTAGAGGTGGAGGGGAGACGAATCGGACTATTAGAGGTGGAGAGGGAGACGAATCGGACTATTAGAGGTGGAGAGGGAGACGAATCGGACGGAGAGAGAGAGGGAGGAGGGAGACGGGGGACGGAGAGGTAGAGAGGGAGACGAATCGGACTATTAGAGGTGGAGAGGGAGACGAATCGGACTATTAGAGGTGGAGAGGGAGACGAATCGGACTATTAGAGGTGGAGAGGGAGACGAATCGGACTATTAGAGGTGGAGGGGAGACGAATCGGACTATTAGAGGTGGAGAGGGAGACGAATCGGACTATTAGAGGTGGAGAGGGAGACGAATCGGATAATTAGAGGTGGAGAGGGAGACGAATCGGACTATTAGAGGTGGAGAGGGAGACGAATCGGACTATTAGAGGTGGAGAGGGAGACGAATCGGACTATTAGAGGTGGAGAGGGAGACGAATCGGACTATTAGAGGTGGAGAGGGAGACGAATCGGACTATTAGAGGTGGAGAGGGAGATGAATCGGACTATTAGAGGTGGAGAGGGAGACGAATCGGACTATTAGAGGTGGAGAGGGAGACGAATCGGACTATTAGAGGTGGAGAGGGAGACAAATCGGACTATTAGAGGTGGAGAGGGAGACGAATCGGACTATTAGAGGGAGACAAATCGGACTATTAGAGGTGGAGAGGGAGACGAATCGGACTATTAGAGGTGGAGAGGGAGACGAATCGGACTATTGGTAATGGTGGTAGCGGCGGTGGTGGGGAAAGAAGAGGTATTGTTTGTTGTAGAGGTGGAGGGTGTTATTGGAAGTAGTGGTAGTGATGGTGGAAGGAGAGGTATTGATGATGGAAGTGGTGGTGGTGGTGGTGGAAGGAAGGGTATCGGTATCAGGCTAGTGGTGGTGATGGTAATGGTAGGAAGGGGGGGGGGAGGTATATGTGGTGGTAGGGTAGGTAGGGTAGGGGGGGGGGGGGGGGGGGGGGGGGGGGGTGGGGGGGGGGGGGGGGGGGGGGAGGGACAAACTTGCATGACGTAAACATCGATCCCTCTTCGTGGTATAGGCTAGTGGTCGACTGTCGTGTAGTCCAGTCAGGTCACGTGGCCACCGGGTTGTTGTGGCTGTAGTGGTTGTTGTTGTTGTTTTTGTGCTGCCTGTAGTGGTTGTGGCTGTGGTAGATGTGGTTGTTGTTGTTTTTGTGCTGGTTGTGGT
>CM064503.1:4387952-4397952 GCA_032716605.1 Paralithodes platypus | reverse complement strand
ACAAAAACCTGTTCCTCGTAATCTACAGGCTCGCTATCGCTCGTCAGGAAAACACAGTCACCTAAATGGCACAGAATAGACACCAAACCATACAACCACGATTTATGTCATAGTGTGTAATAATATTTGTCCTATATATTTTCCTATGTGTTTTTTTTTCTTCTTTAGTTTGCTCCCTAGACCTCCATCAGTTTAGAGTAACACCACATGAACCTCCTTTGGTTTAAATAATGAGCATTTTTCGAAGATGACGTCAGAAAAATAAATCTAATCGTCACCTAAATTACACGAAAGATCTAAATTCTGGCAAAGAAATGGGGCGACAAGTCTTTAAATCGACAAACTAATGGGGCGAACGTCTTAAAGTCTCAACACTAATGGGGCTAAACGTGAAGGAGAAGGGGGGTCTAGAAAACCCAAATACAGTAGCTCCCCTTAGAAAAAGTTAGCCACAACTATATCGACATGCAATAAAAATGGATAATTCACCGAAAGCCGATTATAGCGTGGTGGTGATTTATTACGAATCGGTAGAACTATATTTCACATTGTATGCGCGCGCGTGTGTGTGTAGGATATAGAGAGAGAGAGTGTGTGTGTGTGTGTGTGTGTGTGTGAGCGAGAGAGAGAGGGGTAAGTGAACCGTCTCCCTCATGGATATAGCCTACTCTTTTCTATGCCTCATCTTTCCCAAACCTTCTTTATGGTAGTCTCCCCCAAACCCCAGGACTGTTGTGGATTGAACAGCACACTGTGAATGTCACGTAGCTAACTCAAATATCAGGCAAAGGTCAATCACTCACAGCAATATAGCACAAACCATCACGCTCATACATACATGCATTTATAGAATATCTCACAATTACGACATATATACATGCATTTGTAGAATATCTCATAATTACGACATATATACATGCATTTGTAGAATATCTCATAATTACGTGTTAATTACGTGAATAAATACTTAGGCCTCAGCCGGGATTCGAACCACAGTCAACCAGAATATCCTCTGAAACATGAGTACCGGTACCGCGTACCACAACTTGGAATAAATGTTCCCCAAGTACGGTACGATTAACATATCTACCGTACTGCTAGGACTTCACCTACCTAACCTAATGTCACCTAATGTTGTGTTCGCCACTCTCCTAGCGGCACCGAGGAGCGCGTCGCCCCTCGTTCTGGGTGGTGTAGGGGTTAATACAATCTTAATATATCCTCTGAATAGTATAGGTCCTTCTTAAACTGCATAAAGTCGTCTCATTTTAGCCAGAAACAAAGGTTAAAAAAAGTCATCGTGCTGAAAGGGTTAAATACGCCAGTCAGGAAAGGCACACTGAGACATAGACAGCGCACAGAGAGAGAGACAGAGAGAGAGAGTGAGAGAGAGAGAGAGAGTAACTGTGAGTGAATGAGAGCGAGTGTGCGAGTGAGTGAGAGCGAGTGTGCGAGTGAGAGTTCAGGGGAAGGCATGGAACCCTGTGTAAAATTCAACGGCAAGGAAAGGTCACCCCCTCTCCCTCATCCAACCCCACAGACTCTCACTGTATCACACTATCTTAACTTTACTGTATCACACTATCTTAACTTTACTATCACACTATCCTAACTTTACTATCACACTATCTTAACTTTACTATCACACTATCTTAACTTTACTCTAATACACTATCTTAACTTCACTGTCACACTATCTTAACTTCACTATCACACTATCTTAACTTTACTATCACACTATCTTAACTTTACTGTCACACTATCTTAACTTTACTATCACACTATCTTAACTTCACTATCACACTATCTTAACTTTACTATCACACTATCTTAACTTTACTATCACACTATCTTAACTTTACTATCACACTATCTTAACTTTACTATCACACTATCTTAACTTTACTATCACACTATCTTAACTTCACTATCACACTATCTTAACTTCACTATCACACTATCTTAACTTTACTATCACACTATCTTAACTTTACTATCACACTATCTTAACTTTACTATCACACTATCTTAACTTTACTATCACACTATCTTAACTTTACTATCACACTATCTTAACTTTACTATCACACTAGCTTAACTTTACTATCACACTATCTTAACTTTACTATCATACTATCTTAACTTCACTATCACACTATCTTAACTTTACTATCACACGATCTTAACTTTACTATCACACTATCTTAACTTCACTATCACACTATCTTAACTTTACTGTCACACTATCTTAACTTTACTATCACACGATCTTAACTTTACTATCACACTATCTTAACTTTACTATCACACTATCTTAACTTCACTATCACACTATCTTAACTTCACTATCACACTATCTTAACTTCATTCTATCACACTATCTTAACTTCATTCTATCACACTATCTTAACTTTACTATCACACTATCTTAACTTCACTATCACACTATCTTAACTTTACTATCACACTATCTTAACTTCACTATCACACTATCTTAACTTTACTATCACACTATCTTAACTTCACTATCACACTATCTTAACTTTACTGTCACACTATCTTAACTTTACTATCACACTATCTTAACTTCACTATCACACTATCTTAACTTCACTATCACACTATCTTAACTTCATTCTATCACACTATCTTAACTTCATTCTATCACACTATCTTAACTTTACTATCACACTATCTTAACTTCACTATCACACTATCTTAACTTTACTATCACACTATCTTAACTTCACTATCACACTATCTTAACTTTACTATCACACTATCTTAACTTCACTATCACACTATCTTAATTTCACTATCACACTATCTTAACTTTACTGTCACACTATCTCCTTCACCACAACCCCCAGACTCTCACTGTATCACACTATCTTAATGTTACTATCACACTATCTTAACTTTACTGTATCACACTATCTTGGTACCACACACTGTATCACTGAGGCACCTGCCTTTCAACACAGTCCCACTCCTATTGTGTCCAAGTCTCCAACCCAAGAATTAGCACATTTTCAGTCTTTATTCTACTCCACTAGTGATCTCTGTGCCCAATCCCGAAAGGGGTTGAAATAGGGGAGCTATCCCCCCGCCAAAGGCGGCTTTCCTAGCTGATGCCGAGAGGATTGGGTTCTAGTCATGTGGTGATGGGCTGGTCTATCAGAGTGAGAACTGAGCAATCTCTGCCATACCCATAGCTTACTCTGACTGTTCCTTTTACTTATATATTTGCTAGATCTCAAGTGACGGCGTCTCTTCCGTGGATTGACCTCCCAATCTACCAAGATTGGAAGCTAAAGCGTCACATTTTCCCTTTGCCCCTCAACTTTCTCTTCATAATTGCTGAGGGGCACAGGGCCCTGGGTTGGGCTTTGGTTTCCTGGGCGTTTCCGCACCCTCCTCAGCTCCCCGCCATGGAGTGGCTTCGGTCACCCAGACTTTATTGTGGTCGGCAGGGAAGGTTCTGTTGGGGCGCTTGGTTATGGCCTTGCTCGGAGCCTTGGGGCTGTTCGGCCTGGCAGCTTGGGGAACAACAACAACAACAACTCTCTCCCTCAATCAATGTTTCCTTCATCCTCTGACTTAGACTACTTTAAACTTCGTGTGTCCAGGCATTTTGACGCAAACGTCCCTAGAATGTGGCTCTCTGTCACTCTTTTGGCGAGACACTCGTGACAGGCAGCCTACCTATTGTCTCCTTCCTACACATGGAATAATAATAATAATAAAAATAACATACCCAAACCACAAATCCACCAACTTACAACCATAACAAAGATGCCCCCCCACCCCCCCTTTGGAGTAAGAGATGGTGGTAGCATGGAGATTGAGGTCAAACAAGTCCCCGACCTCTGACCCACCATCGATTGGTCTTATAATAACCCCTTGGCACAAACACTAGGGAGGGAGGGGGGGGGGGGGGGGTAGAAGGAGGAGGAGGTTTCTGGCTTCTCACATACACACAAACGGCGACACACACACTCAGAATAGTTAACACAATGCAAGTTAAAATTAATAAACACAAAACCTAATCTTTAAGTTTGGCACGTCTATTTTTGGACACCCTGTATGTATATATACTGTATATATATATATAATATACACAAGATGCAATTACATAAAACACACACTGGAGCGCAAATACACACACATGCAACAAACGGGTCTGTCAGAGCCCTGTGACTTGAATCGACTGTACACGAGCACAACACACACACACAAAAGAGAGAGCGAGAGCGAGACAGACAGACAGACAGACAGACAGACAGACAGACAGACAGACAGACAGACAGACAGACAGACAGACAGACAGACAGACAGAGACAGACAGACAGACAGACAGACAGACAGACAGAGAGAGAGAAAGAGAGAGGAGAGAGAGAGAGAGAGAGAGAGAGAGAGAGAGAGAGAGAGAGAGAGAGAGAGAGAGAGAGAGAGAGAGAGAGAGAGAGCAAGAGCGAGCGAGAGTGAGAACACACACACATCAATCAGAGCCCTGTGACCGGTATCGATCACAACACACTCAGTCAGGGCAACACACACACACACACACACACACACACACACACACACACTGCACACATATAAACAACCATACATCAATATGATATAAGACATACCGGTACCGCAATACACAAAATACCGTACTCTCCATAACACATATTACATAAACGTACAAGCAGACAACATACAAATATCCCACACCTAACATAAAAACTATGTAAATCACACCACAATTTACGAATACAAAATCATCATCATCATCATCATCATCATCATCATCACCGGTCATTTATTAAGGAAAAAGCCGGAAACTGCTGATGTGTGTGTGTGGAGGAGGAGGAGGAGGAGGAGAGATGAGGAGGGGGGGAGGGGAGGTAGGGGGGGGGGGGGGGGGGGGGGGGGGGGGGGGGGGGGGGGGGGGGGGGTGCTGTTGTTGGTGGTGGTGGTGCTGGTGGTGCTGTTGGTGGTGGTATCTGGATTGATTATTGGGTAGAACTTGCCCCTCAATAAATAGTACCGGTTTAGTTTTCTAGTTGATGTATAGAGAATTATAGTCGTTAATTCGTATCCAAAAATATACTTTCACATTAAGGGGAGGTTTTTAGTTTCTTTCCTACTCCTCCAGCAATCTTAAAATGTCACCCCCTTGATCCCCTTTCAAGATAAATGTGTACATTTTTCGGTAGAAAAATGTCCTGGCCGAAGGCCGGTTACTCTTAAATTACAGGCTCGCTATCGCTCGTCAGGAAAAAAAAAAAAAAAATAAAAACAAAAAAATAAAAAAAAAAAAAAAAAAAAAAAAAAAACATAAAAAAAAGTGAAAAAAAAAATTTAAAAAAATATAAAAAATCGCCACCTTAACGGCACGAAAGTTCTTAAAATTGACGGAAATGGGGCGAAAGTTCTTAAAATCGCCAAACTAATGGGGCGACTGTCTTAAAATCTCAAAAGCAATGGGGCTATAAACATGAGGGAGAAAGGGGTCCAGAAAAAAATCCCTCAAGTGGAGATCTCCCCTTAAGTAATGGGTCAAGTCCACGAATATTAACCCCTTCTGTACCGACGACGTCTTTTTAACTTTATTCTGGCTACTATCAGACGATTTTAGTCAGTTTTAAGGAGAGGTATTTAGTTTGTTCCCTAGACCTCCATCAAGCTTAACATTACACCCCCTCGAGTCCCTTTCAAGATAAATTTGTACATTTTTCGGTAGAAAAATTTCCCGGCCGAAGTTCCTCCTAAAATTACAGGCTCGCTATCGCTCGCCAGGATAAAATCGACACCTGAATTGCACGAAAGGTCTTAATATGGGGTGAAAGTTCTTAAAATAGCTAAACTAATGGGGCAAACGTTTTATAATATCAAAAGCAATGGGGCTAAACATGAGGGAGAAAGGGGTCAAGAAAAAACTCCCTCAAGTGGAGATCCCCCCTTAAAGAGCCTCCAGCCATTACCAGGCTTCGAACTACCTCCCTTAACCCTTTTTACTACCACAGCTCCTTCTTCACCTGCACAAATTAGTCTAAACATAGCAAGTACAAAAGGGGTTAAGGGGGTAGTACTCACTTTTTCTGGACCCCCTTCTCCCTCATGTTTAGCATATTAGTTTTTAGTTTTTAAGACGTTCGTTCCGTTACTTTGGCGATTTTGAGACCTCTTGCCTATATCTTTTGTCAATATTAAGACCTTTCGTGCCCTTTAGGTGTCGATTTTTTTCCTGACGAGCGATAGCGAGCCTCTAATTTGAGAAGGAACCGGCCTTTTAAGACGTTTGGCCCATTCCTGGTGTGCGATAGCGAGCCTGTAATTTAGGAGGGACCGGCCGGGGGAAAAAAAATCAACTGAAAAAATTACAAATATATCTTGAAGGGGAATCTTGGGGATGTTTTGTAAAGGTTGATGGATGGAAGTCTAGGGAGGAAACTCAAAATAATAATATATAAATGAAAAAAAAAAAAAAAAAAAAAACATCGACCAAAAACAAACTCTTCCCCCTTAACCCTTCTAGTGTGATGACGACCCTATCGCTGCATTCTGATAGTTCTCTCTCTCTCTCTCTCTCTCTCTCTCTCCTATGTTCATTCCAAATTCTTCCATGTTCTTCCGCCTTTTTCTCTTTCTTTATTCGCTTTCCATTTTCTTTATTCTCTCACTTTTATTCTGCCTGGTCGCTCTCTTTTTCCCCTCTCTCTCTCTCTCTATTTCTCGGTCTCTCACTTTCTCAGTTAACCCAATCACTATCTTTATTTGTGTTACCGTTTTAGTGTTTGTTTTCATCTCTCTCTCTCTCTCTCTCTCTCTCTCTCCCTCTCTCCCTCTCTCAACACAATTGCCCATACATTCTTTTCTGCTATTAGTTCCATTTTTCCCCTTGTAAACAGACGTAATCTTACTTTCTCTCTCTCTCTCACACACACACACACACACACACACACACACACACATAGGTAGACACATAAGCGAATAAATTATCATACATTAACGCACATGCTGGCTTATGCACACACACACATATATATATATATATATATATATATATATATATATATATATATATATATATTATATATACCGGTATATATATTATATATATATAAAGACTCTCACATACACATAGAAAACACACACACACTCATATACTGCACATACAGCACAGACATACACACATACAAACAATAATGTCTAATGGTAATTCTGGCATCAATCTCACCTGCCCCATTGTTGATTATAAAGGTACACAAACATACCGTACACATACACACGTAACACACACAAACACGTAACACACACAAACACGTAACACACACAAACACGTAACACACACAAACACGTAACACACACAAACACGTAACACACACAAACATAAACAACCTCAACCTCACATGACCCATTATTGATTACACACACACACACACCTACACACAAACGTATACACACACACATACACACAAACATATACACACACACAAACATTCATAATTGAAGGTAAGCCTATATCGTCAACCTCACCTGCCACATTATTGATTATAGACACACGCACCTACACAAACACACATACATACACACAAGCATAAACACATACAGACAGTAATAATTAATGGTAAGTCTGGCCTCAACCTCACCTGACACATTATTAATTACCGACACATACACACACACACACACACACACACACACATATACATACACATATACATACATACAGTCATAATTGAAGGTAAGTCTATAGCATCAACCTCACCTGACACATTATTAATTACAGACACATACACACACACACCCACACACATATACATACACACACATACAAACAGTCATAATTGAAGGTAAGTCTATAGCATCCACCTCACCTGACACATAATTAACTATACATGTACACAAACACAGCGTACACATACATATAATATACCGTACACATACATATACATACACACACACATATACACACATACAGTCATAATTGAAGGTATGTCTGGCCTCAACCTCACCGGACACATTAATAATTATACATATACACAAACACACCGTACACATACATATCATACACACACACACACACACACACACACACACACATACAGACTCACAAACATACACACATACAAACATTAATAATTATAGGTAAGTCTGGCCTCAACTTCCCTCACCTGGCACATTATTGATTATACCACCTACCTGAGAGAGAGAGAGAGAGAGAGAGAGAGAGAGAGAGAGAGAGAGGAGAATTATAAAGAGAGAGAGGAGAATTATAAAGAGAGAGAGAAAGAGAGAAAGAGAGAGAGAGAGAGCGAGAGCGAGAGCGAGAGCGAGAGCGAGAGAGAGAGAGAGAGAGAGAGAGATCTGGATTCCATTATATGATCCGGATCGCCTCATAAAGTGAATCACTTTTTCCTTGCATATCCAATCTGTCCACCAAATTTCGTGAACATTTCTGGATCGCCTCCCAAGTTGAATCACTTCTTCCTTGGCGCACATGAATGAAACGAAAAAGTATGATAGAGATAAATATAATAATGAACGAAAACAAAAGTATGATAAGAGAGAGTTCGTGAAAAATTGGTTAATAACTTTGTGAGATATCCTGTTTACAGACAGACAAAAAGACAAACGGAGGTGAAAACATAACCTCCATCTAGCTTCGTTGGCCAAGGTAATAATAGTAATAGTAGTACTAATTATAATTATAATAATAAAAATAATGAATCATAATAATAATAATGATGATGATGATACCGGTACTACTACTAATACTAATACGAGAACTACTACTACTACTACTACTAATACTAATACTACTAATAATAATAAATCATAATAATAATAATAATAATAATAATAACCGAGAGACCGCCGCCGCCGCCGCCCGTACCGTAGAATGTACCAGTCGTCGGGACGGGTTGGCTGAGTTTAATTAGAGGTGTTGACAAAACTGGGTAGGGGGGGGGGGGAATAGTAGCTCCCCCTCCTCCCTCTCCCTCTCCCCTGCCCGCCCGTCTTCAGCTCTGGCACTCAATTATGGGCAAGGGGTGGGGGGGGAGACGGACTGGAGATGTATAAAGGGAGAGAGAGAAGTGGGGGGGGGGGAGAGAGAGATAGGTAGATGGAAAGGGAACAGGGAAGAGAGAACAGATGAACTAGAGAATTATAAAGGAAGAGGGCGAAGGGAAATACACGATAAGTATGTGTGGGATGGAAAGTGATAAATGGGAAAGAAACAAACAAAAGAGTATGATAGAGATAAATATAATAATGAACGAAACAAAAGATAAGTACGATAATAACATAGGTCCTCACTAAACTGCATAATACATCTTCTAATGTTAGCCAATATCAGAGGTAAAAAAGACGTCCTCGTACTGAAGGGGTTAATCAGCATGGACACTTCAATTACCCTTTTCACTCACATGCCTTCTCTGTACAGTGGAGGGGAAAGGATGGTGAACATTTGGACTGAAAATGTATAAAGGAAGAGGGGGTAGAACATGGAATGAGAGAGAAAGATATATATATACAGTACCGGTATAGTATACTGTATATATATATAAGATTATTAATATTATATATATATTATATATATATATATATATATACTGTATATTATATATATATATATATATATATATATATACTGTATATATATATATATGTGTGTGTATGCGTGTGTGTGTGTGTGTGTTACAGCGAATCTGTGTAATCAGGGATTTCACGAAATCCCTGGTGAATTTGTGAAATTAAATATTTAATTTCAAAATATTTCTAATACCATGTCCTATAATTAGGATATATTAAAGTGAACATGTTAGGTTAGGTTCAGTTAACCAAACTACTATGTATTTTTCCGAACTTAAAATTATAGGAAGATATAAATTAACTTTATAATTTTACTCCATGATTAATTAAATCAATATTAATCATAGATTTATCTAGCTTGGCAACATTTAACGTAACCAAAATTTACAGCACACAAAATTATAGAATG
>CM064503.1:4374337-4387852 GCA_032716605.1 Paralithodes platypus | reverse complement strand
AAGTACAAAGGAGTACAAAAGAAATCAAGCAACAATAGGTCCTCCAAAACACTGAGGATCAAGTGTCCAAACAGTGGTTTAGAGTGGGTAAGGGAACCTTGGAAAGGGAATTACTGCCCTGGGAACTAATGTCCGTGGCAGGATTAGGAAGTTAGTAGGGGACAGATGGGTTAGTAACTGAGGGGGGGATAAAATAAAGTTATTCATTTACAAACGCAGTCAGTCGCGGGTTTGATGCGAGATATTTGTCTAGGCGGAGTTTAAATGAATCAAACGTGATGCAGTCTATAACGTTTCGGGGAAGCCCATTCCACAAGTTGACAACTCGATTGAAGAAGAAATTCTTAGATTCGTGCGAGTTAAGATTTACCAATAATTTTGCAACCGTTTCCCCGCGTGTAATTAGATTGGTCGATAGTGAAGTACTTACTACAGTCCATATTGTCGATGCCTTTAATGATTTTGAACACTTGAATTAAGTCACCTCTTAATCTGCGCTGGGTTAAAGGATATAGATTTAATTCTCTAAGACGCTCTTCGTATGGTTTGTTCTTTAGGCTAGGTATCATTTATCAAGTGGTGGTGGTGGTGGTGAGGGAGGTTGAGGTGATGCTAGTGAGTGTGGTGGTAGTGGTGGTATTGGTGAGGGAAGCTGAGAGGTGGCGTTGGTAAAGGTGGTGATGTGATTGGTGGTGGTGAGGGAGGTTGAGGTGATGATGGTGGAGGAGTTGGAAGTAATGTGTGGTGTTGGTGAAAGTGATGAAGGTGGTGGATGGTGGTGGTTAAGGCTTCTATGGTGATGGTGATGGTGATGGTGGTGGTGGTGATGGTGATGGTGGTGGTGGTAATGGTAATGGTGGTGGTGATGGTGGCTTGGTGGGGATTCTAACATTGGTGGTGCTGGTGTCAAGGGGGGATGGTTTATTTTTTCCTGCCCCCTTCTCCCACATGCTTAGCCCCATTATTTTTCAGATTTTAATAAGTTCGATCCATTAGTTTGGCGATTATAGGACCTTTCGCCCCATTTCTTCGTCAATATCAAGACCTTTCGTGCCGTTTAGGTGTCAATATTTTTCCTGGCGTGCGATAGCGAGCCTGTGATTAAGGAGAAATCTGCCTTCGGCCGGGATATTTTTCTACCGAAAAATGTACACATTTATCTTGAAGAGGGATATTGGAGGGATGATGGAGGTCTAGGGAGGAAACTTTATAAAGTAATAATTATTATAATAAATCGACCTATAAATAAATCCTTCCCCCTTAAAAGAGTAAACAGGGCAAGTAAATAAATCCTTCCCCCTTAAAAGAGTAAACAGGGCAAGTAAATAAATACTTCCCCCTTAAAAGAGTAAACAGGGCAAGTAAATAAATCCTTCCCCCTTAAAAGAGTAAACAGGGCAAGTAAATAAATCCTTCCCCCTTAAGAGTAAACAGGGCAAGTAAATAAATCCTTCCCCCTTAAAAGAGTAAACAGGGCAAGTAAATAAATCCTTCCCCCTTAAAAGAGTAAACAGGGCAAGTAAATAAATCCTTCCCCCTTAAAAGAGTAAACAGGGCAAGTAAATAAATAAGAGGATACAAAATACGACCCAGCAAAACAGATCCGCTTAACATGTGATTGGTCAAATGAGTTACTATCGTGCTTGAATACAATAGCTAATATCAGTCAACTATAGTATGTGTAACAGTATATTGTGAAGAAAAACTCCTATGAATTATATGTATGACGTGTTAGGTTACTTAGGTATTGAGTAAAGTAGGACTATGTTATATGACAGATGTTGACTACAGTGTGCTATGTGACCGATGTTGCATAAATAATGTTATGTAATAGGTGTTGAATAAAGTACGATGTGACAGATGTTGAATAAATTTATTATGCTATGTGACAGTAATTTAGTTATATGTTATGTGGCAAGTGTTAAGTAAAGTATGTTGTATAACAAATGTTGACTAAAGTATGCTATGTGACATGAGTAAACAGGTGCTAAATTAGGTGCATAAAATAATATAACTTAATCACACTCAATATTACAGGTGTTGTATTAGGACGTGATTTTACCTTGTTAACTATCACTTATTAGGCGTCATAAACATCATCACTAATGCTTTCCCTTTATTACAGGTGTCGCTGGACTCCCGGGTGCGAGAGATCATCAACCGGAATATGGTGGACCCCTCGCCGCACACCTTCGACGAGGCCCAGACACAGATCTACACCCTCATGCATCGCGACTCCTACCCGCGCTTCATCAACTCCGCCATCTACAAGCGACTCGCGCAACTCAACAACAATGGCAGTAGCAGCGGCAGTAGAAAAGAAAGTGCCACATAGATGCGCGAGTGTGCAGTAGAAAAGAAAGTGCCACATAGATGCGCGAGTGTGTCCGCGTGCGTGCGTCTTGAACGGGACACATGATGAACCTCCGACTTAGTGATCACCCTGAGTGCCATATTATCCCTGGTACTGCGATGGGGACCAGGCAGTAACAGAGAGAGAGAGACAGAGGAGAGGGAATGTGCTAAGGGAATATCACACTGTGCCTTATTTCCCTAGACTCGAGTACTTGATGGCAAAGGACCAAGCTAAACGTTGACGAAAAAACTTTCATATATTTTTGACAGATAATGAATTCATGGCTTTCACTGACTAAAATACTTCAAATTAGTTTTTCTGTTTAATCGTAGCAAAAACATATTGTAGTAAAACATATCTGGTGAAATAAAGCGTAGTGTGATATTCTCTTTGCAAACATCTGGAGTAAAGAATGTGGTGGTCACAATGAAAGGTCGAGAGATACAAGTCAATAAATCTGTATCTAAAGTACATAGGTAAGATTGTGCGCATTTGTAAGTAGGTAAATAATCCAAAGTTGATTAATCCAACGCACAGACACCGTAACCGTGTGATACGTTGAGCAGCTCAATATGAGCCAGACCAATGCTTGGTAGAGTAGTTGTTGTTTTTCATCATTTTATACCTCCTAGGTTGTGCTGACATTTGTTGTTCTAGAGGCACGAACTGGGCGCAAGTAATACACACAGCTTTCAAAACAGAAGTGAAAAGGTTGATTTACACCAACGCTTTTTCCCACAACGTTTTTCTGCAACTTTGATCGGGCGGCATCTAAGAAGAATGTCAATAAGAATCCCACCTACTTTCAGTCTAGTTGCCGATACGAGTGCAAAATAGTCTGAAAATGCTGCCAGAATAAAGTTGACCCTACAAAGTTGAGGGAAAAATTGGTGGTGTAAATCTACCGTAACTCACTACCAGCACCGCAACACCGAGCTCCCATGAAGGTGGATTTAAACGAACACTTTTACCCATAACTTTAATTCACAACTTTGCTCTGGCTGAAATACTCTTACAATAATGCTGTCATCTATGATAATCCACCTTCATTCTGTTTGCTGTAACCAGAGCAAAAATAGTCTCAAAATATTGCCAGCGTAAAGTTGCGAATCAAAAGTTACAGATTTAAAGTCCTTCTGTGAATTCACTTAACACACACAAGGGGCCGCCACCATCTCGTCAATCGGTCCGGTAGAGGCAGTAGACACCAACATACAACGTCGGACGAGACAGTACAAATAAGATTTAAGCTGAAACAATCATACCAAAAATAATTCAATTGACACACAAATTGCTTAATTAGTTGACAAGTACAGACAGCAACACAAAGAGGAGAATGGTGCGGCGAAAGCTTGAGATTCCGCAGGTCAGTCTGTCGTACAGTTGCAGTCCCAGAAATTATCCCACCAATGTGTTTTACTATCTCCATTCATAAAAGGATCTAATATTCTCTCACCACGTTCAGGATTTTAAAAATACAGACTCGATGGTATCTTGTTGAGTGAAAGGCTGAAGACAATGTAGATTTGTTTATATTTCCAGATTAGTTTACAAGGCCCATTGCATGGTTGGTGCCGTGTCAGCACAACGGGATTAAATGTACCTTACTAAAGCGAGGCGCCGGCGCAAGCCACACGGAACGAGGTACATTATGAAGATGTGCTCAAGGCTTCACATTCCAAGTATTATACCATAGCAGAGAAAAATTATATATACCGACTAACTTTCCAAGCTAAGGGTAATTTTATACCTTGAATGATGTAGCATGCATATTTTACACACTGTGTCTGGACTGAGTGCATAACCCCATCTTGTATATGAAGTTATATAATCGTACCTATATGTTTTGAGTTTTAATGAACTAAGACAGTGTAATCTCAGCCCCATCTAGGTTAATAAACATACAATAAGGGGGAGAGTTATAAAGATTTAATGAGCATGAAACAATACAAGTCATCAAGATGTCTGAACTGTAGCAAATCACAAAAACAACCTCGTTAACAATTGGACCAAGCTGTAAATGTAAGAGCGGGCAGTAAAATAATGAAGAAAGTGAGAGGTACATCTCCTCACACCTCACCTCGCCTACAATGTCAAAATTTACATACACTCATGATAAATTCACTCAAACCATATTTTCTGGGCATTATTATTTCGGAGTATAACTCAAATTTATCAACCTGGGTTAAGAAGGAATGCTAACACTAAATGGTATCCCTTTTATCGTTAGCAACAAAGTATTGAAATTTCAAAGAAGGAATGCTAACACCAAATGGTATCCCTTTTGTCGTTAGCAACAAAGTATTGAAATTTCAGTCATCTGGATACCTACAAAATTGTTAAGACGAGTAGGCAGGTGTGATTTGATGTTATCAGTGTGAAAGACTAAAGACAAAGGAGAAGGAAAGGAACAAAGTAAGGCATGCAAAGAGAAAGAATATTCTTTAGATAATTAATGTTCAATGAAGGGCGCACAATTCATAGATCTCATGTGGTCATCTGTTATTTCTCACAATATGCATGTAAGGGATAGAAAAAGGATACGTAATGATGCATATGACATGAACCTGTATTTTGAGGCAAATTTTTCCCACCTCACATTTTCCACAGAATGCTGGACAAATTATTTCCAAATACTCTTTAAGTTAACATTTTGACCATTACCTCACTCTTTAGATTAAACACCTACTAGCATTACGATTATTTATTTTGTCAACAATTTATAATACATACAAATTTTCCAAGTATCATACAACTATAAGAACAATGCTAGGTGAGACGCCGCATCCCCAGTGGCATTGGTGAGGTACTAAACGCTCGGTCCTCGGGTAAACCAAAGTGGCAACACAGCGCACATCATGTTGTAACGCACATTTCTCCATATACCGGTACTGGCTAGATTTAATAAGGTTCGGGTCCTGGTTGAGGGTGTAATTTATATATACAGTATATTTTCCACACAGAAACTGTGATTAAATATCATGCTGAAGAATATATTTCCTCAGAAGATCAGATTGATTGATGAGTGTGCATTACCAATGGATGAGATCAGCTGAGGAGTATACATCTCCAGTAAATGAGAGGAGCATTTTATTGTGTGTGTTCTCCTCACGCTATGCGTGAAATGGAAGTGAAACCTCAACAGTCCTTATCAACTGTGATGTTCGCTAATTGATATGAACAGATACAAATAAGAAGAGTGACATTGGCCAGTGAAACAGGCCTAGTGATAGATGTACCCTCTACCCAGATCATATTATTAATGAATCCAGATAATCCACCACTTCAGGCCAGTTATTTATTTCAATGTCAGCCATCAAATATAGGACTAAGAGATGTGACATTTAGCAGTGGATGTGGCCACTGAGAGATGTGACACCTGGCTGACTGAGGATGTGACGTCTGCCAGTGGGTGCGACAAGTGACAGACAAATGCCAAAGACTTGCATCTAGTCTTAAGTGCTCACAGTGTTGTCTGTGGCCCAATTTGGCTTCAGTTGAATAAGCCTCGGCCCACAGATTATGTACTCTCTCTCACAAATCTCATATTGTGTTATTTTATGGATTGCATACACGGTGTATATGTTTACTGTTATAAATGCTAGACCTATATTCCAAAAAAATAATTATAATGCTGGTCTTCAATATGTAGCAATATTTCTTTTTACTAAGTTGACATTCGGTCCAGTGTTATGGTGGTGCAAGCGATTCCTCTTAGTTCAGTCACCTGGGCTGGATCAAATGATGCCATGTTAAATTGTGTTGTTGGTATTTGTTTTAGTGGTGGGAGCTGGTGTACGCCCCCTGCCCTCCGCCCACAACCCCGACACCCCCGGATCACTGGCTCAACCACCGTACAAGCACCAACGTCAACAATACTAAAGTCACCATTGCATTAAAGTCACCACTCATTCTAAATAAACACCATAGCTGACACTACCGCCCTTGTTAACTTGATACAACTAACATAAACACCTCTTGAGTAGTCACACTAAAAGGTTTACCGTACGTATGATTCGATTCGCAAAACAAGTGGCGACATTAATGAAATGGTGACTTTAATATAATAGTTGACATTACTGCAAGCAATACTAAAGTCACCATCGTATCAACATCACCACTTGTTATGAAAATAATTATAAAAAGTGTCCATACCAACACTACTATCCTAGTATTGATAAAGACATAAATTATCAGGCATTATTTGAGTAGTGTCACTTGTGAAAACATGGGTAAAGTACGGTACCGGTAACCAGTTTGTATCAAGTCCTTTTAGTATGCGAAATTGATATAACAAAAAACTACTCTCAGAAAATGGTAGATTAATAAATCTAGTATCAAAATGTACAATAGTTAAGGTGCATTTTGACATTAACATTTATTAACCATAACTATGTTCATTTTATGTGTGTATTTTGTATCAACACCGCATACTAAATGCACCAAAACTTACAAATTTGCTAGACTACCATACTGGTAATTTTCAAGACAGGTAATGTATGCCTAGCAACATCACTGCAATGGCGAGTCGGTGACTTTAGTGTTGTTCACATACAACAAACAGACAAGACAACTTCCGACATTTTGGTGCTTAGGCTGCCACTGTAGCATATTTATATTTGTAAACCTCAATTTAAAAATAATTAACAATCTTCTTATTTTTTGTGAGTAAATTTAAAACTTTTCCATTTACACATAACTTATTTTGGTTAGACGCATCAAAATGGCGATTGGAAATGTAAACAACGCTGAATTGGCCACTGCTCCAGGGTCTCCATCTGTCCTAAATCAGAATCACCAAAAATATATACCATTACCAAAACTACCTTCCTAATATTATCATTCGAGACAAGACACCTAATCTAGAAGACCCAAGAAGTATTGCTCATGAAGAAAGCCTATAACTAGTCAATTAGTGCCGGTACGTGGTGATCATATTAGTACATGATATCGATGAGCAATATTTAGCCAGCTACATAGTGTTAGCAGAATTAGATTAATTAGTTTAGTATCAAATGTATCAGTTAAAACACTTATTTAATATTAGGTTTTAAATCTAACTCTAGTCATTTGGGTTTTATTGAATCAACGCATATAAAATGGCTCGTCTACCATACACTGGTGATATAGCCTATAGGACAGGCAGCAACATTATGGCATCGGAGACTTGAGCGTTGTTTACATTGGAGAAGTTGGCTAATCTTTGTTTACACTAAAGCTGGTTGTGGCGTAAGGGTTTGCGAGGGGAAGTCCGCCAGCTCCCTGGACACTAGCCGTCATGTACCGTATTGTGCGCTTGATCTACTGAACGAATGAGAGATGTTTTTTACATTATATTTCGTGCTGTCTTAAGTATTTTTCATAAAAGGGATGACTGTGTACTTTCCATGACTAATAGATTATTGCTGTAAATAGATTGTAGATAATGGATGCATTCATAAATTTACTCTTGAATAGTTAGGTAGTAGTTACAACAGAATACAAGTTACCAAATGGATACGTTTCACCTTCTTTAAATATACCACCTCACTAAACACCATAAAACACAAAAGACTCAACCTCATTTACTAGTGTTGGCCATCTTCAGCTGGCCCGAGTCAGGCCCTCTGCCTCAAAGCAATGTCTTAGCCAAGGTCCTGGAAACTGGGTCGTCACCTCGTTCTAGAATCTAGAATCTGGAATATGTTACCGGTGTCCTGGAATCTGGAACGGGCTACCTACGCCCTGGAATCCGAGTCAGGTCACCTTGTAATAGATCTAGAACATGTTACCTATATCCTGAAATCCGAGTTAGGTCACCTGTCCTAGAATCTGGAATATGTAACTTGCATCCTTAAAACAGGAACATGTAACCCGTGTCCTGGAATCTGGAACATGTAACCCGTGTCCTGGAAACTGGAACATGTAACCCATGTCCTGGAATCTGGAACATGTAACCCGTGTCCTGGAAACTGGAACATGTAACCCGTGTCCTGGAATCTGGAACATGTAAGCCGAGTCCTGGAATCTGGAAAATGTAACCCATGTCCTGGAATCTGGAACATGTAACCCGTGTCCTGGAATCTGGAACATTTAACCCATGTCCTGGAATCTGGAACATGTAACTGGTGTCCTGGAATCTGGAACATGTAACCCGTGTCCTGGAACATGTAACCCGTGTCCTGGAATCTGGAACATTTAACCCATGTCCTGGAATCTGGAACATGTAACTGGTGTCCTGGAATATGGAACATGTAACTGGTGTCCTGGAATCTGAAACATGTAACTGGTGTCCTGGAATCTAGAACATGTAACCCATGTCCTGGAATCTGGAACATGTAACCCATGTCCTGGAATCTGGAACATGTAACCCATGTCCTGGAACATGTAACCCGTGTCCTGGAATCTGGAACATGTAACCTCTGTCCAGGAGTCTGGGCCAGGTTCACCTGTGTCCTGGACTTTTGGTCACGTTCCCTTAGGTCACAAAAGGTCAGAGTGATCCAAGGTGAGGGCACGAAGGCTAATAATAGAGTAACTCGCACCTTCGCCAGCTGTCACTGTATACCCTCGCACTATCCCTTGAAACTCTTTCACCATACAATCCACCACCATATCACCATTTAGGGGCAGTAACTTGGATTATGAAGAACATACCGGTACATGTTAATACATTCATATAAGCAAGTTAAAGCAATTTAGGCCTACATGCTTTTCAATATACAGTAACACAGATTTTACCTCATTAATGTGGCCTCACAGCACCATACTTTGACTTCAGAGAAAACCAATTGAGAGGAAAGTAATACGGCAAATATATGAGAGTGACAGTGAACGAACAAGGGTAAAACAAATTTACGTATTGATTAAAGTTGATAATAGTAGAATAAAGACAGGTACGGTAGTAATAGTGGAAATATAGAAAACACTGTTGATATAAACTACCAATTGTTTCGAGTATGGTCATTAGAATATAGTGATAATGATGTGTATAGGCATTAATCATGTCTAGTGAGGGTGATAGGGATGATATACGATGGTGATTGACAGGCGTGATGGTAATGATGGTGGCTGGTGATAGTGATTATACAAAATGTTGATAGTGATAATACAAAATGGTGATAGAGTGGTGGTATAATGGTGCTACAAGTGTTTGGGATGGTGTACGAGGGTAAGATCACCAAGCAGCACCAAGGCACGAGTTACTCACCAATATTACTCACCAAGATAGTATATTTCCTCCTTTCTTTTACGTATCACAAAGTTGGCAATAAATGACTGAGTTGAGGCGAGCTGGTGACAGGGACCCAAAGTGAGCTATATTATTATCTACTATAAACCCTTTCGGTACGATGACGCTTTCCTTCGTTGTATTCTGGCTATCATTATACGATTCCCCCAGTTTAGAAAGGACCTGTGGGAGCAAAAAGGTAGGATATATATTATTTACCCATTCGATTCCCACAAGTTCTTCCTAAACCGAGTAAAATCGTCTAATATCTGCCCGAGTAAAATGAAAATTATGCCAACATACTAAGGGGGTTATATAAAGATAGTGACAGGGACCCAATGTGAGGTATATAAATCTCTACGCTAAAAAAAAAATAAAAAAAAACTATATAAGGGTGATGAGATTCCAAGTCGGCCGCGCCCTCCCGCCTAATGACACACTCGCGACTGAACACTGCCAGCTGCCGCTCTCACAGCCCATTTGTGTTCGTATTCTCGCTTACGTTGGTTCCTCCGTTCGTTCGTTGCACACATCACGTTTGGTATAAGCATCGCAAGTTCATACCAGGCTTAAGCAAATTAATGGCATTAAAGTAAGAAATACCGGTATATTATTATTTATACATATATTAATAAATCTGAATGCACCACATTCACGGAGTATATTACTGTCACATTTATGTATCCTTTATGTTTCAACCAGATAAAATATTTTAATCTAACCAATACGAAATTGTTTATTCAGCTTTTGAAGAGCCTCCCAGAGTCAGTGAATTAAACAAATACCTTAATTAACCTAATGACTCTGAAGTGGCCCTTCTAAACCTGAAGAAAATAGTTTGACAATAGCAAGTTAAAACATTTGTGTTCTGATTAAAAGGTTAACCTATGTGGCAGTGACATGATTTCCATGGGACTCGCCTAGTATAGATTTGCGAACCGCTTACGTTACCAAGAGTGTCGGCCCCATTTGGAGTCGCACTCGAAGCTTGTGTTTGAGGGTAATGATTCCTGAGTTTATCGTGGCGGGTGTGTCGTTGCGCCGGAGTGTGGCTGTGCTAGTCCCGCTTTAGGTAACTCTTACTGGATCATTATTGTTGTTCTGCCCCGTAAACACCTTTAAAGTAATAATCTGATTGTATTGTACAGATAATTCCAGCCTGCCCACTATTTCCATAAGGGAACATGAGAATTACAACATTTATTTATAGTAGAATGTATGATTTGTGGTCGCTTTCGGAAAACTGAAATTAACCTGAAATCCTGATATGAATGAAATAACTTAAGGAATATCAATATTACTTATTAGTCATAAGAATGATCTCAGAACATTTCTTGCAATGCATATATATATATAGTCCTTTGTAGGTAGTTCACGAGCAGCCACTTACTTAAATGGAGCAACAATCACCACACTCTGGGATATTCTTGTGTCATTTAGCCATCGGCTTTATAAAATATTTATGTTCATGCTACTTAAGGATATTCTTTGAGAATGTATCTCTAAGTTGAAGCATCTGTTCCAGGAGACCGAGAATGCATACTTTGCCACGGGATACCTAACAGTGATACGTCATCTTGTGAAAGTAAGGTAAATAGCGTACTTAAAGACATTATAACTTAAATTACTACTGCTGTTACTCCCTCGACACCCCGAAGATGATATGGTTACTCCTGAGCCATGTTGAAAGGAGATCAGAGAGATTCTTGTCCATAGTCTTAAGCAAAGGAGAGGGTTCACCTTCCCCAACACACATTGTTGCTGACCGTGTAAAATGAACATGGCGAGTCCTAGTTGAAGAGTTGACAGAAAGAATATAAACACCATTTGAGGAGGAGCACATTATTCATTATTATCTAGTTGACAGTAGTGAGGGTAAATATCCAATATCAGTGGGATATTTTATTATATTTTATTTATTAAATTTGTTGAGCGATAATGTATTTATTTCCTATAAAATGCTTGCACAATTTCTGGAAGGGGCAAGGAAAAAAACTACTCCGTGTTTAAAACTATGGTCTCAGAACCCACCGGAGACACAAGGAAGAAATACATTGCTTGCTCTGCATCGAAGAACACCTTCTTAAACCAGTCACACATTCTAGATTTCACACTAGTTAAGTTTCTTCGTATTTCAGTTTCATAGTATCTCTATTTAGTGTGGAATATAACAGATCATTATTTCAAGGGATTTATGACAGGTTTTACTTGCTATTCCAGTTTTTATCGGTTTTACAAAATATACAAAGGTTATTCTAGTGGCTAATATATATTTGTTTTCTAATTGTGATAGTTATTATAGCCACTTTCAACCATAAAATGCATTTATAATATCATTATAATGGCAGGCCTTACTGTACCTGCCCTCAAATAATCCATACAAAACTAATTCCACATGAAATGGAGAACATCTTTATGTGATCTTTGGTGCAGCAGTGACCAATAATCTCAAACTTAAGTGGTGCCTCCCGTTGCTTCCAGATCCAATCATTACAGGTTCAGGGGTTGTAAGTGTTTATCAGCTGTTCGCAGGAGTATCATCCGCAGATGTGATGGCCAGACGTTTACAGTCATAATCGCAGACAGTTACGGTGAGATTGAAGACCACAAAGCACTACACGGTGTATATATAAAACAATATTTTGACAGCATTAACATATGAGAATTAATTTCTGTACATTTGTTTGAGAATAATATTGTTTACACTATGATTGCTTTCACAGACTTTTACCCAACTATGTAATACAAATTTAGGACCAAATGTTGACAAAATTAAATAAAAACACACACACACACACCATACACCTTTCCACTAAAGTTAAAATATATAATTAGCTTTGGAAACTGCGAAAAATAATGTATTCACCCTCATAAAGCAAGGGCAGTAGTTTGTGAACATAGGAAAGGAGTCACTCTCCCCAGATAAAACTGTAAATAAAACATGTGGAAAGCGTTTTCCTTTCCAATGTTTAAGACTTTGGCCAATTGAATTCCCTAGCTCTCATTTATAGAAGAGGACACATCAGTTCCTTTAGCTATAACCCTGTCAGCCAGATGATGTCTTGTTTATTGCATTACATTACTGACAGCTGATTGTATTCCGATTAAGAATGAACATAAGAACAACCTTTCTGAGTAAGGATTACAATGCTTATCTCAAGAAATTCCAAGACTCTGAAGCCAAACATATACTGGTGGTAGCTAAACAAAAGATAACAGCTTGTCATTGGATGCTAACGGTTATGCTATACATCCAATTTTCACCCATTTGTGCTTCGTGGTCTGCAAACCAAAACCAGTCTGTGAAGTTCTGTGTTAACTCAATCCCCGGTCGATTCAAACCTATGTTCTAACCTAACCTAACCTAACCAAAGATAATCTGACCTTAGGAGGAACAGCACGATTGGAATAGTAAAGTACAACAGCAAAACGTTGGAATGAAAAGGCAAATGTTGTTCGCGGCTACCCTAGTCATAATCTTCCACAAGTTACAATTCCTGACGAAGACCCTTACCGGCATGTCCGATACTCTTACCTAATCCTAGTCCAAAATATATTTCCTTAATCGAACCTACACTAGCTTGATCTACCTAACACCTATCGGAGACCAACACAGCCTACCCTAATCGACTATAATCTAGCCTGACCTAACTACATTTGAAAAGGGGTTGAGTTGACAAAGGGGTTAACGCCTTCAGTACGAAGATGCTTTTATTACTGTTGTGGCTAACATAAGACGATTGCATTCGATTTAGGAAGAAAATTTGGGAGTCAAGAGGGTTAATCGAGATACCCATGACGGTACCTCTTTGTTTCCTGGAGGTCCATCCTATAGCGAATCAAGTCATTTAGCGTTAGCCCGAATATAGTGAAATCTGACACTAACGTATGCAAAGCGTTAATCTGACTGCAGACCGTCTGCGACCATACAGCTGGACCCAGATGTACT
>CM064503.1:4359337-4369337 GCA_032716605.1 Paralithodes platypus | reverse complement strand
CATATCGGGATTCGAACCCAGGTCCATTGAATTACCAGTCCAGTGGCAAGATCACACCACCACACCTCCCCTACTATACACAGTATATATGGAAGATGACCATCACCACCCTTAATTTGACTCTGTCACTCTTTTCAAATTTGGGGGCAGTCGGCTTTGACTTTTGTCTCCATCATACACAGAAAAGAAAACAAAACAAAACTTACAGGCCTAGTTACAACAGTAGTGTGTCAGTGGCCGAAGCAGGCTATAAATATCAACAGCAGCCCCAAAGCAAAAAGAGCTCATCGTTCGCGAGGAATAAAATCGACACCTACAAGGCACGAAGGGTCTTAATATTGTCAAAGAAATGAGGCGAAATGTCTTAAAATCGCTAAACTACTGGGCTGAATGTCTTAAAATCAGAAAACTAATAGGGCTAAACATGAGGGAGAAGGGGGTCCACAAAACCAACCCTTAATGCTTTGTCGCAGCCATATTTGAATAAGAATTGGAGAGACACCCCACAATTGGAGCCGTGGCATAGTCAGTAAAGCTTCGGCTGCTGATCAAACGGTCGGCGGATCGAATCCTCTCTGTCAAAATGGTATTGGTAGATGTCAAACCCGGGCAACTTGACCCAGCAATTCGTGACAAACGCCTAATCTTCATGGCCACCCCTTCTCGGGAATTACGGCGTCTAGCAAAACAAAATATATATATAAATAAATAAAATAAAAAATAAATAATAATAATAATAATAATAATAATAATAATAATAATAATAATAATAACAATAATAATAATAATAATAATGTTCTTCCCTGGCCATTCCGTTTGTTCTATTTTGTTTTCCCTTTCTTTTTATGATGATCAAAACTGAATAAAAAATGATTGGCGCTAGCAAGAAATAATAGTAAAATGGGAGTGTAGGATGCGTAGAGTTTATTCCACCAAAGACCGCGCGACAATATCCATTATAATTATGGTGGAGGTAGTTGTGGTTTCTAGATCTCCTGCTCCCTCATGTTTAGCCCCAGTTTAGTTTTGACATCTTAAGACGTTCGTTTCATTAGTTTGGCGATTTTGAGGCCCTTCGCCCCATTTATTTGTCAATAAAACGACCTTTTGTGCCATTTAGGTGTCCGATTATTTATTGGCGAGCGACAGCGAGCCTGTAATTTTAGAAGGAATCGGCCTTTGGCCGGGACCTTTTTTTACCGAAAAATTTACAAATTTATCTTGAAGGGGGTCTAGGGGGTGTTTATTAAGCTTGATGGGAGGTCTAGCGCGGAAACTAATAAACACATCTATAAATAGACCAAAATATAACCCCTACCCCCTTAAGTAAGTGAACACTCCAACCACTGGTCACGCTAGTCACCACTTGTTACAGGCACTTTTGTCTTTTGTCTCTCTCATACACATACAAAACAAAAGTGGTCATACAAGCTTCACTCAGTCCATTACCTCTTTCAGTTTCTGTCACGTCTACAAACACCAGTAGCATAGATTACAAATGCAGATAAACAAAACAAGATCAATCGTTATCATCCTCATAAAACTAACTATCTATCTATCTATCTATCTACTCAGGCCCAATCCCCACTTTTCCTTACTTTTTTTTTTTTTTTTTTTTTACGTAAACAAATATCCGTATGGCCACAGTGGTACAGATTACAAAGATCCACAGGAAATGCAGGTAAACAAAAAGAAAAGATCAATCATCGTAATCTCCTCATAAAACTACGTAAAAACATCTACCGGCGCATCATAGTGTACTTGGTTATATTTCAGCTGGCGGTAAATTGGATCCCATAGCAATCGATGTGTATATAAATATAGGACAAATACGAAACTACTACGTTTCTGCTTCAACGCGCCAAGTTGACATAATTAACAACATATTTCGCTACATAAGCTGCATAATAGCGGAGAAATCATAATAGCGGAGAAATCAAGATGGAGACAACAATTTACCGTCAGCAGGAAGGACAACAAATAATATATATATATATATATATATATATATATATATATATATATATATTATACTGTAGATAACAAAGGTCCATAGGAAATGTACGGTAGATAAAAACAAAACTAATAATAAAAATAAGAGAAATCGTCGTATCCTCCTCATAAAACTCTGTAGCCCAATATGTGCCTGATTGAGTGGAACCTGTGCTGCCTGTGGCATGGTTGGAGGGATATATTGGAGGTTCGTCCTTAACAAGTCAAGGTCAACACTGGGTGGAGGGCGCCAAACTCACCTGGGAAAGTTAAAGTGTACCACAAGTTATACAGTACCGGTGTATATATATATATATATATATATATATATATATATATATATATATATATATATATGGGAGAGAGGGAGAGGGAGAGAGAGAGAGAGTGGTGCTATTATCAGTTGACTTGACCCGGTAAGACAAGAAATGTAACAATAATATGAAGGAAGGCATTGTGTGTTACCTTGACACTCCCTTATAATGGCTCTCTCGCTCTCGCTCTCTCTCTCTCATTCATATATATATATATATATATATACAGTATACCCCCTAGTAAATATTATATCCTGTACCACTAGGGATCGAATCATTAAGTTCAGTACCGGGGATCAGTACCAGTACACCATCACCTGCTAAACCTAATCCACATGTTGCTTACTATGACACACACACACGCACACGCACGCACGCACACGCACACACACACACACAGCCCGTAGCCTAGTAGGTAGAGCTCTCGTCTCAATCCCCGGCCGGGCGGAGACAAATTGGGCTTGTCTCCTTTCATGTGTTAGCCTCAGTTCACCTAGCTGTAAATAGGTACCTGGAATAAGTGGACGACGTTGTGACGTCCCATCTGGGGTTGGCAAAAATGGTACAAGGCGAGATGGGTATCATATGGTTCACCTAAGCTGATGGCTACCTAAGCCTTCGGGCGAGACGGTACCGTCTATAGTGAGAATGGTACCATACAGATCCACCCTAAGCCTTCGTTTCCGATGTCGCCAATTGGCTAAAAATACAGACTACACACACATCCACAGCCATTCCAACGATACATATAACACCTACACATATAGGAGGCGGGAAATAACGAGCATGCTCACTCCCGCAATACAACTAGAGTAAGTACAACTAGAGTAAGTACACACACACACACACCACACTTCCAGTTCAATGCAGGGAAATGTAAGACTCTAGAAATGGGTAAAAGCAAGTACATACCAAGAAAAGATTATAAACTAGGAAACGAAGTGATTCCTAAAGCAGAAAAAGAAAAAGACTTGGGGATAGAATTTAAGGATAACATGTCTCCAGAAAGCCACGTAAATAAGATAGTGAGAGAATCACTAGCACTATTGGCAAATATCAGGATGTCTTTCAATTATCTTAATGAAAACACCATGAAACAAATAATAACGGCAATAATAAGACCCAGGATGGAATATGCATCTGTAGTGTGGTCCCCTCACATGAAGAAACATATCCACAAAATTGAGAGGGTACAGAGAGCAGCTACGAGGATGATCCCAGGTTTGGAAAATTTGGAGTACCAAGAAAGGCTCGAGAGATTGAATCTACCTACACTGGAACAGAGAAGGAAACGAGGACAGCAAATTCAGATATACAAATGAGTTAGAGGTATTGACAAAATCGACCAAGAAAACTTCATAGAGAGGGATGGAGGTGAGAGAACAAGAGGTCACAGCTACAAACTGAAAGTGCCTAATAGTAAATCTGATCTGAAAAGTAAAAGATTTCCTACCAACTCGATTAGTGGGTGGAACAAATTGCCAGCCGAAGTAGTGTCTGCACCATCAGTGCATAGTTTCAAAGCACGGTATGACAAACATATCTTAGGAGGCGGGAATTAACGAGCATGCTCATTCCCGCAAATATAACTAGTGCGCGCGCGCGCGCACACACACACACACACACACACACACACACACCTTTCCCAACCTTTTAGTCTCATTTGGAGGGACAGCCATAAGCGACAGTCAACAAATACATTGAACCATAATAAACAACAAGGACAGATCATAAAATTTGCTTTCCAACACCAGTGACCTAAAAACATTTGACACGAGAATAGCAACATTAGTAAATTAGCTATTGAAACATGTACATACGTTAAAGGGAGAATATAATCAATATTAGTATTATATATATTATTATTATTATTATTATTACTACCGGTATTATATATATTATTATTATTATCATTACTACCGGTATTATATATATTATTATTATTATTATTATTACTACCGGTATTATATATATTATTATTATTATTATTATTATTATTATTACTACCGGTATTATATATATTATTATTATTATTATTACTACCGGTATTATATATATTATTATTATTATTATTATTACTACCGGTATATATATTATATTATTATTATTATTATTATTATTACTACTGGTATTTTATATATATTATTATTATTATTATTATTACTACCGGTATTATATATATTATTATTATTATTATTATTACTACCGGTATTATATATATATTATTATTATTATTATTACTACCGGTATTATATATATTATTATTATTATTATTATTACTACCGGTATTATATATATTATTATTATTATCATTACTACCGGTATTATATATATTATTATTATATATTATTATTATTATTACTACCGGTATTATATATATTATTATTATTATTATATATTATTATTATATATTATTATTACTACCGGTATTATATATATTATTATTATTATCATTACTACCGGTATTATATATATTATTATTATTATATATTATTATTATTATTATTATTACTACCGGTATTATATATATTATTATTATTATTAGTATTATATATTATTATTATTATTATATATTATTATATATATTATTATTATTATTATTATATATTATTATTATTATTATTATTACTACCGGTATTATATATTATTATTATTATTATATATTATTATTATTATTACTACCGGTATTATATATATTATTATTATTATATATTATTATTATTATTATTATTATATATTATTATTATTATTATTATTACTACCGGTATTATATATATTATTATTATTATCATTACTACCGGTATTATAAATTATATATTATTATTATTATTATTACTACCGGTATTATATATATTATTATTATTATATATTATTATTATTATTATTACTACCGGTATTATATATATTAATTATTATTATTATATATTATTATTATTATTATTACTACCGGTATTATATATATATATATATATATATATATTATTATTATTATTATTATTATTATTACTACCGGTATTATATATATTATTATTATTATTATTACTACCGGTATTATATATATTATATTTATTATCATTACTACCGGTATTATATATATTATTATTATTAGCATTACTACCGGTATTATATATTATTATTATTATTATTATTACTACCGGTATTATTATATATTATTATTATTACTACCGGTATTATATATATTATTATTTTTATTATTACTACCGGTATTATATATATTATATTTATTATCATTACTACCGGTATTATATATATTATTATTATTATTATTATTACTACCGGTATTATTATATATTATTATTATTACTACCGGTATTATTATATATTATTATTATTACTACCGGTATTATATATATTATTATTTTTATTATTACTACCGGTATTATATATATTATATTTATTATCATTACTACCGGTATTATATATATTATTATTATTATTACTACCGGTATTATATATATTATTATTATTATTATTACTACCGGTATTATATATATTATTATTATTATTATTACTACCGGTATTATATATATTATTATTATTATCATTACTACCGGTATTATATATATTATTATTATTATTATTATTACTACCGGTATTATATATATTATTATTATTATCATTACTACCGGTATTATATATATTATTATTACTACCGGTATTATATATATTATTATTATTATCATTACTACCGGTATTATATATATTATTATTATTATTATTATTACTACCGGTATTATATATATTATTATTATTATTACTACCGGTATTATATATATTATTATTTTTATTATTACTACCGGTATTATATATATTATATTTATTATCATTACTACCGGTATTATATATATTATTATTATTATTACTACCGGTATTATATATATATATTATTATTATTATTATTACCGGTATTATTATATATTATTATATTTTTTTAGTTTGCTCCCTAGACCTCTATCGAGCTTTGACAAAATACTCCCAAGACCCCCCTTCGAGATAAATGTGTGCTTCTTGTTATAGAAAAATCCTCCTATATTGCAGTCTCGCTATCACCAGCCAGGAAGAAATCGACACCTATGCTAACTAGCACGAAAAGTCTTAAAACTGAAAAAAGATGGGCGAAAGGTCTTAAAATCGCCAAACTAATAGGGCGAACGTCTAAATATATATATATATATACCTCCCCTTAAATCGCTGTGGGTATAACTTCCCTATTTACAGTTGCAATATATTACGTTATAAAATATGAATCTAACATGTTTCTGCGTCGTATTAGGGCCAAGTTTTCCTAAAGAGAAACATAAGTCACTGCCAAATCTACTTAATAACTCAGCAACCAAGATAATAACATGACAATTTACCAGCAGGTGGGAAAAATATGGGTGTAGCTTATTGCTCCACCTATTGCTTTTATCATTAGGTGTTCGTGTATTTCTGACCACGACTGTACATGCAGGGTGGAACATGCATTATATCTCTCTCTAACTTTATCCACACACACACACACACACACACACACACACACACACACACACACACACACACTACACTCTCCTCGCTCTCTCTCTCTCTAACACGACAGCTGTTATCATCAACTGTTAATGGCCAACCCATCATTATTTCCGGTAACATTACTGTGATCGGCTGCGTGGGTATCGGAAATTAAGGAGAGATGGGCGTATTTATTTGCTCATTTAGGCCTATCTATCTTTTAAACCATGTTTTAGTTTTCTCCCTAGATGTCCATCATGCCCCCCCCCCCCCCCTTAAAAAAAACAAAAAACACACACCCGCCCAAGACCCTTCTTCAAGATAAACTTGGACATTTTTCGATGGAAAAGTTCCTCTTAAAATACAGGCTCGTTGTCGCTCACTAGAAAAAATATCGACACTTTAACGACACGAAAAGTCTTAATATTGACAAAGAAATGGGGCGAAAGGTCTTAAAATCGTCAATCTAATGGGAAAAACGTCGAAAAATCTGAAAACTAATGGGACTAAACATGAGGAAGGAGAGCCAGAAAACCCGGCCCATCCCCCCTTTAACTGATGACAGATGAACCCTTGCAAGATTATGACGCATTTTGACAGTGTATTCTGGCTATCATTAGACGATTCTATGCAGATTAGGAAGGATCTGTGGGCGTTATAAGGGTAAAAGCTGTCTCAACTAGCCCTCTGACTTCCATATACCCTTCCTAATCTGAATATAATCGTTAATATATGCCAGAAAGTAGAAACAAAATGCAGCATCGGACCTTAAAAGGATAAATTTAAGTGACAGCTTTCCCCTCCCCCACCGCTGATCTCCAATAATATTCCCTCCCTCCACCACTGGCTGAACCCCCAACAATAATCCCCCACCTCCACCACTAATTTCCCACCATCACTGATCTCCAACACTGACTGAACCCCCAACAATAAACCCCCATCTCCACCAGTGAACTCCAACAATAACCCCCACCTCCACCACTGATCTCCAACAGGTGACTGGTACACAACTGCCTCGGGGGGTTAATTTGGCTTGAGGGATGAAGCAACATGTGTTTCATTGAACAACGAAACAGCCTCAAGATACGAGTCACCTGAATGGTCTTACTAATGACATAATAATCACAAGTTCCTGATACAGATCACATTTATGCTGCACTCAGTTTCAATATTTCACCACGAAGCCCTCCGACAAATAACAATAACCTACTCTTGCTGTTCCCAATACTTTAGCACTCTAAGTATTGCCATTCAAAATATGCAGTGCGAGACAGTAATTACAGTATAGTCGGTTTTAATTCAGTTGATGGTAAAGTGAATCTCTTAGCAACTGAATTTTCGATAATTAATGGATATTTTATAAATCTACTATATCTCTGCGTCGTATTAATGTTAAGTTTTCATAATTAACAACACAATTCGCTACCAAATCCATGTAATAGCTGAGTAAACAAGATGGTAACCTAGCAATTTACCATTACCTGAAAAAATTACTTTTATTATAATAAGATCACTAGGTGGCGTGTGAGTAAAACCTACGAGGCTACGAGACTTAAATGAGCAAACATTGGTGCCACTAGTCTGACAAGCCAACAAACAACGACTCATTTGTAAGTGACCGACAGTCTAAAACAAAACAAATTATGCGTACGAAGAGGGCCATTAAAGTGTCCATGATAATCTACCCATTTAAAGATAAATCGGTGGTAATAAACCCATTGAATACAAGGCTAGAACGGTAAATCGCTATTAACATACCCAATGATTGTGGACTGTAATCAACGACAGGTAAGTAATAGTCCCAGGTGTTGAATTATCCATGTTGTCGGTGACTGACTGACCTCATACTTTCCTTGGTGATGGATGTACTTGTAACCAGACTTGACCTTACCTTCACTAAGTGGTCATCTCGGTAGGGGGTCAACACCACTACCACTCCTCCCACTCACTCTCTCTCTCGTGCCTGCCACCACTCACCACTCACCTGCAACGTCATAACCACATTATAATATAATATACTGTATACACTGGTACCGGTATTGCATATATCTTGCTTTTAAGGGTGGTAGATTTTTTGTTTACCCCCTTTTCCTCATGTTTAGCCCCATTAGTTATGAGAATTTAAGACGTTCGCCCTATTAATTTGGCAATTATAAGACCTTTCGCCCCATTTATTGTCAATATTAAGACCTTTCGTGCGATCTAGATGTCTCGGTCAAAGGCCGATTCCTCCTATTAATTTCGCAACACTAAACAAGCACATCACACTGCTCTTGCAATGCAAACAAATACTAACAAAAAAAATATAGCAACTATCACTCTTTCAACTTTGGGGAGACACTTGTTACAGGCAGCTTTGCTTGTTGTCTCCTTCATAAAAAAAGCTACTTTATGGTACCCGGAAGGTAGCTTAATCCTTTCAGTATTATGACACGTTCTAATATTTCATTCTGGCTATCATTAGACGATTTTAATCAGCTTTGGAAGGCCCTCTAAGAATCAAAGGGGTAACTTCCATTTCAATATAGCCAATGACTCCCATAAGCCCCTATTATCTATCTATCTATCTATCTATCTATCTATCTATCTATCTATATAATCAGGCCCAATCCCCACTTTTCCTATTTTACTTGTATTTTTATTTTTTATTTTTTTTGGGGGGACTCAAGACAGAGCCCGAATAGGAACAACACAACAGAAAACAATTTCACACACAAAAACAAAACACAATTTCACACACACACCCCCCTTAATAAAGTTGCCAAATATCACCTAATGCTCGCCACAACCTCAGAAAGAACGCGTCACCGTATACCCTACTAAATTTCTGAAAAGGTTACATTGCATTCTATGTTGCCATGCCGGTAAAGGGCAAAATATACTTCAAGCTCCGGTATTAAGGGGGGGTCAACTGTTTTTGTTATCTCTCCTTTTCTCTCTTTCTCTGGCTTGTATCCAATCGGCCCCATTCAGCCAACTGTTTGAAGACGTTTATCCCCATTCAGGTGTTGATTTCTTCCTGGCGAGCGATAGCGAGACAGCATTGTAAGGAGAAATCCGGATTCGCCGGAGACATTTTCCATCGAAAAATATACAAATTTAGCTTGCTGTAAACAAATATCTATATATATATATATATATATATATATATATATATATATATATATATATATATATATATATAT
>CM064503.1:3904337-4354337 GCA_032716605.1 Paralithodes platypus | reverse complement strand
GTTAGAGGGGATATGATAGAGGTATTCAAGTGGGTTAGAGGGATTAATAAAGGGGACATGAAAAATGTACTAAAGCTCAGTGATGGCGAAAGAACTTGTACAAATGGTTTCAAATTAGATAAATTTCGTTTCAAGAAAGATATAGGCAAATATTGATTTGGTAAAAAGAGTTGTAGAATGTAGATAGGTGGAATAGGTTACCAAGTGCTATAGTGGGATCAAGAACAATAGGGAGCTTTAAGATAAAATTAGACAGGCATATGTACGAGATGGGTTGGGTGTGAGGGGGATCTGTCAGGTGTGGGCCAATCGGCGCTCTGCAGACCCCCATTTTTCTGACCTCTGACAGTTTCGGTGAGGTCAGTCTTAATAGTGTTAGTAAGCTGGGTTTATAATTAGGCCTTATAATTAGGGTTGGGTGTGACAGGGATCTGCCTTGTGTAGGCCGATCGGCTTTGTGCAGACTCCCATTTTCATATGTTCTTATTGAGGCTAGACGCGCGGTTGCAACTCGACCGTTGCCAATTTTCTGCACGGAAGAGATACGGTCATCACGGCATGCTTACGCACCAGACGACGTTGATACGGGCCATACGGCATTGATACGGACCATACGTCTTTGATACGGACCACACGATTGTGATACGGCAAGTTCGTGATGGAGACCAGACTCAGACGATTTTTTATAGTTGCCGGGGGATTCCCACGTACTTTTGAACAGCTCAAAATCTTGTATCGACCGACCCCCCGATACGTCGCTTGGACCATGAGAGTCACCCACGGCTAATTCCCGATATCCACGATTATGTTGCCGATTCGCCGTATCAGGCTGAAATTTCGAGTCGGGAACTCGCCTGGAGGGGCTTTGGTGTCAGTGTGCAACAACCTAAGAGGGAGGAAACTAAAAAACAAAACAAAAACAAACAAAAATTAAGAAGTAAACAAGGAAACTTAAATCTCCCCTAATAAATGTTCAACTCATCCCAAGATTAAACAAATAAGCAATATATGAAGTAAATAAAGGAGGAAATCTTAAGGGGGAAGGGTTTTTTATTTGTCGACATATGTACAGTACCGGTATATATTTATTTATTTATTTTTAGTTTCCTCCCTAGACCTCCATCAAGCTTAAAAAAAAACATCCCCAAGCTCATAATCTTCATAATTTTTCGGTAGAAAAAATCTCTCCCTCCTAAATTAGAGGCTCGCTATCGCTCGGCAGGAAAATATCTACACCTAAATGGCAAGAAATGTCTTAACATTGACAAAGAAATGGGGTGAAAGGTCTTAAAATCGCCAAAGTACCGGTAATGGGCCAAACGTCTTTAAATCCGAAAACTAAATTAGGCTAAACATGAGGGAGAAGGGGTGCCAGAAAAAAAAACCCGCATACAGAAAGCAAGGCCCGGTGCACATTGAGAGAAGCAGGTACCGGTAACACACACGACGCAACAGCACGGGGCGCAGTCAAAACAAACTGCAAATCATTACATAGAATTGACCACTTGTAACTTTTAGGCTACAAGGAAGTTGGAGCCATAAACAGCGAGATTAAACAAAAAATGCAATAAAAATGTACAGTACAGTAGGTTTCTAACGCAATAATAATGTACAGTACAGTAGGTTTCTAATGCAATAATAATGTACAGTACAGTAGGTTTCTAATGCAATAATAATGTACAGTACAGTAGGTTTCTAAAGCAATAATAATGTACAGTACAGTAGGTTTCTAACGCAATAATAATGTACAGTACAGTAGGTTTCTAACGCAATAATAATGTACAGTACAGTAGGTTTCTAATGCAATAATAATGTACAGTACAGTAGGTTTCTAACGCAATAATAATGTACAGTACAGTAGGTTTCTAACGCAATAATAATGTACAGTACAGTAGGTTTCTAATGCAATAATAATGTACAGTACAGTAGGTTTCTAACGCAATAATAATGTACAGTACAGTAGGTTTCTAATGCAATAATAATGTACAGTACAGTAGGTTTCTAACGCAATAATAATGTACAGTACAGTAGGTTTCTAATGCAATAATAATGTACAGTACAGTAGGTTTCTAATGGGTGTAAAATATGCTGAATTTGATTTGATGTGTTTATAAATGTAGGCCTACCAGTACTACAGTCGTATTTGATGTGTTTATAAATGTAGGCCTACCAGTACTACAGTCGTATTTGATGTGTTTATAAATGTAGGCCTACCAGTACTACAGTCGTATTTGATGTGTTTATAAATGTAGGCCTACCAGTACTACAGTCGTATTTGATGTGTATATAAATGTAGGCCTACCAGTACTACAGTCGTATTTGATGTGTTTATAAATGTAGGCCTACCAGTACTACAATCGTATTTGATGTGTTTATAAATGTAGGCCTACCAGTACTACAGTCGTATTTGATGTGTTTATAAATGTAGGCCTACCAGTACTACAATCGTATTTGATGTGTTTATAAATGTAGGCCTACCAGTACTACAGTCGTATTTGATGTGTTTATAAATGTAGGCCTACCAGTACTACAATCGTATTTGATGTGTTTATAAATGTAGGCCTACCAGTACTACAGTCGTATTTAATGTGTTTATAAATGTAGGCCTACCAGTACTACAGTCGTATTGTATGTGTTTATAAATGTAGGCCTACCAGTACTACAATCGTATTTGATGTGTTTATAAATGTAGGCCTACCAGTACTACAATCGTATTTGATGTGTTTATAAATGTAGGCCTACCAGTACTACAATCGTATTTGATGTGTTTATAAATGTAGGCCTACCAGTACTACAGTCGTATTTGATGTGTTTATAAATGTAGGCCTACCAGTACTACAATCGTATTTGATGTGTTTATAAATGTAGGCCTACCAGTACTACAGTCGTATTTGATGTGTTTATAAATGTAGGCCTACCAGTACTACAATCGTATTTTAGCTGGTAATTCCGTTAACATCGAAATCTACAGCTCCAACTTCCTTATAGCATGAAACTCGCAAGCGGTCAATTAGGGTACGCCCCAATGGCGCCTCATCGGGTGGATGGGACTCGGTAGCCTTGGTCGGCAAGTTCGGCAACCCATCTAGGGGAGTAAACCTTATACAAACTCGTACTGCTTACCTAAGGGTGAAGCAGGTTAGTGGATTGACTAGCTGCATAATTATTACTATAGAAAAATAGTGCTAACAAATACATAGAGTCGGACGGACCCTAAGTTGAATGGTCAACCCTTTAAGTCCCCAAATAAACTGACAAGAGTTGTCCTTCTCACGGGGAACAGGTCCGCTAGGGGGCGTTTTTTGTATGGCTACCCACATAGAGGAGAAGAAGGTGTCTGGCAATAGCTAGATAGGCTAGACCAATGACCGCAGAGGAACGCAGACCGTATAGCCTATTTTTTTTTTTGTGGGGGGGGGAGGGGGGGGGGGAGTGTACAAACTTGATGGAGGTCTAGGGAGAAAACTTTCAAAAGCAAAAACTAAATCATACTAATACATAAATATATAATTTGAAACAACCACTTTCGTTTTCCTGCTGTGCTCTGTGCTGCGTCACCTGTGTTGCCTGCATCTCAACTTGCCACAGGCCGCAATTCATGTGCACACGTTACGATTTGTACCTTTCTCCACTTAGTTTTTATTGGTTTTACTGTAATTTTTATTTTATTTTATTTTTTGGGGGGGGGGGTACAAACTTGATGGAGGTCTAGGGAGAACACTTTCAAAAGCAATAACTAAATCATACCAATACATAAATATACAAACTAAGTAAAATAAAATAGAATACCGGTATAGAAAATAAAATAAACGAGCATGGCATTCATCACACTTTAACAGATCTAGACTGTCTGGGTCCAAGAGCTAGACCATCGACCTTACAGTTAATAATTATGTAATATAATGTCCCCCCCCCCCCCCCCCCCGATGAACCACACAACCTGCTTCCTTGTTAAACCCCCCCCCCCCCCCCCTCCCCCCCCCCCACACACACACACACCAAGCTTAAGGGGAGATTTCCTCTTGAGGGATTTTTTTCTTGACTCCTTTCTCCCTCATGTTTAGCCCCATTGCTTTTTTCTAATTTTAAGACGTTCGCCCCATTATTTTGACGATTTTAAGAACTTTCGACCCATTTCTGTTAATTTTAAGAACTTTCGTGCCATTTAGGTGTCGATTTTATCCTGGCGAGCGATAGCGAGCCTGTAATTTAAGAGGAACCGGCTTTCAGCCGGGACATTTTTCTACCGAAAAATGTACAAATTTATCTTGAAAGGGGCTCAAGGGGGTGTAAATTTAAGCTTGATGAAAACGTAGAGAACAAACTAAATACCTCTCCTTAAACCTCACATTACGTAACTAATCTTCAAGCTACCGGTAATTTAGTTATCCTCAGAAGCCACCGACTACTTTCAGTACCGGTACTCTTAGGGAAGAGGTATATTATATTCTCCCTAATGTTTAGCCCCATTGGCTTTGAACTTCTAACAACGTTTCCCTCATTAGTTTGGCGATTTTAAGACCTTTAACCCCATTTATTTTGTTAAATGTAAGATCTGTCAAGTCATATAGGTGTTTATTGTAAGATCTGTCATGCCATATAGGTGTTTATTGTAAGATCTGTCATGCCATATAGGTGTTTATTGTAAGATGTCATGCCATATAGGTGTTTATTGTAAGATCTGTCATGCCATATAGGTGTTTATTGTAAGATCTGTCATGTCATATAGGTGTTTATTGTAAGATCTGTCATGCCATATAGGTGTTTATTGTAAGATCTGTCATGATATAGGTGTTTATTGTAAGATCTGTCATGCCATATAGGTGTTTATTGTAAGATCTGTCATGCCATATAGGTGTTTATTGTAAGATCTGTCATGCCATATAGGTGTGTATTGTAAGATCTGTCATGCCATATAGGTGTTTATTGTAAGATCTGTCATGCCATATAGGTGTTTATTGTAAGATCTGTCATGTCATATAGGTGTTTATTGTAAGATCTGTCATGCCATATAGGTGTTTATTGTAAGATCTGTCATGTCATATAGGTGTTTATTGTAAGATCTGTCATGCCATATAGGTGTTTATTGTAAGATCTGTCATGCCATATAGGTGTTTATTGTAAGATCTGTCATGTCATATAGGTGTTTATTGTAAGATCTGTCATGCCATAGGTGTTTATTGTAAGATCTGTCATGCCATATAGGTGTTTATTGTAAGATCTGTCATGCCATATAGGTGTTTATTGTAAGATCTGTCATGCCATATAGTGTTTATTGTAAGATCTGTCATGTCATATAGGTGTTTATTGTAAGATCTGTCATGTCATATAGGTGTTTATTGTAAGATCTGTCATGTCATATAGGTGTTTATTGTAAGATCTGTCATGTCATATAGGTGTTTATTGTAAGATCTGTCATGTCATATAGGTGTTTATTGTAAGATCTGTCATGCCATATAGGTGTTTATTGTAAGATCTGTCATGCCATATAGGTGTGTATATTGTAAGATCTGTCATGTCATATAGGTGTTTATTGTAAGATCTGTCATGCCATATAGGTGTTTATTGTAAGATCTGTCATGCCATATAGGTGTTTATTGTAAGATCTGTCATGCCATATAGGTGTTTATTGTAAGATCTGTCATGTCATATAGGTGTTTATTGTAAGATCTGTCATGTCATATAGGTGTTTATTGTTTCCTGGAGAGCGATAACGAGCATCCAATCTTGGAAGAATTTTTCTACCGAAAAATGCACACATATATCTCGAAGGGGGGACTTGGAGGTATTTTTTAAAGCTTGATGGAGGTCTAGGGAGGAATCTAAAATAATAATAAATAAATAAATATATACCGGTATATAAATAAATATATACCGGTATATAAATAAATAATACCGGTATATAAATAAATATATACCGGTATATAAATAAATATATACAGGTATATAAATAAATATATACCGGTATATAAATAAATATATACCGGTATATAAATAAATAAATAAACAAATAATTCAAAATCTAGAAAGTCTGGTACAAGGAGTTACAACGCCACCACACCTTACATCATGGTGTCTTGATATCCAAGTGCTTAGTCTGCGGAATTTCGGTGTGAGTATCCTAGCTTCGAATCCTTGGAGTACCACATGTATTCATTACTTTCATTGATTTCACTAGTTAGGTTTATTTGTAAATTAATTGGTGAGTTTGTGAACACAAATAGGCCAATGAAAATACAGCATAATATTCCCGCCATGAATTAGACAGCCAACCTTGTTAACCTATATACATCCCCCCCCCCCCCCCACACACACACACAGATATAAATAAACGAATAAATAAACAAACCAATCCAAATTTGCCCTTAACCAATCTAGACTGTCTGGTACCAAGAGCTACACCAACACCGCCACACCTTATACCTAACCTGTCTGGTACCAAGAGCTACACCAACACCGCCACACCTTATACTTAACCTGTCTGGTACCAAGAGCTACACCAACACCGCCACACCTTATACCTAACCTTACAGTTAATAAAACATAATGATCCGCCATAAACTCGATAACCAACCTATCTCCTTGTAAACCTAGATACACCCCCCTCCCCCCTCACAAACAATCAACTATATATAAATCTCCCCTTACCAAATCATGAATGTCTCTTACACCACCACCACACCTTACAATGAATATAGCATATGGATTCCCCATCAACTAGATAACCAACCTATCACCTTGTTCAAAAATCGACACCTGATGGGGATAAGTATCTTTTAAAACAGTAGGCTAAATGGGACCGAATGGATACAACCAAGAATGAGAGAGAAAACAAAACAGGTCACTCCCCTTAGTTAATTTCTTGATTAACCCATGTAGTACCGGCAACGTCTTTTAAAATGTTGTTCAGTTATATTTTGACAATTTTATGTAGCTTAGGAAGGATATATAGTAGCTAAAGGGATTGAGCGAGATAGTCTGCAGCCTTTTAATTGGTAGACGTCCTTCCTAACCTGAACATAATCGTCTAATAACAGCCAGAATATGATGAAAAGGACGTCACCGGTATTTAATGGGTTAATGATGGAAACATTAGAAAGTGCCATGTCTGCCCCACGTCAATGACTAGTCTTCATAATTACGACCATGGCTGTACTACTTGGTACTAGCTGAGTGCATGACAATTTACCGTGAGCTGAACACAAATAAAAACATACATTTAAGGGGAGGTATTTAGTTTGTTCCCTAGACCTCCATCAAGCTTAAAATTACACCCCCTTGAACCACTTTCAAGATAAATTTGTAAAATTTTCGGTAGAAAAATGTCCCGGCCGAAGGCCGGTTCCTCTTAAATTACAGGCTCGCTATCGCTCGCCAGGATAAAATCGACACCTGAATGGCACGAAAGGTCTTAATATGGGGTGAAAGTTCTTAAAATCGCTAAACTAATGGGGCAAACGTCTTAAAATCTCAAAAGCAATGGGGCTAAACATGAGGGAGAAAGGGGTCAAGAAAAAAATCCCTCAAGTGGAGACCTCCCCTTAATTGGCCACTTTCGAGACCGGTATGGCAGTGATATTCATAATAGTTAACAACTTCGTCATGGGTGAAAGTTGAAACTCATACTAGATGTCTTAGTTATTATAGGAGCAACCAGTAATTGTCGATAAAGAACGAGTTACCGGTACTAGTCTGCTTGTGTTCATCAATATAAAATAAACTACTAGGCTAGCCAGGTTCATCGGGTTCATTTTTTAACTGTGCATGATAAGAAGTTCGGACCTTGTATAGAGAGGTCATAGAGTTGAAAATAACAGCAGCTGTATGTCCCCTTGATAACCACCCATATTATATTTAATGTTATACTTTAATATATAATATCACATTTCATGAGCTCAGCCTTGTAATTATTATTTTAATGTTGGTATATATCTGTATCCAGTTTTGCAATTTTATTTAATATGGCGATTGCAAATAAAATAAATAACACGTTTAACATCATTATAAGATTAACACAGTTGGCGTTCTATAGGTATACTTTACTGTATTGTTCTCTATGTAAGTACCGGTACCACTGCCAAGCTTACTTTATAATAGAGGTTTGGATTTATAAGCATTGTGGAACCGGTCGTATGTGGCTGTATCCATGTGTTGTTTTTTGTTTTGTTTTTGTTTTTTTTCTGGGTGAATATCATGCCCGATGTTAGTTCATTTTGTCAGGCGACATGAACACTTTTTGTGTTATCGGTTATCACCATGTTTTGAAGTCGGATTTGTTCTGTTCCGGTATGTTGAACCTTGGTAAAAAAAAAAAAAAAATTATAGTAGCCTGAAACCCGATGGAGGATTTTATAGGTTTATTTGCGAGACAACATAATAAGGCACGCATACATTCACACATAGGCATGGTGTCAAACCGGAGCAGTTGTGTTGGATGACTTGAATGAATATGAGAAGGAACGAAAGAACATTAATCTGAAAAAAATACATCTTTTGACCACTTCATCACTTCCAAAAACATAATTGGATATACTGTATAAACCATAATTTTATCTTTGCATGTAGAATAATATCTATATAATATTTACGGTTGTCTGTCTGTCTGTCTGTCTGTCTGTGTGTTCTTAATAGGCGGCCGCAGTTTTGGACCTGGGGAGCTGAAACTTTGCATGTGGGTGTCAATTGACACTGGATCAGGTCATAGAGGGGGCGAGGCCACGATCGGAGGTCGTTTCGAGGCCGAAATTGAAAACAAATTGACAAAAATTGCCGTTTGGGGCAGAAGGAGGCCTCCGATCGAAAAGGTGTATGGAATGAAAGTTGTTCGCAGCCCCCCGAAATGGGGGTACGGATGAGGTCAGATCCAAAATCGGAGGTCATTTAGCGGCCGAAATCGAGGTCGCCGTTTAATGAGGCACAGGGAGGTCGAGGCCGGTGATTATGGTAGTAGTAGTATTGTGATGATTGATGATGGTGATTATGGTAGTAGTAGTATTGTGATGATTGATGATGGTGATTATGGTAGTAGTAGTGGTGGTAGAATTTAAACCCGGGCGGGTACCCCTGCTAGTAAATAATAAAGACTAAAAATAAAGAAGGACTACCGGTATGTTTGAGAGCCTGCCCATAAACCGACATGAGGTCTGTGAAGGATGGTGTACTGATAATGATATTGGTGATGATGATGATGATGAAGTTGATGATGATATTGATGATTTTGATGATGATGTTGAGGATGATGATGATGATGCTGCTGCTGATGATGTTGTTGATGGTTGCCTAGTTGACCTGGTTTACTCGGGCGTTACTTCATTAACCCTGCATGTATTTACGTCGGCGGGGGGGGGGGGGGGGAGTGAAAGTTGTTGGGCGTACCCTCTCTTGGAATGTTTGTAGGTATAACCATTAGAGGGGGGGTGGGGGGTTAGGGTTTCTTGGCCCCTTCTTCATTTTTAGCCCAATTGGTTTTGACATAATAAGACTTTCGTACCAATAGTATGGCGATTTTAAAACCTTTCGACCTATTTTTAGGTGTCAATTGTTTTCGCTGGCGAGCGATAGGGAGCCTGTAAGTTTGTAGGAAACTACATGGGGAGAGGTGTACAGTCAGCCACATAAATGTTGCATATACTCCGTGATTTTGTGTACCGTATGCGAACACTATGAGTATTATTGAATTATAAGTGTAAATAGTAATGCATTTTTTTTTTTTTTTTTTTTTCTATGTGATTGCGGGAGGCAAAAGGCATAACTGCCTATAGCGAGTGCCTCCCCCATAGTTGAAAGAGTGACAGGGCCAAAATCAAGGGACGTTCGAGCCAAAATGCCTGGACACACGGAGTTTGAAGCAATTTAAGTCATAGGAAGAGGGAAAGACTGATTCTGGGAGAGAGTTCCAGAGCTCAGATGTTGAGTAGAAGAAAGTTTGAGAGTAACGTTTCACTCTTGGGTTGGAGAGTTGCACAGAGTAGGGGTGGGATCGAGTTGCAAGACGGGTACCACGTGCCCTACGTAAAGGAGGTGGTATGCACTGGGATAGCTCTGAGGAACACTGATTATTATAGTAGCGATAGAATAGCGAGAGAGATGCAACATTGCGGCGGAGAGAGAGAGATTGCAGAGAGTTGGTGAGTGGACGGGAGTTAATGATACGAAAGGCCTTCCTTTCAACTTTGTCTAGGAGAAGCGGTGTGAGAGGAACCTCCCCACACATGTGAACAATACTCAATACAAGGACGCACTATGCCCCTGTACAGAGCAAGAAGCTGTGCAGGGGAAAAGAACCCCCTAAGGCGGTTGAGCACACCCAGCTTCTGGGAGGCTGCCTTAGCAAGACTGGTAATATGGTCCTTCCAAATGAGAGCAGAAGAAAAAGAGACACCAAGAATATTGAGAGAAGATGAAGGGTTGATTTTTGTATTGTTGAAGAATAAGGGATAGTCCGCTGGGAGATCCTGACGGGTAGATAGGTGGAGAAATTGGGTTTTAGAAGCATTAAAGTTAACAAGGTTTTCTCTGCCCCAATTGGAAATAGTATTTAGATCAGAATTTAAGAGTTCTATGGCTTCATTACGTTTGTCGTTGAGGGATTGCTGGCTGGGGCGTTCTGAAAAACTAATGGAGTAGTGTAAGGTTGAGTCGTCTGCGTATGAATGGATGGGAATTAAGGTACGGTACAGTTAAGATCATTTATAAAAATTAGAAAGAGAATAGGAGATAGGACCGAGCCCTGAGGAACACCGGAGTTTATAGGGTGAGGAAGTGAACAATGGCCGTCCACAACCGCAGCTATGGAACGGCCGGAAAGGAAATTAGAGACAAAGGCACAGATGGAGGGATAGAAACCGAAGGAGGGTAGTTTAGAAATTAAAGATTTATGCCAGACTCTATCGAAGGCTTTCGATATGTCTAGTGCAATAGAAAAAGTCTCACCGAAGTCCCGAAAGGAGGATGACCAAGAGTTAGTAAGATATGAAAGAAGATCACCAGTAGAGCGACCCTAAATGAAGCCATACTGGCGATCTGAGAGCAGATTATGAGAAGAGAAATGCTTAAGAAATTTGGAAGCAAGAATAGTTTCAAAAACTTTAGAAAGACAAGAGATAAGAGCAATTGGACGATAGTTGGAGGGTTGAGAGCGGTCACCCTTCTTTGGGACAGGTTGAATGTGAGCAAACCTCCAGCATGAAGGGAAGACGTTAGAGGATAGACAGAGACGAAAGAGTTTGCCTAGGCAGGGAGTCAGCACGGAAGCACAGTTTTTGAGAACAACAGGAGGAACACCGTCCGGACCGTACGCCTTATTAGTGTTAAGCCCAGAGAGGGTAGAAAGTACATCTTTAGAAGAGATTAGGATATTAGGCATAAGTAAGAGAGAGGAGGGCGGAGAGGGAGGAATAGCACCGGAATCATCCAAGGTGGAGTTTCTAGCAAAAGTTTGAGCGAAGAGTTTAGCTTTGTCAGAGGAAGAAGTGATGGTTGTGCCATCAGAGTGGGAAAGGGGAGGGAAAGACGAGGAAGAGAAATTGTTGGAGAGTTTTTTGGCTAGATGCCAGAAAGCTTGGGAAGAGCTAGAGTTGGATAGTTCAGTGCATTTATTATTGATGAAAGAGTGTTTGGCAAGTCGAAGAACAGATTTGGCTTGATTCCGGGCAGAAACATATGAAGAATGAGAGTCTTGAGTTTTAAGGCGTCGGTACCGTTTGAATGCTTCCTCCTTATTGCGGACAGCAGTAGAACAGGCGTGAGTAAACCAAGATTTTTTAGCATTAGTCTGAGAGAAAGAGAATGGAATGTATGCTTCCATGCCCGATAGGATTACCTCGGTAATGCGTTCAGCACTCTCCGAGGGTCCTCGGCCATGGAAGCAGAAATCATTCCATGGGAAATCAAAGAAGTACTGCCGAAGAGCCTCCCAGTCGGCAGCGCCAAAGTGCCACAAGCGCCGCCGGCTAGGAGGATCGGGTGGCTGTACTGGAGAGATAGGACAGGTGACAGAGATAAGTTTATGGTCGGAGGAGCCCAAAGGAGAGAAAAGATCGACAGTATAAGAAGAAGGGTTAGAAACAGGTCAAGAATGTTGGGCCGATCTCCGATGCGATCCGGGATACGGGTGGGTTGCTGAACTAACTGCTCTAGGTCATTTAGGATAGAAAAGACGTAGGCTTGTTCACCAGGTGGATCAGTAGTGTGAGAGGAGAGCCATTGGCGGTGGTGAACGTTGAAATCTCCTAAGATGGAGATTTCTGAGAAAGGAGAAATGGATAGAATGTGTTCCACTGAAGAGTTTAGATAGTCAAAGAATTTAGGAAAGTTGGTAGAGTTAGGGGAAAGATAGACAGCACAGAAATATTTAGTAAGAGAATGACAGGAAAGTTTGAGCCATAAAGTTGAGAATTCAGAGGAGTCGAAATCGGGAACACGAGAGCAAGTGAGTTTGTTGTGCACATATGTACAACATCCGCCTTTGGCTTTGAAACTAGGATAGAGAAAGTAGGAGGATACAGAGAAGGGGTTGCTGGATGTTGCTACAGACACCTGGGTTTCGGTGAGGAAGAGAAGATCAGGTTTGTAGGAGGAGAGATGGTGCTCAACAGAGTGAAAGTTAGAGGAAAGTCCGCGAATGTTGCAGAAATTAATAGAAAGAGTAACAGGCCGAGGTCCAGGTAATTGTGTGGGGTCGTCAGGGGATGGTCGGTCGGGTGAGGGGGCATTTATGGTCCCCCCCCCCCTGGGGACTCCGAGGCTGGGCTAAAATTCATCATTTTGTGTTTTTTTTTAATTTTGGTGTGGAGGAATGAAGTGTGGTGTGCATGTTTAGTGTAGTGAAGTGGATAGGAGGAGGAGGTGTTTGTGAGAGCTAGCTGGATTGCTCTCAGTGTAAATGAGGCACAAAGAAAATCAGTAAGAGAGGCCAAGCAAATGAAACAGGAGTTCCAGCGACTCTTTATCACATGCCTATAACCTAGTTAATTATAAGTGTAAATAGTAGTGCAGTAGTTAATTATAAGTGTAAATAGTAGTGCAGTAGTTAATTATAAGTGTAAATAGTAGTGCAGTAGTTAAATCGTACGGTCAGTTGATGGGCTTAGAACTAATTATTATTGTAAGATAATCACATTAGTTTACTCCCATATATAACATCATGGAGTACGGTATATACCGTACACATAATAGTGGCCAACTGTACAAGCAATGAATATGTGTGGTGGGTGAAGTATAGGGTGTGTGAGGTATAGAAGGGGTAGGAAGGGGGGAGGGAGGGAGGGAGAGCGGTGGGGGGCGGGGGGGGGGGGGGGGGGGGGGGAAGATAAATGTGAGGAGGTATAAACAATGAATCTGTGTGGTGGGTGAAGTATAGGGTGTGTGAGGTATAGAAGGGGTAGGAAGGGGGAGGGAGGGAGGGAGGGAGAGGAGAGAGCGGTCGGGGGGGGGGGATAAATGGGAGGAGGTATAAACAAAGAATCTGTGTGGTGGTGTGGTGGGTGAAGTATTGGTATAGCCTATGTGAGGTATATAAGTGGAGGAGGGGGGAGGGGGGTATTGTGACACGGGAAAGCTTCTGGCGCCCTGCATGACCCTGACCCCCACCAGCTGTGTGTGTGTGTGTGTGTTGATGGATGGGTGTGTTGTATTGGTTTCTGTGTGTGAGTGTGTTTGTCAACCACATCAAACATTAATCCTCAGTTTAAGAAGGATCGGTGGTAGTAAAACGGGTTGAGTGAAATAGTTCGAAGTCTGTTAATTGCTGGAGACCTTTTTAAAGTGCATAACATCGTCTAATAGTTGTTAGCATATAATAAACAGATGTCACCGGTAATGAAGGGGTTAAGACATACTATGACTCAAATTGTTCGATCGGTTACAATAGAAAAGAATGACATGGAGTAACCCGTTGCATTACCTCACATTTTGGGTCAGCCTTTCAAACTGGTTCGCCACATTATGTCTGATATAATCTGGTGTGGCAGTGTGAAAGGCAAGCTCTTAATGTGAAGTTATTACATGTCGGGTTTTTTTCTGATGTACCGTAAATGATCGAACAAATTTGCGTCGGAATATGTCTGGATCCGGGGTTGGTGTAGTGTGACCCGACCCGAAGACAGTATACCGGTATAACCCGTTTTCATTCAGGATAAACCATCATAATCTATATAATACGAATTTGTAAATGTACTATTAAACTATAAAACCGGGGTCCTTCCTAAGCTGATTATCATCTTTATAAACAAATACATCATCCTATAGCCTAAATAATGTTACTATCAGATCTAAAAGGTTGATCGGAGACAAAAAGTGGTACCGAATAATGAAAGATGCACAAAATAAAATGTATACATTTCTTCTGCGTGCAAACTCTTTAAATAAAGAATGGTGGCAGAATGAGGCGATGACCGGGTTGGCTAATTATTATATTGATAGTAAATTACCAACGCCATTGCAGAAGAAAAAAATACTGAGAACAAAATACTGAGGCCTTACGAGGTCATCAAAACGCCTTACAGAATACGATAAGCAAATTGGTGCCGAAATTTCTTGAATATAATTTCTCGACTACAATTTCTTCACTATAATTTCATGACTATAATTTCTTGACTACCGTATAGCCTAATTTAATAAAATAACTTCATGACTAATTTCATAACTATAATTTCTCGACTATAATGTTTCGACTATAATGTTTCGACTATAATTTCTCTACTATAATTTCACAACTATAATTTATTGACTATAATTTCTCGACTATTATTGTTTTACTATAATTTCTTGACTATAATTACCGGTACTTGACTATAATTACCGGTACTTGACTATAATTTGTTTACTATGATCTCTAACTACAGCGCCTTGATTTAACTGTAGTGACACCGATATCTGGAAAACAAGTTAGTAATATCACGACGAGCTTGATTCGTGTCTTTAAATCTTCCGGGTAGGCTAACTAATGTACCCGGTATATATATATATATATATATATATATATATATATATATATATATATATATATTGAGTATATATCACAAATACACGTGAGCCGCTAAATGTTTCTAATCTCTCAGTGGGGTTCGAACCGCCGACCGTCAGGACGATAGCCGACGCTTTAATCAACTACACCACGGCAGTCTAAAAGACACTCAACCCTCTATCCTATTTATGTTATGGAGAAGGTAAACCCACTAGGCGAATATATTTCAATTCATACCTAGTAGTAGGATCCATATTCCAGAATACCATACAAGGATTTCTGAGTGTCCCGACGCAACTCGGGCCGAAATTGATTTAATTTAATTCTCACCCACCAAGCATGAGTTACAAATATTGAGTATATATCACAAATACACGTGAGCCACTAAATGTTTCTAATCTCTCAGTGGGGTTCACGTGTATTTGTGATATATACTCAATATTTGTAACTCATGCTTGGTGGGTGAGAATTAAATGAAATCAATTTCGGCCCGAGTTGCGTCGGGACACTCAGAAATCCTTGTATGGTATTCTGGAATATGGATCCTACGACTAGGTATGAATTGAAATATATTCGCCTAGTGGGTTTCCCTTCTCCTTAACATAAATAGGATAGAGGCTTGAGTGTCTTTTAGACTGCCGTGGTGTAGTTGATTAAAGCGTCGGCTATCGTCCTGACGGTCGGCGGTTCGAACCCCACTGAGAGATTAGAAACACACACACACATATATATATATATATAATGTAACTTCTATTTCTTCCTTCACTCCCTTCTCTCGCCCCCTCTTCCGGTCTCTCACTCGCACTCAGTCCTCTTCCAACCCCCCCCCCCCCCCCCCCCCCCCCACACCACCACCACCACCATTCAAGCAGCACTCCGGGGACTCCACATATTTATCAGCCACCATAAAAACCCATACATACTGCTTCAACTGGATCACCTTTTGCTTGGGCTAATGCAATCGCTGTGTTGTTTGGTTGGGGCGGGGCGAGCTAAACCCACAACAGGTTGAGCAAGAGGAGAGACTGTTTAGAAGAACAATACAATATATTGTAGGTATCTTAGCCTAGAATGATAAACATTGAAAGGTATTTTGTTAACATTAACAAATAAATATTTGTCTTTTCTATGAGTATGAAGAGACAAAAGGCAAAGCTGCCTGTAACAAGTGTCCCCCTCCCCCCCCCCCTCAAAGTTCAGAGTTGAAATATAACAAAGCAAAATATAAAGAAAGAAGTAAGGAAAGGAAGAAGAAAGGTAGGAAGACAGGGAGGATGGAAGGCAGAACGCAAAGAAAAGCAGGAAGGAAGGAAGGAAGGAAGATAAGGTGGAACAGACTATGAGAGAACAAAGCTAAAGATCAAGAAGGAAGGAAGGGAGGGGAAGGAAGAAAGAAAGGAATTAAGGCAGGAAGGAAGATAGGAAGGGAGGAGGAAAGGGAGGAAGGAAGCAAGGAAAGAAGAGGATAAGGAGGTAAACAAAATTCGAGCTATAAGAGAATAAAGCAAAAGATAGAAGAAAGGGGAAGGCAGGAAAGGATGAAGAAATGTAGGAAGGAAGGAAGAAAGCAAGGAAAAGAATAAGAATGAAGGAAAAAGGCAAGGGAAAGAAGGAAGGAAGAAGATACGGAGAAACAGAGAACGAGGGTTAAAAGGACAAAGCCCAACGAAAGAGGCGAAAGAAGGAAAATAAAAGGAAGGCTCAAGGAAGGAAGGAAGGAAGGAAGGAAGGAAGGAAGGAAGGAAGGAAGGAAGGAAGGAAGGAAGGAAGGAAGGAAGGTAATATGGACAAGCCAAGGTAAACAGAGGCCAACACGAACACGTTATAAGAGAAGTACGGTATAAGGTAAAAGATCAGGGCCGGGGAAACTAGGGAAGGAGATTACCAAAGCACCATTAAGGGAGCCCACCTCGCTTGTTTTCTCTTTCTCTCCCTCTCTCTTTGGCTTGTATCCATTCAGCCCCATTCAGTCTACTGTTTTAAGAAGTTAATCCCCATCCAGGTGTCAATATTTTCCTGGCGAGCGGTAGCGAGCCAGCATATATATATTTTTGTTTTGACATCAAGCTAAATTTGTACATTTTTCGATAGAAAAATTTCTCCGGCGAAGCCGGATTTCTCCAAATAATGCTGGCTCGCTATCGCTCGCCAGGAAGAAATCGACACCTGGATGGGGATAAACGTCTTAAAACAGTTGGCTGAATGGGGCCGAATGGATACAAGCCAGGGAAAGAGAGAAAAGGAGAGAAAGATAAAAAAGTCGGTGACCCCCCCTTAATAGAGCCAGTTTAATGTATGCAAATTAAGGTACTGTACACATGGGAAGCAATTGCTGCGGGTCCACGGTAGGAATGTTTAAAATTGGAGGCCTTAAGGTTTTTAAATAATTTGGTAATTTCTCCGTTCAGGTAAAAACAAGGTTCTTGAATTGCAGGTTTGCCATCGTTCGCGCCAGGAATAAATTAACCAAAAATCGTACGGTAACATCTATAGGCTCAAAAAGGGCTAAAGCAAATTGGATGTAAATTTCCACACCCATTCCCTGGCTGACTCTTTCCAAATGCTAGAAATATTAGCTCTATTACTTTTATAACAATTCCGTCACTTAAAATAGCGGTAAACCATTTCGAGTGAACTTCCCAATATACATGTATGCCAACACAAAAGATCCCCCAAAATGTATGCCAACACAAAAGATCCCCCAAAATGTATGCCAACACAAAAGATCCCCCAAAATTATACCGGTACCGAAAATAATACTGACCATCGACAAAAAATGCCAATAACAAATCGTGTGATACCCCATTAACAAAGGCGAATAAAGTTTTATATTAATGCCATCACCCAAAATAAACTATCTCGAGTAAAGTTCCCAATACCAAAACGAAAAATCCCAAAAAACGATACGGAAACAATACTGACTACGGAAAATTGTCAATAAAAGCTTTAAAGGTCTCGTGTGCTATCCCCTGAACAAAGGTGAGCAGGAAGTAGATTAGCTGTGATGCCGGATATCCAGCAGACACGAGCAGAGGGCAGCTCTTGGGTGGGGCTGGCTGGTAAAGGGGAATATACACTTTCTAGGCACAAAGACAGTCTATCTATTGATCTAACCATCCATATCTCTCCCTCAAAAAAAAAAAAAAAAAAAAAAAACACACACACACACACACAGCCCGTAGCCTAGTAGGTAGAGCTCTCGTCTCACACACGAGGGGTCGGGGGTTCAATCCCCGGCCGGGCGGAGACAAATTGGGCTGGTCTCCTTTCATGTGTTAGCCTCAGTTCACCTAGCTGTAAATAGGTACCTGGAATAAGTGGACGACGTTGTGACGTCCCATCTGGGGTTGGCAAAAATGGGTATCATATGGTTCACCTAAGCTGATGGCTACCTAAGCCTTCGGGCGAGACGGTACCGTCTATAGTGAGAATGGTACCATACAGATCAACCCTAAGCCTTGTTTCCGATGTCGCCAATTGGCTAAAATACAGACTACAAACACATCCACAGCCATTCCAACAGTACATAAAACACTTAACATGCATTTCACGCAATACATTCCCAGTTAAGGAGGCGCGATAATAATGAGCTTAGCTCGCATTGCGTGGATTCCCCTTGACGAACAAGTAACTGAGTAACACACACACAGGTACCGTAAAAACAAAACAGAGAGAGAGAGAGAGAGAGAGAGAGAGAGAGAGAGAGAGAGAGAGAGAGAGAGAGAGCGCACTCCGGCTCAGGTAAATAAATACATAAAAATAAACACCCTGCGACTTAAGCTTAATTAAGGTCACAACGGAAATTCCGGTGTTGAGCAAATTGTCACTTGTCGGGCGGGATATTTCTCAAGCAGGCTCACCCCGTGCACTATTATCACACAATCAAGGAATTCACCCCTTGCGAGTTTCAGGCTATAAGGAAGTTGGATCTGTGAACATCGATATTAACGAGAAACGTAATAAAAATGTGGGTTTATGATGGATTAAAAGTATGCTAAATGTGGTTTTATGTATTCATAAATGTATAATGACCGTATTTTATTTATTATGTTCTCTCCACCAACCAACTTTACTCCTAAACTCGATTAATGAAATTAACATTTAGCTGATAATTCAGCTAAATATTGATGGCCACAGCTCCAACTTCCTTATAGACCAAAACTCGCAAGTGGTCAATTCACAAATGATACGATACTCTGTTTCTTATAAGCTGACGATAAATTGCATCCCTTAGCAGCTGAGTTGTCGATACTTACCGAAAACAATATGAAATTATAAATACCAGTACCTATAAATGATTATGTTTTTTTTCCACCAACCAACTTCACCTCTAAACTCAATTAATGAAATTAACAAATACATGTGGCACTCCAAGGACTCAAACCTAGGATACTTACATCGAAAGTCCGCGCACTTATGCTTTACGCTATAAATACCAGGTTTATATAATTAGCACCATATTTCACTATAAAATCGTCAGAATAAATGAGAAATCTTGATGAGAACTTTGCAATTTATCATCAGCTTAAACCAATCCGACTATATCAATCCCCGGTAGAGTAAAGCCAGTATCACACGAGCACTTGTTTCCGGCCATTTTCGATGAGCAAGTATGGTATTGTATTGTAGTATTTGGAGGCTTTTTCGCAATAGAATCGAAAACTAAACTCAAGGTAGATTAGGTACCGGTAGATTGTATATCGGGGACAAACTAATGGGTGATCTTCTTACAATTTCAGTTAATGGGGTTAAAGATGAGGGAGAAGGGGATGGGATGGGGGGAGGGGGGGGGGGGTGGCATTTATTTCCGATAACTTAGATTTTCGCTTGTGGTCGTCTAAATATAATATTATCTAGCCATTCTATAAAGTGAAAGGGTGTCAAACCGGAACAATGTTGTTTGAAGACTGGAATGAATAGCCTAGGAGACAAAATACCGGTACAAGATAATTAACCCTTACTCTACCGCAACATCCTCTTCATTATAGTATGGCAACTATTAGACGATTTTATTCAGCTTAGGAAGAACGTCTACTAATTAAAAACAAATACAAACTATCTCAATGAATTATTCTAGCTACCATACATCCTTCCTAATCTTCACAAAATCGTCTAAATATAACTAGAATATAATTTAAATACGTCGCCGGTACAGAAGGGGTTATCATGAAATAGCACTGTTTGGGCCATGTCATCACTTCCAAAGACATAATTTGAACTAGGCCTATAAACCCAAATATTATCTTTACATATACAATAATAAAGACAAAACATAAGGGACTCGGCTTTCCTTTGACACCATCATCTAAACCTTATTATTTTTAACCTATAACGTATAATATCGTGCGAGACAGAAACCGGTTACGTGTTCCAATCGTGTAGGCTAAGTACGGTACAGTATATATTGCATAATGTAGTATCTTTGCAAATGTCTCACTCTCAGTCTGGATCACAATGTAGCTAGTTTCATTATAGAGCAAGACTTCATATTAGAGAGATAGGGATAGATAGATAGATAGATAGATAGATAGATAGATAGATATAGATAGATAGAGAGTGTGTCACTGTGTGTGTGTGTGTGTGTATTTGTGTATGTATAATAGGCTAAATACGAAGCTGGTTGCGTTCATACACTAGGCTATATGAGCATAATATGTATGTATGATTTTGATTAATTACTTACCTTCGTGTGTGTGTGTGTGTGTGTGTGTGTGTGTGTGTAAAGAAATGCAGTCACGAGCACTCATACATAGAGAATGATGGAAAAGAGAATATGCACTCGGGAAAATTGGGGAAGAGGGGAACCACGTAGACTAAAATAACACCTTTATGGAAAAAAGAAACCGTGAGAAAGAGGCAGTGTGTCGCAGAACATATTTGAGAGAGAGAGAGAGCGAGAGCGAGAGCGAGAGAGCGAGAGAGAGAGCGCGAGAGAGAGAGAGAGAGCGCGAGAGAGAGAGCGCGAGAGAGAGAGCGCGAGAGAGAGCGAGAGAGCGAGCGAGAGAGAGAGAGAGAGAGAGAGAGAGAGAGAGAGAGAGAGAGAGAGAGAGAGAGAGAGAGAGAGAGAGAGAGAGAGAAATAAAAAAACAATTAAGAGAAGTAAGAACAGTAAAACAAGGAAATTATTTACAGTATTATACACAAACTTGAACAAATTAATAGAGCTGGTAATCCCGAGTATAAAATATATACAGTATACGGTATATAGAAAAAAACGGCCAAAGATTGCAATGCATAGAGTTGTTTGCTGTATCATCCAAAAAATAGATAACAATACAAATTGTAGGTCTCCATTGTATAAGTATAGCTCTGTGTTGCAGGCTAAGCAAAATTGAATATTTGACCTTACAGTCTTTTTGTTTATCTTTCAGCTGTATTTCGATGATTTTGTGAAGCTTAGAAAGGATACATGGTAGCTAAAAGGATTAATTGAGATGGTCTGTAATATCTTTTAACGGGTAGACATCCTTCCCAAGCTGAATAACAGCGTCTAATAATAGCCGGAATAAAGTTAAAAGGACGTTTTCGGTACTGAATGGGTTAAGGGTTGAACCACTCAAACATTGTACCGGTACTAGCCTACACATGACGTAAAACAAGAGCTTACATTGTATCCAAATGTACCATATACGTACAATACATAGCCTGCAAGTCTCATTTTGTCCATATTAATCAGTTTAGGAAGGACGTCTTGATGTCAAAGTTCAAAATTCTGTTTGCTTAATTACAGGACTTAAAAAAATCGACTGGTTGGACATAGAACTATAAAGAGGGATTTTTAAAAAGCCCTACTTAACTTCGCATACATCCCTTTACATAAGATATACTGTAGACAATCCCATAGTGGGGTCATAGGCTTGGTTTAGCATCATTGAATTGTCGAAGAACCCGGTACCGGTACTGTAAATTAACCCATTCAGTACCGGGACGTCCTCTTTATCATATCCTGGCACCCATTAGACGATTTTATTTAGCTTAGGAAGTAACTCGAGCAATAATAAGGCTTCAAACTATCCCAACCAATCCTTTTAACTACCACAGATCCTTCCTAAGCTGCATAACATCGTTTAAATCTAGCTAAAGAATACAATATAACACACGTCGCTGGTACTCAAAGGGTTAACCTAGGCTATTACAATTAGTCTTCCAAATTGTAAACATAAAAGGCTTGTATTAATATAGCCTCGGTTAATTTGCATATAATAAAGACCTTACACTAGCCTACTACTGACAATACGAAAGTCAGTCTAGTAACCTTTGTGTATAATATGCCTCAACAAGTTCTATGCTTTACCTCTTTAAGGAGAGATGGGTCGTTTGTCTGGTCCCTTTTCTCCCTCATGCTTAGCCCCATTTGTTTTGAAATGATAAGACGTTCGATCCATTAGTTTGGCGATTTTAACACCTTTCGCCCAATTTCGTTGTCAAATTTAAGACCTTTCGTGCCATTTAGGTGTCGATTTTAACACCTTTCGCCCCATTTCGTTGTCATTTTAAGACCTTTCGTGCCATTTAGGTGTCGATTTTATCCTGGCGAGCGAGAGCGAGCCTGTAATTTCAAGAAGGAACATTTTTCTATCGAAAAATGTACAAATTTATCTTGAAGGGGGGTCTAAGGGGTGTTTTTGTTCAAGTTTCGTGGAGGTATAGGGAGGAAACTAAATAATATAATAAAAAATAAAAACAAATAATAATAATGATAATAAAAAGCCCATCCCCCCTTAAAGACCTTATATTAGCACACTGATTAAGAAAGTCATTCTAGTAACCTTTGTGTGTATATATATATATATATATATATATATATATATATATATATATATATATATATATATATATATATATATATATATATATTATGCTTCAACAACTATCTATCCTTTACCTCTGATGTTAATGGTTGGTAATATGAAGCAACTGTATGTATGATAGACTTACCAATTGACTACCGGTACTTACGAGTTTCAGGCTATAAGGAAGTTGAAATCGTAAACATCGATATTAAAGAGAAATTGAATAATAATGGAAGTAACAGTAGTTTCTAATGGATAAAAAGTATGTTTAATTGGGTTTTATGTATTTATATATGCACTACGACCGCAGTTTAGGTGATAATTATGTTAATTATCGATGTCTACAGCTCCAACTTCCTTACAGCCAGAAACTCGCAAGTGGTCAATTGACCCCTTGATACTTTCAGACTATAAGGAAGTTGGAGCTGTACACGTCGACGTCGATAGTCAGCAGAATTACCAGCTAAAATACGGTTGTTGTAGTGCATATCTAAATTCATAAAATCGAATTCAACATAATGTACCAGGGTACTTTCAATCTGTCAGAACCCGGTATGTATGTAATCAGGCCCATTCCCCACTTTTCCTTGTTTTTGTTTTCATAGCGATGAATACGGCTCCAACTTCCTTATAGTCTGAAACACGCAAGAGATTAATTCGTACACAGTGGCCCCTTTAGTACGGTAAAGGTTAATTCGTACACAGTGGCCCCTTTAGTACGGTAGAGGTTAATTCGTACACAGTGGCCCCTTTAGTACGGTAGAGATTAATTCGTACACAGTGGCCCCTTTAGTACGGTAGAGGTTAATTCGTACACAGTGGCCCCTTTAGTACGGTAGAGGTTAATTCGTACACAGTGGCCCCTTTAGTACGGTAGAGGTTAATTCGTACACAGTGGCCCCTTTAGTACGGTAGAGGTTAATTCGTACACAGTGGCCCCTTTAGTACGGTAGAGGTTAATTCGTACACAGTGGCCCCTTTAGTACGGTAGAGGTTAATTCGTACACAGTGGCCCCTTTAGTACGGTAGAGGTTAATTCGTACACAGTGGCCCCTTTAGTACGGTAGAGGTTATTTCGTACACAGTGGCCCCTTTAGTACGGTAAAGGTTAATTCGTACACAGTGGCCCCTTTAGTACGGTAGAGGTTAATTCGTACACAGTGGCCCCTTTAGTACGGTAGAGGTTATTTCGTACACAGTGGCCCCTTTAGTACGGTAAAGGTTAATTCGTACACAGTGGCCCCTTTAGTACGGTAAAGGTTAATTCGTACACAGTGGCCCCTTTAGTACGGTAGAGGTTAATTCGTACACAGTGGCCCCTTTAGTACGGTAGAGGTTATTTCGTACACAGTGGCCCCTTTAGTACGGTAAAGGTTAATTCGTACACAGTGGCCCCTTTAGTACGGTAAAGGTTAATTCGTACACAGTGGCCCCTTTAGTACGGTAGAGGTTAATTCGTACACAGTGGCCCCTATAGTACGGTAGAGGTTAATTCGTACACAGTGGCCCCTTTAGTACGGTAGAGATTAATTCGTACACAGTGGCCCCTTTAGTACGGTAGAGATTAATTCGTACAGCGGCCCCTTTAGTACGGTAAAGGTTAATTCGTACACAGTGGCCCCTTTAGTACGGTAAAGGTTAATTCGTACACAGTGGCGCCTTTAGTACGGTAGAGATTAATTCGTACACAGTGGCCCCTATAGTACGGTAGAGATTAATTCGTACACAGTGGCCCCTTTAGTACGGTAGAGGTTAATTCGTACACAGTGGCCCCTTTAGTAGGGTAGAGGTTAATTCGTACACAGTGGCCCCTTTAGTACGGTAAAGGTTAATTCGTACACAGTGGCCCCTTTAGTACGGTAGAGATTAATTCGTACAAAGGAGTACAAAGGAAATCAAGCAACAACATATCTAGTGACCCTTCTAGGTTGCTTGTCCTCCAAAACACTGAGGATCAAGTGTCCAAACAGTGGTTTAGAGTGGGTAAGGGAACATTGGAAAGGGAATTACTGCCCTGGAACTAATGTCCGTGGCATGATTAGGAAGTTAGTAGGTGACAGATGGGTTAGTAACTGAGGGGGGGATAGTGGCCACAGTGGCCCCTATAGTACGGTAGAGATTAATTCGTACACAGTGGCCCCTTTAGTACGGTAGAGGTTAATTCGTACTCAGTGGCCCCTATAGTACGGTAAATGTTAATTCGTACACAGTGGCCCCTTTAGTACGGTAAATGTTAATTCGTACACAGTGGCCCCTTTAGTACGGTAGAGGTTAATTCGTACACAGTGGCCCCTTTAGTACGGTAAAGGTTAATTCGTACTCAGTGGCCCCTTTAGTACGGTAGAGGTTAATTCGTACACAGTGGCCCCTATAGTACGGTAGAGGTTAATTCGTACACAGTGGCCCCTTTAGTACGGTAGAGATTAATTCGTACACAGTGGCCCCTTTAGTACGGTAGAGATTAATTCGTACACAGTGGCCCCTTTAGTACGGTAAAGGTTAATTCGTACACAGTGGCCCCTTTAGTACGGTAGATATTAATTCGTACACAGTGGCCCCTTTAGTACGGTAAATGTTAATTCGTACACAGTGGCCCCTTTAGTACGGTAGAGGTTAATTCGTACACAGTGGCCCCTTTAGTACGGTAAAGGTTAATTCGTACTCAGTGGCCCCTTTAGTACGGTAGAGGTTAATTCGTACACAGTGGCCCCTATAGTACGGTAGAGGTTAATTCGTACACAGTGGCCCCTTTAGTACGGTAGAGATTAATTCGTACACAGTGGCCCCTTTAGTACGGTAGAGATTAATTCGTACACAGTGGCCCCTTTAGTACGGTAAAGGTTAATTCGTACACAGTGGCCCCTTTAGTACGGTAGATATTAATTCGTACACAGTGGCCCCTTTAGTACGGTAAAGGTTAATTCGTACACAGTGGCCCCTTTAGTACGGTAGAGATTAATTCGTACACAGTGGCCCCTTTAGTACGGTAGATATTAATTCGTACAGTGGCCCCTTTAGTACGGTAAAGGTTAATTCGTACACAGTGGCCCCTTTAGTACGGTAAAGGTTAATTCGTACACAGTGGCGCCTTTAGTACGGTAGAGATGAATTCGTACACAGTGGCCCCTTTAGTAAGGTAGAGATTAATTCGTACACAGTGGCCCCTTTAGTACGCACGAGGCGAATTCGTACTCAGTGGCCCCTTTAGTACGGTACTCGCAACCGATTAAAATACTAAGGGTACCAGTAGGTTACCCACACATAATTAGATATAGAACCGATACATTTAGCAAAAAAACATAAGAGAGGTTTATATGTTGATATTTTGACACATTGCTTATATCGGTAGGCTACGATATTTTACCATTATCAATATTATTAGGTTAATTAGTTAATTTATTAGGCTGTACATTTACTGAAAAGTAAAGAGTAGGCGTCTGTCTCTCTAACTTACAGTAATCTTCTTTTATGCATAATACATTTATACAGTATAAAATATGCACTACCAGTACATATATTTAACTGATAGGTGCTGGTATGGTACCGTACCATACATTATATGTGTTACTGTGTATATTATATACCCGGTAGTTTTAATATTAGAATGTATTATCAGATCAATATACCGGTATTTACAAACTATACAGGTATCAAACATATAGCCTATGACACTGAAGATTACATCACTGTCGTGCGCAAGGCTATAGACCGGTCTCACTATGTATTTATTGTAAGCTATCGTTCCATTACATTGCCAAGTTGAATCACATATATTTAAATTACTATTATATAGGCCTAAGTGCATATGTACCTGGTATACCTTGTTATACCGGATGTAGGCTGTACACTTGTTAGGCCTTGGTTTTATAGTGAAAAGGAAATCTGAAACTCCATATAGTTTGGGGGGTCAAGATTCCTCCGCATACGGTACCATGTATGCAACTTCCGCATATATAGGCTATAAACACATCGGATCCAGGCTAAAAAATACCTTGTTAATTTCAAAGTCAATACATACCATAACATAAAAGACGGAATACATTAACTGAGATTTATAGGTCGTCTTCCAATAACCTTGAACCCTACGATCGTGTCAAGAACTATTATCTTAATTAATCGCCTTGAAAATTGTCTCAAAGCAGCTGGATCAAGTAATACAACAATACAAATTTAAAGGGTAAATTTAAAGAACGGAATGTTTAAATAATTCAACTCTGAAGTCTTCCTTGAAATTAAAATTGCAATGCAGCTTCCAATTCTATAAAAAATCTGGTTAAACTCAAGAGCCAGATAACATGGCGCTAACAAAAACTAAATGCTAAGTGGAATCTCCCCATTAAAGGCAGGGGGTCACTTTTACCCACAGTGGCATGCTACTGGCATTCAAAAGGGAGAAGGGATTGTGGGATTTTAGATAAAGGTTAATTAAGGGAAGCACTGACCCGACACACACGTTGGGAGACCACGCCCAGGGTAGACCAAGCTATATAAGCATTGAGGAAGGGGACTAAAGCCAACAACAGAAAACAAATGGTAAAGAAAACGGAGATACAATACATATGTACCGAGTGCCTATATTATAGTTACACAGTCACAGACCTTACAAGGCCTGTCCAGTCCACCAAGCGTGGTGGTCGGGACTTAACAGAGATAGCAGAACCCCAAATAAAAAAATAAATGGAAAAGGTTAGCACAGAAGAACAAAGAGAGAGAATGAGGAATTGAGGATACCGGTATTATAATGTACAACTTGCAAAATAAACAACCCAAAACAGGGACGACACAATATACAGTATATACAAAAGAACTTAACTGAAAAAACAGCGCAGTCTATTATTATGGATATGTCAATCGAGTCTATTTCTGAAGACCTTAACTCGTCGATTCCTACAGCTCCAATCCCCGACGAAGCAATTATTGACACAGGTACAGGTACAGAAAGGGGAGAACCTCTAGTAACTGCAGAACAAGAGCATTCTATAAAATTTAATGTGGATAATTATATTTCAGAAGACCTCAACTCCTCGATTACTACAGCTCCAATCCCAGACGAAACAGTGGAGGATCGCCCCATTGAATTTAAGATAATTGACACAGGTACACAAAGGGGGAAACCACGACTACACGTTTCACATGGCTACATATATACAATGAAAAACCAATCATCCAGGACTACTTATTGGTGGTGTAACTCAGTGCGCCAAAAAAAAACAATAGGTGTCCAGCTACCGTCATACAAAAGGACAGTATGTATACACCTGGTATGCACTTGCATAATCATGCTGGTAATCCAGGTGCAATACTTGGTACGAAAGTGCGCGTAGAGGTAAAAAAAACACAAGCCCTGAATAACTAGCATAAGTCGGCATGTCAGCTAGCCGAAGAGTTGATACAGGACCTACGTAATACGGATGATCATCAACTGCCAACAATTATAAATGAAGCAAGATGTTTAAATAGGCATCGGGCATCACTTCGGCACCGAGAACCAACAACACTCGATTTTGAACTTGATCTACAAGGGTGCAATGTACCAGAACATTTCTTAAAGGAAGATATAAAAACTATTGACAGCAGACATTTGCTATTTGCAACCGATGAACAACTCCGCCTACTAGCAGACTCTCGCACATGGTATATTGACGCAATATTTAAAGTTGTTAGACAGCCATTTTATCAGCTGCTATCAGTCCATGCTTTTCTTCGCTCTGAGGACTGTATCAAGCAAGTTCCATTGGCCTTTGTACTGATGAGTCGGCGGCGTAAAGAGGACTACGAGAGGATACTCAGTGCTGTTAAGTCAGGCCTCCCCAGCTCACCAGATGTTGATGAAATTGTGTGCGACTTTGAGGCAGCAATTTGGCAATCTATCCGCTCGATACTACCAGGTACTCCTATTCACGGCTGTTCCTTTCATTGGTGCCAGGCAGTGTACAGACAGGTTGGGATCCTCGGACTTCAGACTACATACCACCAAAAGGGGTCAGTAGGCTATATAAACTAATCAAACAATTACTGGCTCTGCATTATCGACGTCATATCTCCGATGCCTTAGGTCTCAGACAAATAACTGCGAAAAACTTGTCTCCCTTTTTAAATATGTAGATTCAACATGGCTGAGGTCCACACTGTGGACTGTAGAAAACTGGTCGAGCTATAAACGCTTAGTACGGACAAATAACGATTGCGAGGGCTGGCACCGGCGTCTTAATGGACGCTTTGAGAAAATCTGCAACTGTACATCCTCATCCCCCATTTGTTGAAAGAGGCACAATTCGTGACCTTACAACTACAATTAGTTTCAGAACATGCACTATCTTCATCTCAAAGAAAAGCCAGCAGGGACAAGCAACGACGACATGAGCTGTGGCAGCTATATGAAGACAGCTATTACATCAGCCAAATTTTTAAGTTCTTGTATTTCTATGGTACCATTTTAAATCTGCAGGGTGTCAAACGAGAGCCAAGTCCATTATCCTTGTGATAAAATAGCCAAAATAGTTCTCTTCCCTGTTAATGTTCTTGTATTTCTTCTCATATAGCCTAATCATATTAATTCTGGTCTTCATACAAAATTGCTCGTTTGACACCTTGTAAATATGACAATGCTTAGCCTATGACTTATGACTTATATATATATTTTATTTTACAACTTGAGTACTACCGTACTTCCATGATAATGATATAATCTTATATATATTAATTTGACATAACTTGAGTACTACCGTACTTCTGTGAAAATGATATAATTTTATCTTATGTTTCAAGCCATATATGCCCATTCATTTTACAGAACTTTAGTACTACCGTACGACTTCTATGAAAATTATATAATTTAATCCTACAGTATGTTGCAAGCCAAGTCTGCCATAGGACCATATTACATATTAATTTTACAGGACTTTAGTACTACCGTAATTCTATGAAAATTATATAATTTTATCCTATGTTGCAAGCCAAGTCTGCCATAGGACCATACTGTAATTTTACAGGACTTCATTACTACCGTACTGCCATGATAATGATAGATTGGGACAGTGGATTTAGGCCTCCAGCCTCATGGCTCGACCAAAGAACACCACTTTAAAAAAAAAACGGGCCACATTGCCTACCTCTATTGGTGGTCCGGAAATGGCAACTGGCTCAGGCCCAATCCCCACTTTTCCTATTTGTATTTTCCATGTTACTCTATTTTATTATTTTGTGTTTGTTTTTATTTTCTTGGGGGTGGCCGACTCCAAGACAGAGCAAGAACAGGGAAATCACAGAACACAAGACAGAACAGTATATATATTATAGAAAAGAGGAGGGGCCATTTTCAAGGTTATTGGTACGAGTTGACTAGGGTAGTGAGTACGAGTTGACTCGTTCCGCTAGGTACGAGTTGGGGTAAACCTGACTTTTTGGACCGACAGCGATTTCAGTAAGTTTTATTTTGTTTTTTGTAATTTTTCCTTCAGATATAGTGTTGTTTTATACTGAAGAGGAGCGGAAATGAGTATTTACCCATTATCCAACAATCTAAAAACACGCCCCCCACAAGTGGGGAGGGCTATGAAGTTCAGGGAAAATGAGGGGTTAAAAGCGTAAAAATACAATAATATAGAGTTTTGTATTAAAACTTGGCTCGGGTTTTCCCAAATTGCAAACCCATACAACCCAATTTTGTGAATACCCGCGCCAACTTTTGACGAAAGCTGGCTCGGATTTCACGGGGTGGAGTGGGTAGCTTAATATCTCATGTTATAAAAATAGTCAACTTTGGGAAGACATTAGCCTAACCTAACAACCTTACCTAACCTATCCTAGTATTATGGGTGGGGGCTGCCGCCCCCACACCCCCGCTGGTTGGGTTAGATTTTTTTTTTTTTTTTTTCTTAATGTTCTAGGCTATTAGCCTAACCTAACCTAGTATATGGGTGGGGCTGCTGCCCCCACACCCCCGCTGGTTGCATGGGTTACTTTTTTTTTTTTTTTTTTTTTTTTATGTGCTAGGCTATTAGCCTAACTTAACCTAACCTAACCTAGTATATGGGTGGGGGCTGCCGCCCCCACATCCCCGCTGGTTGGGTACTGGCTGAAAAACTTATTGTTTTACAGTAGCCTAGGCCTATACATGTATTTTAGCGTTTTTGTTTTTTTCTCCCTTATAATACATTTCAGCTCTTAATGCCATATATAACAATGATGTATATGCTCTACCGGACCTATTAGGCCTAAACAGATCGATGGGCTAACTGTCGGTCCAAAACATCAGTATAACCCGAGCAGGGTGTCAAACGACGCTGTTTTTTTGAGTGATAACGCAAATTAACTTTTTGTATAATGATAACAGAAACTCCCCCAACCCTTTTTTTCTTTTAAAAAACAAAAAAGGTAAATTGACATAATTTTGGTCTCCATATTTTCCATCTTTCTTGCTTTTAGATTGCAGGAAATACTGTTTTAGACACCTAAATTCTCAAAAAAATCACGGGGGGGCATGCCCCCGGACCCCCCTAGAGCTCGCGCCTTCGCCGCTCCGTCGCGCTAGGCCTATAATGATAACAAAATAATAAACCATAATGATAACACAATTCATATTTTGTGGATTGACACCCTGAACCCGAGTGGGCAAGGTACGAGTTGTCCAGCACCCTTGTGCAAGCAGTGTGCGGAGTGTTACTAGGCTATCACTATTAGGCCTACCTATAATTCTTTAATGTCCGCCTAGCGGACACTCTTCTTAAAAGTACAGTGTGCCGAACTCCAGACTTCATGATGAACCTCCTCACCACCGACATCCGCCCCATAATAGAGTTCGGATCCCCTGTCTGGAACCTGGGTTACTCCATGGACCTCAAACGCCTGGAGTCCGTTCAGAGAAGATGGACCAAACAAATACACGGACTGGAAGGTCTTCCCTACAATGAGAGACTACAGTCTAAACCTCTTCTCTGTACAGGGCCGACTGATAAGGAGCGACCTCATACTCTGCCACAACATCTTCCATGGCAATTCACCTATCGCACCCACCGACCTCTTCACACTAGCACCGAGAGTAGGCACTAGGGGCCACAGGCACAAGATACAGATCCAACATGTATCAGTAGAAGCCCGAAAACGCTTCTTCTCCTGTAGAATAGCAGAGCTCTGGAACTCCCTCTCCAAAGAAACTGCTATGGCCCCAAATACCACTGCCTTAAAGAGACTCCTTGCCCAAACTCTCCCAGAAACCCTCCACAGCTATATACAATAGCCTAAACAGACCTTCCTCCCTACAAATTTCACATGCCCAACTCCCAACTTCACACCCATATCAAAATAATCAAAGAAATTCCATCATCTTGTAGAACAACACACATGTCATAGACCAACACCCAAAGCAAATCCAAGAAGATACAAACAACCAGTTACACAAACATATTACAGTACATATACATCATCACACAATCTAGCTGGAGTATCCGTATACCTGTACTAGGGCCCGGACCCTCTGTAAGTATTGTCATGTGACACAAGCAGGAGACCGCGGCCCCACGAGGTAAGATAACGAGGTAAGCGGCTTAGCCTATGCGTTGCAGTTATCAACTCCTGCACCGGCGACGTCTTTTTAATTTTGTTCTATTTTTAGACGATTTTGTGCAGTTTAAGAAGGATATGTCGTAGTAAAACGGATTAAGGGAGATAGTTCGAAGCCTGTTAATTGCTGGAGGCCCATTTTAAACCGAATATAGTCGTCTAATAGTAGCCAGAATAGTTATAAAGACGTAGCCGGTACAAAAGAGGTTAAATAAGGCTAAAGTAGTACTGAAAGTTTGCAAAAGTTATCCTACTCGAGAAGTACAGTTGCATTCAGTTATCTAATGTCATCACGGTAACAGGTAAAGTGTGAAGGTGTATAAATGGTCTAAATTCACCTGTTTGTCTGCATTTAACCCTTTGAGAGTTTGAGTACCAGCGACGTGTCATAATTTTATTCTAGCTGTATTTAGACGATCTTATGAAGCTTAGGAAGGATCAGCGGTAGTTAAAAGGGTTGGTTGAGATAGTTTGAAGCCTTATTATTGCTAGAGGACCAAGTAAAATCGTCTAATAGTGGTCACAAATTAAAGAAAAGGAAGTCACTGGCACCTCTCGGCCTGCAAAGCTACGGTACGCTCCCATTTAAAATTTGTCTTTTACCCAAATGTAAAAATACAATTAGCCTAATAATTATATCCCAGATGCTTCAAAAGTTGGGTTTAAGGTATATACTATTCCAATGGGTGTATACGTATTATGGCTCACTCCTGTGCAACTAGGGTATACTGAACCTCTTATTACGGGCTTGAAGCATAAATGATAACCCCTTTATTATAGGCCTAGCCTACCCTAACTCATTATGTGGCTTTAATACCGAGTGAAATATATTCACATAAGCAATACGCAAGTTATTAATGTAAAGGATAGCGAAATGCAGGAACCAAAGAATCCATTTAAGTAGAAAACCACCTACAAACCTTGCTGTTGCGATGGCTTGGGTTTGAAGCCTGCCTTCTCTCTTCTTCGTCTAGCCTATTAGGCCTCAACTAAACAAGTCTTCGTAATTATAATCCTCCCAAGCGTTAGTCTCATCCATGTCGCCACACACACGCGCGTACCGCCGATAATACCGCCGCAAACAATGAAAAACACGATAATACACAAGCATAATTACACCTCGACTTCCCCATGTGCTCGTGGTCGGACAGGGAGAGGGAGAGGCCAGTGTTACCACGTCTATCCCATATGCTGCGCAATAAATACCAAAAGACGCTAGATAGTCGAATTGCTTCTTATCACTATAAACGGTAATAATTACATATAAAATATAACTCCTAAATGCTCCATATATTCATAAGAATACTATACTTCATGTATCAATCTATTAATATTACGTCACAAGATAGGAATACATATATCTTGGAGCTAGCGAGGAACACGCTAGGTTGGCAATTCTGCTACGATGGCTGGGTGGGCGGAGCTTAGTGTCTGACGAAACAGCCTTCTATAGGGAGTTAAACCGCGGCAATTAAACAAAGCCCCACCATAATCTATTTAAAACAGTGATATTGTTAGGGATTTTAACTACTCTCACTTACGCAAATCATTATTTTATCACCATAATAGGGAAAATTAGACATTAAAAGTGAATATATAAATTAATTTAAGAATGTTTTTTTAAAGTAAACCACCGAAGGCAAAATTGCTAATCTTGAACATGGGATGAAGCTCACTGGTTATGTCCCACACTAATAGTGACACAGAGAAGGGATGACAAACCCCAAACCCCTTCCCAATAATTAATACTACCTTCCAAAGACATAATATACCCGCCCCTACCCTCACAGTTTTTGCTACCCAAACCACATGCTTGTATTATGTAACAATAACGAACTCTATAGGGACACTGGCGCAGGTATTGTTTTTATAAGTACCTCCCGCAGTGTTCGTTTGTCATACAGTGTGCCATGTTTACAGCTGGCCAACATAAGTCATGCCAGTTATCAATTAAGTTTCACTTGTTCTACATTGTATTATTGATTGCTAGATGTTGATTTGTCATGTATTATGCGTTATGTAATATATTTTACCTATTTACTATTCACCTAGGATTTTTTGCTTGCTCGAGACAAGGTGAACAGGCTTGATATTGCACACCAGCAAACGACGTTTCTTACACCGTCAGCTGTTTTAAGATGTACTGTTCCACCGAAGCATTTCTTGAGAAATGGAAACTCATGGATTGCTAATATATTGGGTAACATTCAAGGAGATTACAGCAAGAATCTTCTTCTTACCTCTGACTGGGTATAGGCTATCCTAGTGTTTACTAGCCTATACCCCTTTGAAAGGACATTAGCCTAACCTAACAACCTTACCTAACCTATCCTAATATTATGGGTGGGGGCTACCGCCCCCACACCCCCGCTGTTTGACATCTTTGCCTTAGATGTTTGGTGTATTTGTCTGTGAAGTGGGTATTTTTCAATTTGTCGATAACGAAAATCCTCCATGCGGACTATATGGAGAAAAATATGGTGAGTCTATTGGTCCCTATTTTCCCTAATAAATTGTTTCTAATATGGCGGATGTAGTGTCCTTGAAGATTATCATATATTGTATTAATCTAAACTGTTTGGCGTGCAGACTATGTGGGTTTATAGTATAGGTTAGGTAAAGCTATAGTAGCCTAGGGCACGTTAGAGTAGGTTTTATTATAATGCATTAGCTTAGACTAGGTTAGCTTATGAGATTATAGGTTAGGCTATATCAGGTTAAGTTAAGCTAAGGCTAGGCTAAGATTATTTTCTGTTAGGCTAAACTGGGTATTTGCTATGTTGTGCTTGGCTAAGTTGTGTTAGAATATATTATATAAGTTACATTCAAATGAGAAATTAGTTCGCAATGTCTGCCGCCGAAGACCTGAAGCGCACGGTATTGTTTTCACTGGTGTAGGCCTATGTGTGTGTACAAGCATTGGCGGGTTCATGCGTAGGCTATACATTTTATATTTGCAGCTGTATGTGTACGGTCGCACTAATAAGTCATGGCCCAGATGTCATTACGTTTGGCTTGCTCTGTGCTGTATTAATGTCTCAGATGTTGAATAGGGTGGATAAGTGTAGGAACATGTTTTTATATTTCACTCGATATGAAGAAATTAAGTTTTAGATATTGCCGATACCAATTATTGATCAAAATATACTTGGTGCCGAGACATCACTTATTAGGCCGACTGTACAAGCATTGACGGGTTCATGTGTATACATTTCATATTTGCAGGTGTAGCCTATGTGCACAAGTAGACTGAACCGACAGTTTAAGTGTACACACACATTTAAAATACTTAGATACAAGTGGTTTACATTAGGTTAGGCCAAGTAAGCTAGGCTAGTTCAAGTGTACACACCCATTTAAAATACTTAGAGACACTGGTTTACATTAGGATGGATTATTATGGATGCATATTTTCATTGAATAATAATAGGCCTATATTCTCATTGTTTTCCACTTGTTTTCTTAAGCCTTACTTTGGGTTACTCTAGGAGTCTAGGTTATGCTCGGTTGGATATAATAGGATAGCATAATACAGTACATAACTAATCTGTTATTTTCCAGCTCACGGTAAATTTTCATGCCCCCATTTAATTACTCGGCTATTAAAAAATTATGCCGAGAAATATATTGAAAATTATATACAAAAACTTGGCATTGATGTGATGTAGAGATGTAATAGTTTCATATTTCATTAATTACCGAACCATCAGCTGTCAAGGGATGGAAGTTAGACCCAGATGAAAAAAATAAACCAAGTTGATAATTTCACCTCTCCTAACTAGAGATCCTGTAGTAAGGGATAGTGGTCATCTTTTTCTTTGGGCGCCATTTTGGTGCTAGTTATAAAAAACGAGTTGGTATTTTCTTTTGATCATAATAGAAATTGAATTCAAGGTGCAAGTAATAATCATATCCTGTACCAGTAGTGACAAATGTTGCTAAAACCCTTTCAGTACGGGTGATGTCTTGCTTATTGTGTTCTAGTTATATTTAGACGATTTTATGCATCTTAGGAAGGATCTGTGGTAATTAGAATTGTCGGCTTTGGGGGGAGACTTTCGTTACAGGCTTTTGTTTATTCATACACAGAACAAATATAGATTTCCTAATATTTAAATGGGTGTGGGTATATCCGAGTGTAAAGGGAGGCATACGACATCAGCGGACCAAAACTGTGGAGGTTGGCCGATTTCTCTTGCTATAGGGTACATAATTCTAACCAAAGATACTCTAGTCGGGCATAACCTAGCCTACATACCTAGACTTGTATGATGGATAACATGATGGGTCCTCGATTTTTTTACAAGTGACTGTAGATTGGTACGAGTTACCATACATCCTTTATTGATGAGAGTTTTAGAATTATGGTTTCTTTAGAGTTTAGACTATACAAAATGATGCAGCTTGCCAACTTAAAACCCCTTTATGGTGAAAGTAGTAACCATTAGCCATTATAGCCTACTTTTGTGAAGCTTGTATACAACTTGGATTATGTAAATTGCACTATAGTCGGTATGTTAAAGGATGTAAGTACTGTACAGTATGTGGTGCCCTAGGTTCGAATCCCCAGAGGATCATATGCTTGTATTAATTTCATTTGGGGGTTATTGGTGACAAGAACTATATCAATTAATAATTATTATCTCAGCTGGCGGTAAATGAAATCCCCTGGCTGCTACTTTCCCGATACTTAATGGGAAAATATGAAACCAAATATAATCAGTTTTATTCCAACTGACGGTAAATTGAATCCCTGTGTAACTAATTTTTCGATAAATAATGGAAAAATATGAAACTACTAGGCTATGTATCTGAGTCATAATTATGCCAAATTTTCATAATTAACATCCTATTTCGGCAAACAATCTTCGTAATAGCTGAATAATCAAGACGAGGAAATGGCAATTCACCGTCAGATGAAATAAAACAGGGTAGTGTCTCTTTGTCACATTACTGCCAAATTTCAGAAGTAACAACATACTTCACTTAACTCCTTCTGTACCGGCGATGTCTTTTCAATTTTATTCTAGCTATACTTAGATGATTTTGTGAGGCCTCCCGGATCCCAAGGGTTAAGATGGATCTGCGGTAGTAAAACGGGTGAGATAGTTCGAAGCCTGTTACTTGCTTGAGGCCCTCTTTAAACTTAATAAAATCGTCTAAATATAATTATAATATTATTAACCCTTTCCTTACCGTGGATGTATTTTGTGTTATTCCAGCTATGTTTAGACGATTTTATGCAGTTTAGGAGGAAAACGTGGTAGAAAAAAATGGATAACCGAAATAGTTTGAATCCTTTTAATTGTTACACGTCCTCCCTAAGCTGAATAACATTGTCTAATAATATCCAGATTATAATGACAAGAACAACGCGGTACTATAGGGGTTAATAAATACGTCACCGGTACAGAAGGGGTTATACATTTTGGTAGAACCGAGTAAATCAGAGGGAACCATGGCAATTTACCGTCAACTGGCACTACACAAGGCAATGAACGGCTGTATTGGTTCATATGACACCACCACCTTAAGGGGAGAGGGGGTATTTGTCTGGGCCCCCTTCTTCCTCATGTTCAACCCCATTAGTTTTCAGATTATAAGATGTTCGGTCCATTAGTTTGGCGATTTTAAGGCTTTTCGCCCCATTTCTTTGTCAATATTAAGACTTTTCGTGCCATTTAGGTTTCGGTTTTTGCTGGCGCGCGATAGCAAGCCTGTAATTTAGGAGTAACCGGCCTTCGGCCGCAACATTTTTATACCGAACAAATGTACAGATTTATCTAGAAGAGGGATCTTGGGGATGTTTCTTATATCTTGATGGAGGTCTAGGGAATAATATCTAGGGAGGAACATACAGATAAAGCAACAACAACCCTGATACAATATATTATCATTAGGCCTATTATATTCGATTAGCAAGGGTAAAGAAATGCAACCTATATATCAAAAACTATTATTCTTATAATAAAAGGTCACCAATACACTATAAAGTACCACATTTAAGGCGGTGTCACACGAACGATTTTCCGGCAGTCTCGACGAGCAAGTTATTTCTCATACTAGTTTTTGGTATTTTCGCATTGGAATCGATAACTAGACTGAATGTAGCCTATATGAATTTAAGGAACTGAATTATTATACAGTATATCTTTACCTAAGTAGATGCCAGATCACAATTGCCGGAAAAAGCGAGTGTGTGACACCAGCTTTAGGTTCAGAAGAATAAGAAATCCGGGTGGGTATTTTTGAACAAGACCTCGAGGGAGTCTTCAAGTGTATCTTCTTCTCTAAATACATTACCTTGGCTTAAGATTCTTTCTAATGTGTCATCTCGGTCTTCAACAGTATCATCTTCGCTAGAGAGTCTACCAATTATTGGATCTTGGCCTAAGATAATTCTTTCTATTGTGTCATCCTCTCTGCTTAGTATTTCAAATGTGTTGTCTTCTCTGGTATTATCCTCGAGTGTTTTATCTTCACGGGTGAAGTCCTCGAGCGTATTGTCCTCCTTGCTCAGGTTCTCAACAGTGATGTCCTCTTTTGTAAGATTTTCATCTGTTAGGTCTTCAATAGTTATGTCTTCTTTGGTTAGGTTCTCAAATGTCCTTTCCTTTGTAAGATTTTCATCTGTTAGGTCTTCAATAGTTATGTCTTCTTTGGTTAGGTCCTCAAATGTTCTGTCCTCTTTTGATCTGTCCTTGAATCTCTTGTTCTCTTTGACAAAGTTATTGAAAGTAGTAACGTCACCGAATAAGTCGATTCCAGCATCGTCTTCTAAGAGTACCTCAAGTATGAAGTCATCAAAATCCTCGTCAGTTTGGTCTTCAAGTAAGAAGTCATTGAAAAAGTCCTCGTTAGTCAGGCCCTCAAGTGTGAAGTCGCCGAACAAGTCCTCATCAGTCTGGTCCAGCGCCACGATTGTTTGCTGACGATGTCCACCATTGTGATTCCCTCTCTGCCCTCCTTGCAAAAAACCTTCCCTCAGTGCTTGGAGGAGCGGCACACTATGTCCTTCCTGCCTTACGCCTCCTCCTCTCTGTCCTCCCTGCCTCACAGAAGTCAAACCTTCTCCTCTCAGTGCTCGGAGGATTAGCTCACTCTTTTCTCCCTGATTTAAACTTCCTCCTCTCAGTTCTCCCAGCCTCAGACCGCCTCCTCTTTGTCCTCCCTGCCTCAAACGTCCTCCTCTGTGTCCCCCTTGTGCCAGACCTACTCCTCTCAAGGCCTGGAGGAGCAGCTCTTTAGAGTCAATATTGCTGGAGTCTTCCTCTGAGTTGAGGATGAAGGCGATGGGTGAAGCTCCCTGAAAATATAAAATGTTAATTTTTTGTTTTAGGTTTCTCGCAATCAGACTAGTTCGAAGTGTTGCATAATATGCTTCTTTAGAGGTATTAGAAAAAAATAGTATTTGTACTTAACCTCTGAAGTGCGCATGGGGGTAATTGGAAACGTCCCCCTGTGCTGACGTATTTGAGGTGTTTCCGTCACTAAAATATTCATTGTACCATTAATGGCATTAATACTTATCCATATGCGCCTATTATGGGTTGATTATAAAGGTATTAACCTGAAACAACAATAAAACGAGTGAAAACAGCGTTTGGATGGTCAAAATCGGAGATATAGCCCGCGAGTTGTATAATGTATGGGTGAGGCAAGCTGCTTTCCCGCCAATTTCCCCCAAGGCCACTGAGACACAGTCGATCGATACTCTCTCTCTCTCTCTCTCTTGCACTCGCTTGCCATCAGTGATGACAACACCCTGCTTGCAACTCGCTAATGTTAGCACGAAAATATACCTCAGAATAAGGGAATAACAGGGAAAATAGGTGATAACTGAAGGAGAGGAGGAAAGTGGGGAAGGAGGGGTGGTAGAGGACTGAGATTTTGCATGGCCCAGGGGCCAAAAAAAAATAAAAAAATAAAAAAATAAAAATAAAAAATAAATATTTTTTTCGATGTCAAAAGTTATTATTTTTTTCACTCACTCTTAAGAGTCTCCCCGCAGTCCGCCGGGGGAACTCTTAAGAGTCTCCCCGCAGTTCCCGGGTTAATAAATCATTAATATTATTTGCTAATTTTCTCTATATGCATATAATTTTATTACAATTCTTGCAGTTGTTCCTTAGACTACTTTAAAACAAAATATTCAGAAAGTCTACAGGATATGGCTTGTCGACAGATATGTAGCATATGACATCTATTTGATTTTTTATGACGCTCGTATACAATTATTAACTTGCACAGGTTCACATCAGCCCAAGGCATGATGAAAATTATGCAAATTAAGAAAGATATAATTCATAAACAATACTTACAATAAACAAATCAAATAAAGGTATCTATTTTCAGCAAAAGACATATAAATGAGGCTACTGCAAACATGCTTTACTGAACCTATTCTATACCAAAACAACAAAACTGACCTGTGCAGCGATGATTGTCTGTTTCCCTTCATCCTGCAAGACCAGCCCAATCTGTCCCGGGACATTACTCTCCGATACATGACCTCCCTGCTGAGCCTGTTGAGCTTGTCGTTGTTGGGTACTCGACGATGAAGCAGGCGTCTGGCTCCGTGTGTTTGTAAGCGAAATTCCAGTAGTTGGCTTCTGTTTTTTATCAGAAGAAGCTTGAATTTCCTGAGGAGGAGTTAATACTGCTGGGACTTGCTTATTTATATTTGAAAAAACTTGAATTTGTTGAGGAGTTGATACTGACGAAACTCCTTGATTTTTAGCTGAAGAAACTTGAATTTGCTGAGCAGCTGATTCTGACGAGACTCCCTGACCATGGGGCTGCTGAGAAAGTTGTGAATTCAGTACAGAGTCCTGTGAACTTGTCTGTTGGAGTGAGACTTCTACTGGTCTCTGTCCCCTGCCCCTTGAAGTCAAATGTGTCTGGGGTGTAGGCGAAACAGGGGAAGGTCTCTGAGGACTCGTCAATTCAAATCTGACGCCCGTGTTTCCTTGACTGACTATTTGCAGTGGTCTTTGAGGTGCCTGTGAGAGCTGTGGTGTTCCCGAACCAAAGGACAGAGACCCGGATTGCAAGGATGCACGAGATGACTGTGAATCTTGAGACTTTTGAAGTATTTCCAGAGAGCTTCCACTTCCAGTAATTCCTGGACTCTGGGGTATAATTGAGGACTGTGGAGTGCCGAATGACAGAGAACCAGACTGCAAGACTGTTTTAGACTTCTGAGGCCTTCCACTTCCCAAGGTTGATAATAAGGGTGGACTGGGACTGATCTGTGATACCTGTTGCTGGGGTTGTCCTCCAGATTGGAACACTGGCTGTGGCTGCACTTTAGGATGTGAAACTTGGGGATGTCCTCCAGATTGGAACACTGGCTGTGGCTGCACTTTAGGATGTGAAACTTGGGGTTGTCCTCCAGATTGGAACACTGGCTGTGGCTGCACTTGAGGTGAAACTTGGGGTTGTCCTCCAGATTGGAACACTGGCTGTGGCTGCACTTGAGGTTGTGAAACTTGGGGTTGTCCTCCAGATTGGAACACTGGCTGTGGCTGCACTTGAGGTTGTGAAACTTGGGGTTGTCCTACAGATTGAAACACTGGCTGTGACTGCACTTGAGGTTGTGAAACTTGGTGTTGTCCTTCAGATTGGAACACTGGCTGTGGCTGCAATTGAGGTTGTGAAACTTGGGGTTGTCCTCCAGATTGGAACACTGGCTGTGACTGCACTTGAGGTTGTGCAGCCACAGATTTTAAGATTTGTTGTGGTTGTCCTCGAGATTGGAACACTGGTTGTGGTTGTACTCGAGTTTGTGTTACTTGTGGCTGAGGTTTTCTTTGAATTTGTGTTTCATGAAGCTGTCTTTTTCCTTGAGCTTGTAAAACTTGTAATTGGGGTTGTTCTCGAGCTTGTGACAACTGTTGACTAGGTTGACCTCGAAACTGTGACACTTGTGGCTGTGGTTGGTCGCGACTTCGTGTTATCTGTGACTGGGATTGGCCTCGAGTTATAAATTGCCGACGCTGTCCTCGAGCTTGGAATACTGCTGGTTTGGGTTGTCCTCGAGTTTGTGTTACTTGGGATTGAGATTGTGTAATTACTTGTGGTTGAGGCTGTCCTTGGGCTTGGATTACTTGTGGTTGAGGTTGTGCTCGGGATTGAGTAACCTGTAGTTTAGGCTGTTCTATAGATTGAGTATCTTGTGTATGAGATTGACTTTCAGATGTGAATACTTGAGGTTGAGGTCTTAGTTGAGTCTGAAGTACTGGTGGGTGAGGTTGTCTTTGAGATTGCACTACTTGAGAACGAGATGTGAGCGCTTGTACCTGAGGTTGTGCTCGATTTCGTACATTTTGTCGCTGGGGTTGTCTTTGAATTTGAGATATCCGTTGTCTTCGTGTCTGAGTTACTAGTCGGCGGAATTGGCCTCGAGCATTTGTTTCTTGATGCTGAGGTTGTTCCCTTACCTGTGGTACCTGTTCTTGGGGTTGATCTGGAAGCTTTGGTAATTGTTGAGTTTGTCCTCGAGTTTTTGTCAATTGTTGTTTGGTTTGTTTCTGAATCTTGGATAATTGTTGGGACTGTCCTTGTGTCCTTTTTAATTGCTGTTGGGGTTGCCTTTGAACCTTTGTTATTCGTTGGGGTTGCCCATGTTTCTGTGTTATTTGTCGTTGGGGTTGTCCTCGAGCCCGCGTTACTTGTTGCTGGGCTTTCCCTTGAGCCTGGGATATTTGTTGCTGGGTTTTACCTTGTTGTTGATGTCCTCGAGTTGTTGTTATTTGCTTTTGGGGTATTCCTAGTGTCTCTGATACTCGTTCTTGAGGTTTACCTCGTGTCTGTATTAATTGTTGTTGTGTTCTTCCTCGAGCTGTTGTTCTTTGTTGCTGGGGTTGTCCTCGAACCTGAATTACTCGTTGCTGGGGTTTTGCTTGAGCTTGAGTTACTCGTTGTCGGGTTCGTCCTCGAGCTGTTGTTCTGTGTCTTTGAGGTTGTTCTCGAGTTTGTGTTACTTGTTGCTGGAGCTGTGGTTGTGTTACTGGTTGTTGTGGTTGTGGTTGTGTTATTGATTGTTGTGGTTGTGCTACTGGTTGTTGTGGTTGTGATTGTGTTATTGATTGTTGTGGTTGTGTTACTGGTTGTTGTGGTTGTGTTTGTGTTATTGATTGTTGTGGTTGTGTTACTGGTTGTTGTGGTTGTGTTTGTGTTATTGATTGTTGTGGTTGTGCTACTGGTTGTTCTGGTTGTGTAACTGGTTGTTGTGATTGGGTTACTGTTTGTTGCAGTTGAACTTGTGTTACTGCATGTTGCAGTTGTAGTAGTGCTTGTGCTACTGGTTGTTGCGGTTGTACTTGTTCGACTGGTTGTTGCGATTGTGCTTGTATTACTGGTTGCTGTGAATCTACTTGAACCTTTGCTATGCTCTGTTGTTGGAGACTTTGTCGCTGGGGTTGTCCTTGAACTTCAGTTACTTGTCGCTGGGGTTGTCCGCGAACTCTAGTTACTTGTCGCTGTGGTTGTCCTCGAACTTGTGTTACTTGTCCTCGAACTCTAGTTACTTGTTGCTGTGGTTGTCCTCGATTTTGTGTTACTCGTCGCTGGGGTTGTCCTCGAACTTTAGTTACTTGTCGCTGGGGTTGTGCTCGAGCCTGTACTACTTGAGGCTTAGGTGGTCCGTGGTTCTGTATTAATGGAGACTGTTGAATAGGTTTTTCTTGAGAGTGTCCCAGTGATGATAAAACTACTGGTCGATTTTGCTTTTGTAGGTTGGCCAACAATTGGTCTATTTGAGGTAGCAAAGTTTGAATACGAGGTAGCCCTTCCATCCGGAGAATTTTATGTCCTTGAACCTGAAAAACTGTAGGCGGAGGCTGTCTACCAATAGGATTTCCTCTCTGTGAGACCAATGATAGGCGTTGAGTGTTTTGTTTCTGAGGCTGGCGCACTTGTGACCCTTGCTGAGTTGAAGGCTGTCCTCGTCTCTGGTTACCTTGTAGATGAGATGTGGTTGATTGAGATTGCTTGAAAGGAGATTGAGACACGCCACTCTGTTGACGTTGGACTGTTGTGCGTATTTGTAAGGGTCTAACTGGAACCCCTAATTTTGCCCGGACAATCGAGAGAGAGGTCTGTGTTGTGGTTGGCTTGCCGACTGTGTTGACATTAGAACTAAAAATATCAGAGCGCCTAGAAGAAACCCTCTGATTCTGACGGGTGCTCTGGGCTATTTGCACAGATGGCCAGTTAGATGAAGTCTGCAACCTCTTTCCTAAATTTTGTTGAGAAAAATTAAGCCTATTTGTACTTCCTTGGTTAGTGACTACCGAACTTTGGCGAATTTGATTGATCCTAGATTGTCGATGCTGGGAATGTTGTTCAGTTGTTTGAGAATTTAGTGTCCTTTGTTGACTTGAAAATATCTGTCCTCGTTGGGGAGAGGAGCGTTGTAGCGATGCAGTGTGAGCTTTACTTTCTAGGCTATTAATATTACCTCCTTGAGTCGAACTGATCGACTGAGATTGCCTGAACAGACCAAGAGGATCGCTATTTTGTGCCACAGGTTGAGCACGTATTACAGTAGGGGGTTGGAAGAACTGTGTGTGGACAAACCGTTGATTATTACGTTCTTTCTGCCTTGGTTCCTGTGAAGGCGGCAGCTGGTTAAACGATTGAGAAGTTCTGGTGACGCCCAAGTTGGTCACACGCACAGGCTTACCCCGGATCGCCAGAAAATGAGAGAGGTCGTTATTTCCATCAAAAAGGTTACCAAACTCATTCTGTGAGGTCTTTACTTGGCCCCCTGATGATTCTTGTTTCTCATGCACTAGTCTAGCGGTGTGGACGAACTGCCGCTTGACTCTCTCTGATGGTGCAGCCTCTGAGGATCGGTCATCTTGTCTCGTTATTTCCCCGGCATATTCCTTGCACACTACTCCAGCTAACAGGCATGTCTGGGGATGAAAAAGAAAATCAAATATCATCAAATATACATTGAAAAGTAATGAATATACTAACATCTTAAATTGAAAATGTCCACTATTGTTTTCTTCACCAGAGTAACTGTCACAATAAAGTTAATGTTGTGATACATGTTATAGTAGAAGTAAGGTCCTAGACACTTACAAGGTATTTGTCATCTGTGTCCTTACATATTTTTGTATAACTTTAAGTATGCACCGTTTACATACGCCATTGTCCTTTTAATACATGTAATAATCGCTTATTCTTATGTATTTCTGACATACAGGCTATCATATTGTTTAAGCACCTGATACGACCAATTTTGTACAACTCCCCATAATGGGTTACCGGTAATATAATTCAACCTCATCTGCTCCTACGAGTTATTCTCTCTCTCTCTCTTTATTTATTTATCTATCTATCTATCTACCACAGACACACACACACACAAACACACGCACACATACATACATTCATACACACACACACACACACACATCACCAGCCTACATGTACACAGAAGCAGTCACCACTAATCACCAGTCATAAACATATCACCATTCACTTCTGATATACGCTTTCACCACACACAAAAACACACACACCACTATTCTAATCAGCATTCACCTCTCACTCTATCATACCGGCAATATTTAGTTTGTATAATATATATATATATATATATATATATATATATACCCGGTATATATACAGTACTGTATATATATATATATATATATATATATATATATCGAGGCTTATGGGGATATTTTTGTATTGTTATTATTGTTATTATCAATATTTGTATATACAATTATTATATACAGGATATAATTTTAAAAGTTTCCTCCCTAGACCTCCATCAAGCTTAAAATTATGCCTCCAAGACTTTTGTGTATTTTGCGGTAAAACATGCTCCTAAATTGTAGACTCGCTATTGCTCGCTAGGAGAAAGTCTACACCAATTACAATTAGTTGCAAACACTTTGATTCGTAACATAGAGTCTTTCTCATCCTGAACAGCTACAGGAAATCGTGACTATACTAGCAACTGTGTGTCTGAAAGGTTACAAAGTTAGTTAGTTAGTTAAAATAGGTTCAGAGGCTATCAATCCTTCTGGATTATTTAGCCAGCACACTGTAAGTCAAGAATAGCGTCAGCACTGGAGCCCCAATCCCTGGTTACAAATACTTATCTGTTATTGTTTATATTGAATCTTGGGGGCTCCTCTATTGAACATAATACTCGACTCACAAATTCAATCTAGTCGTAATCTAGTAATAATTCTCGATATTCAAGTATTACTATCTCTCTCTCTCTCTCACACTCACTCACTCACTCTATCACTCACTCTCTCTCTCTCTCGCTCTATCACCCTCTCTCTCTCTCACTCGCTCTCTCTCTAGTTATCTCTCTCTCACACACACACACACATTGACAAATGCAAGGTATTAAAGATAGGGAAGATGCAAACAAATGTTAAATATAAACTAGCTAATTTAGAATTAGAAAATTCAGACTGCGAGAAAGATCTAGGTGTGTTTGTTAGCAATGATTTGAAGCCTAGAAAACAGTGTATAAGCGTTCGTAATAAGGCAAACAGGATTCTCGGGTTCATCTTTAGGAGTGTGAGTAACAGAACTGCTGATGTTATCTTAAAACTTTACTTGTCATTAGTGAGACCCCACATGGATTATGCTGTCCAATTTTGGTGTCCTTATTACAGAATGGACATAGATTCATTGGAGAGAGTACAGCGTAGAATGACAAAAATGATCCATAATATTAGAAATCTTTCGTATGAAGAAAGGTTGAAGAAATTAGGTTTACATTCGTTAGAGAGACGCAGAGTTAGAGGGGATATGATAGAGGTGTTCAAGTGGGTTAGTGGGATTAACAAAGGGGACATGGCAAATGTACTAAAGCTCAGTGATAGCGAAAGAACTCGTACCAATGGTTTCAAATTAGATAAATTTCGTTTCAGAAAAGATATAGGCAAGTATTGGTTTGGTAACAGAGTTGTAGATGGGTGGAATGGACTACCAAGTGCTATAGTGGGATCTAAAACTGTAGGGAGCTTTAAGATAAAATTGGATAAGCATATGGACGAGAAGGGTTGGGTGTGAAGGGGGATCAGCCGGGTTGGGCCAATCAGCGCTCTGCAGACCTCCATAATCCTGCGTTAATCTCTAACCGTTTTGGTAAGATGATCCTCAGGGTATTAAAGTGTGAAGCCTATAATTGGGGTTGTGTGGGACAGGGATCTGCCTTGCTTAGGCCAATCGGCTTTCTGCAGACTCCCATTTTCTTATGTTCTTATGTTCTTATTCACATGCTTTCTCACACTATTACTCTCTCTCTCTCTCTCTTAGTGGTTGTCCCCTCACAGGATGGGGGGCGCTGCTCAATAAACTCGCCCCTCGGGGCAAAATCAAAATCAAATCTCTCTCTCTCTCTCTCTCCGCTCCCCCTTCCGCTCGATCGCTTACCAATTTAATTAACCAGGCATACGAGTTTTAAAAGTATATATATTTTTTACTCTGGCAGAGAAGACGACGGCCATCACACACACACACACACGTCAATAACATGGTCGTGTACGGTGCTGTGTGTGCGTGTGCGTGTGCGTGTGCGTGTGTAATAAGGTTCTGGGTTAGCTATACGAACCGGTAAGGTGTAATAATTGCAACTTAGCTAATGTTGCAGATTTATTAGATCAATTACAAAATATTAACCCCTTCTCTACCGGCGACGTCTTTTTTTCTTTTTGAGATATACCAACATGTTACTACACTTACCCACCCTATTCATCATCTGACAGACATTAATACAGCACAGAGCGAGCCAAACGTAATGAAAGCTGGGACGTGACTTATTAGCGCGACCGTACCGTAGTAAGATAAGACATACTTACTATACCCTATTCCAAATAAGTAGGCCAAAACTCTTGAACATTAACCTCTATAACTCACACACGACTAGAGTAATCAAGCTAATATTTCTACCACTTGTGAAGAGTCAGCCAGGGAATAGGTGTGGACATTTACAGCCCATTTCCTCTAGCCCTTTTTTATCTACAGAGGCTAGGGTTCACGATTTCTGGACTACATATTTGGAACATGGTATAGTTTTTATATCACAGAGATCAAATACTTTCTTCCTTGTTTGACGACTTTGCAGGAAATGATTGGGATGAGTTTTTATATATCTAAATGCCTCTTGTTTCAGAGTACATGAAAATGAAAATGATTTATTATAAGTTTATACATTAATGTTACCAACAAAACATCGTATACTTCAGATAATGGCTAGAATATAATATGAGGAATGGAGTAGATATTTGCTTCTCTCTCTCTCTCTCTCTCACACACACAAACTCTCACTACCCCCCCCCCCCCTCTCTCTCGTACAGTACCTAGGCAGCAATAAGAGCCCCCCCCCCCCCCACCCTCTCAACCCCCACCAAGGACAGCCCCCAAACCGTTACAGCAGTCCCTTGAAAAACCAGAATGCAGGAATACAGGAGAACAACTGGTATACCATGGCCATTCATGCTGCCAATTACTGTAACATGTAGCTTGGTTAGGGCCAAAAAAAAAACACACACAGAAAGAAAGAAAGAAAGAAAGAAAGAAAGAAAGAGAGAGAGAGAGAGAGAGAAATTATTAGAGGTTGGGGTAGCCTTCATGTAAGACAGTATCAGCTGTCCATGAATTAGAGAAACCAAGTATAAATGTCAAAACACACACACACACACACTCACACATATACACACCACACCACACACACCCACCCACCCACACCACACCACACACACACACCACACCACACACACACACACACACCCACCCACCCACCCACACACACACCACACCACACACACACACACAACACACACACCCACCCACCCACCCACCCACCCACACACACTACCTTTCCATTCCATACGGGAATGGATACGGGGTAGGCAACATTGTGTCCACAGGTTTATTGGGAGGTTTGAGGGTTTTCTTCTTGACCCCCTTTTGTTTAGCCTCATCACTTTTGATATGTTAAGACGTTGGCCCCATTAGTGTGGTGAATTTAAGATCCTTCCCCCATTCCTTTGCCAATAGTTAGACCTTTCGTGCTACAAAAAAAAAAAAAAAAAAAATCGATTTGTTCCAGGCGAGCGAAAGTGAGCCTGCAATTTAGGAAGAACCGGTCTTGGCCCGGGACATTTATCTACCGAAAAATTTACAAATTGATCTCTGAGGGGGGTCTTGAGGGTATATACCCGTATATATATTTGTTTAGCTAGATAGAGGTTTAGGGACCAACTATTTAAACAAAAGTCGTCATTCAGTGATCGTGGACACAGTTCTTCATCTTATATTGGCTTTAATTAAACGGATTTCCTATAGCTTAGGAAGGGTATCTGTGAATGAGAGAGTTAAAACTATTTCAATTTACCCTTTAACTCCCAAACATCTTCCTAAACTGAATACAAATTTCCAATGGTAACCTGATTAAAAGGAAAGAATGCACCCTGGTCTACTAAAAGGGTTGAGGATACCGTCAGAGCTTTATCTTTTAAATATTATTATAGCTTTACTAAGATGATGTTGTGCAGCTTACGAAAGATCTGTGGTAGTAAATAGGGTTAAGTGGGATAGTTCGAAGCCTGTTAACCCCTTCATTACCGAAGTCGTCTTTTCATTATTTTCTGGCAATTATTAGACGATTTTATTTAACTTAGGAAGGGCATGCACTAATTAAAAGTCTTCCAAGTATCCCAATGCATTATTCTAACTATCACACGGCATTCCTTAGTTGTATAAAATCGTCTAAATATAGCTGAAATAAGAGCAAAAACAAAATAAATAAAAACATCCCCGGTATTGAAAGGGTTAATTGTTGGAGGCCCCTTTTAAACTGAATAGAATCGTCTAATAGTAGCCAGAATAAAGCTAAAAAAGGGCGGCAACGGTACTGAAGGGGTTATTAAGGAATGTCTTGGTTATGGCTTTGGTCTCTACTCTTCTGGCATCACTTACAAGGCCATTCCTTTAAGGGCGGTCACCTGCTATTTTTCTCTCTTTCTCTAGATTGTATCCATTCGTCCCCATTCAGCCTACTGTTTTAAGACGTTTATCCCCATCCAGGTGTCGATTTGTTTCCTGGCGAGCGGTAGCAAGCAAGCATATTTAAAACAAAATTGACAGCAGGCTAAATTTGTAAATTTTTCGATAGAAAAATTTCTCCGGCGAAGCCGGATTTCTTCATACAATGTTGGCTCGCTATTGCTCGCCAAGAGGAAATTGACACCTGGATGGGGATAAACGTCTTAAAACAGTAGGCTGAATGGGGCCGAATGGATACACGCAAGAAAAAGAGAGAAAAAGAGAGAAAAAAAAGCAGGTGACCCCCCTTAAACATCGTACAAGCTTTCCCTACGACCTTTCCCGATCCAGATTGACCCTTATACAGAAAAACGATAAGGGTCAATATGGGTCAGGAAAGGTCGTAGGGAAAGCTTTTACGATGTCAGCTAACTTTGTCATTATTTTCTTTTGTTATAATTGCGGATATGTTTTATCAGATCAAGGGCATGCTTCCCTGTTCACGTTTATTGCAGTAGTTAAATATATTTGTCTTTGATATGTATATATATATATCGGTACTGCATATTTATTGCCGCGTAGGTACAAGAATTGTCATTAATTTTGTATGTAACCATAAAATTTCTCCCACTGCATAAAACGTTCTTACTTTCGGTAAAACACTTAATTTTATATTATGAACAGAAGCTAAATAGCGGGTTATCTCTACAACAATATATTTGTCTTCTTTATGTAATCTGTTCGTATGATTAATGTATAGAATGATGTGTTAGATTTGCCATCTTTCCCGACCGACTCTTTGTTCAAGTGGCAATATTGTGGAATCACTAGTTATATTTCCTTCTTCCACCATACGCACCAAAAAGAAACGCACCACTCTTCAAAGAAACGCACCTCTCTTCAAAGAAACGCACCACTCTTCAAAGAAACGCACCTCACCACTCTATCTAAGAAACGCACCACTCTGCAAAAGAAACGCACCTCTCTTCAAAGAAATGCACCACTCTTCAAAGAAATGCACCACTCTTCAAAGAAACGCAACTCTCTTCAAAGAAACGCACCTCTCTTCAAAGAAATGCACCACTCTTCAAAGAAACGCACCTCTCTTTAAAAAAACGCACCTCTCTTCAAAGAAATGCACCTCTTCAAAGAAACGCACCACTCTTCAAAGAAACGCACCTCTCTTCAAAAAACGCACCTCTTCAAAGAAACGCACATCTCCACCTTGAAAGAAACGCACCTCTCTTCAAAGAAACGCACCTCTCCACCTTGAAAGAAACGCACCACTCCACCTTGAAAGAAACACACTAATCCACCATCTAAGAAACACACCACTCCACCTTGAAAGAAACGTATCACTCCACCGTCTAAGAAACGCACCACTCCACCTCGTACCGTTCACCAAACACTCCTGGAAACTCACCAGCACAATGCACCACAACCTGACCCCTGCCATCCCTCCAACAACACTGACCTACCCCGCCAAGTGCCCCACATATATACAGTATACTGTATACCCCCACCCTCACCCTCAGTATGATCCCACACATACACACACACTCACATACACCCACCTTCACACTACACATATACATACATACATACACACACACACACACACATACCTTCACACTACACATACCCACTCATACCACACACACACACACAGTTCTTATGTGCAACAGGTGGGCGGGCGTTGACCTTCGGAAAAGCGTATAAGTAAGTTGCCCAGAGAAAATGCGTAACTTGGGTAGCTATAATCGTTTTCTTATTTAACTTCGCGGATATTTAACTCCCTTAGCAGCTCATTTCTCGAAAACTAATGGACAAATATGAAACTACAATGTCTTTGCATCATATTATTGACAAGTGTTTGTAATTAACAACATATTTGGCTATAATAACATTGTAATATCCGAGTAACTGAGATAGGAATAAGCCATTTTCTCGCCAGCTTCAAACAAATAGACTATATTATATTCGCTGTAAGTAGGCGATAAATCATGACCTCTAACCTCTGTAGACGATAAATCATGACCTCTAACCTCTGTAGGCGATAAATCATGACCTCTAACCTCTGTAGGCGATAAATCATGACCTCTAACCTCTGTAGGCGATAAATCATGACCTCTAACCTCTGTCACTCAAAAACTACTAGAGTAATCGAGCAAATATTTCTACCATTTTGGAAGAGTCAGTCAAAGGAATAGATGTGGAAATTTACAGCCGATTTGGTCTAGCCCTTTTTGAGTTACAAAGGGTAGAGTTAATGATTCCTCGCCTACTTAAAGCGAATATACTATAGTACTAAAGTGTGTAATGTTTAAGAACATGCTAAAAATAACCAGTACCTGCTTAGAATGCAAAAAAAAAAAAAAAAAAAAAAAAAAAATATATATATATATTTATTGGTTTAATCATTTTAAGATAACAAAATTAATACTAATACGAAATTCATATCAAACCTATTTCAGATAAAGTAACCAACCAACCAAAACGACATTTTGGCGCCCTTCTTGTTTTTCCGAGCACCCACTTTCAATTTCAGCCACGGGGATCTGTACTGAGGTTTCCAGTTTTTCCACATACATTCACACTTTACTAATGTTTTCAGGTGGACACAATCTTCTAGTATCTCTCTCGCTCATATACCTGTATATATATATATCCACATACACTCACACTTTTTATGTCATCGTACTAATCACCCAACTCCGCATAATCTTACAAGTTCACTCAATCTCACTTACTTATTTTCAAACACTTTTATAATGTCATCGACAAATGTTGCAGTGATGAGATGCGTACTATATAGCAGGCTTGGCAGGTTTGGGCATGTAGAGAGTATGGATGAACTAAGTTGGGTGAAACTATTTAAGTCCATTCACAGTGGAGGGAGCTGCACCAAGGGGTAGAAAAAAAAAAAAAAAACGTTGAATCAGACCTACGGGCTGATCATGAATAAAAAAAACTGACAAGTGAGGCAGCTCTGAACAGGGCTGCCTGGAGCGCTGCCATTTTAACATGAGATTGGAACCGGTCTTCGTGTGGAGCACTCGGTCTTTATATATATGTATGTACGTACGTATGTTTGTGTGTACGGATGTATGTATGTATGTATGTAGATAGGTCTTTGCATGCAGCATTCATTTAAGCCTTCCGTAGTTCTTCTGAGTCCTACACATTCCTCAGCTCTGTGGCACTTCCTCAAACTCTCTTCATCTATTCTACACAGTCTACAGTACACGTCTTGCTAACTTACCCACACTCCTCTCTTATCCCAAAAATAGATAAATATATAAATAAAATAAATACAATAATTAAGCCAACTAGGAAGAAATAAATATATAACAGCATAATGTTTGTATGTTTTCAATAAATATATAACAGCATAATGTTTGTATGTTTTCTTTACACTTTCCATTACACCCCATATTCTCCCTTGCCGAACCCCAACTGGCCCCATTAGAAACCAGCCATTAATTAACCTACCTTGGCCTTGTGTAGCGCTAATCACTTCCCCAACACCTGAATAGTTAACACCGCACTTCACAGTAACAGGAATATAGTGTAGAGGTGTAAATACTGCCTAGCCTCAGCCTTCTCTAAACCTTTTGTTAATGATTATGGTTTCTTACTATTTTATAAATGTGTCTGTGTGTGTTTATATATATATATATATATATATATATATATATATATATATATATATATATATATATATATGTGTGTGTGTGTGTGTTCGCATACTTTTTTAAGGCCCATTAGTTGGACGATTTTGTGACCTTTCACCCCATTTCTTTGTCATTATTAAGACTTTTCGTGTCATTTAGGTGTCAATTTTTTCCTGGTGAGCGATAGTGAGCCTGTAATTATGGAGGGACCGAAAAATTTACAAATATATCTAGAGAGGGGATCATGGGGATATTATTAAGTTTATTACTTTTTTTTTCAACTTCTCCCTCTCGGGCATAGGCTGAGAGCCTGTATATTCAATCATTATTGAACTGGAAGGCCGTGAGGTCTCGTTCCAGTCTAGGGGGTGAGACATGTGAAACACTTTTAGCTGCAACCGACCCCTGCCATCTTGCCTTCGCAGGATGCATGTGGCTTAGTTACTTACTCACGGCTCGAAGCAGCCCCATCGCTGAAGCTGCCTCGCTCCAGTGCTTCACTGTCTCACCTCCTAGAATCGGACCCCCAGTCTCAGAACGCCACCTATTGAGCATTGTCCCCTTGTAGCATATTTTGAATATGAGAATATTCATACGTCAGTGCTATTTAATCAGGGAACAATGAGGGTATTTATTTGGCGTTTCGGTGGGCTTTGTAGTAATGCACTTATACTAGGTACAGCACAAATTCCATCCCAATAATATCTTCCCATTGACATATCAGGATTTGAACCCGGGTCCATTGGATTACCAGTCCAGTGGCAAGACCACTCCACCACACCTCTAGCGAGGAAACTAAGGAAATAATAAATAAAAATAAAATCGATCAAAAAAATATAGCCACCCCCCTTAATCAAGCTCTATTACAGGCTCTATTAATCAGGCTTTATTACAGGTTCTATAATAACCACACAGGGGACACTTTTATAACCGGTTTCCTACCGTGGGGTATATATGTCGTGTCCAAGTTATGCTATGTTGGCTCGGCAGTGTAGTTATGTCTGCCAGATGTTGAAGACAGACTGTAAATTAATAGAGGCGTTTGAAAGAGTCCCTCGTATATATATATATATATATATATATATATATATATATATATATATATGGGAACTTTTGCATAATTTTCTTGTTACATAAAACCATAGACTCCTTTAAAGAAGGACTGGAACGTCACAACCTCGGGGTTTTTAACTTGAGTCTGAGAGGCTCCAATTCTAAAAATTCAAAAAACATTAGAATCTACATTGAATCTACTGTACATTTTTTATCGGATATGATGATCTTGTATGAAACCTGTGCACCTACTTGTTGATTTCTATCATCGTTAACTAATGTATGTTTTGTTTGTTTCTCTTTCAGAAACTGTCCAGCTGGTGATCTCACAGAATCTTTGTTTTGGTTCCTGGTTTTGTGACAATATGCCACGTCGTTGCAGCTGCTTTGGCTGTAAAGGAAACTATGATGGGATGCCTTATGTAAAGGTCATATCCTTCCCAAAAGATCCTGAGGAGAGGGAGAGATGGATATTGGCAATGCCGAATGAGAAAGAAAGCTTGAGGCGCTTGAAGGAGATATATATTTGTGAGACACATTTCAATTGTGAATGGGTGTCAGTTAAGGGTGGCAAGCGACCCAAAGAACCCCCATCAATATTTCCTGGAGTACCGAAATCAGCTTTGAAGCAGGTCACCTCAGCCCCACACCCAACATCATCTTCTACATAAGAATCAAGAGCTAAGAAGGTGCAGGCAGCTGATGAGGCTGCAGACAAGATCCAAGATTTCGACCACTTCTGCGCCAAAAGCAGCTCCTATTTTCCTGGCTTTAACATCATAAAAGACCAGAAAATCCTGTACCTATCAAGAACTGACGCTACTGACAAACTGTCAAGCAGTTCTTTCATTTCCAACAAGTCAGCTCACCTTTTGGATTCCTATTCTTGAATAAAGTTGAGAAAGATGGCATTGAGGTGCCCAAACTACTTTTTCCTTTGCAGAAGAACAGCTTGCTCTCAAAATGGTCCCAGATTATATCCATAACTGACCAGGTAAACACCCATGAGTACACAAGCCAGGAAATTCTTCAGCACGTAATAAGCCAGCTCTGCAAGATGACTGAGGCACACAAGCTTGTTCATTTCACCTTCCTTCTGTCGCAGCTGCGTCTTATGTTCAAACCTCCTGATGGTCGCCGATTTGATACCGATACTATGATTTTTGCAATGCAGCTTTACAACATATCACCCAGTGCATACAAAATGATTCGTCGATCCGGCATAATCATTCTACCATCAACAAAAAAGGTAAAACAGATGCTTTCTAGTAGTCTGCAGGACTCCAACCTCAAAACGTTGTTCGACCAGCTTAAGCCGCAGCAGCGTTTGGTCAATTTAATGTTTGACGAGGTAAAGCTGGTTGAGACATTGCGATTTTCTGGAGGGCATGTTCTAGGATACGCTCAAAATGCTGCAGCGGGTGGTGACCATGAAATGCTTGCTTCACATGCTATGGTTATTGAAGTTGCCTGCCATTTTGGTGGTCCACGCGTTATTCTACATGTTTTGTCCTGCAAAAAACTAACTGCCGATCAGCTGAAGGAACTCCTTATCGAAGCTGCCTCAGCTGTAGTTGGTGCTGGTGGTACTGTGATTTCTTTGATATGTGACAATTGCAATACCAACCGCAGTGTTTATTCAAAACTTTGAGGACCTGGAAGTTGTCAAGTGCTATCGATTCAAGAGCAATCTATGTTCTTAGTGTACGACTACGTGAACATCTTCAAAAATGTTTACAACAGCTGGATTATTGTTAATGGCCAGACACTCTCATTTGTCGTAGATGGCAATGAGTACAAAGCTTACTGGAGTGATATTCGGAAGCTTTATGAGATCGACCGAGCTACTCCTATTCGCTTAACCAAGCTGATGCACACCGCTGTTTTCCCCAAGCCCCTTCAATGCCAGAGCGTACCATTGGTATGTCAGGTGTTCAATGACAAGACTGTCGCTGCCTTGAAGACCTTCAAGGATTCACTGGGCATCAGCGAAGGCACCATCATTCTCACCCAGACAATGAGTGAGTGGTTCAAGATGATGAATGTGAAAGACCGTTTCTCAGCTATCCATCTGCGCGACGAATCCAGACAGCCTTAGACAGCAGACTGTACAAGTTTCACTAGGCTGGGGGAGGCCTGCCAAATTATATCTACCTGCGCATGGCAAGGAGGTGGTGGTCGTAAGCTGAAGCTAACTCAGCAAACTGCTGAAGCCTTCACTGTGTCCACACGTAATAATGTGGATGCTGCCAAATTGCTTCTGGCAGAGAAAGACTTTGACTACGTTCTTCCTGCTATATTCGCGGATGAAGCCTTGGAAAAGTTTTTCGGCCAAGCCAGGCAAAGAAGCGGTGGAAACTTCTACATTGACGTAGTTGACATAATGGCTGCAGCTAAAATTGCAAATTTGCAGACACTCATTAAGCATGACATTATGCCAGAATCTAGTTCTCGTGTGCTTGATTGCGACAAGAATTGTACTACTTCCATACTTCCAGATGAGCGAAGTGAACTCATTGACGAGATCACTCCTCACGACACTCAGGAACTCTTGAGGTCTGATGATACCCTTAAGCATAAAGTTGTTTATTTGGTCAGACACCTTGTTCATAAATATGGTGATAGCACTAGTATGGAGGAGATCATTGCTGATGATGGTAACGAGGTGTCATCTGAGTTCCTAGATAATTTGAATAGAGGTGGACTGAGTGTGCCGACTATGTCAACCGTCTTTTTTGTACATAATGCTTATAATTTACATGACAAGACTAAAATGCGTTGCCGCTTTCATTTTGCTGAGCTGTTATCCTTTGTAGATGCACCTGTCTCTAGTAGTAATGCTGCATGTACTACTTTAGCTAACATTCTATTGAAAGCTTATGTCCTCAATGTAAGAAAAGGCTGTGGGATGCCTCAGGAGGCAGGAAAAGCTCTCCAACTAGCGATAGCTCTCCAACTAGTGATAGACATAGACATAGTTGTAATAGACATAGTGTTGTGATATGCATATAATGTTTATGTAATACGATATATGATAATAAATATCAAATTTTGACAGCTCTACAAACTTGCCTCTTATTACAATCAGCCATCTCTCACCGTTTATGAGTTAGACACAAAAAACGGGCAAAAATGACAAAAATTCACTAATTTGACCTTGAAATATGACCTTTTGACCTCGAAGATGACCCCAGGTGGTGTTGAAAATGTCACTAGTGAACTCGCCGTCCTCAAAAAGCCCTATTTGGACCCCGAGAACGTGTCTCTAGCCCTTCTAGAAGTCATTTTAGCCAAGGACTCAAGTTAATCCTTCATACTCAAGTTACAAACCCCGAGCATGGGAGGTTTCAGTCCTTCTTTAAAGGAGTCAAGGTTTTTGGAAACAAATATTTTCGATTCTGGGCGAATAGCTGGGCGAAAATGAAATAAACGACCATTTCTAGAAGCAGCTCGGCGAGAAAAAACGAATGGCACCAGTTAGAAGTATCTAGGACTTATAGTTTGGGCTACAGAGGACTTTTAAAGTCCAAAACACGGTCCACTGGGCCCTCCAGGAAGGCCAAGTCAAAATCGAAATCCTAAACTAATGGTCCTATTTTAATTCGGTTTGCGCCATTAGATTCAGCTTGCCATAGTGTACTTATGATATAAATTTAAACAAAATCCGTACATAAATAACTCGTCTATGGATTTTTAAACTTTAAAATAGGCCTATTGGGCCTAAAAATAAGTCAAAATTAAAAAATAATTATACCGTTGAAACCGCAACGGCGACACGAATCCAAATATGTAATACTATTGACAAGTCAAAATTCGACCAAAATTAAGGATTTGCCTGGGGATTTGGTCCGATTTTAATTCGGTTTGCGCCATTCGATTCAACTTGCCAGTGTACTTACGGTATAAATTTAAACAAAATCCGTACATAAATAACTCGTCTATGGAGTTTTAAAACTTTAAAATAGACCCATTGGGCCTAAAAATAGGTCAAAATAAAAAAATAATTATACCGTTGAAACCGCAACGGCGAGACGAAGGATTTGCCTGGGCTTAATTTAAAACCCAAGGTTTTCGGAAACAAATATTTTCGATTCTGGGCGAACGACTGGGCGAAAATGAAATCTACGACCATTTTTAGACGCAGCTCGGCAAGGAAAAGCGAATAGCACCAGTTAGAATTCTCTAGGACTTATAGTTTGGGCTACAGAGGACTTTTAAAGTCCAAAAAACGGTCCCCTGGGCCCTCCAGGAAGGCCAAGTCAAAATCGAAATCATAAACTAATGGTCCGATTTTAATTCGGTTTGCGCCATTCGATTCAGCTTGCCAAAGTGTACTTACGGTATAAATTTAAACCAAATCTGTACATAAATAACACGTCTATGGAGTTTTTAAACTTTAAAATAGGCCCATTGCGCCTTAAAATAGGTCAAAATTAAAAAATAATTATACCGTTGAAACCGCAACGGCGAGACGAATCCAAATATGTAATACTATTGACAAGTCAAAATTCGACCAAAATCAAGGATTTGCCTGGGCTTAATTTAAAACCCAAGGTTTTCGGAAACAAATATTTTCGATTCTGGGCGAATGGCTGGGCGAAATTGAAATCTACGACCATTTCTAGAAGCAGCTCGGCGAGAAAAAACGAATGGCACCAGTTAGAATTCTCTAGGACTTATAGTTTGGCTACAGAGGACTTTTAAAGTCCAAAACACGGTCCCCCTGGGCCCTCCAGGAAGGCCAAGTCAAAATCGAAATACTAAACTAATGGTCTGATTTTAATTCGGTTTGCGCCATTCGATTCAGCTTGCCAAAGTGTACTTACGGTATAAATTTAAACAAAATCCGTACATAAATAACTCGTCTATGGAGTTTTTAAACTTTAAAATAGGCCCATTGGGCCTAAAAATATGTCAAAATTAAAAAATAATTATACCGTTGATTCGACCAAATTCGACCAAAATTAAGGATTTGCCTGGGCAATATATCCAAGGTTTTTGGAAACAAATATTTTCGATTCTGGGCGAATGGCTGGGCGAAACTGAAATCTACGACCATGTCTAGAAGCAACGATTTGCCTGGGCTTAATTTAAACCCAAGGTTTTTGGAAACAAATATTTTCGATTCTGGGCGAATGGCTGGGAGAAAATGAAAGGAGTCTATGCATAAAACATACATCGCCGCTTTAACATGTATTATTGACCCTACTGTATATTTTTACCAGTTGATTGAGATGATAGCTTAAAAGAACTTCATTGTTACTCAAGTGGACATCAAACTTAATTATCTCTGTACAACTCCATAATGTGTAGCCTACGTCCAGAGTTAACCGCTTCAAGATCCGATTACGTGTTTCGTGTCTGTTTTCTGGCTATTGTTAGACGATATTATTCAGATTAGGAAGGGCATAGGGAAGTCAGAGGATTAATTGAGAGTCTTTACTCTTATATTCTCACATAACCTTCCTAAGCTGCATAATATCATCCAATGATGGGCGAGCGTGTAAAAATGGCATAGCTAATGGGGCTAAACATAAGGGAGTGGTTAAATTTTCACACTGGGAACAAATATTAAATACAATAAAACGTAAATCACCAAACGTTTGTCAGTCAGAGTATCCCAGGCAACCACACCGACACTGAAACACAGGTGTGGCGTCCTAAGAATTATGTATCCAGTTAAGGACAGATTTGTATTTATTTTTTCATTTATTGATATATTTATATTTTTTATAATATCTTCCTAAGACCAACATCAAGCTTAAAATTGATCTCAATGAACCCCCATCGAGATAAATTTCTACAATAATCGACAGAAAAATGTACCGGCCAAAGGCTGGTTCCTCCTAAATGTCAGGCTCGCTATCGTTCGCCAGGAAATATATGTAATAATGATGATTATAATTAGTTTATTTCGAGCCAACAGTCAATGAGGCTGAGAATACAAAGATTTAACCTAGATCTTCTTCTAAGGGATCAACAGACTGATCCTGGCTGCAAATGAAAGTGCCTACATACCCTCAAGGGAATAGGACGTAGGCTGGAGACTTTGTGGATCCCCAGAGACTAGTCCGTCCAGACCTAGCCTTCACGGCCAGGGACAGTTTTTGAGAGAAGCTTCCGCTGCCGGCGCATGGGATCGAACCTGCAACCCCAGAGCCAGCACACCCAGTACCATGACTAAGCACGATCGGTTACCGTGAGAGAGAGAGAGAGAGAGAGAGAGAGATATTGTGTAGTTGTTTTAAGAAAGTGATGTCCTATTATATACTGTACTAGCAGGGGTACCCGGCGTTGCCCGGGTAATCACCATAATCACCATCACTAGTACCACCATTACTACTGCCATAATCACCATCAGCAATCACTACTACCACAACCATCACAATACTACTACTACCATAATCACCGGCCTCGACCTCCCTGTGCCTCATTAAACGGCGACCTCGATTTCGGCCGCTAAATGACCTCCGATTTTGGATCTGACCTCATCCGTACCCCCATTTTGGGGGGCTGCGAACAACTTTCGTTCCATACACCTTTTCGATCGAAGGCATCCTTCTGCCCCAAACGGCCATCTTTTTCGATTTTTTTTCGCTCCTGTATACTACAGAAGTTTTGCCGAAAATTTTATTAAACAAAAGTGTCTCTGATTTCCACTAAACTCGCCTAAAACCATCTCCAAAGCCTGGGCTTTCCAACGGTGCCCCACACTCCCACCTGGCACCAAAACTGTGGGAGGAGTTTAGTAACAAAGGTCGGGTAGGTCGGGTAACTGACAAACAGACAGACAGACAGACAGACAGACATTGACCTTTATTATTATAGATATAGATCAAGAGTGACGCGGTGACTTAATACTCCGAAAGTTCTTAAGTGAGACACAAACACCGAATCATTATCTTTGGTCAAAGTTCATTATATAGCGTTGTCGTTAATTAATACACAGCTGGGTTCAAGAGTTCGCCGTCATCCAAGATGAAAAACTATAGTCTATTCACTATAATTCGACCAGAAAACAAGTATATATATATATATATACAAAAGCATCTAATATTACCTAGAATATAATAAGAGAGAGGGTTAGGCTCCTACGAATGAAGGCAGTTCGGAGCAACTTTCACTCTCACTACAACCTCCACTAACGCAGTCATTATCCCAGGCTCCTTGGTCACTCTTAACACTTTCAACAGGCGATGACTCGTTTATTTTATGTTTCCTGGCTATTAATAGACGATTTTATTCATTTTACGAAGGGTATATGGCAGTCAGAGGGTTGATTTAGGCAGTCTATACCCTTACAATTCCCACAGATCCTTCCTAAATTGTCTAAAGTCGTCTAATGATAGCCAGAATAAACTGTCAAAGGGTTAAAAATCACACTATCGCTCTCTCAACTCAATCAGCCAAAACATTTCTTCACCATTTTTTTCCCGTGGTTCATATCATTATAGGATAAAAACAAGGTCTGCGAGTCGGTATCGGAAGGTCACAGGTTGACCGGTACTTGTGGCAACACTCCAGGATTTATAGAGATGTTGGAGGAGGGAGAGATTGGACAATGTTTTAAAGGCGCCTATAGACAGTCGAGCATTACTGATATATATATATATATATATATATATATATATATATATATATATATATATATTCTGTATATACAGGTATATATATATATATTTAATAATTTCTTGGTTACACGAATTAATTCATTAGTTTACAACAACAAAAATAAAGAAAAACAAATAATAATAATAATTCACACAAATAATGAACACAAGAATAAAACACTAAAATTTAACTAATCTACAAAAATAATGAAAACAAAAATAAAAAAATAAAATACTACTAATATATAAGGCTAGGATCAAACTATAAGAGCAGTTGTCCATTCTCGGGTTACTAGAAGGCCAGAGCCCAGGACAACCTTTCGAAGCAGAGAATGGAACACCGGTGACGCAACGGTTATATTATTATTTAAGGGGGTAGTGCTTGGGTTTTGGTCTATGTACCGTATATATTTATTAAATTGTTTTTTAGTTTCCTCGCTAGACCACCATCAAGCTTTAAAAAACACTCCCTAGACCCTCCTTCAAGATATATTTGTACATTTTAGATAGAAAAATTTCCCGGCCGAAGGCCGGTTTCTCTTAAAATTAAGGCTCGCTATAGCTCGCCAGGAAAAAATTGACACCTAAATAACACGAAAAATCTTAATATTGAAAACAAATGGAGTGAAAGGTCTTAAAATCGCCAAACAAATGGGACGAACGTCTTAAAATCTGTAAATCAATAGGGCTAAACATGAGGAAGAAGAGGGGCCAGAAAAACAACCCATCTCCCCTTAAAAGACCAGAGCCCAGGACAACCAACCTTTCCAACCAGAGAATGGAACACCGGTGACGCAACGGTTATAATAATAGGGTCAGGCTTAACTCCTTCAGGATTATGACTCATTTTGACAGTCTATTCTATCATTAGACGATTATATTCAGCTAAGGAAGCACTTTATGAGCTAAAGAGTTAACGGCGATAGTATTAACCCCTTTGACGCCTACAGATCATTCCTAAGTTGTACAAATTTGTCTAGTGATAGTCAGAATATACTGTCAAAATGCGTCCTTGGTGCATATCCTATCTGTCCACCAAATGTCGTGAACATCGGTTCATAACTTTTTGAGATATCTTATTTACAGATAAACCGACAAAAGGAGGCAAAACATATCCTAGGTCCAACTTGGATGGCGGAGGTAAAAATATTACTATTATTACTATTATTACTACTACTACTACTACTACTAATAATAATAATAACAATAATAATAATAATAATAATAGTAATAATAATAAAATAATAATAATAATAATGAAGATGATGTTGAAAACGGTGATGACGGCGACGAAAATATCGAAAATACAGAAAAAACTTCCATAGTTTATCAGTAAGGAATATAGGAATTTAATGTGTGCCACTGTTTCACGCCAATTACATACCGTCATTAACCTATCCGGTAGAACGCTAACTTTATAATGTCAAAAGGTCAAAACAATGCGGGGAAAATAATATCATGTAGTTCAATATTCACACTAGGGTAAATACGTACGGTCGCGTTAATAAGTCATGTCTCAGCTGTCATTATGTTTGGCTTGCTCTGTGCTGTATTAATGTCTGTCAGATGTTGAATAGGGTGGTTAAGTGTAGGAACATGTTTTTATATTTCACTCGATATGAAGAAATGAAGCTTATATATTGCTGATACCAATTATTGAACAAACTATACATGGTGCCAGTGACTGTCAAGTCATTTGTAACACTTATACGCTTCATTTCCGTTAATAGTACAATCAGTTAACCCTTTGAATATTATGACGCATCTTGGCAGTATATCCTGGCTATCATTAGACCCTTTCATTCAGCTTAGAAAGGATATGTGTTAATCAGAAGCATAATTTACCTTTTGTCTCTTCCATGCACACACACACACACATACATATATATATATATATATATATATATATATATATATATATATATATATATATATATATATATATATATATATATATTGTTTTTGTCCCCTTAGATTCCTAGAGATACTTTTTAAACTGACTAAAATAGTCTTACGCTAGCCCGAATACAACATATCAGCGTCCTCCAATACTGAAGGGGTTAATATAGTTTTCCCTTGACTTTATCCACCAAGGTCACCAGGTAAGCAATGCATCAAGCAGCCTCTGGTCATTATTAGGAAGTAAGGTAAAAGTTTATCCCGAGACAAGAAGTGGTGTGTGTGTGTTTCTTAGCAACCCTATAGTGGATCTGGTTAGCCCTGTACCCAAGACTCACTTATTGGTACCGGCAAAAACTGTACACTATGTGGCTAACAATTCCCCGGGACTTACTTCTCTCTGGGATACACGCATACGCACACTACGCAATGTGTAAGTGTGTATGTATGTGCATCATGTGTGTTTATGTATTGTACCGTATGTATGTATGTAGGCTATGTATGTAAACTGGAATGCAATTACAGTATGTTAGGTATGCCGGTACGTAAAGTGGCATGTATGTAAGCATTTATCTATATGTGTGCATGTACAACATATAAATATATGTAATTGTGGCTATGTATGCATTAATGAATACATGCAGGGAAGAAGAAGAAGAAGAAGAAGAAGAAGAAAGAAAGAAAGAAATACGAGATAAAATATTAGAACCAAGCCTAGGAAATCTATGTGGCACTAAAATATTTAAAACGCATGCTTAAAACGGAAGGGAGTAATCTAAGTAGGCATGAAGCATTATACAAATATAATTCATTGATATACCAATGATCGGAAGCAACAGTTTATCGATGGCATGTACAGTTGCCCACATAAGTTCTGTTCCTCTCCGTGATCTTATACATGGAAATTTACTAGGCGTGATGGAATTACGAGTGTAGTTTCTAATGCAGTTAACTCATCTGATAATTAAAAGAAACCACACTCGCCATTCATGCATACTAATTATACTTTCGTACATAAAATTACGATGATAATTAAAATAAACCACAATCGCAATTCATTCATACTTATTGTACAATCGGGGGTATTAAGTGTTGTCATAGATTCCAGTGGTTTTCGCTCAACAAGTGTTATTGGTATCTTTATAGTTACTGGAAAAATTGCTTATTCCTCAGAGTATTAGTCAGTGTCCGAAACTTTGTGAAATATCTGACAACACTTATTAACCTTGACCGTACATGCCAAACTTCCCATTCATAACATTTCCTTAGGGTTGGCATCTGGGTCACATAATATTTCACCATCCCCTGCCTTACAAAAACTACATTAACTGCCTTACAACAACTCCTAGGCTGGTATTAAGGGATTGCTTATATTCACGTATATTTAAGCTTGATGGAGGTCTAGCGAGGAACAAATAAATAAATATGTGAATATATATGAATATATATAAATATATAAATAAATATACCAAAAAATAACCATTACCCCTTTAAGAGGGACTATGCAGAGTCAAGGAACTTTCTAAATCGTTGCTAAATTACATAAATGTCGAAAGATCGGGAGATAATTTAAAATGCCATGTCCGTTTTGAATGTCCGGAAATCTTTACAAAAAAAAGGATATATCCAAGTCGCATTGCAAGGATACAGCGAGAACAATAATGCTTTATTTCTCTCTCTCTCTCTCTCTTCTTCATCTTCTTTTTCTGCTTATCCTTGTATGCTATAATTTTCTTCCACTTTCATTAACTTACGATTCTGCTATCTATACTAGAATTAAGCCTTGGTTACCTCGCTTGGATAGCAAAACTTGTATGGAAGAATGTAATTTAGGCCTATATATATATATATATATATATAGGCCTATATATATATATATATATATATATATATATATATATATATATATACCAGTACATATACTGTATATATATATATTACATTCTTCCACACACACGCACACACATAGTATTATATGGACATGCGAACACGATAGCGATGCCGGAGAGAAATGTCATTGCCCATAATCGGAAAATGTGTTCCCTATTATATTTTATTACATTTCTATTTTCATCTGGGTGTCTATATTAGGAGTGTGTTGCACCTTGAAACAGGAGGTCACGGGGTTACAAAATGGCTACTCTCACTACTGTATTGTATGTTTCAGCGTATTTCAAAACCACTGACATTACCCAAACCTAATATACCTGCTGCCTCTACACTGGTATTAGGGGCTCGGGGTATGACATGTAATTATACGCGTGTTTATCCAATGTGTTGTTCAAATGTATCTCACAACTTATGTGTTCTTTCATGCAGTAAATGTCTTGGCCATGTGAGAGGTAGGTAAGCTAAGTAAAAATCGTCTAGTGTTACCCAGAAAACAAGGAATAAAATACACACACACAGTCTCACTCACTCTCACTCTCTCTATTTATCTATCTATCTATCTACCTATTTACCTATCTATTTATATATATATATATATATATATATATATATATATATATATATATACATATATACTGTATATACCGGTATATATTATATATAACTACATTATACATTCCACCACATAGATAAGCCAACTATAATAAAAAATACCTATACAGTATTTGCAAATCAGGTTTACCACAGACGCAGGCAGCCATGGAAGGTCGAACCACAAAAACAAATCTTAGGGGAAAAAACCTAATTGTTCAAATAACGATCATCCAACCAGACTCCTACCAAACCAAAGTAGCGGAGACACCAACAGCACCACTTACATAAACACACAAATTCAATAGTTCGCCTATAATCCTTGGGAGAATTTGTGAATAGCTTTGAAAGGCTACGACTAAATTTAATAATAACGTAGTGAAAAGGTTTTAAAGGCGCCCATAGACAGTCGAGCATAACTTATATATATATATATATATATATATATATATATATATATATGAAATGAAATATAATTAATATATATGAATAATTAAACAAAATCATAGTCTTTCTTTTTACCATTACAAAGCTTTCCATTTATGTTGAGTGTGTGTGTTTTGTTTTTAGAGTGAACCATTCCAGCATGAGGGGTGCAGGGTACCAACATTGTGTATACCATTATAAGGTCACTCTCACTTCCTCACGATCTCATTGTGTAGCCAACCCTTTGACATTCCGGGGGGAGTCTCTGTTTACCTTCCAGACAGTACCATTAACCCCTTCAGCACCATGACGCCTTTCTACCTTGGATTATGGCTAAAACTCGATGATTTTATACAGTTTAAGAAGGGCCCAAGTTATTAAGAGAGCTTATTGAGATCATGTTTACCGATTTGAGTCGTAGATGTAAATTATAAGAAAGTCGTCTAAAGGTAACCAGAATATGATGAAAATTACACAATGATGGTGAAGGAGAGTTAACCCTCTGAATACGGAAGGCCTTTCATAAGCATAAACAAATTGTCTACAATGGAATGTATACATCATCATCATCATCATCATCATGTTGCGAATCAAAGTAAAACAAACCCGAAATAATTATAATGCCAAATAGTATATGTGCCTCATTTTTAGCCTCTTACCATATGACCGGAACACAATGACCTGCCTCTGTGGGCTCGCCTATTGTGTTGTGGCCCATTAACCCCTTCTGTACCGGCGACGTTTTATTTTTTTTTTCTTGCTATATTTAGACGATTTTGTGCCGTTTAAGAAGGGTCTGTGGTGAGCAAAAGGGTTGAGTGAGATAGTTCGAAGCCTTTTAATGGCTTTTAAACTGAATAAAATCATCTAATAGTAGCCTGAATAAAGTTAAAAAGACATTGTCGGTACTTAAGGAGTAAGAGTGAGACCTGCCTCATTTGCATCATACACAATACGACCACCAAGTCTACCAAGCATCGAGGCCCAACTGAATCCATTATTATATATACTGTATATATTTTTCTAAATTAGTTTAAGGGGAGGTTTCTTTAATCTGGACCCCCTTCTCCCTCATGTTTACCCCCATTAATATTAATTTTTAAGACGTTCAGCTCATTAATTTGGCGATTTTAAGACTTTTCGCCACATTTTGTTGTAAATTTTAAGATCATTCGTGCCATTTAGGTGTCGATTTTTTGTCTGGCGAGCGCTAGTGAGCCTGAAATTTAGGAGGAATCGGCCTTTAGCCGGAACATTTTGTCTACCAAAAAATGTACAAATTAATCTAGAAAGAGGATCTAATTGATATTTTGTTTTTAATTTGATGGAGGTCTAGGGGGGAAACTAGAAAAATCATGAATACATGCAAAAATCGCCCAAAAAAGTAAACCTGCTAACGTTCTTGCTCAGTCCATATTACCATACCTTAACCCTTTTGATGATTATGATGGCACTTGACAATTTATGCTGGCTATCATTAGACGATTAAAAAAATAAAATAAATTAATTGTATTATTTGTTTTCCCAGCTGATGGCAAATTGACATGTCCTCATCATGACGAGGACCGAAATATGTAGTTATTTTAACCACTTTTGTACCAGCGAGGTCCTTTTCATTATTTTCTGGCATCGATTTCATTCAGCTTAGGAAGGCCGTCGACCCATTACAAGGCTACAGGCTATCTCAGTCTATCCTTTTAGCTACGGTACCATATATCCTTCTTAAGGGAGCTCAGACGGTATTGTGAAGCATAATTTACTGGTTCGGCTCAATGGTTTAATTAAGGAAGGGCTTTAGTTTGTTCTCTAAACCTTTATCAAGCTTAAAAAAAAACACCCACAAGACCCCCCTTCGATATAAATTTGTACATTTTTCAGTAGAAAAATGTCCCGGCCGAAGGCCGATTCCTCTTCAAATACAAGCTCGCTATCGCGCGCCAGGAAAAAACAACAACACCTAAATGGCACAAAAGGTCTTAATATTGGCAAAGAAATGGGGCAAAAGGTCTGAAAATCGCCAAACTAATGGGGCGAATGTCTTGAAATCTCATATACTAATAGGGCTAAACATGAAGGAAGAGGAGGACTCGAAAAACCAACTGCCTCCCCAATTAATAAGGTGTTCAATTTACCATCAGCTGGAAAAAATAATAGGCAAAATCTTTTAAGGGAATAAACCTCATGGAACCTGTTAGGGTCATGGTTATTAGCGGGTACAGTAAAAATAATCTGCTAATACCAAACCCACAATATAAACTCACTTTTAATAGTCTGCTAATACCAAACCCACAATATAATAGTCTGCGAATACCAAACCCACAATATAATAGTCTGCTAATACCAAACCCACAATATAATAGTCTGCTAATACCAAACCCACAATATAATAGTCTTCTAATACCAAACCCACAATATAATAGTCTTCTAATACCAAACCCACAATATAATAGTCTTCTAATACCAAACCCACAATATAATAGTCTGCTAATACCAAACCCACAATATAATAGTCTGCTAATACCAAACCCACAATATAATAGTCTGCTAATACCAAACCCACAATATAATAGTCTGCTAATACCAAACCCACAATATAATAGTCTGCTAATACCAAACCCACAATATAATAGTCTGCTAATACCAAACCCACAATATAATAGTCTGCTAATACCAAACCCACAATATAATAGTCTGCTAATACCAAACCCACAATATAATAGTCTGCTAATACCAAACCCACAATATAATAGTCTGCTAATACCAAACCCACAATATAATAGTCTGCTAATACCAAACCCACAATATAAACTCACTTTTAAAAACATCAGGGATCTCGAGTGTGTATTATGCTAGTATGCCTTTAACCCTTTGAGTACCAGCGACAAGTGTATTATATTATTCTTGCTATATTTAGACGATATTATGCAGGTTACGAAGGATCTGTGGTAGTTTAAAGGGTTGGTTGAGATAGTTTGAAGCCACATTATTGCTAGAGGTCCTTCCTAAACTGAATACAATCGTCTAATAGTTGCCAGAATATGATGCAAAGGACGTCCCTGGTATACTGTATGGGTTGAAGATTATAATGTAAATACAGGCAGTAAATACGGACTCCTGCATCATGTATAGTTCACGGGCTTCTGGGACTTGTTTTCCATTTAAGGGGATAGTGGCCGTTTTGGGGGCTATTAATTAATTCATTAATTTATGTTTTAGTTTCCTCGCTAGACCTCCATCAAGCTTAGAAATACATCCCCTAGACCCCCGCTTCTAGATAAATGTGTAAATTTTTAGGTAGAAAAATTTCCCGGCCGAAGGCCGGGTTCTCTAGAAATTACAAGCTCGCTATCGCTCGCCAGGAAAAAAATAGACACCTAAATGGCACGAAAGGTCTTTATATTGACAAAGAACTGGGGCGAAAGGTCTTAAAATCTCAAAACTAATGGAAGGAACGTCTTAAAATCTCAAAACTAATATGCTAAACACGAGGGAGAAGGAGGTCCAGAAAAAGGGAGTACTATCCCCTTAAGTACAGCCAGCCCATTAAGTGATGTCTCGGCATCAAGTATATTTTGATCAATAATTGGTATCAACAATATTTAAACATGATTTCTTGATTTCGAGTGAGATATACAAACATGTTCCTACACTTAACCACCCAATTCAACATCTGACAGACATTGATACAGCACAGAGCGAGCCAAACGTATAATGACAGCTGAGACATGACTTATTAGTGCTACCGTATACATAAATTGATAAACCATCTTATTTACAGTAAAGGTAAACAACAGGTGCAGAGGTTCACACACACAATCATCAGCAGGTATGTGGGAGCGCGGCAGGTGGTCTCTCATTAACCCCTTCTGCACGATCACGTCATTTTCATCATATTCTGGTTAACATTGGACGATTTTCTTTAGCTTATAATCGACCTCGAGGACTCGAAGGGGTAAATACGATACAGCTAAACCCTCTGAATAACAGGTCCTTCTGAAACTGCATAAAATCGTCTAATTTTAGCCAGAATAAAAGGTAAAAATACATCATCGTGTTGAAGGGGATAGTAACCACAAAATTAACCCCCTCGGCGATTATGAGGGGACGAAACCTCCCGTTAGGCTAAATTGTCTCAATTTAATTTTCCTATCGTATCATCTATAGAGGAATATCATAAAAAAAAATATATAATGACGCGTTGATCGCCTAGTTTTGTGTATGTCGGGGTGACCAGTCAACTCAACCAGTAGCTCTCAACCAGTACCAAATCAGTTTAATCAACCAATACGGTTAGGTTAGGTTAGGTTAGTACTATATTTTGGCACTAGTTTGGTTGGTCTGGGTTAATTTGGCACTGGTTGAGAGCTACTGGTTGAAATGGTTTACTGGTTGAGATGACATGGAACCGTATGTCGGCCAAGGTGTACAGTACATTAATGGGATCCTTCACACAATCGATAAGCCTGAGCTATTGCCAGAATAAAGATGCCGATCAAAAGATGCTGGGATAAGTAGTCGTGTGAATCAACCTTAACCCTTTCAGTACGGGTGGTTATATATATTTATATGCTGGCTATCATTAGACGATTTTACTGTTTTGGAAGGATTTATGATAGTCAAGGATCTAGTAATCAAATACTAACCAGATTATATGGAATAACGGTGTTCCCCGTACTGAAGAGGTTGAAGGTAAGTGATAAGGGTTGGAGCAGCATATAGGAGGAGGGAGGCATGCAGATATCACTCGGGCATTACGGACGACAGAATACCCTACTATAAACACAACAGCATGTAAGAACTGTGGTAAATTACGCAATATAAAGTCAATTTCATAACCATCACCACCATCATCTTTATTACAACCATCATCATCATCACAATCACCACCACCATCATCATCACAATCACCACCACCATCATCATTATTACTACCATTATCATCACCACCATCAAAATAATCATCACAACCATCATCACAAACACCATCACCTTCATCATCACAATCACCATCATCATCATAACCACCACCACCATTATCATCAACACCACCATCATCATCCCCTCCATCATCAACTCCACCACCATCATCATTATTATCAACAGCACTATCCACCATTTCGTCACCATCACATAATTATCACCATCAAAACATCACCATTAACGATCGTGGCACGTTTTGGCAGTATATTCTGGCTACCATTGGACGATTTTATACCACTTAGGATGGATCTGTGGGAATGAAAAGGGTAGACTATCTCAATTAACCCTCTGACTTTCATATACCCTTCTGAATCTAAATAAAATTGTCTAATGATAGCCAGAATAGCCTGTCAAAACGCGTCATACTCCTCAAGGAGTTAATAACAATGGGATCGCTATACATTAACACTATTTGGTCCGACGTATTGTGTGTAATAACCCACAAGATTTTGCTTGCTTTTGCCATTTTAGAGTAATGTAGTTTGTTCCCTAGGTTAACAAAATCGCCTTCCCAGACGTCTTCCAAACTAAAATATATGCCCATCCAGACTCCCTTCAAGCTAAATGTGCACATTTTTCTATATTTTTTTTGCCGGCCGAAGGACGATTTTTTTTAAAAGTTACAGGCTCGCTATTGCTCGTCCATAAAAAAAGTGACTCCTGAATGGTGTGAACTGTTTCATTATCGGTGAACAAGTGGAGTGAAACGTCTTGAAATCTCCAAACTAATGGAGAGAAACTCGGGGAGATCCAGAAAGCCCCCTTCGGACCAAATAGTGTTAACCAGAATCAAATCATCAGGTATCGACCAGAACCAATGGATTAAGGAGAGATGGGTCGTTTTTCGAGGTCCCCTTCTCCCTGGTGCTTAGCCTCATTAGTTTTAAGATTTTAAGATGTTAACCCCATTAGTTTTCAGATTTAAAGACCTTCCGACCCATTTCCTTGTCAATATTAAGACGTTTTGTGCTATTCAGGTGTCAAATTTTTTCCTGGCGAACGATAGTGAGCCTGTAATTTTGGAAGAACCGGCCTTAGGCCGGTACATTTTTCAACCGAAAAATGTACAAATTAGTCTAGAAGGGGGATCTAATGATTTTTTTTGTTTTAAGTTTGATGGAGGTCTAGGGAAGAAACGAAAAATAATAAATACATGAAATAATCAACCAAAAAATAAACCCTCCCCCCCTTAACTCCGATCTCCTTCATTGACAGGGGTGGCTCACAACTATCCTTCCTCCTCCTCTTGGTAACAACTGGTATCCTCGCTACCCCAACTATCAACAACCACAACAACAATGATGCTATTATGCCTCATGCTAACACTGGAAAGGAACCCGGAGATGTACTTTTGGAACAGCTACGCCATAAGCTTACGCTGGAGACAAATCAGTTCGAGAATCCAGTAAATGAAGCTCAATACCCCAACGTGAGAGTGTTTCTGAAGTCTTTGGTGCATGAAGCCAACACAAGAGTCTCCTTTGATATGATTCTGAACCTTCTGCACCTGTTGGGCATTACCAACGATGAGATCATACAGGTAAGTTATGGAATCTGTTCAGTTTATTCTGTATACCTATTGCCGGACGCCTTACTCCCCTATATGAGGTTGGCTATACACAAAACGCCCCCAAGCAGACCTGTCCCTTGGGAGAAGGACAATCAGTGCCAGTTTAAGAACTTGCAAGATTGACCACTCAATTTAGGGTCCATCCAACTCCCAAGGCCCTCTGTGTATCATTTTAGCACTATTTTTCTACAGTGGTGTGCGGCTGCCACTAACCTGCTTCACCCTTAGGTAAGCAGTACGGGTTTGCATAAGGCTTGTTCCCCTAGATGGGCTGCCGACCAAGGTTGACGAGTCCCATCCACCCGGATGAGTTTATTACTCGTATTATTATTACCAAGGGGTAGACCAAGAAAGACGTGGGATCATACCATCTGTTCTGATCTTGAACTAAAAAGCCTGACAAGTGAGGCAGCTCTAAACAGGGTCACTTGGAGTGGTGCCATTAGGACTTGAGACTAGAACCGCACTTCGTGTGGAGCACTCAAGTCTTTAAAGTTGTGTATGTATGTATGTATATACATTATGTATGTTAGATGGTAAAATAGGGCGAGATATGACAGTGAAATAGGTGTGTGGGAGTATGCCCACTTTTCTGGAGAAAGCAGATCAAGGACTTTGCACCTCGATGAAAAGTCGAGGTGTTGTGGGCTTACTGCGAGAGGCTTGGTTATCACATAAAAGACCATGTCTCTTCAACAAACTCCCACGGCGAATAAGAGACACGAGGGGTGTCTCGTTAGACAGCTTCAACAGAGCCTGTGATGTCGAACTACAAAAGGTGCCAGATAATTCAATGTTCGCAGGGGTTCGCAGGGGATTAAATGGAGAATTGGTATAGAAGACATTTTGGCAACTGATCATCCAGGAGGGTAAACGCTGTGCACGAGTAGATGACTTTGGGAAAAGAGTCGTGTAAAATAGATGAATAAGCATTTTTTAGTTTGAAGGAAGTCTGGGAAGGCATTTTTGTTAGCCTAGAGGACAAACTAAAATACATTTGACCTGCCACACACTATACTGCCCAAGAATAACCCTCTGTGGATTCCCCAATGAACTTAACTCCTTGAGGACCATGACGCGTTTTGAGTTTATTTTGGCTATCATTAGACAATTTTATACAGCTTAGGAAGGATCCATAGTAATTAAAAGGGTAAAGACTGTCTCAATTAACCCTCTGACTTCCATATACCCTTCCTAATCTGAATAAAATTGTTTAATAATAGCAGAAAAAACTACTAAAGCATATCTTAATTCCCAAGTGGTTAGCACAGTAAATATAAATATAATAGTATCTGTGGTGTTTCAGTGGTTTGACAATGTGGGTGATGGAGTGGAGAACATCTTGTCCCAGTTGCCACCAAAGGAGGTCATGCTGTAAGTACAGTATTTTTCCTAACACTTCCATTATGTAAATTTTTGTCTTTATTGTAGCTATCTCCAGAATTAACAAGAAAGATTAAATAACAAATTTCACGATACTCCAATTTTTGTTTGCATGTATTCATTATTTTTCTAGTTTCCTCCCTTGACCTCCATCAAATTTATAAAAAACACTCATTAGATGGGGGATCTAATGAGATTAATTCTTCCAACATTACAGGCTCACTATCGTTTGCCAGGGAAAAAATTTGACACCTAAATAGCACGAAATGGGGCGAAAAGTCTTAAAATCGACTAACTAATGGGGCAAACATCTTAACATCTGAAAACTAATGGGGCTAAACATGAGGGAGAAAGTGGTCCAGAAAACCGACCCATGTCCCCTTAATGACCGAGTGCGGTTCCGGTCTCATGTCCTAATGGTGGCGCTCCAGGCAGCCCTATTCAGAGCTGCCTCACTTGTCAAGTTTTTCTATTCAAGGTCAGACCGTAAGGTCTGATCCCACGTCTTTCTTGGTCTGCCCCTTGGTGCAGCTCCTCCTACGTTCACGGATGTGTATATTTTCACCCAACTAGTTCATCCATCCTCTCTACATGCTCGAATCATCCAAGCCTATTACTGTATGTAGTACGCATTTTATCACCGATACTCTTGATGCCTAACCGTATACTAACTCTTCACTAGATATCCTATTTTGCAGTTTGGCCCCACACATCCATCTTACCATTATCAACGTAACATTCCATTCTGTTGATATCATCCACTTTGACAAGCCACTTTTCTGAAACCTGTCATTGCGCTTCTAACACATGAAGAGTAAACCTTTCCCTTCAAGGGGAGAGGGAATCTTCTCATAATGAGTAGTGGCAACAGTTCTCTGAATTTTCCCCAGCCGCATCTAATTCTGGCAATAGTGGTGGCCTCAGCCACCTTCCGAATGCATCCTGATATACTGAAAAGTTAATTCATTTTCTGTGCTTAGGGTATGACTACTATTACCTGATGTAACTACCATACTGTATAATATTATACTGTATATCTTTAGGGTTGAACTGGCTGCCGGTGACCTATTGGCCATGCTACAGAGTGGTGAGATGGACCAAGGTAGACTCCGCACAGACCTCCAGGTGATCTATGACATCATGTGGCCCTACGTGGACGACAGTGTTAAGCCCAACATTGAGCGCTTTATCCAGATCCTCCTCTGGATCCTGGGAGTGTCACCCGAGTTGGCCCGTGTATCTTTCTCTTACGGACATGTACTCCAAGACTTTTGAACTAAAATGCATATCTGATATAAAAAAACGTGTAACAACTACTCTCTCATTTTCACAATACTTTCACTTATTGAAATGTACTTAAATTTTTTTTTTAAAGTTGCACATACACATCATGATCATATATAACAAAATGTGTACCTCTTACTAACTGACAGGTAATACATATCTAAAATAATGAATGTTTAAAAAGTCTCTTGCTCTCTAATTCACCTTTTTTTCTAATAAATTAGTCTAAGCCACGTTGACTGGAGGCTTTTTGTATCTTCGCGGGGTTTTGAGTAAATCATGTGATTTGCGGCTACTGTATACATATCTATGCAAAGAAATAGCCTAACCTAGGTTATATATATATATATATCAGGAGGCAGGGCTAACCGTTATCTTGCGAATGGTGAAGACTAGAACTTTCTACACCAAGTGGTTCAGTTTTGATGATGAAGGAAATAAGGCGAGTTTGCTGATTTTTCCCGCAATTCTGGTGTAAACACAGGAAGTCCCTGTTAGCATGGCATTATTGGAGGTAAAAGAGAGGGATACATGGAGCCAGTGTGACAATAATGGATGCAAAAGAGACAGAGACACTAATGAAATGAGGAATGCGTGAACTGACCGAGATACTAGGTGCAGGGGAAAGTCCAGGGATGCGCCAGAGGTTGGAGATAGTTTCAAAGTCGGGGCCAGGGGAGGGGAAAGAGAATCACCTTCCATATCGGACCTGGGCCTGGCGTTCCTGGAGTACAAGCAGGGCCAGGTTAGAAGAGAGAATACAAGGAGGATCATCAGAAAAACTAATACCTTAGAGAATCACGAAGCTCCAAATCTTCCCCAATGGCAGACTTCCAATTGACCACTTGCGAGTTTCAGGCTATAAGGAAGTTGGAGCTATGAACATTGATATTAATACGAAATGTGCAATAACAATGTAGGTTTCTGATGGATAAAAAGTATGTTGAATTGGGTTTTATGTATTTATATAAGCACTACAACCGCAATTTAGGTGATAATTTAGTTAATTATCGATGTCTACAGCTCCAACTTCATTATAGAACGAAACTCGCAAGTGGTCAATTGTCTGCTCCATACTCTACCCCAAAAAATATAGGGGGATATCATCAAAACACACAAAGATGCAAAAGCGTAAGCAAAAAATCGGTAGTTGGGACTGAGAGCAAAAAACTATGCATTCATCCTTATTCTATGCATAATGAAGGGTAAACTGAAAAGAATGCCAGGAATGAATGAATTAACTAAAAACAAATAAAGAAGGCAGATAAAAGAAAGGAAAAAAAACAAAAGGGGAAGAAGTTTACTGTATAATCAACATAAAAGCACACTCATAGGAAGAAAAACTAATAACTAAAAAGACAATGTAAATATTAAGTAACACCCCATTCTTAACATTAATCATCAATTACAAACCCCAATGCAATTGAATAAACTAATGAAAGCATATAGTCCTCCCGGGATTCGAACATAAGCATCTAAACCATTACACCACCAACACAAACACCAAATCAAGTTCAAAACAGAAATGTCATGTAAAAAGATAAGAATATACATGCATACATTAAAGATTATGATCCATACGTGTGTGGGTCAGTCTTTTAGTTCACCTTATAGCGACGTTCCAGGCAGCTCAGTCTTTGGCATCCCTCTTAGTCAGTCCTTTGGCTGCAAGATCAGTTTGCAGTTTGTACTACCTGATCCCACGTCTTTGTTGGTCTACCTCTCCTTGCAACTCCCTCCACATTCATAGACTTGCTTTTCATAAACCAATTATTCACATCCATCCTTTCTACATACCCATACCATCTAAGCCTGCTCCTACACATCTTCTCACTAATACTCTCAATGCCTAAGTGCCCTCCGAGTTCCACACTGGGGGTTCTGACTTTCATAGGCTTAGCAGACCCACAGACCCAAGAAATATAGGAAAATGAAGAGTCACATAAACAAAAGAGAGATCATCTTCCCCTGCTTTCCCACAGGTGCAGTCAGCCTCTGTAGCAGTTACGTTGATTTCTTGTTACTGCTTTATGGTAGCATGGTTAAGGCTGGTGTGGTGTGATTTCGCCAGGTGCAAGTGCTTCAGGGGGACTTTGTTGAGTCTTGCTGAGATATTGTTAGCACTATACCAACATCGGCCACTGTGCTGACATGATGGGGCTGTGTTGTGGCAAGTCTTTATTGTATTGTACTACAGGAAAGAGACTAAAATCACACTCTCTGTGGATGAAGCGGTCTTTAAACGTGTATGTACTGTATGTATGTACAGTAATTGGATCTTAAACTATGTTTAGGACTCATAATTCAAAATTTCAGGTTTTCAGCACAGACTCAACTATGCATGGATTTTATTTATACAGTATTTGTTATTAACAAAACATACCAGCTAACAGTTACCAAATCCTCTCAACATACCGTACAAAGAACAATATCAATTACATCAGAATGAATATACTATTGTAAATTTATAACCATCAACAGATATAAGAAACTATTGCTATAAATTGAGTGTGTTCTAATAAAACTATACCACACTTTGCATCAGATGTTTAAAATTAATTACGTAAATAAACTTAGCACCCTTATAATTCCAAGTTAAGAGGAGAGAGAGAGAGAGAGAGAGAGAGAGAGAGAGAGAGAGAGAGAGAGAGAGAGAGAGAGAGAGAGACATAGAGAGAGAGAGAGACATAGAGAGAGAGAGAGACAGAGAGAGAGAGAGAGACAGAGAGAGAGAGAGACAGAGAGAGAGACAGAGAGAGAGAGAATTATACAGCAAGAAATACAAAACAAAAGTAACAAGATTATCACAGACTAACCTTAAGTCGGAGTCACACAGAACGCTTTTCCGGGCAATATTTTCCAGCAATTTAAGTATGCTATCTTCAGATTTTTAAGTTTCATAAAATTTAAGCTTGATACAATAAACTACCTGTATTATCCATCTCGTTGCTGAAAATTATGCAAAAAAGCCCCAAAATATTGCTAAAACTAATGTACTGAAAAAACATACAATAAACTACCTGTACAATCAGTCTCGTTGCTGAAAATTATGTAAAAATGCTCCAAAATATTGCTAAAAAATAGTTGCTGAAAAAAAACGCTCATGTAACTCCGCCTTTGTCCTTGTCCACATTGTATACTAGAGGGTGCTAAGCTGGTCTTAAAATGGACACACAATTATAAAAACGGGTGCTCTGATAACGTGCTCTATCACAGGAAGAGGTGCAATCACAGGAGACCCTCTCATACCAGTGCTACATATATTAACCCCTTCAGTACCGGTGCCATCCTTTTAACCATATTCTGGCTATTAGACAATTATATTCAGCCAAAAATGGGCCTCCAGCAACTAACAGGCATCCAACTATCTCACTTAACCCTTTTTACTACCACAGATCCTTCTTAAGCTGCACAAACAAGTCTAATTTTAGCTAGAATATAATAAAGAAACATCGCCGGTACGTTAGGGGTTAACTCATAAGGAAGTACGGGCCAATAGCTATAGTCCATTCATTATAAGTAGGCAAGAAATTGTGACCCCTAACCTCTGTAACTCAAAAAGGTCTAAAGCAAATGGGCTGTAAATCTCCACACCTATTCACTGGCTGACTCTTCCCAAATGGTAGAAATATTAGCTTGATTACTCTAGTCGGTTTTTAGTTTTGTTGTTGTTGTTGCTGTTCCCCAGGCTTCCTGGCCATACAGGCACAGCCCCAAGGCCCCAAGCAAGGCCAAGACCATAACCGAGCACCCCCACAGAACCCTCCCTGCCTACCACAATAAAGCCTGGGTGACCAAAGCCACTCCATGGCGGGGAGCTGAGGAGGGTGCGGAAACGCCCAGGAAACCAAAGCCCCACCCAGGGCCCTGTGCCCCTCAGCAATTATGAAGAGAAAGTTGAGGGGCAAAGGAAAAAATTTGACACTTTGGCTTCCAATCTGCCAGCCTCTAGGTTGGCAGATTGGGAAGTCAATCCACGGAAGACACGTCGTTTTTTAGTTACAGAGGTTAGCGGTCAAGATTTTTGGTCTAATTATAATGAATAGACTATAGCTAACCTTAGCCACAGTTAGTAATCCCTTGAGGATTATGACGCATTTTGACAGTTTACAGGTCTCCCTCACTATCTGATGACCAGATTTACGATATAATTATAGGATTTTAGGCGTTTGTGTTTGTATTTTGGCTGGTCCGAGAACGCATACCCATGTACCCCATCAATCTTTGGGTTCGCTATATGATTTTTCTATTTAAGATCGTGTTTTCAGGAACGCAACCCAATCGTAAATCGAGGGAGACCTGTATTCAGGCTATCATTAGACAATTTTTATAAAACTTAGGAAGATCTGTTAGGATTACAAGGTTCTCAATTAACCCTCAGACTTACGTACACACTTCCTATTCTAAATAAAATAATTTAATAATAGCAAATAAAATGTCAAAACACGTCATAATCCTCAAGGGGTTCAAAGGTAAGTGGGTATAGTCTATTCGCTGTAAGTAGGCGAGAAATCATGACCTCTATCCTCTGTAACTCAGAAATGGCTGGTGTAATCAAGCTAATATTTCTACCATTTGGGAAGAGTCACCCAAGGAATACATGTGGAAATTTACAGCCAATTTGCTCTAGCCTTTTTTTTTTAGTTACAGAGGATAGAGGCCATGATTTCTCGCCTACTTAAAGCGAATAGACTATAGTTGTATACCTGTTTGTGGTACAGTACATATTACATAGGTAGAAAACCCCTGAAGCTTCTTGGAGATTTTGTAACTTGGCATTGAGAACTAAGCCATCTCTTCCATGGGTGCTTAAACCCACAAAGCCAGAACACACTTTCTTTACTCTTGAACCTTTTTAATAACATTATTTGAGCTATCATCAGTCAATTTTCTTTAGCTTAGGAAAGAATAAAGATTGAGTCATATAAACACTTTTTTCAAGTCCTTTTTAATAAGTAAGATTTCCAATATTTCAAGGATATACTGTAGGTACACTCGACCAAAAAAACAATCTTTACACTAACGCTCTAAACATTCTGGAAGTGGGTCGAAATCTTATGATAATACCTCACAGACGTATGTTTCACCCTATTCATTCCGTTCACACTAGATTATTTACAGCTCACCAGTGTAAAGATTGACTTTTTGTCGAGTGTACAGTACTGTATACCGTAGATAAATTCAATATTATTTTAATTTAGAAGCTGCCAAAGCCAGACAGGAATGGTCTGGGAGAGTGCTCTTGGGAATTCATCTTTCATTCTTCCCATGCCATTTGTGCCAACTGATTATTTAAGTTGTTATCACTGTTGTTGCAGTCAATTCAATATGTGCTTCAGAAAAATGTGCGAGTTTATTTGGGGCAGTTATAGTTGTTTGATATTGTCACAAGTAAATTATTCAAGAATTGCCATGGCAGAAACACCTCCACACATGTCCCTTTTGACAATCCCACAATGCTTCTTCCTGTATGTGGCTATTTTTGTTAATGTATTTCTCCACTCAACCCACTGATGGTCTTCCACTATCAGCTGTTTCATCCATTTGACTTTCAATAGCATTAACCCTTACAGTACCGGTGACATCCTTTTAATAATATTCTGGCAAGGATTAGACGATTATATTCAGATTAGGGAGGACCGCTAGCAATAATAAGGCTTCATACTATCTCAAGTAACCCCTTCAACTACTACAGATCCTTCTCAAGCTGCATAATATCGTGTAAATATACCTAGAATAAAACCTAACGCACGTCACTGGTACTCAAAGGGTTAAAGCACAAGTGCCTGAAGAGTGGAGAATGTGTGTGAAAAGATAGGGGAATGAGTGCGTTTTCTATATACTGTATAGTTGCTTGAAACTATAAAGAAAACGTGCTCATTTGAGTCTCTTCACACTTACATTCTCCACTCTTCAGTCGCCTGTAATTAAAGCCACCCTCAGAATCAGAATGGCTTAAATAATGTAAAGTTGATCAGCTCGTTGAAATTACTTGCAGCTTCTTGGATTAGAAAGTAATAGAAACACACCATAGCACAGAATTAACTCCTAACATTCCAGATATAGAGTACTAAAACGTTACACCTAGAATTTAAAAAAAATTGTGCAAATATCTTAATGGAATGTAACCCCTGCACCAATAAAGCCTGTCAATAAAATTTGTGCTCTCAAAAGCCATCAACAAATCCAATGCTGTACAGTCATGATACAAACTTGTGTGCAGCGTGCTTCCTCCATAAATTCAACTTGGGTTACTTTTTAGTTATAAGTGAATAAATATCTTTGTATGTATGTATTTATGTATATACTAGGCGCATACCCCATTGCGGGGGGTGGCCGAATGTATTCAAAACTCACAAAATACTGTATAACTAACTTAGATTTTTTATAGCTTTTGGACAGCATAACCAATATTAATTATAATTAATTGCTGATGTTAGAGTTGCAATTATAAGTGGGATAGATTTGGTCAAGTTCAATAGAAACAATAAAAAACAAAAAACTTCAGTCTGGCAATAAAGACAATAGTACCAGTATACAGGCTGTCACACTAAAGACGATTCACCCCCTGGTCAAACACATAGTCCCTATATTTTAGTATCATTTTACGGTAGACTCTTGAATATCCAAATTCCACGGGGATTGAAATATTCGGTTATGTGAATTATTTGGATAAGTGAAAGTTAACCCTATTACAGGCTGAAACATGCATAAATATTAGTACAGTAGGGTCTCACATAAAACGAGTATATGGTCGATAAACGAGGGCGTTTTATGTGAACACGGCATTTTGGTGGCCCAATATCGTCAATGTTCACTGGAAGCGTAAATTTCTGTCAGGAGCGTACGATATTTCGTACGTTTTGTACGATATTTCGGCGCTCTATATGAAAACTCCTCGGATTTGCCCCACTTTGGCGGCGGACTCGTTTTATGTAATCACATTCGTTCCGATCGAAAATTAAATATTAATATTTTAGGTCGCTCGTTTTAATCGAGACTCGTTTTATGCGGGACCCTACTGTATATTATTATCTCACTTACCTTTCAATAGTCATCTACTATGAGTTTCAGAGGCGGTGTTACATCGTTTTTCGTGAATATCTGGATAACAAACAGTTGGATCAGTAGGATATTTTGACACAGCTTTTTTCACACCGTGCCCTAATTTTCATCAATATAGTGCATTGCCAAAGGTGTAGAAATAAGCCACTTGTCCGTGTCATGAGGTTAGTCACACATTAATGATTAAGAAACGGACAAGCTACCGTGGCTTACCTATGAGAACCACCAAACCATTATTGCTCCTCCATCAAACACGGTAGTTATCAGTCACCACCCTACCCTATTATCGCCTTTAAATTAAAGTTATCTGTCAATATCAAATAGAAATATACAAAAATACATACTTTTTGTATATTTATACTTAATATTGACAGATAACTTGAATTTAAGGGCGATAATAGGGTTGGGTGGTAGCTGATAACTACCGTGTTTGATGGAGGAGCAATAATGGTTTGGTCGTTCTCACAGGTAAGTCACGGTAGCTTGTCGGTTTCTTAGTCATTAATGTGTGACTTTAACCTCATGACACAGGGACAAGTGGCTTATTTCTACACTTTTGGTAATGCACTATATTGGCAAAAATTAGGGCATGGTGTGAAAAAAGCTGTGTCAAAATATCATACTGATCCAACTGTCTGTTAATAAATTATTCCCAAAAAACGATATAACACGGCCTCTGAAACCCATAGTAGGGTGTAATTTTACCCTATCAAAGGCTGAAACATACATAAAAATGTAAAATACTATTATATTATCAGCTCACTTACCTTTTAACAGAAATATAAAATTTGCAAAAGTTTGATTGACTCAAATTAATTCAGATAAGCAAGCTTGGAACTAACCTACTGTACTGTATTGGGATGCCATAGAGTTCGGTTATTCGGAGAGCTCAGATATTTGCAGTGCGGATAACATTTTCAACATCGTTCTTAACACCAATAACAATATGAGAGTCTACTGTATATACAAAGTTCAATGTATACTCTATAGTTGTCTTTATGCCCCTGGAAGTGATTAAATGGCCAAAACAATGCATTTTCAATCACATTTTCCTGTATTTCCTCTCTTACTCAATCCATACCCTGAGAGGTCATTCTCCTACATGGCTCCGAGGTTGTATAACAGGTTGCCGCTGTCCATGAGACAACTGAGTTCTGTTGAATGCTTCAAGAGACAATTTAAGACTTTTCTCTTTGAGAGAAGCTATGATCTTGAGAGAGGTGTCATGACAGATGACTATAGAGTTTAGGCTATTTTGCCACTGCTAGTGATTGTTAAATGTGTCTTGTATATAAGCTTTCTTTTGATGCATTGATTTTGTTCTTTTTTCTTTCTCTTTCCGAGCGCCAGTGAATTCTTCGGAAAAATTGGCGCTTATGAGAAATAAGTAACATGCTTATTATTATTATTATTATGGTTTGACATCCTGTATACTGGTACTGTATAATTAAATATCAATGTAGTACTTTCAGTCTTATAAAATCACAAAATCTTTATCATAAAAATCAATACTTACTTAATACTGTACTATACATATCATTTTAGTATCTTGAGCCTTAGTATAAGTATTTATCATGTTAAGCTTATTGCCGAGTTAACTTTTCTGTTGTATGACCAGGTCTCACTTCGAACCAGGGCCTTGTATTGTCCGTTTATTCTAAGTTGGGCAGAAATCGTAACCTATAACCTGTAACTTAAAAAGGGCTGGAGCAAATGAGCTGTCAATTTATACACATTCCCTAGCCAAGTCTTCCTCTTTGGTAGAAATATTATCTTTATTACTCTAGTCCTTTTTGAGTTATGAGAGGTTAAGGGTTACGATTTCTGCCCAACCTAGAATGAACCGACTATAGTGTAGCAGTCCAACACCAAACCGACTAAACCACTATCATTATACATATCAAATACCGGTATATATTTTCAATCCTTAACCCATACATGGTCATCCCAAAATATATTGTATATGAATAAGAAGCCCTGTTGATGCACAATGCATATTTTGAAGAACATGACGCACCCGTTTCTCCAACAAACTTCTGTAGCGAGTAAGTGACATAACGGTGCCTAATCGGACAACTTCAAAAGAGCCAACGATGGTTAACTTCAAAGGGTGCATGATCAGCCATCTTTGCAGGAGTGTGTGCTGCCCCCTCAAACAGTCTGCTGCACCAAATTACCACCAACAACAAGGGGCGGTACTGCCGGTACACTCCTTTGTGCCGCTGAGAATGTCAAATACACTCCAGGCTGACTGCAGGTAGACTCTATGCCCAAGTTGATACCACATTTTTTTTTTTTTTTTTTGCTTGGAATATTTGAGAGAGCATCAACACAAACCAGACCTTTATAGGCGTATATTGCATTGTGTAATATTCACCTATTAATTGAATATTTCATACGTAATGGTTATCATCTACAGGTTAATATTTCATCACACAGCTAACGTCAAAGTATTAGCCAACTTACCATATATATTACTGAGCAAGGTCCAAGGTTAAATGCATAAAAACTAGTGAAATGCAGCATGATCCAATACAGAGTACCTTAAAGTAAGATAATTCTGGCCATTATAGAATTATCATATATTGTCTCTCTATGGTATACAATTTTTTATTCTAGTATCTATTGGCTAATATGCCATTTTTATCACTGAATATATGAGTTGTCCTTAGGAGAAATATGCTAAGTATCACCTTGGTCAAAATGTGGATTTTTATATTTATGTTTTCCCCCAACTTTTGTCTTTGAAGCTACCTATTGAGAAAACACATAACAGAAGGAATTACGGTCTCATACCTAACCTTACTCCATCACCAAAATATATAGGAGATGTTAGTAAGCCATGCTTCCAGAAGAGGTATTTTGTTTTGTTTTTTGTTTTAAGTTTTGGTCCTTGGCATGTTACTGATAGGGGATAATCATATTGCATATATGAGAAAGTGCACATAAAATGTTATTTGTATTAACAGTTTACCAATATATTGTTAAGGCCAGAATTGTCCCACTTGATAGTAACCAAAGAATTTTTACCGATGGTATGCTACTTCTTAATATAAGTGAGATGATATACAATTATTGTTAGTACAGCTAAGCTTTGACACAATTCATCACACTAACATACAGACTCTTACAAAGAAAATATTCATAACTTCTCAATCTTACCACCAGTTTCCCCGTCTCCCACAAATGGTAAACACGCTGTGCTGGTAAACTCTTTCAATAAGACGGCTCCAATTTTGTTGCATTTTACCTACTTGCAGACAATTTTATGCAACTTAGGTAGGACTCTAGGTATCAAAGGGTTAAAGACTTTATTTTTCACCTGGTAAAATATTAAATCTTTTAGCAACTGATTTCTTTATTCATATATTTGTTCTGTTTGACTTGTATTTTAACCCCTTATTGGCGGCACTCGACTTAAGTCGTGCACCAATTTGCAGCAAGTTAGGAGCATTATGAAGGCTTTTAAAGGGTTAAAATAGAGTGCAAATGGCCGGGAGCACAGCGGACCAGACAGCCGACTCCCAGGGCTTACCGCCGCCCATTAACTCGTGTTCCCTGTGTTCTCGAGAGGCCGGCAGTGTAGCCAGTAGTGAGCATAGCTGGGAAAAATATACCGATATATGCTAAACTCCCATGTTCGTGGCATCACTGCAAGAGAACCACGAGTGCTACGTAGCTCGTTCTGGTCTCATTTTGAAGCTTTTAGTGCCTAGTTTTTTGCTAAATATTTTTTTTGTTCATGCAGATGCTTGATTTATCATACAGGAGGGCCTGAATATGCCCAAAACACCCCGCTAGACAAGGGTTAATTATGTTGTAAAAAAAAAAAATTTTTTATAATAGGTTATCAAATCCTCATCGTCGGAAGGTAACTAAAATATATACAAAATTGGCGCCCTCATGTTGAAATATAATAAGATGAACAGGTCACAGATACTCTGGTACACAAAGATAACAAAAAAACAAGTGCATAATAGTATCCATAAAGTGTACAGTGGCCCTAATAAGTCTTGTCTCAGCTGTGATCTGTCATTACGTTTGGCTCGCTCTGTGCTGTATTAATGTCTGTCCGATGTTGAATAGGGTGGGTAAGTGTAGGAACATGTTTGTATATCTCACTCAAAAAGAAGAAATCATGAGTAAATATTGCTAATACCAATTATTGATCAACACATAATTGGTGCCGAGACATCACTTATTAAGCCGATTGTACAGTACTTACTACCGATGAACCAGCCCAACACCTCAATATCCCACTACCTCAATATAATAAAAATACTGGTACTGGGTATAGTAATCCAATTTATTAAATTAACTCCCAACACCAAACACCTCCCAATTGAATTAATGAAAGCATGTGTGATCTTCCCAGGATTCGAACCTGGGTTACCACGTACAGATCTTAAACACTCTAACCATTACACCATCAAGACAGTTTAAGGTTAAGTACATGACTACGATTTTATATCCATTTATCGAATACTGGATATCAATCTAATCATGTACTCACACCCAACTGCACACTGAATAGCCTAATGTTTAAGTGAAAGGAAAGAACATTTTATCAGAAATGTTTATAAATAATTTTCATGAAACTGGGATTACATATTTATAATTTATAGTAATTATAGGTACAAAATGGGGTACTGGATTATTTGAAGAGGTGGCCACGATATTCTCACAACACTAAATTATCAATGTACAAATTTACATATCTCATTGCATATGTAACGTAGGAACTCGCATCTTGCACTGTATTATTCATATTTATCCTCTACACCAAAAATAGCAATGCACCATTTTACACCAAAGCAATGCAATTATTTCTATGAGTAGAAAATTCAGTGGCATTGTAAATACAAGACTGGAAAACTTCAGCACACATATAGAAAAGTTGTTTATTTCTATACTTTTCTATATATGTATTTAACATCTCCAAGCTTGATAATAGAATAAGTTGCCTTGGCATATGGACGCATGTGAAGACAATTAATTTGCGACTACCCCCTTTCGCAGATTATGGCATCTGGCAATAGAGACGGTAGATAGATTTCTATACTGTACTGCACAAAAAATGCATTGCAATATTTCACACGAAGTATAGAGTAATTATTTTCTGTATTGTACTAAAGCTTGTATTGCGTTTCGTCTACATTATAGTTTGCGTCACACCCTTCCCCAAAATAATAAATGTCTGTACAGTATAATCAAATAAATAAATCATATACCTGTAGTATCAATGGAAATTTATAAGTTAGCTTTGCAAATCTAAGAAAAAATGCATCTTTAAGTAAATATATATTGTCCCAGCTATGAAAAAATGCAAAGAAGCAAAATAACAAATTAAACACTAAGTCTGTAGTCCGCACGCAATCCACTAAATAACAAACAATGCGGAATATGAAAAACCTTTGAATAAATTAAACGCTACTCCGCAATCTATCTAAAAAAATAAACAACTGTGGAATTTCCAAAACCATTAATTGCAGTATCATTCCCGAGACCCTGACCAATCCTCCCCACCCCGCTACAGTACAGGTCATACTATACTGTCTAGCGGGCAACCAAACCTAAATATCTTGCGTTAACCCCTTGAGGATTATGACGCAATTTAACAGTTTATTCTCGCTACCATCGGACAACTTTATGCGGCTTAGGAAAGACCTCTCACAATGATAAGAAAAAAATCTAACTCAAGTAACCCTTACTCTCGCGAATTATTTCTAAACTTGAAAAAAAATGGTCTAATAACAGCCGGAATGAAGTGAAAGGACGCAATACTGAAAGGGTTAACAGAATAAAGAAAAGACTCCGTTTATCATCAGTGTACAGTACTGCATACTACACTGCACAAGTCACAAGCATAATTTCCTGTCCACCTCGCTAACTACGACTTGATTTTCTTTCTATTTGATAAGACGAACACTACTTAGGACCGGTCCTCCTTATTGTGTATGTACGGTCGAGCTAATAAGTCATGCCCCAGCTGTTATTACGTTTGGCTTACTCGGTGCTGTATTTATGTCTGTCAGATGTTGAATAGGGTGGGTAAGTGTAGGAACATGTTTTTATGTCTCATTTGATATGAAGAAATGAAGCTTAGATATTGCTGATACCAATTACAGTATTGATCAAAACATACTTGGTGCCGAGACATCACTTATTAGCACGACTGTACACCTACAAGAAACTTATAGATTCAAGCTTGGTTCAGATGGGCTTAGTGGTAGTTTCACTCTACCAAATAAAGATAAAATAAAATTGGGGTTGGGGAGGCAGAAAGGAACTTATACTTGTGACTGTACACATATCACTTGAATAAAGTATAAAAAGTAAAAATATTAAGGCATGAAAAAATCAAGGAAATTAATGTTAACCCTCTCACGTTCTTGACGCAATTTTGAGCCTATTAGGGATACTTTAAATCCTTTGTTACCATCAGGGGTATTTAGAAATTTTAACCTTTGCAATTGTCTTTGAGTTAGCTGTGGGCAGAAAACTAATTTTGGAGAGGTAATTATAAGAGTGAGAGAACTCTATTTCTTATTGCTAATCTGGCAACCTCTGCGTCATATGGTCGTGAGAGGGTTAATAGGTATAAACTTCTGAAAAGAACAACACTTAAAATATAGAAATGGCATCAGGGAGATATATTTTCTTTTTCAGGACTAATATATCCCAATAAATCTGCAAAATCAAAACTTGCAGGTTATATAACAACTGTATTTGGAATGCTTACCCCCTCTCAAAAAAATTTATGGCAAAATAATTATAGTTCACAAAAAAATCACACACTCGTAAATCCTTAAAAAATGCATGAATACATACCAGTAAATAAATTTATGTTTTTTTCAGTAAGTAGTTTCATGTTTGTAACAAGTGTCAATCCCAATCTGTAAAAATACAAGGGTTTTGTATTGCCATGTAATAGAACATTCCACAAGGGAAATGGGTGAACCTCCAAACTCACCTTAGCTACAGCTTCACGCTTACTTGTTGAATCCTTCTACAATAATGATATAAAAACCCCACCCCCAGTAAAAAAACAAAAAACAAAAACAAAACATATACAGTATACAGTCAGGCCTCTCAATATGGGCGAGACACGAGACGAGTATATGGGCGACACACGAAGGCGTGGAATGGAAATTCGCGTATTAGCAATAGAGTATTATATGGGAAAAAATCGATATGGGCGGCACTGACTCCAAGTTGTCTACTTTAGGCCTATTTGCCACAAAAGGTACATATATGTATACATAAACATCCAAATCATAAGAAAATATAACAATAATAAGTTTGTTCTTGCGAGGGGGCATGATGATGGGGGCAAAAAACTATATCACTGCACACGAGTCGGACTACGTGGACTGAGGGTAGACTGGCGTCCCTGCGCAGATGGATGCGCGGAATGCTGGGGGCCTCGCGTATTAGCTGAACTCCCCGGAATTGCCCTTATATCGGCCCCAGATTCGCGTTTTAAAGGTACATCACGCGTTTTGAAAGTTTTGGGTATGATTAGACCCCCTCCTCGCGTATAAGGTGAATCGCGTATTGGCAGGCCAGACTGTATATATATACAGTACTGTACATATATAAATGGGGAATGGGCCTGAGCAAATAGATAGAAATTGATAAAAAAAAAATTATGTACCCGGTATGTACTGTACAGATAAAAACCACAGTTTGCCAATAACTTAACTCATGTTTCCAAGCTCTCAGTGGGGTTCGAACCGTCGACCGTCAGACGATAGCCAACGCTTTAATCAACTACACCATGGCAGTCTAACTCATAAACTGTTTACCATTAAGCTACTCTCCCTAATCATAAACTGTTCTATTAAACAATAATTCCTTGAGGTCTTATTGTCTTCTCTGTGAGTTGACATTATTTTATCAGTCTCAGTCGATCTGAGCTCACAACTAAATTGAATCACTTAGTCATTATATAATAGACAATAGATGGAACAGCCTTTCAACCGGTACCATCTTTCTAGGTAAATTATATTATATTTCCAAAAAATGGTAGTCAACATATCATACTATAAAATTTTCAGTCAAGCTGAGGGTTTATCAATTCCCTTCAAGTCAAAAAAAGTTTATCACATTCTCAGCAAACACTAACTTCAACAACATAAAAAGTCACCACTACAGTACATTAATTAGTCTCATCAGTCCCCAGTACCGGTACTGTATTGCTCTATAACCTACACTACTGTACTCACATTATTTATACACATACAGAGTGTGGTTCCGGTCTCTATGTCCTAATGGCGGCGCTCCAGGCAACCCTATTCAGAGCTGCCTCACTTCTCAGGATGTTTTATTCAAGATCAGACCATAAGGTCAGATCCCACGTCTTTCTTGGTCTGCCCCTTGGTGCAGCTCCCCCCACGTTCATGGACTTGCATCTTTTCACCCAACTTGTTTTGGTCTGTATATTCTGTTAATCTTAAAACATAACCAAGCAGAAAATGTCATACCCTAAAATCCAATTTCTCAAGTCATATGCATAGATTTCTTCAAAATGGATAATATATTTAATTATCAAATTCAAGTCATAGGTATAGCTATCATGAAAGGGACAAGAACAATTTATGTGGCTTTTATCACATGTTGGCAAAGAGAGGTTTAATGCACTGGTGACTTTAGAGTTATTCATGTTAGGAAATGCTACGATTATATTCAGAGTTTAAAGATGGTGGTCCTCACCATCGTGGGGTGATCTCTTTAAAAGTCCACTTCTGGTAGTTGTTGACAGGGTCACAGGGTAGGAGAGTCAGCTGGTTGTTCTGGGGGTGCAGCGCCACACACTTACTCAGACGTTTGTGGAGCAGCACATGGTTGTTCTGTACAAGAGACACATAATTACAGTAAACTCCTTTCATTCAGACCCCAGGGATCTGGGAACTAAAGGGTTCCGGACTAGGTATTTGGTACAGACTTCACCTCTCTCTTTTGGAACAAGTCCAAACCACTTAAATGTCTAAAATACAGTAGTAAAAATTTCAATAAACCCATTATCTCTTTAAACAATCACAGTAATCTTTTGGATAATGTCCGAAATAAATCCTAATCTAAAGGATACAAATTATAATACTGTACACAATAGAGAAACAACAAATTCTGTACGAATAGCATCTTATTCAGAAACGGTTAATATACATACCACACTGCACAATAATAAAGAATGTAAGTATAGAGATAATATGTTGGCCTCCTACCTCATCATACTCCCATGGCCCGTCGACCGTGCCCAGCCGGCAGAATATAAGTTTGATCCCCTGACCGTCAGCGTCCACACAGCGCTCACCCACACCCAGCTGGCCCTCCTTGTTTAGCCGCATCAGCTGTGTGGAGGGGGATGGAGAGGTGTAGGGCTAGGAGTTAGCTACAATATTAGGTTTGGTATAACAGCCCTTTTGAGCATACCTGTACTTTCAAATATGATCGTCACATGGTTAGGTAGGGCAAAATATCACCCCAAACCGTACAGTACTTATAAATATATGATATTCCAAGTACAGTATTTCAATTTATTTCAGATAATGTATAATGTCCAGCTCGACCATACTTTCAAATATATAATTAGTATTTCAAGTACTGTACCTGTACTCCAATTTATTTCTATCTATCTATCTATTGCCCGACGCCGTGATCCCCGAAGGGGTGGCCACGAACGAACCGCCCCCATGCACCTGTCCCCAGTCAGTCGACGCCCCTCCCCCCAACCACCACCGCCTTCGTTCATATACTTATTTAAAGTTGTTTATAATAGCACCCCCTATTGCATATTCAAATATATGATAAGTATTTGAAGCACTGTACAGATTTGTAGTTTACTTACTTTAAACAACAAACCTGTCTCACCTGTATGTTGCCAAATCTCGCTCTCTGGTGCTCTTTCATTCTCTCTCTCTCTCATTCTCACTCACTCACTCTCACTCTCTCTCTTTCCAGTTAATTTATCAAACATTCCAATATTGAAACCCTTTATTTTGATTTACAGAGTACAGTAAGTAAAAATACTTTTGTATCTTTAAGAAACTATGCACATAAAAAAATACATATTGCAGTATCAAGTTCTCTTGCTTATACTGTATTCACACTCAAATCCTTATTCTTCTTTCAATATAGGACAGGTAACACCCTCCCACATGTTTAAGAATGTGGATGTCCCTCACACTTGCACTCTCAATAAACACTACAACTAATTAACCCGGGAGCTGCGGGAAGACTCTTAACCTATTAACGGCGAGCAGGTGGTATCGAACTCGATGCCCATGGGCGAGCATATAGGCTCCATTCAGGCCTATAATCGTCATTTTACGATAAATATCGTTATTACTTATTCATATGAGCCTATTTTACCTTCACTATGAAGATAGTAACCTGTAACAACAATAAAACTAGTGAAAATATAATTTTTCTGGTCAAAATTGCGAATATACATGGAGCAGCCCATTCATGAATTATGGAGCAAATTGAGGCAACCCCTCCCTCCACGAGGCCTCAAGCCACACTGAGCCTACTCATTCACACTCGGTTGTGTAACACACTCGCTAGGCACGTAAGCACATCCTCCACACATTTTGCTAATGTTAGCACAAAAATATACCAACGAATTAGGGAATAACAGGGAAAATAGGTGATAATTGAAGGGGAAAGGGGGGGAAGGAGGGGATGTGGAGGAGTGATATGAGGTATAGGGAAGAAAAAAAAAAAAAACATTTTTTTTAGTGCTACTGGGGCCATTTAAATGTTTTTTTTTTAGGCCTCCCTCTTAAGAGCTTTGCCGCCCTCGCCCAGTAAAACTTCTTAAGAGCTATCTCGCCGTTGCCGGGTTAAGAGGTTCTACTGGGCGGCTGCGGGAAGACTCTTGAGATCCTAGGCATAAAAAAAAAAAAAAAAAAAAAAAAAAAAAAAAAAAAACCCAGTGGCACTAAAAAAAAAAAATTTGTGTTTAGGCGAAATAATTTGCCTCCATTACTTTCTACCACTCCTACACATGTGTCCCCCCCCCCTCCTCAATTATCAGATATTTTCTCTATTATTCCCGATATTTATCGAGTATTTTCGTGGGAGGACAAATGGGAGAGAGGGAGGTGGAGGAGTGCAACTCCGACCCTCCAAGCCAGTCTGAAAGCTCCCCTGATCTCTCTGTGTCATGCGAGACACGAGAGAGGGAGGGTGTACCTGTCTCGCCGGTCTGGGCCAGATTACGACCGCGGGGCTAAAATATAAAATTTTCACCAGCTGTTACCACTTGTTTATGGTGATGGGCTGGTCTATCAGAGTGAGAACTGAGCGATCTCTGCCATACCCATAGCTTACTCAGACTGTTCCTTTTACTTAGATATTTTCTATTCTATCTCGAGTGACGGCGTCTCTTCCGTGGATTGACCTTCCAATCTACCAAGATGGGAAGCCAAAGCGTCACATTTTTCCTTTGCCCCTCAACTTTCTCTTCATAATTGCTGAGGGGCACAGGGCCCTGGGTGGGGCTTTGGTTTCCCGGGCGTTTCCGCACCCTCCTCAGCTTTCCGCCATGGTGTGGCTTCGGTCATCGAGGCTTTATTGTGGTCGGCAGGGAGGGTTCTGTGGGGGCGCTCGGTTATGGCCTTGCTTGGGGTCATTCGGCCAGGCAGCTTGGGGAACAACAACCATAGCTGCGCAGCTGCTGAGTTAACTTAGTAATTGGTAAGCAAGCAAGCTAGCTAGCTAGCTAGCTAGCTAGCTCTCTCTCTCTCTCTCTCTCTCTCTCTCTCTCTCTCTCTCTCTCTCTCTCTCGCTCTCTCTCCTTCTCTCTCTCTCTCTCTCTCTCCTCCTCTCTCTCTCTCTCTCTCTCCCTCTCTCTCTCTCTCTCTCTCTCTCTCTCTCTCTCTCTCTCTCTCTCTCTCTCTCTCTCTCTCTCTCTCCTCTCTCTCTCTCTCTCCTCTCTCTCTCTCTCCTCTCTCTCTCTCTCCTCTCTCTCTCTCTCTCTCTCTCTCTCTCTCTCTCTCTCTCTCTCTCTCTCTCTCTCTCTCTCTCTCTCTCTCTCTCTCTCTCTCTCTCTCTCTCTCTCTCTCTCTCTCTCTCCTCTCTCTCTCTCTCTCTCTCTCTCTCTCTCTCTCTCTCTCTCTCTCTCTCTCTCTCCTCTCTCTCTCTCTCTCTCTCTCTCCTCTCCTCTCTCTCTCTCTCTCTCTCTCTCTTCTAAAACAGTAGCGGTACTTACCTGGTAGCATGGGGCTGTTCGGCCAGGCAGTCTAGGGAACAAATACTACTACTACCTGGTAGCCTAGTTGACAAATATCCATATTCTCACTCACTCTCTCTTGTTACCAACAAAAGGTCTCACCTGGTTGTTGCCAAAGCCGTGACAGTGAGCCACCCCCATGATACTCGGGGCAGCATGGCCCATGGTGTCTAGACATTGGGAGCTCGCACCGTTACGCAACTGCATCACACCAACCACAACAGCAAAAATAAAGGAAATGATAATACAGTATAGGTAATACAGTAGTATCATCAGAATATGATACCATATCATAAGAAAAATGCTAATGTAGACTTTACCAGAGCAGTAAAACACCATAAAAAGATACCAAGTAGAACTGTACAGCATTTGTCTATTAAGCTGAGGAACATCACTTTCCAGTATGCATATCTTTTCATAAAAATTGTAAGCAAAGAGTGTAGAGGTATTTCCCTACTTATAGAAAACAGAGAAAGTAAGAGGTACCTAACGTCTTTCCCTAAATGAGAAGCGGTATCTGCACTCACCCTAATTTCTATATAAACCATTTCATAATGACTTACAGTCAAGCATACCAATCTAAGGAAAAGATATTACAAATAAATTAATTATAGAATGGAAGAAAGAAGCAGCTCTAAGTTACCGTATTTTACCTGTAAATAGCATACAAAGTAAAGCTATACACCCAACTATAATGAAGATTCAAAATCCAATGATTCATACACTCTCAGCGATAAAGTTTGCTTGGTACAAATCTCATGCATATCCTGTAGACAGAAAAGTGCAAAAACAGATAGAAAAAAAACATGCAAAGCATGAAAAGTTTTAAAAGTCAAGAATATATTGTCTTTCTAGTGAAGTATTGTAAGAAATTTATGATTGTCCACTACCTTTGTTCATGTTGTCACCAGTCTCTTCCACACAAGGTCTTTTTCCTGTAGCAGTCGGTCTTTCTTCAGTTTGTCTAAATCTCAGATACAGTATTTGGTATATCTCGATATGAGTAGGTACGGTCAAATGGAACTGCTATTAACGCTCTACAGTTGAAGTTGAAAAGAGTGAGGTGAAGTGTGTACGGTTTACCTGTCCCATGTCTCCGTCAACTGTGTCTCCCATACAAGGGTAAGTCTCCAACACTGTAGGAGCATCACGACCCCCAGTGTCCCAGCAGAAGTCACCCACCATACTGTGTAGCTATAGGTTGGGTTAGCAGGGTGGCAAATGAGAAACTATTCAAAACTGGTTCTTATACCAAGTCCCTTCTTTTATGTACTTGTTATTACTTATACAAAAGTTAAAATTAGGTTGTAAAGTTGTTATTAAATCTTTGGAAGTGATAAAATGACTAAAACATGAATATTTGATGTACATTTTTCTGTTTTCATTCCAGTCTCATTGTCCCGGTATGACACCCTACTGGTTAGTGCAAGTCCATTGAGTAAGTCAGTCATGTCTATACAGTCCATTATTCTACACTCAGTCCACAGTAACTTGGCAGATTAGTTTAACCTTTTTCTAACAATTACTATTAATTCAAGCTATATAGTTTTATCTTTTGGACCTAAACAATGCTTTAATTATGTTTATTCAAGGGTCATTGCACACACCACTCTCAACCAACTATGTTAATTCATAATCACACATAGGGGTTCAGGATTTTCTGCCTTCTGCCAAGATAATTTGAACAGAGCAGAACTTCCCTGATAGCATAACGATGTATACCATTTTAAGTAATTAATATTACAGTAGTACCCCTATCATATTCTTTCTATTACAGTATATAAATGCGCAGAATTTTGGTGTGAGTATCCTAGGTTCGAGTCCTTGAAGTGCCACATGTATTCGTTGATTTTATTAACCCGTACAGCCCCAGCGACGCGTCTGACGCGTCGGCGATGTATGTAACGCACAGCCCCAGAGACGCGCCTGGCGTGTCACCCTAATTGCGCCGACCGTAACCTCAGGTGTAGCCACTCAAGAGGGCTCAGATTTGTATGGGAACTGTGTACGTATCCCACGCAACCGTGCCGATGGTTGGAAACTCTCAAAGTCCACGTGCGTGCGCGTGAGCGCGCAATAACCTGTTTTTTTGGGGTAATTGCCTTCAATTTTGTACTCTTGTAAAATGCGTTTTCGGGGGCTCTGTAGGACCATTCTTTAAGCTTTTTGAGCGGTTTTTCGTGGTTTTTCCTTCATTCCTAACCCATTCGCTATTGTTTTGTTACTCCAAGGAACCCTATATGGGAACCCTGAATAGTCCACAAAACTGTCAACTACCAATAGTCAAATCCAAAGGAATCTTAATTCCTAGCTCAATGAAGGTAGGATTGAAATAACCTACAAGCCCGCCCCAGGGACCAGGGTACAGCCTTTGGACTGCACTATAGTCTATTCGCTGTAAGTAGGCGAGGAATCATGACCTCTATCCTCTGTAACTCACAAAGGGCTACAGCAAATTGGCTGTAAATTTCCACATCTATTCCTTGACTGACTCTTCCCAAATGGTAGAAATATTAGCTCGATTACTCTAGTCGTGTTTGAGTTACAAAGGCTAGAGGTCATGATTTCTCGCCTACTTACAGCGAATAGACTATAGCTATGGGGATTAGGGTAAGGTGAAGAGCTTTGTTGGGAGCTTGTGCCCTTCTGGAGTCTCCATTAGAGGCATTCCCTCCTAAGCAGTGAAATCACAGGAAGTGCAGGTGCACTTTGTTCCCATATTATAATATAAAATTTGAAAAATAAACAAACCAAAACAGGGACGACACAATATAAAGATAAAAGAACTGATCAAAATCACTATCTGGAAATAACCCTTTAGCAAAATATATTTTTGAAATAAAAGAAGAAAATATATTTCCAATATTAGGATAAAAAAAAAAAAAAAAGGAAAAGTGGGGATTGGGCTTGAGTAAATAGATAGATAGATAGATAGGATAAAAACACATAAGAGCAAATACATGTATAAAGGTGTCAACATAATTTTGAAACTTGGCGATATCTAGGTGTCTTACTCTGTTACCACATTCAGAGTTGCATAAGGGATACTCTACCGATTAGATAAAACAAAAATTTGGAATTAACTTAATGAAGATAACAAGGGCAAAACAGTCAAATACAGTAAAGTACCATTACAGTAAACAGGAATTAAATTTATTTCATTATGCAGCAGGTTAAGCATTAATATTACCGCATCATTTTGGTAATAGCTACATCAATTACCATTATCCATACATGTCATTATACTGATAACAAATTAAGTTGGTGAATTATTCAAATAGGCCTACTGAAAAAATTAGTACATGCACCTTCATATCACAAAGCAAGTTATGTGTCTAACCTATATTTATATCTAAATAAGAATTCAAATGATCACAGTTTAATAAATTTCTCGTAGAAGTAAAATAAGACTTCTAATTATGACGTATCAAAGGATTACATCACCAATTCACCATGTTAGTACAGTATATATTAAATAATATTGCTTACTAATGTATTAACATTCATAATCAACTTGTGGTTATAAATTAATACCAATACAGCATCAACCAACTCTACAATTATAGATAGGTAAATATAGTATTGATACAGTATATAATGATAAAACAAAATTAGATGTGGATAAAAATAAACTTTGAAAACTAGACAGAATGAATATAAACACGATGCGAGGATAACTTTATTGACAACGTTTCACATAGAGCTTCATCAGGCCATCACTGGCCTGATGAAGCTATATGCTGTTAACCCCTTCTGTACCGGCGATGTCTTTTTTATTTGATTTCAGCTACAGTTAGACGATTTTGTGCAGTTTAAGAAGGATCTATGGTATTAAAAAGGGTCAAGTGAGATAGTACGAAGCCTGCTAATTACTAGAGGCCCTTTTATAACTGAATAACATCGTCTAATATTAGCCAGGATAAAGTTAAAAATACGTCGCGGTACAGAAGGGGTTAATAAAGTGCTCCTCCTCACATGGTGTTTATATTAAAAATTTGATGTATGGTAGACTGCTATGATACTGACCTCGCCCCAGTGTACATTGGGCGGCAGCTCTGGGTACTTGCGCACCATGTCAAAGGCCACGTTGTCCATGAACCACTGGAAGCTCTTACACCCTAGTCGTTTCTTCAGCTCCAACTGCTTGGTGATGTCACCCATGTCTAGGAACCTGACACAGATCATATGAGACATAAGGATAAACTATACTCTTCTATCTATATACCGTACTCTGGTATAAATAGGTAATCTGCAACTCAATTTATCCAGGGTTCTTGCATGTATAAGTACAGTAAAGTTTATTTTGCTATAAATATCTACACAATAGCTGAGCTGAGTAATCAAAATAGGGTCATAAAATTGATCTCAAAATTTACCGTTAGATAATAATAAACAATCTATTATACAGTACATCTTGTGGTGATGGGCTGGTCTATCAGAGTGAGAACTGAGCGATCTCTGCCATACCCATAGCTTACTCTGACTGTTCCTTTTACTTATATATTTTCTAGATCTCAAGTGACGGCGTCTCTTCCGTGGATTGACCTCCCAATCTACCAAGATTGAAAGCCAAAGCGTCACATTTTTTCCTTTGCCCCTCAGCTTTCTCTTCATAATTGCTGAGGGGCACAGGGCCCTGGGTGGGGCTTTGGTTTCCCGGGCGTTTCTGTCGCCCTCCTCAGCTCCCCGCCATGGAGTGGCTTCGGTCACCCAGGCTTTATTGTGGTCGGCAGGGAGGGTTCTGTGGGGGCGCTCGGTTATGGCCTTGGCCTTGCTCAGGGCCTTGGGGCTGTTCGGCCAGGCAGCTTGGGGAACAACAACAACAACAACAGTACATCTTTAACTACATGATAAAATAATCTACAGAAAATGTAATTAATAACTCACTTTGCCAATGGTTCTCGTGTATAGAAGTATTGCTTGTATTTGTCATCGAACCAAGTCTCGATGACACGCTTGTAGTTGATGGTGATGAGAGGACCCTTCTTCTTCTCTGCTAGCTTGCCAAAGTTGTAAGGCATAAAGCCTCGGTACACGTGGCCCACTCGAGAACAAGGCACCCACTCTATGCTGCCTCCACACTGCCAGATCTGATGAAAGTACATATTACACATTATTATATTATATCATATATTATGTATGTACTGTATGTATATACTCAGGCACATTTCCCCATAGCTGGGGGTGGCCGACTCGAGACAGAGCCCGAGCAGAAAAAACATTAAAGTTTCAATTCTTAGGGTTCGGGACCAGTTTCGCGTTCCCTTGCCCGTTTCTGTCTCGTCTAGTAGGTGAATTCTACAAGGGTAGTAAGATTGATTTACAAGGGGCCACTTAGCTACATTAAACATTATGCTCTACATAATTTTTCAATTTCTATGATTGAAGGCTAGAAACTAGATATATACATAAGGAAAAGAGAATACTAGTACTGTACTGTATAATTATGAACTGGTAAATGCAATGTGATGTAAGAAAGCAGACTCAAATATAACAGCATTATCAAATAGAATGAACAAAAAAATAATTCTACAGCCTACTGGGCCTTAACAAATAAAACTAGAGATACAGTACTAACTTTAAAGGATAGCTCAAAGTTTTCTCCGCCCCAGACCAGGAGTCCAGGATCATAGGCTCCCAGACTGAGGAAGTACTCCCGGTTGATGGCAAACAACCCGCCTGCGTGTGTCGGAGCCCTGCAAAGAGAATGCTATAGTTTTTAACTTTTTAATATCTAGATTACCCTACCTTCTCAAAGTAATGTACAGTACAGTAAAAGACTAATTAATTCAAAAGAAAATAATGGACTTCTTAAATTACTAGAATAATTAAATTAAAAGCATACTTAATGCTAAAAATATTCATGACTATAATCCTACACAAGATCATTAGCATAAATAAAAACTTTTCCTACAAGAGTTCCAAAATCCAATATCAATTAGTTGGAAATGTAAATATAAATTTAAAAATCAATTAAATGAAGGTACAGTAAGTAGATACAGTATAATAAAGAAAATACTGGAGTTATTGCAAAACTTAATAATACCAATTTATTTAATTTCAATTAATAATATACTGTATAAGTAATAATACAAATAAAAAAAACAATCCTACTTGTACGGTTCACTCTTGTGCTCCCTCTCTCGTTCAATCTCCGGTGGCAGTTCCGTCTCCTTGTACAACATGCCCCACTCAAAGATGCCCCTGAAGTTGGAGCCCGCACCATACACAGGCCGGTACTCGAAGGTGTTGTGGTCAACGCCATCTATCACTGGCACGGTCATGGTGCGTCTGGAATTATTTAAAATACCAATTATAGTTTGCACAATGTCAGTAGATCGTCGGCTGTTGATCAAAGGGTCGGCGGATCGAGCCCGCACTGTCAAAATGTTATTGGTAGATGCCAATCCCGGGCAACTTGACCTAGCAATTCGTGACAAACGCCTAATGTTCATGGCCACCCCTTCTCAAGAAGAAGAAGAAGAAGAAGAAGAAGAAGAAGAAGAAGAAGAAGAAGAAGAAGAAAGAAGAAGAAAGAAAGAAGAAGGAATGGAGAGAAGAAGAAGAAGAGAAGAAGAAGAAGAAGAGAAGAAGAAGAGAAGAAAGAAGAAAAGAAAGGAAGAAAGAAGAAGAAGAAGAAGAAGAAGAAGAAGAAGAAGAAGAAGAAGAAGAAGAAGAAGAAGAAGAAGAAGAAGAAGAAGAAGAATTATGTTTTCAGTTGACGGTAAATTGCCATGCTCCCATCTTGATTACTCAGCTATTATAAAGAGTTAATAAAGATACATATTGTCTGTTTCTTTTACTGTCCTATTTTTCCTTCTGGGGGTAGAGGGCTAGGCATCTTCCTCCCCTTGTATAATAATTCACCTACTACACGAGACAGAGAAAGCGATGAGGGAACGCAAAAGTGGTCCCAGACCCTAAGAATTGGAACTTTAAATGTTGTTTCAGTTCGAGCTGAGTCTCAAGTCGGCCACCCCCAGCTATGGGTTAAGTGCCTGAGTATATACTGTATATTTAGTAGCAGGCTCTACGTTTCCAACGTAGGGCTTATGATCTCAGCCGCTACCACAGCGGGCCGATTTATCGGTACTCACGCGAAGTACCAAATAATCTCTAGAGTTGCACCTCAATTCACTACTAGGCACGTTGTACACACTCCGAGACGACTAAAGAAGGAAGAGAAAGCGAAGGAGAGAAAGAATTGTTATAGTTACCCATTTAATCTAGCTGCTCTCCTCATAGCCATGCTCCATTTTCTATGAGCCTACACCAGTACATGAAACAGTATCTAGGTATCAAGTAATCAGTTTAGATTGGATGGGCAGGGGATCGGCATGAGGGCGGGATACTCTGTCGTTGGATACTCCGAGACTGCTACCAAGTATGAGGTTTTCCTTATTTGGTTATAAGGGAGGTCGTCAAACCTCCCAATTTAGTAGCAGTCTCTACGTTTCCAACATAGGGCTTGAATCCCACATTGGAGGCGGACATCCAATAAACCACAAAAACCCAAGCCTTAGCAAAGTAGAGGACCAAGAAAAGACACAAATAAACAGTTTAGTTTATCGGGAAAAAAGAGCGTAACAGTATGGTGCATATTAAGAAAATACAGTTACTAGCGTATCAGTCTAGGGTCTAAAATGCACAGGCAGGTAAAGGAATAGGTCATGTCGACCTTGGAATGGCACACCAACATGGGAAAGGTGAAGTCAATTGTAAAGTATTACAATAACAAACAGCACGGCACAGCATGTGGATGACCTCCGAAGACACTCTTAAGTACAAGACATGGGTATGAGGCATAGGCATACCAATACAAAAACCCGTAGACAGTATAGTCCAAATGTAATAAACCTTAAGAGTTACATCCTTAACACTAAACAGACAGGACTGTTCATACAAGTATTGAAAGAGAAAGTCTTTGTACAAGCATACAAAAGCCGGCTGTTGTTTACATGCGTCGGACTGACGCCTCGCACACCAAGCTTACATACTTTCAAGCTGCCGGAGCCTCAGAGCCCTACCGGGTAGCGCGGGGTGTGTTTTTTATGGGTTTCTCAGAGCCCTTCCGGGTCTGAGAGGTTAACAAGGTGGGCCTCCCACCTTCACACTGAGGGCCATGGGACCTACACAGTGTTCCTGTTCCCCGGAGTCGGGTGTACGCGTCAACACTTCGCGTGTCGTGTTCTGCCCGTTCTCGTTCACGAACGTGTTCTGGGATCATTACCTTGGGTGGCACTGACCGTGCCTGTAGGCCTGCTCGGACTCGACCACCTTGTTCTGCTGGTCCCCTAACACTTCCCTGTATCGCCCCCCCCCCTTACTGGCTGTGGCCGGTACCGCGCTTGCTACATATGAGACTGTCACACTGGGTCGCTCGGGGCTCGCTCGCTGCGGCGGTGCCCTGGACTGCTCCCCCGACGGCCATCTGGATAGACACAGATGCGTCATGTGAGGTGGGGTGGGGCTCCCACTCTAATATGGGTCATCGACACCATGGCAAGTGGTCAGGGCTCTTACGCTTATACACTGACATAACCGACACAGGGTTATGGTCCCCCCCGCAGTGCATTTGTCTCTTCGTACCTCTCCATGTCCTCGGCCGGGCTGGGTATACCTTGGATTGCGTTCAACCAACGTGTCACCTGCTTCGTCATCCATCCTGATTCTCTTCATGCTGTATTCGTCCCATACTGTACTTTCTTCCTTTCCCTGAAAAAGGGGGGGGGGTCTTTTGTATGCTTGTACAAAGCCTTTCTTTCAATACATGTATGTCCTGTCTGTTTAGTATTGAGGATGTAGCTCCTACGATTTTTACATTTTGACTCCACTGTCTCCGGGTATTGTGTTGGTATGCTTATACCTCCTACCCATGTCATGTAACTACAGAGTGTCCTATGATGACGTCCGCCAGCTATGCCATGCCTTGTGTTTTTGTGAATACTTTACACTTGGCTTCACTTTAGGATTTCGCTCTTACAGTTTTTACATTCTGACTCCACTGTCTCCGGGTTTTGTGTTGGTATGCTTCTGCCTCCTACCCATGTCGTGTAACTACAGAGTGTCATATGGTCACATCCACTATCTCCTGTGTCTCTTCATCCCATACTGTATTTTCTTCCTTTCCCTAAAACAGGGGGGGAGGGGGGTTCTTTTTGTATGCTTGTACAAAGACTTTCTCTTTCAATACTTGTATGAACAGTCCTGTCTGTTTAGTGTTAAGGATGTAATTCTTAAGGTTTATTACATTTGGACTATACTGTCTACAGGTTTTTGTATTGGTATGCCTATGCCTCATACCCATGTCTTGTACTTAAGAGTGTCTTCGGAGGTCATCCACATGCTGTGCCGTGCTGTTTGTTATTGTAATACTTTACAATTGACTTCACCTTTCCCATGTTGGTGTGCCATTCCAAGGTCGACATGACCTATTCCTTTACCTGCCTGTGCATTTTAGACCCTAGACTGATACGCTAGTAACTGTATTTTCTTAATATGCACCATACTGTTACGCTCTTTTTTCCCGATAAACTAAACTGCTTATTTGTATCTTTTCTTGGTCCTCTACTTTGCTAAGGCTTGGGTTTTTGTGGTTTATTGGATGGCCGCCTCCAATGTGGGATTCAAGCCCTACGTTGGAAACGTAGAGACTGCTACTAAATTGGGAGGTTTGACGACCTCCCTTATAACCAAATAAGGAAAACCTCTTATTTGGTAGCAGTCTCGGAGTATCCAACGACAGAGTATCCCACCCTCATGCCGATCCCCTGCCCATCCAATCTAAACTGTGATTACTTGATACCTAGATACTGTTTCATGTACTGGTGTAGGCTCATAGAAAATGGACCATGGCTATGAGGAGAGCAGCTAGATTAAATGGGTAACTATTACAATTCTTTCTCTCCTTCGCTTTCTCTTCCTTCTTTAGTCGTCTCGGAGTATGTACAACGTGCCTAGTAGTGAATTGAGGTGCAACTCTAGAGATTATTTGGTACTTCGCGTGAGTACCGATAAATCGGCCCGCTGTGGTAGCGGCTGAGATCATAAGCCCTACGTTGGATACTCCGAGACTGCTACCAAATAAGAGGTTTTCCTTATTTGGTTATAAGGGAGGTCGTCAAACCTCCCAATATCGTACGGTATATACTGTATATGCATATACAGTATTGTTAACCCCTCAGACCCGGAAGGGCTCTGAGGCATCAATAAAAAACACCCCCCCACGCAACCCGGAAGGGTGCTGAGGCTCTGGCAGCTTGAAAGCCTGAAGCTTGGTGTGCGAGGCGTCCGTCCGACGCATGTAAACAACAGCCGGCTGGACCGACGCCGCGCATCTCCGACCACAATAAGGAGTGCGTCGCTTGTTCGTGTGTGCCTGTATGTTATTGTAAAGTAGCGAAAAGTAGTGTAAAGTGGCTGATTTTGCCACAAAGTTATCTCCACTGAAATCGTCATCACAACTGAACCAGTTGACTTAGAGAGCTTTACTTAATGCCATTCTACAGGTACGAAACACATCTACGCTTGGGGATATGCGGGAATGCGGAAGCAGTCAAAATAACAAAGATACGGTAGCCTAGGCATAGAAGTTTTTCGGCCAAAACCCCCGGGTTTTGGGGAATATATATGGAATACATAGCCGGGGCTGGAGGGTTAATTATGAAAACTTGGCATAAATATGACATACATAGTAGCTTCATATTTTTTTCCAGTAAATATCGAGAAATTTACTGCTAATGCTCTGAATTTACCGTCAGCTAAAAACAAACAAACTTCAGTACTAAGACCCAAATAGCAATAAAGCGACCCAAGAGGCAATACTTTAGGCCAATTTCAGGAACAAGTATACAGGCATAGCTTAACTCACGAAATCCGGGGGGCCTCATATGATCCCGATCGCTGTGTCCGGGGCCATTTGGGTAAAGGCAAACTTCATAATTCAGTAGCTACTGATTGAAACCACCTAGAGCAGTCAAAGTTGTACAATTTGCACAACTTTTTGTTGTCTGTAGACTGCCGTTGAGATGACATCACTATAACGCGTGATTGCCGTGTTATGATGATTTTAGCGGCGATTTTTAGCCGCGTATTTTGCCTCATATGAGGCCTCCCGGATTCCGTGGGTTAAGAGTTGCAATCTGTTACATATTAGTAGAGAGAGGTACCGGTAAGGAACTTTGTTGTGGGGTTTTCCACTTCTTGAGTTATATCCATGGATTAATTCTTGAAGGGTGCCACCATGGGTAGATATTAAAGCACTAGTCATTGGTCTGATATGCTCACAAAAAGAAAAGGCTACAGTATAGTTACTTATAATAACCTCTAAAAATTCTTATCCAGTAAGCTACAGGAAAATATACAAAACAAAAAACCTACTTGTCCCTATATATGGGTGCTAGAAGAGGAGGGAGCCAGTTCTTGTTGACCTCACAGTGAGCATCAAGGAAGAGGACCACATCCCCTCGTGCCTCCTCTGCCCCGGTGGTGCGGGTGCGGATCAGTCCAGCACGCTCCTTGTTACGCACCAAACGCACCTTGCCGCCCCACCGAGTTATATAGTCATCCAGAGGTTCCTTTAGGGCAGCTGTAATACCAAATTAAATGTAGTTGTAAACAAAATAATCACACTTTGTCATTATGATTTGCTCACTTTACAATTTAAAAAGATCAATAATCTTTTGTATAAATCTAAATATCAATGCAAGGGATTAATAATCGAATTACTAATTAAAAACAAGCCGTGTAATTGTTCGATACCCTTATTGTAGTACAGTACTGGTAAATACTTACTTGAAGAAATAGGCTAAATAGGGAATAACATTTAGAAACTAAATGTCTTATTAAACTTTTTAGACCAATATCAAGAGATAATAAAAAGTCCCACCTTTGTCACTGAAGTCATCCACCAATAACACCTCCTTCAAGAACTGTGGTGGAGATCGGTCGATGACAGTGTGTACGGTGCGCATCAGAGTGGAGAAACCTTCGTTGTGGAATACTATCACAACACTGGTGGTGGGTAGGTCTGTTGGGTATTCCCAGTGCCGGCACCTAGGGTAATGAAACACATGTTACAGTACTGTCATTGTGAGCTTTTATAGGGCCTGGAAAAAAATCATATATATACATAGCTATCATAATCTTGAGTACCGGTACTATAATGTAAAACTTGCAAAATACACAATATGCCATAATAGTACCTAAAATATTCACCAACCCACACAGTACGGTAATCTTGAATATGCCATCAATGAGTGACACCTGAAACACACATACACTAACTTTCAGTAAGCCATTACATATAGAGCTTAAAAAACACACACATATCGTACTAATAATGGAGTGAAATACGAAGTGTCCCTATGAAAATACTGTATTACTAACATTTCTCTTTTAGTAATTGTGAGTTGGTACCAACACACAGACTTAGTTCTCAAGTACAGTAAAATCCAAGTTCACAATAAACAAAACAAAATTATAACTGACTCAGGATGGCAGTATCCTTAGTCTCTGAACAAAAGGCAAAATCACAAGAAAAAAAACTAAAATAAGATTTATCAAATGAAACAAGGCCGACTTAGTAGGTAAGTAAGGTATCACACAAGGGATTTTGCCTTTAATTTTCAATGGTCAACATTTATCGGTAACTTATCTAGGATCTTTTGAACTGGTATAGAAAACTAGACTGAAGATAGTGATACAATTAATGAAAAACTTCACCTCATAAGCTGCCAGACCAGATAATTATTGAGGGAAAAAGCGCTTGTGTGATACCAGCATAAGAAACAAAAACAAACTTACTCAGGATGTCTGGTGTCGGGTATGGATCGGTCCATGGCAATATCGTCGGACACCACCATGTTGATGCCGTACTCACTAACAGACTGGGACCCTTCGTTCTGTTTGTTGGGGGGCAAGTGGTACACCTTCCCTCCCTCACCGGGGCCATTACGGTCCGGGATAGCTGCAGGCTCAAAGTTGCCATCTTTATTGTCCAGGTACGCTACTTTTTGCTTCACCTTGCTCTATAAAAGTAAGAAAAATCAATTATAATAATATTGAGTGTCTTCAATTCAAATGTACTGGCACATTTGGTTAATTTACAATCAAGTATAAAAATATACAATGTCTTCAATTTAAATGTACTGGCACATTTGGTTAATTTACATTGAAATTAGGTTTTAATACATTAATGGATGCTTTGGTGTACTGTATTTGGTGATGGTGATGGCACTGTAGTAAGGATGACAATAACAGTTACAGATAATCTCATTTTGATGAGAATGGTAAAAGTAAAACTCCTCTAATCGGAGGAAAACCTGGCTGAAAGTGAAAAATGTCATGAAATATACAACACCCGCCTTCAGATTTTTATCATTAATCCGTCTGACTTTGTCCGAATGACAAAGATTTTGACATTACAGGTACTTCTATAGGCTATTTCAAACTTTTTGGACTTTCAGAGTTGCAAAGTCCAGATTGGATACCAAAGTCAGGAAACTTTGGGTTTCCAGATCTGGATCTCTGTGCTTTGAAAAAGAGAGGCTTAGCTGTATATCAAGTCTGAACTAAAGGGCACAGGTTGATATAATAATAGATGATGATGATGATGATGATTGATGATAAAGAGGAAGTTGATGACCGAACCAGTTTAAGAAGTACAAACCATAAGAGCCCCTGGTGATCTGAGAGCCATTGGAGCATTAGGTCCGTGTGATGCCAGTAGTATCAGTACAACTATCGCCACCCCCACCCCCACCACCACCTTAAGGGCTCGACCCCTTCGAATCTGCATCAGTCGCATTCTTACGTTGCTCACGCCACGCCCATCACTCCACCCTGTGAAAAGAAGGAGAGACATAGATAAATTCACTTGAACATATTTTGCATAACGTCAATAACACTATAAAGTCGCCACTGAATTAATCCATCATTGCCGCTGGTCTATCTATCTATCTATCTATTGCCTGACGCCGTGATCCCCGAAGGGGTGGCCACGAACGAACCGCCCCCATGCACCTCTGTCCCCAGTCAGTCGACGCCCCTCCCCCCAACCAGCACCACCTTCGTTCATATACTTCCTCACTCCATCCTTCCACCTCTCTGTCCCTCCACCTCGCTCTCGTACACCCTCTTAGTCATTCTCTCGCTTTCCATACGTTCCATATGGCCGAACCATCTCAAGTTGTTCCTTTTCACACTTTCCAGCACATCTACCTCCATACCACACCTCCTTCTTACTTCCTCATTAATCTGTCTATCCCTCCATGTAACTCCGCACGCACTTCTTAAGTAATTCATTTCCACTGCTCTCACTCTTGGTCTGAGTCTCTCAACCAACGTCTATGCTTCGCTTCCGTAAATCAGTGTCGGGATTACCACACTGTCATGCAAGGACTTCTTCACTTCCATACTGACCACCCTATTTCTTGTTACCGGTACTGCTTTCAGCGTTCCTACAACCCTCTTCCCCTGTTGTACCCTCTCCCGCACTTCTTCATCCATAGTCCCATCTTTACTCAACACACTGCCCAGATACTGTACTTAAAAGAGTTGACGATCTCCATAGCCTGACCGTTCAGCTTCACCTCACACTCTGTGACTTCACCCCTTTTGAAGACCATAACCTTGCTCTTCCCCGCATTTACCTTCAAATTCCGTTTTTCGCACACTGTTCCAAACTCATTTACCAGACCCTGCAACTCCCATTCATTATCACTCATCAGAACTGTATCATCAGCAAACAGCAGTATAGGTAGCTTCCACTCAATTCCCTCCCTTTTCAGCGATACACCAACATCCACTGCTCTTGATAGTATTTCTTTCATGACTCCATCCATATATACAGTAAACAACCACGGGGACATCACACACCCCTGTTTCAGACCAACATTCAGGTCAAAGAACTCGCTCTGCTCACTCTCCACACGTACTGCCGCCTTTGCACCCTCATACATGCTCTTCACTGCTTTCAGCAACTTGCCATCTACTCCGTATATTCTAAGTACTTTCCACAAACCTTCTCTATCCACTCTGTCATAGGCCTTCTCCAAGTCCATAAAGGCAACATACACCTTTTTTTTTCTTCTCCAGATATTTCTCCACAACACAATTCAGGGTAAAAATCTGATCTACACATACTCTTCCCTTCCTAAAAACCTCCCTGCTCGTCGCCTATCCATTTCTCCGTTCTCACTCTCACTCTCTCAATCACTACCCTACTGTATACCTTCCCTACTACGCTTAGAAGACATATTCCTCGGTGGTTAACACACACTCCTCTTTCCCCTTTGCCCTTATATAGGGGGACTATTATGCCAGTCTTCCAGTCATCGGCTGCACCCTTCTCCCATGCTAGTTTGCACATTTTCCATACCCATTCGATCACTATCTCACCACAATACCTCAACATTTCCCCACACACTCCACCTGTTCCTGGTGCTTTCCCCAACTTCACTCTTTTCATGGCTTCCCACACTTCTGACCTCCTGATCCCCACCTCCTCCTCCACTACTTCTCTTCTTCTCCCTCCCATACCATATCCAGCTATGTTTGCTGGCTCTTCATTCCTTACATTTAGCAAGTCATTGAAGTACTCCCTCCATCTTTCGACTCTCTCTTGCTTCTCGGCTAGCATTCTCCCATTCTTATCTTTCACACCCTTACTGTTTCCCTTGCTACCTTCCCTAACTTTCTTGAACAGTTTCTTACACTCCCTCCATTTTACACTCAGATTCCTTCCAAATTCCTCATCTACTCTCTTCACCACCCTCTTACTCTCCACGTACCTCGCTCGTTTCTGTCTCTCGAAATCTTCATTCCCTCTACTACCCAACCACTCTCTATATGCTGGTGTCCATGTATATTCTAGGAGGCCACTGATAGGCTATAGTGGCATTTACCAAGTGTAGTCCATCCATTATAAGTAGGCCAGAAATTGTGACCCCTAACCTCTGTAACTCAAAAAGGGCTAGGGCAATTAGGCTGTAAACTTTCACCCTGGCTGACTTTTCCCAAATGGTAAAAATATTAGCTTGATTACCCTTGTCGTTTATTAGTTGTTGTTGTTGTTGTTGTTCCCCGAGCAAGGCCAAGGCCATAACCGAGCGCCCCCACAGAACCCTCCCCGCCGACCACAATAAAGCCTGGGTGACCGAAGCCACTCCATGGCGGGGAGCTGAGGAGGGTGCGGAAATGCCCGGGAAACCAAAGCCCCACCCAGGGCAAAAAGTGCCAGACGAGCCCATCCTCGCAAGGGAGCGAGCTGTCGCTTCAAACAGTCTACTGCACCAAATCACCACCCATAACGAGGGGCGTCGCGCTCCTTGGTGCCGCTAGAAGAGCGGCGAACACATCTAAAGGTATCATCTAAAGGTAAGGCCCTGTGTCCCTCAGCAATTATGAAGAGAAAGTTGAGGGGCAAGGGAAAAATGTGACGCTTTGGCTTCCAATCTTGGTAGATTGGGAGGTCAATCCACGTTAGAGACGCCGTCACTTGAGATCTAGAAAATATATAAGTAAATGGAACAGTCAGAGTAAGCTATGGGTATGGCAGAGATTGCTCAGTTCTCACTCTGATAGACCAGCCCATCACCACATGACTAGAACCCAATCCTCTCAGCATCAGCTAGGAAAGGCCCTAGAAATCCGCCTTTGGCGGGGGGATAGCTTTCCTATTTCAACCCTTTTCGGGGTTGGGCACCCGTTTATTAGTTATCAAGGTTAGTGGTCCCGATTTTGGGGCTAACAATAAAGAATTGAGTTTAATCATCAATAAACAATATGCTAAACTACTCTGTTGGTATATATGGGATATAAAGGTTTGATAAGTTAGTATTATGGTGTGCACGAGTTAAACTTATGGTGCACATGACATACAGTACTGTGGTCGGTTTCATTTCAGCTGGCAGTAAGTTGTATCCCTTAGTAACTTGTTTCTCGATAGTTAGTGCAAAAATGTGAAACTAATATGTCTCTTCATCCTAAGAATACCAAGCTTTCATAATTAACTGGGGCTAACTATAAAGAATTGACTTTATTCATCTATAAACAATATGCTAAACTACTCTGTTGGTATATATGGGATATAAAGGTTTGATAAGTTAGTATTATGGTGTGCACGAGTTAACCCGGCAAGCGCGATAGGCCTCACGGAAGGCTTCCTATAGGGAACGCGATAGGCCTCACGGAAGCATGACCATAAAAAAAGCCTTCCAAAAAAAAAAGGGCCTATCAAAACAAAGGATTTTGTCTCTAGGTGAGATAATTCCCCTCTAGTACTCATCCATGTGTTTCTCACCCCTCCCCCTCCCCTCCTTCCCCACCTTATTCCCCCCTCCCCCCCCCTCCTCAATTATCACCTATTTTTCCTCTTATTATCATCATTTATCGGTTATTTTTCTCTCCCGCGATAATGTAGCACAAGTGGGTTGCATAAAAGATCGTTATGCAACACCCAGACACCGGCACACACCGCCCCGCTCGTCTCAGTTGACTCCCAGACAGCGAGAGGGGAGGGCTGCCTGTGGCTCTCTCTCTCGCCTGAGATTATGACCGGGTGGCCAATATCTTCGTTTTTCACCACCCAAATGCTTTTCCCACTTATTTTAGCACTCTTGAAGGTTCATATATACATCATATATGTAAAATAAAAGCATACCGAAAACAAATAATGCTTTATATTGTAAATATAACGAATTCTGTCAGAATCCAGGGCTAGAAATGCACAAATAACTACCCTAGCCCCTAGGTCTATTTCGCGCTTGTCAGGTTAAACTTATGGTGCACATGACATACAGTACTGTGGTCGGTTTCATTTCAGCTGGCAGTAAGTTGTATCCCTTAGTAACTTGTTTCTCGATGGTTAATGGAAAAATGTGAAACTCCTATGTATCTTCATCCTAATAATACCAAGCTTTCATAGTTAACAAAATATTTCACTACAAAATCTTCATAATAGGTAAGAAATAAATAGGAAGACATGGCAATTTACCATCAGCTGGAAAGAAACGGAGTATAATATAGCATAGTGTTATGGCGCGCATAACACATCAGTGGTTAAGGGGGGTGGTCGTTTTTTCTGTCCTTCCTTATCCCTCATGTTTGCCACATTAGTTCGGCGATCTTAAGACTTTTTGCCCCATTTTGTTTCAATAATAAGACCTTTAGTGCAATATGCGTTAATTTGTTTTCTTATGGCAAGCAATAGCGAGCCTGTGACAAGTTAGTTATGGTGTATATGACAAGTTAGTTATATTGTAGGCTATGCAACAAGTTAGTTATGATGTATGTGACAAGTTAGTTATGTGACAAGTTAGTTATGGTATATGTAACAAGTTAGTTATGGTGTATGTAACAAGTTATTTATGGTGTATGTAACAAGTTAGTTATGGTGTATGTAACAAGTTAGTTATGGTGTATGTGACAAGTTAGTTATGGTGTATGTGACTGGTGTATGTGACAAGTTAGTTATGGTGTGTGTGACAAGTTAGTTATGGTGTGTGTGACAAGTTAGTTATGGTGTGTGTGACAAGTTAGTTATGGTGTATGTGACAAGTTAGTTATGGTGTATGTGACAAGTTAGTTATGGTCTATGTGACAAGTTAGTTATGGTGTATGTGACAAGTTAGTTATGGTGTAGGCCTATGTGACAAGTTAGTTATGGTGTATGTGACAAGTTAGTTATGGTGTAGGCCTATGTGACAAGTTAGTTATGGTGTATGTGACAAGTTAGTTATGGTGTAGGCCTATGTGACAAGTTAGTTATGGTGTATGTAACAAGTTAGTTATGGTCTATGTGACAAGTTAGTTATGGTCTATGTGACAAGTTAGTTATGGTGCATGTTACAAGTTAGTTATGGTGTATGTGACAAGTTAGTTATGGTGTATGTGACAAGTTAGTTATGGTGTATGTAACAAGTTAGTTATGGTGTATGTAACAAGTTAGTTATGGTCTATGTGACAAGTTAGTTATGGTGTATGTGACAAGTTAGATTATGGTCTAGCCTATGTAACAAGTTAGTTATGGTCTATGTGACAAGTTAGTTATGGTCTATGTGACAAGTTAGTTATGGTGTATGTAACAAGTTAGTTATGGTCTATGTGACAAGTTAGTTATGGTGTATGTTACAAGTTAGTTATGGTGTATGTAACAAGTTAGTTATGGTCTATGTAACAAGTTAGTTATGGTGTATGTAACAAGTTAGTTATGGTCTATGTAACAAGTTAGTTATGGTGTATGTGACAAGTTAGTTATGGTGTATGTGACAAGTTAGTTATGGTGTATGTGACAAGTTAGTTATGGTGTAGGCTATGTGACAAGTTAGTTATGGTCTATGTGACAAGTTAGTTAAGGTGTGACAACCTATGAAGGGCTTGCTGGGTCAACAATGATAATGGCAGTAAATCATTGACAAAGGAGACACTACTAAATATTAGGTTTTCATACTTCCCTTTGGGACTCAACCTATAGCATATGTGACAAGTTTGTTATGGTGTATGTGACTAAATATGTTCTGGTGGACGTGAACAGCTTGTCAATTATAGTAAATTGATGTACATGCCAAACAGGTAAGGTTTACAGTACTTTCATAAAACTAAAACAGTAATGTCTACAACGCCTCTTGGTCGAAAAAAAAAAACGTGCTTCCTAACCGAACTATGGTGACATGGAGTTTCACCGACAGCTGTGGTCTACCATTTCCCTCCCATTTCTCTCACCACCTCATTAACGTACACAACCCACAAGTGTACGGTACTTTCTTTCACACGCCACATGATATGGGTTAGCCTACATGACAACTTATTTTCTGAAATCTTCCATAAGCCTATATTTACAATAAGTCACTAATCATTTGCAAAAACAAAACAAAAACAAAAACATAACACTATTATTTGCATCAATTGCACTACACAAGTCATTACATTTTGTATATGACACTAACGTATCAATTATAAACAAACAGCTTGGCATCATTAACCCTTAACTGGCGGCGCGCATCATATGTCGAGTGAAAGAAATTTGGACTATGTGGCGGCTCACAACATAAGTCGTGTGGTAATTTCAGCACGTAATGTTGCTGAGAGAGAAAGACAAGTGGTGGCAGGAGAGTAGCGAGCGTATGACTGCTCCAAACCACCGCGGTGGACCAACTGACATGAATCCCTCCCTCCTCCACCCTCTCACACTCGCTACGTAGTGAATTGTATGGGGAAAGTACCGAATTACATGGTTTTTGCACTCGTGTTGCGCGGTTGTTGCAAGAAAACTAGCGGTCATACAAGGATCGTTGTGGTGTCATTGGAAAGCTCTGTTTATGCCCTTTCAGGGATAGATACTTGTTTTATGCTCTGGGTCTTATTTAGGCATGAAAATGATCACGTAAACAGCCCTATTTTGGGTAAAAACACCCCGCTGGTGGCTACATATTATTTACCACCTAGGCCGCTCTTTAGGTGTTAATATTAATGACAACTTGTAGCAAGTATTGATGCACATTATGGATCATGGTAGCATCAAACAAAGTGCAGTACTCTATTCAATCAGTTCGAGTGCCTAATTGTATTGTGATAACTAATCTGATGGTCTGAAGAACATTGGCACGGCACTAAATGTGAATATATATATATATATATATATATATATATATATATATATATATATATATATATATATATATATATATATATATATATAGAGAGAGAGAGAGATCGGCAGTAGACACATCCCTGTGGTAAGTGGTGGAAAAAACACTTTAGCTATAACTAGGTTGAGGTAACAATTTGGATATCGAATTAAACAGAAACTATCAAAGATGGATACCGGTAGATAAAATACATGAATCATGGACAGACATTCGCCTAAAATACACACGGTAAATTATCGATATATGCAGGAAATAGATGAATGAATGAAGAAAGAAAGAAAGAAAGAAAGAAAGAAAGGGAAGGAAGGAAGGAAGGAAGAAAAATAATGGGTAAATGATAGACGGGAGATATGGATAAATATTTTCTAGATGGATAACAAATGGATAGAATGGATAACTGATTGGCAGATGTCTGAGAGAGAGAGAGAGGATGGAATGATAAGTAAATGAGATACAAAATATATACAGCAAAAAATCTATATATTTTTATCTAGTACGTCATCACGCACAGTTGCGATCATTAAGGGGAGATTACCCGTTTCTCTGGTCCCCCTTCTTCCTCATCTTTAGCCCCATTACTTTTCAGATTATAAGACGTTCGGCACATTAGTTAGGAGATTTTAGGACCATTCGCGCCATTTATTTGTCAATATTAAGACTGTGTGTGTCATTTAGCTGTCGATGTTTTCCTGGCGAGCAATAGCGAGCCTTTTCTATCGAAAAATATACAAATTTATCTTGAAGGAGGATCTTTGGCGGGTGATTTTTTAAGCTTGATGGAGGTCTAGAGAGGAAACTGAAAATAGTAATATAATACATAAATGGGCAAATATATACGCCCATCTCCCCTTAATCAAATTAGAAACGTATCGTATACATAGATAGAACAGGGCCACTGAAGCGTGTATTTGTGACTCGGCATTATATACACCAAGGTAATAATCACGTACGGTACCGGTAAATACAGGTCAAAGTTTCCATATATCACTAGGTTATAGCATCAGGTATAGGTCCCTTCGGTCACAAACCATTTCGCCTGGTTACATCGTCCACAAGTCACTTCACCCAAAATAATAACTCTATTTATTATGGCGAGTCTAAATATCCCGACTCCCAACTCTCATAACTCCGAAAGGGCTTTAACTGCTACTGTTTCGGACGAGTACACAAAATAATAGCAAATGTATGTATATAGCCTACTCAGGCAAATACCCCATTGCTGGTGGTGGCCGACTCGAGACAGAGCCCGAGAAGAAAACAACATTTAAGGGTTCCAATTCTCAGGGTCAGGGACCACTTTCGCGCTCCCTCGCCCCTTTCTGTCTTGATGAGTAGGAGAATTTTACAAGGGGAGGAGGATTCCTAGCCCCCTGACCCCAAAGAATAGCAAATAGGTGTTGAAATTTACAGCCCGTTTGCTCTAGACCTCTGTGTTGCAATAGGCTTTGGGCGTAATTTGTTAGGCTTCATAATACCAGACGAGCAAATTATAGGAAAGTTTAAACAAGAAAACCAAAACTTTTATCAAGTCAGAGAAAAATGGGCGATCTGTGAAAATAAGGGGTGTTATCCATTTGTATAGGCAGTTAACCCTTAGAAGAAAAGATGACGCATTATTTGTCTGGCTATCATTAGACGATTGTGTTCAGTTTAGGCAGGGTATATGAAAATCAGAGGGTTAATTGAGATAGTATTTACCCTTATGATTCCCACAGATCTCTCCTAAATTGTATAAAATCGTCTACTGATAGCCAAGAATATACTGTCTAAATGCGTCACAATCTTCAAAGGGTTAAATCGAGGGATGAGAGCTATATAATTATCTAGTATTTTTATCTTAACCGAGTTCTGGATATGTGTGGAAATACTTATTAGCGAACTAACCAATAAAGTCCGTCCTCCGCAGAGTCTGCACAATATTAGGGCGTTACTCTGTGTTTGAATATCGCTGTAATTGTCTGAAAACGCAGCTACCGTATATTTCCACAGCAAAGGGGGTGATACTTTAATAGTGTGGTATAGAGTATAGAGGAATGGGAATATAAAGGGAAAAACAATCGAAATGAAAATTATAGAAAATGTAAGGAAGGGGGCTATAGAAGCACACACTACAATAATATTAGAGAGAGAGAGAGAGAGAGAGAGAGAGAGAGAGAGAGAGAGAGAGAGAGAGAGAGAGAGAGAGAGAGAGAGAGAGAGAGAGAGAGAGAGAGAGAGAGAGAGAGAGAGAGAGAGAGAGAGAGAGAGAGAGAGAGAGAGAGAGAGAGAGAGAGAGTTCAACCAATTTCACTGTAATACCGGTATCATCCCATGCAAATATCTTAAAGATAGGTAACTTACCCAACATTTTATCTTATCAATAAATTCACTAATGTGGAAGTTTCATGAAGGTTATCGGGTATGAAACAACATTAAACAAACTAATATATTCATGGATCTAGTTATAACTCGATCAGCAAATGACACTCAATTTATTACGATTGTTTTCGAAGCGAGTTTTCTAATATGTGGTACAAAAAAGTGACTGAACTGAATGTCAAGATGAGTGACAATTTAATAGGAGTCACGTTTTTAAAATGTATCTCACACCAATCGACCTCACGATCAATCTCATGACATTTGCAACACTGGGTATATTTGAACATGATGCGATCAAAATAAATGTCTTAACACAATCCCAGTAGCTAGGCCTATATTTGTCATGGCATTCATATTTACTCTTCCTCGCTGTGTGGGTATATCGTGGTCTACGTATCAGCATGAGAAAGAGTCCATCACTCAACAAGCACAAGAGAGAGAGCAGCACAGTGAACCTTCCTCCACAGCATCAAGTGTAGGACTGACAGTGCCTGGAGTGGGTTACTGAACTTACTGACCTATTAACTACGGGCGGATCCCACAACCTGTCACCATCACACCTTCACGTTTCTATACACACACGGAAATAATAATAATAATAATACTGTGTTGGTCCGTACCCTAAAAAATCCCTGAACCACAGAACTACGCCGAGTTGACGTACGTAAAATAGTTGTTGATGGAAAGTATAATGATCTCCTCACGTGTATGTAGGCGTTGCCTCCACGAGACTCACCTGGTTCTTCAAAGAGAACTAAGGTTGTTCCCTCATTGTACGTCCGATCATACGACGATTTTTAGTAATTCAGGAATGAATTATGGAATAGTATGGATAGTATTTACCCTTTGATTCCTAGAGATCCACCCCAAAATGTATACTCTCAACTACTAATAACCAGAATATAATGAAGCAACACGTCATCGTACCCTGAAGACGGAAGAGGATTACATACAATCACACTTATAATATGAGGCAGGGTGTTGTCAAACCGGGAGATTTGTGGTTTTAAGGGGACTGCTTATTTTGGGGGGTCTATTTAATTATATATTCATATTATTTTTTTAGTTTGCTCGCTAGACTTTCATCAAGATTAAAATAACACTCCTTAAACCACCCTTCAAGATAAATGTGTAAATTTTTCGATAGAAAAATGTTCCGGTTAGGCCGGTTTTTCTTAAAATTACAGGCTCACTATCGCTCGCCAGACAAACAAATGCACACCTAAATGGCACGAAAGGTCTTTATATTGATATAAAAATGGGACGAAAAGTTATAAACTCGCCAAACTAATGGGGTTTGACATCTAAAAATCTGAAAACTAATGGGGCTAAACATGAAGAAGGGGGACCAGAAAAACTGCCCATCTCCCCTTAACGTTCAAGATAGGGATGAGTGAGAGCAGGAACACGTGAACATTTATATGGTGAAAGGAGAGGACCAGGGTAATCACGAACATCTTTATTTATCAACGTTTAGGCCTATATGGAGATTATAATGTCATGAGTACCGGTATGCTTTCACTTTCAAAGGTATACACACAACTGCACAGCATAACTTTCACTTTATCTGCTTAACCCCTTCAATACTGGCGACGTACTTTACATTTGATTTCAGCTACAATTAAACCGTTATATTCAGCTTAGGAAGGACATATACCAATTAAATGGCTACAAACTATCCCAATTAATCCTTTTAGCTACACCATATCCTTCCTAAGCTTCATAAAATTGTCTATATGTAGCTGAAATCAAATTAAAAATACATTGCCGGTATAGAAGGGGTCAGTAACAGAGTTGTAGATGGGTGGAATAGGCTACCAAGTGATATAGTGGGATCAAGAACGATAAGGAGCTTTAAGGTAAAATTAGATAGGCATATGGACGAGATGGGTTGGGTGTGAGGGGGATCTGCCGGGTGTTGGCAAATCGGCGCTCAGCAGATCCCCGTAATCTTGTGTTAATCCCTGACCGTTTTGGTGGGGTCAGTGCTCAAGGTATTAGTGAGTTGGGCCTATAATTGGGTCTTGTAATTGGTGTTGGGTGTGACAGGGATCTGCCTTGTGTGGGCCGATCGGCTTTTTGCAGACTCCCATTGTCTTATGTTCTTAATAATAATCACCCAAGAGAAGGGACTCTGCTGTACGACTGGTTCTGAATCAATCTATCTATCTATATGCTCAGGCCTAATCCCCATTTTTCCTATTTGTATTTTCTATTTAATTTAATTTTATTATTATGTGTTTCCTTTTTCTTGAGGGTGGCCGACTCAAGACAGAGCAAGAACAGGGAAAACACAAAAAACAACGAACAAACACAGATACAAACACAAATTCACACACATCTAGGTCTGGTTCTGAATAATTTATGTTTCTCGTTTGCTAGCCTGATCATTATTTTGAAGTAACTCCGTAAATAGCACAATGAAATCCGCTTAAGGGGAGAGCTTAAGGCCTAAAGCAAATAGGCTGTAAATTTCCGCACCTATTCCCTGGCCGACTCTTCCCAAATAGTACAAATATTAGCTCGATTACTTGTATTTTTTTTAGTACAGAGGTGAATGGTCAAGATTTTGCCCTAATTATAGTCAACAGACTACACATCTACTACAATACAAAACAAAAATACTAAGCCGCTAAAAGAAAATGAACACATATATCAGCATTATGTCCCACGGATAAAAAAAAAAGCGAACGAAACAATTTGACAGGGTTTTGAAAGCCTTGCCAAAATGTTTAGACTGCATAAAGAGCGCAAGATAAAAAAGTGCCAGTGTTTTCTTTTCCTTTTTCTTTTGTTGCTTTACTTCACCGTAGGCTAAACACGCATGTCTTAATTTATTTCCGTAATAAAGGTCACGGTTATGGCTAAGTCTTGGGAGTATATGGCGTCTTCAGTACTCAAGGGGTAAACTTTAGGAACAGAAAACGTACAATACCTCAACAACCCAGGCATACAGTAGTGTGTATGTGTGTGTATGTATATATATATATATATATATATATATATATATATATATATATATATATATATATATATATATATATATGGGAATTGTACACAACAATCAAGCAGGGCAATATCCAGGGGAGGCCTCATAGAGTCATAGGCATGTGATTATTGTGATAAGGAGTTGCTGCAACTCATGTTTCATTTGTCTGGCTTCTTCCTCACTGTTTTTGTTTGCGTCTCACCTACACCGAGAATAATCCAGCTTGCTCTCACAGTTCACACTGTCATATACCTCCTCCTATTCATTACACTACACTAAACAAGCACACCACACTTCTTTCCCATAAAAAAATAACTTTTAACTTTGAGGGTGGCACTTGTTACAGCCAGCTTTGCCTTTGGTCTCCTTCATAGTCAGTCAGTAGCCAGCCCTTACTCCCACAAGGGGTAAGGGGCATCAGCAAGAGACACAAGAAAGGAAAAAGTGGTGACAGAACACATATAACAGTTCGTCCACATAAAGCAAGCACACAAGCATTCAGAAGCACCAATCACTCATCAGCCCCGAAATCAATGGCTTCACCTCAAATGCTATTATACTTCCGGACAAGGTCTCTTCACATCAACATCTGGGATAAAGACCTTCCAGGTTCGTCATTAAAAAAAGGTCCATAGCCTTTCATGTAGGCCTACTCTCTCTAACAAACTTCCTCCATTCATTCCTGCCATTTGCTAATTATCTTGCTTCAACCATTCCCCTTCACGCCTCATTCATACATAGTAAAACAAAAAATATAAACAAATAAATACAACATAAATAAATAAATAAAAACTGACGACCCTAACTATTGATTTATCCCCTTACAACCCCCTCACAACACGTGGCCCTAGAATAGTAATCTGCGGGTCCTCCAACGAACTGAACTGGGAATAAAAGAAGATAAACAAGACGAGACGAAAATGAGACAAAAACAAAACAATGACGAAGTGTATCCAAAGAAACGGAAGAAGATAACGAAGAAGTGTAAGCTTAGCCAATGCACAAACAGCAAGCATTCCACACCGATGTTTTTGAACTGGGAATAAAAGTAGAGAAGCAAGAACTGAAAATTAGAACAAAAAATAATGACTATAACGTTATCGAAAGATATATAAGAAAACAAATAGAAGACCAACAACTGTGAGCTCAGCCAATGTACAAACAAACATACATTAAAGCAAGAAGAAATGATAGAAAACAAATAATAATAATGACTAAGTTTATCGAAAGAAACAGATGAAGAAAACTAAGAACAAGAACTGTGAGCTAAGCCAATGCACAAACATCATTCCACACTTTTCTTTTAACTGTAATACAACCAGAGAAGCAAGAAGAAACAATAAGAACAAAAAGAAACACTAATAATATGGACTAAGTATATTGAAAGAAAACGAAGAAAATTAACTGAGCTCAGCCAATGCACAAACAGCAAACATTCCACGCCGATTTTTGCCACTGGAGCACGCCGTGAAAATGTTGTGAACCAGAGAACTAATGGCAGATGGTTGGCGTCACCTTCTGCAAAACTATAACTATGTTTTTATCTATTGAGAGAGAGAGAGAGAGAGAGAGAGAGAGAGAGAGAGAGAGAGAGAGAGAGAGAGAGAGAGAGAGAGAGAGAGAGAGAGAGAGAGAGAGAGAGAGAGAGAGAGAGAGAGAGAGAGAGAGAGAGAGAGAGAGAGGAGAGAGAGAGAGAGAGAGAGAGAGAGAGAGAGAGAGAGAGAGAGAGAGAGAGAGAGAGAGAGAGAGAGAGAGAGAGAGAGAAGGGGGGGGGGGGGGACTACCGGTATTGGATTTGTGTAAAGAAATGCCTCAATATATTATTGTGATATTGGGTTTGTGTAAAGAAATGCCTCATTATATTATTGTGATAACGCGAAGTAAGTATTGTGATGCTGCCATTAAGAAGCGGTCTAGCTATTAATCGGTTACTATTAGCAGGCTGGCAAACTATAAACTACCCATAATCAGTCCTAAGTGCGAGTCCCTTCTATTTAGTCATTGTTAGTTCGTGGACAATGTTACTGAGATGCTTTCTAGTTCATAACATATCTTTGGAAGTGATTTAATGGCCGAAACACTTCAATATCATGTAAACTTCCCCTGCAGTCCTTCTCATATGGATTTCACTCTTACTACTAAATTATCTTAGTTTTCTTATTAAGGTTGAGGATATATTATGTGAAGGATAGGCTAGGTCCTACTGTCATATTGGTTACAGTCTACCACATGAGATTTCTGATACCTCCTTCCAACTGAAACTTATGTTGTATAGTTATAGAATACCGGAAAGTATATTATTATGTTTTTTGGGAGAAGTTCCCACCTCTCCCTTTGGTAGGCCTATTATCGCCTATACTAAGGCTATTATCACAAGATATAACTTTCCTTGAACTTTGATCAGGCACGGCAGCTTCATAATGATGTTTATAAGAATGTTGTCAGTTATCAGACTATAATTTATGTCCGGTCTAGTTGCCCAAACCAGAGAAAATTAAACTCAAAATGTCATAAATGCGAATAATAGAACACTGACTAAAAGCACCCGTGTGATACCTATCTACAGTATTATCTATATGCTATCTATTTCAGCACCCGTGTGATAACTACTGTACTTAACTCATACTTGACCGTAAGAGGTACCGTTTTCGCTTGATAATCACAACCGTCTGGTTAGTCACTCACTTCACACGTAAATTTGGAAGATAATTAGGTAACTTTTCAGCTCTCAGGGCTTTCCTGTATAGTTTGATGATGAAGCATGTTCGATGGACGCTAAGCCGGTATCACACGAGCGTTTTTTCCTTCAACTTTGATCGGCAATTAAATCAATCTACACCCATTCTAGTTTCCGGTACCAGTGAACAATAAATAAATAAAAATACATTAATTAATTAATTAATAATTAAGTATTGACCAACGAACATGGAGGATACATGCTCTCGTGCCCTCTTCTGCCAATTCGTTGCAATAACAATAGTAGCCTAAACTTAGCAATAGAAGACTTCATTATAACTTTTGACAATCCGAAATTACGTTTTCGCAACCAATTTCGACAATCCAGTGTTGATAGACGAACCCCATTGATTCTCGTTGTGATTCTACTCATTTGAATTGGCAGTTACGAATAGACAATGTCTATTTGCATACAACATAATTCAGAGGCGTATAATCTACATGACAACCACATGATACACGACCAGCAACTCTCTGGATTGATGTCATTTCGGACTGACAACGGTGTACGAATATCGAAAACCCGATTAAGTAATACGGGGCTTTAGATTTATTTTACCTTTACGACATTAAGACCGTAAATAACGCTCACGTGTGAATCTGCAAGATCCGGGATCGAATCCCTGCCACGGCGGACATTTAGTGGGTGTGGTAGTACGTCCTAGCATGTTTCACATGCTCGCACCCAGTCAGGGGACATCCTGACGACGTATACAGACTAAACACACATAACAAAGCCACTCCAACAGCTTCTTCTCTCTCCAACACCCCTTCTCCTCTCTCTACACTCTTCAGAAAAATAGGAAAATTAGAATGTTGATACAAGGTGCTGTTGTAAAGGCTTAACCCTCAATACTTCATCTGATCTGACTAGTAATATCGAAATTAGATTTTTTTTTTTTTTTTTTTTTTACCCAGTCAGTACCGGTGGTCTTTTTTTCAGTTAAATTTAGACGATTTTAGCTCAGGAAGGATATATGGTAGCGAAAAGGATTGAGATAGTACGGTATGCAGCCATTGTGTAGACGTCCTTCCTAAGCTAAATAAAATCGTCTAATAGTTGCCAGCATAGGCTATAATGAAAAGAATGTTACCGGTACCGAATGGGTTAAATTTATAACCACTGATATTATATTGACAATAGTGGTGCCTGTCCTATTATCCAAAAACTATATTTATATATAAATATACCGGTAAGGAATCTTTTTACTATAATAGTGTACAATAGTGGCGCAATCTGACTGAAAGGGCTATGGCATGGTAGAATTACTATATATAAGTTAGTAGGCTAATTATACCATGGGCTATGAGAGGTAACACATTAGGGTAAAACCAACAATTAATTACTATACAATACAGTAGAACTGGATTACCAGTATTAACCCGTTCAGTACCGGTGACATCCTATTAATCATTGTCTGGCGATGATTGGACGATTAAATTCAGATAAGGACCTCTAGCAATATTACAGCTTCAAACTATCTCAACCAATCCATGTAACTACCACAGATCCTTCTTTAGCTGCATAATGTCGTCTAAATATAACTGGAATAAAATATAACACGTCGCTGGTACTCAAAGGGTTAAACATATGTTAGCTTCAGCTATTTCTATTTCAATTACCATTGCCATGGTAGGCTACTTGTACGGAACAATTTATACAGAACAGTTGAGTTGATTGAAAAGCTCAATAGCATTAACTAAAGAAACAGTTGGAAATGTTATATATTTATTTATCATAAGGACATCACATTCTCTACTTAACTGTTCCCTATAAATGGCTCAACTCCACTTATGAAGGCTCTCCAACACATTTTTCTCAAACACTACGTTTTCTTTTATCCTACACCTGTTATGATTATACTTCCTCCACGCAAGGTGATTGCATTGTGTGTGTGTGTGTGTGTGTGTGTGTGTGTGTGTGATTTCTCTCTCGGTATACAGTATGGTACCATACATATTATAGCTAAGTGTCAAGATAACATTTAGTACCGGGTACCGGTATTGATAGCGTAATGCATAAATGCGCGGAATCAGTGTGACTATCCTAGGTTCTAGTCCTTGGAGTGCCACATGTATTTGTTGATTTCATTAATTGAGTTTAGAAGTAAAGTTGGTTGGTGAAAAAATATTAATTGTCAACACTTCCACTCGTTATTCACGTGAAATAGATAACAAATCGTGATGAGTCTTGGGTTATCACTTGCGTCATTTGTTATATATTTTTTATTTTTGTTTTGGTACAATAATTGAGGAGGGGGGATCGGGGGAAAAGGAGGGGAAGGGGGAGGGGGGACACATGTGGAGGAGTGGTAAGAGGTACCGGTACTGGAGGGGAATTATCTCAATCACATATTGCTTTGTTTTGAGAGCCCCTGGGGCATTTAGGAAGATTTGTTTTCATGGCCTTGCTTCTGTGAGGCCTATCGCGTACGCTATACAAATACTTCCGTGAGGATCATTGCGCTTGCCGGGTTAATAGTACCGGTATAGGCCTATACTGTATATATTTCAACTAAATTTTTTTAATATTTTCAACGGTAAGGAGGCCGATGTAGCATGCCGATGTAGCATTCGGGCGTACGCTCGCGATCATGTTCCCGTCTATTTTGACTGCCGTGGGACGGTGGGATACAATAATAGGCTCAGGGGGGTTACCCCCTCCCCTCCCCTCCCCATGACTTGTTGTCATCATCATATGGCCTATATATTGCCAGCAGGGGGCAAATAACAGAAATAATAGCCTTCAAAATAGACGGGAACATAACTGAGAGCACACAACCTATGTAAATATGACGCATAACCGACGCCCGTACGCCGGATACTAAATACATCCTTCCCGGAGTCTTTTGGAAAGGTTAGGTTAGGTTTTTAGGTATTACTGGTTTTTAGCACCAACAGTTACCTCATATATCTTTTTAAGCCTATTAGATCCGGTAGAGCATATACATCATTGCAATATATATGTCATTAACCTGACAAGCGCGAAATAGACCTAGGGGCTAGGGTAGTTATTTGTGCATTTCTAGCCTTGGATTCTGACAGAATTCGTTATATTTACAATATATAGCATTATTTGTTTTCGGTATACTTTTATTTTACATATATGATGTATATATGAACCTTCAAGAGTGCTAAAATAAGTTGGAAAAGCATTTGGTTGGTGAAAAACAAAGATATTGGCCACCCGGTCATAATCCCGGGCGAGAGAGAGCCACAGGCAACCCTCCCCTCTCCCTGTCTGTGAGTCAACTGAGGCGAGCGGGGCGGTGTGTGCCGGTGTCTGGGTGTTATATAACGATCTTTTATGCAACCCACTTGTGCTACATTATCGCGGGAGAGAAAAATAACCGATAAATGATGAAAATAAGAGGAAAAATAGGTGATAATTGAGGAGGGGGGGGGGAGATAAGGAGGGGAGGGGGGTGAGAAACACATGGATGAGTACTAGAGGGGAATGATCTCACCTAGAGACAAATTCCTTTGTTTTGATAGCCCCTGGGATGTTTTGGAAGGCTTTTTTATGGTCTTGCTTCCGTGAGGCCTATCGCGTTCCCTACAGGAAGCCTTCCGTGAGGCCTATCGCGCTTGCCGGGTTAACCCGTACAGCCCCAGCGACGCGTCTGACGCGTCGGCGATGTATGTAACGCACAGCCCCAGAGACGCGCCTGGCGTGTCACCCTAATTGCGCCGACCGTAACCTCAGGTGTAGCCACTCAAGAGGGCTCAGATTTGTATGGGAACTGTGTACGTATCCCACGCAACCGTGCCGATGGTTGAAAACTCTCAAAGTCCACGTGCGTGCGTGCGCGTGAGCGCGCAATAACCTGGTTTTTTGGGGTAATTGCCTTCAATTTTTTACTCTTGTAAAAAATACATTTTCGGGGGCTCTGTAGGACCATTCTTTAAGCTTTTTGAGCGGTTTTTCGTGGTTTTTCCTTCATTCCTAACCCATTCGCTATTGTTTCTGGAATAAAACCATTTTTTGAAAACCGGCCGGGTTCTGGTGAACAAACATTACAAAACTAGCCGGGGCTCCACGGGTTAAGAGCAGAAATTTATTATAAGGAAGATACAGTACATAAAAACAAAATAAAAATACTCTCCCTATGTACGGCACTGCCACTCCCCATCATCAGCTGTTCGCCTAGACTGTATGCCGTTTATAGGAGAATATTGACAAAATTTTTATAGTAAATTAGTAGGTAGACATGTTACTGTCTTTTTTATTGTTTTACCGAGGGTTGAAACTATTATTAATATGTTGAGAAACTATGTGTGGTTTGTCCCCTACTGACATTATATAATAGAATTTGGTAAAAATTGAAGACCCCAGACAGCCTTTTTACTAGTTATACAGTATAACCTAGTTAACACTTGGTTCAACCAGCGGGGGTGTGGGGGCGGCAGCCCCCGGCCATAATACTAGGATAGGTTAGGTAAGGTTGTTAGGTTAGAGTAATGTTAATCGCATTCTTACCGGATTTTCTTAAGGGTGTCCGGGGTCTCTTTAATTTTTACTGATAATTTCAATAAGTCTGGGGGGGGGGGGGCCCTCAAGGAATCCTGTATACCATTGCAAACTGTTATTGTCATATATAACTTATTTTTGTTATTTAATTGTCTATAACCCAACATTTTCCTTGATCATCATAGCCCTCCCCACTAGTGGGGGCTGTGTTTTTAGATAGTTGGAAAATGGGTAACTACTCAATACTAATTTCTGCTCCAAATCTTTATAATACAACACTATATACCGGTATGAAGGACAAAAACACACAACCAAAAATACTTACTAAAATTGCTGTTGGTGCTAATAGTCAGGTTTACCGGTTTTTATGTTAGGCCTATTCTAAAGCTAAAAATGAAAAAAAAAAATAGGCCTACATGATTTTTTTTTTTAAATGTTGTCTCACAGCAGGTTTAAGCTATGTACATGTGGCTACCCACATTTGTATGTATTATACAGTATTCATATACAGTATAGGCCTAGACCTAGGCAGAGGCTAAATGTATTTTGAAAGCTTGGTCTGAAAATAATCATTAATAATCCTGAGAGGCTGAGTCTTTCAGAAAACTATCGTTAGGCATACGGTACTTGATTATATTTATTAGTAACTTAGGTTACGATAGAACTAGGGGTAAGAGTTGTTTGTACTTTTGTAGATGTTTAGGTGACAATCACCACGGTCGATCTGGGGATCCGCCGCTAATGAGCTCTTCCTGGAATCTTTACGACTCTGAATCTTATGATTCTTTACAGGACTGACCATGCCATTTTTATCTGCACTAGCTCAGAGAAGAGTGTTGAGAGGGGAGAAGGGGTGTTGGAGAGAGAGGAAGGTGTTGGAGTGGCTTTGTTATGTGTGTTTAGTCTGTATACGTCGTCAGGATGTCCCCTGACTGGGAGCAAGCATGTGAAACATGCTAGGACGTACTACCGCACCCACTAAATGTCCGCCGTGGCAGGGATTCGAACCCGGGTCTTTCAGATTCACACGCTAGCGTGCTCACCACTTGACCACCGCAGCTCCAATCGGGCGTACCACTACCTACATACAACGTAAATCATCTATAAATACATAACCTAACTAAAAAGCCTAACCTAACCTAGTATTCTCATTACTACATGAATACTAGGTTAGGTTAGGTTGTTTGGTTAGGTTAATGTTTTAGAGAGGTTGAGTTATGCTGTATGTCGGTAGTGGTATGCCCGATAACACAACTCTTAACGAACTAGGCTATATTAGCCTACTTAGAAGGGTCAGGTTAATGGTTAACCTAAACTGAACCTTGCCTACAGTTCAAAGGTTGATAATATTCAAGGACACTAGTGCGACATTATGAGAAACAATTTATTAGGGAAAATAGGCACCAATAGATTCGCCATATTTTTCTCCATATAGTCCGCATGGAAGATTTTCTTCATCAACAAATTGAAAAATACCCACTTCACAGACAAATACACCAAAAATATAAGTCAAAGCGGGGGTGTGGGGGCGGTAGCCCCCACCTATAATACTAGGATAGGTTAGGTAAGGTTGTTAGGTTAGGCTAATGTCCTTTCAAAGGGGTATAGGCTAGTAAACACTAGGATAGCCTATAACCGGTCAGAGGTAAGAAGAAGAGATAATCTTCAAGGACACTGCATCTGCCTTATTAGAAACAATTTATTAGGGAAAATAGGGACCAATAGACTCGCCATATTTTTCTCATTATAGTCTGCATGGAGGAATTTCGTTATCGACACTTGAAAAAACCCGATCTCACAGAAAAATACACCAAAAATCTGTCAAAGATGTCAAATAGCGGGGGTGTGGGGCGGCAGCCCCCACCCATAATACTAGGATAGGTTAGGTAAGGTTGTTAGGTTAGGCTAATGTCCTTTCAAAGGGGTATAGGGCTAGTAAACACTAGGATAGCCTATACCTGGTCAGAGGTAAGAAGAATCCTGATGTAGTCTCCTTGAATGCTACCGAAGAAGAGTCCTGGGTAAGATTTTACGGTGTGACAGTTACAAGCCCCATCGATGTTTGTGTAGCCTATAGCCACAAAATCTGCGAAGCGTCTCTCGCAATAAATGCCTTGCTCAATAAACCACAGCAAGGTCAGCAAGAAAAAACAGGAATGGCAAAATTAAATTTTTACCACAAAGATATTAAATGGGCGGAAATTAAAGACAAATTAACCCGTGGAGCCCCGCCTAGTTTTTTATTGTTTGTTCACCAGAACCCGGCCCGTTTTCAATTTTTTTTTTTTATTCCAGAAACAATAGCGAATGGGTTAGGAATGAAGGGAAAAACCATGAAAAACCGCTCAAAAAGCTTAAAAAATGGTCCTACAGAGCCCCGAAAACATATTTTACAAGAGTAAAAAATTGAAGGCAATTTCCCCCAAAAAACAGGTTATTGTGCGTTCACGCGCACGCACGTGGATTTTGAGTTTTCAACCATCGGCACGGTTGCGTGGGATACGTACACAGTTCCCATACAAATTTGAGCCCTCTCGAGTGGCTACACCTGAGGTTACGGTCGGAGCAATTAGGGTGACTCGTCAGACGCGTCGCTGGGGCTGTCCGTTACATACATCGCCGACCCGCCAGACGCGTCGCTGGGGCTGGACGGGTTAAAGATGGACTGGGCAACCAAAATTGCGGAAGACAGTGCTGCAAATATGCTCTCTAAATTCACCACAATTTGTTAAAAAATATGTAAAGCCAATGTCCCGGCTAAAAGTACAGCTAAGAAAAAACACATCCCACGAGACCGTCGCATCCTTATGAGGAGGAGGAGCCTCTAGAAAAGAAAATTGGCAAAAAATCCTCCACATAGTAAAGCCACCAACTTTCACAAGGCCCTTCAAGAGATTGAAAGCGAACTCCTAAAATCCCAAGATGACCAGAGGAAGAGAGAAGAACTACAAGCAGTCCAGAACATAAGCAGTAACGAAGTTTTTCTTCTCATACGCTAACAAAAAATCCAAAAACATATCGACAGTAGGGCCATTAGAAGACGTCGATGGAAACCTAGTGGCCGACCCAGGGGAAATGGCAGACATACTAAGGGCACAGTATGAAAGTGTCTTCAGTCTTCCTAACCCCCACAAATCTGTGGATGACCCAGCGGCTTTCTTCACAATGCAAGAGCCCTCTCCCTCACCAATACTGACCGACATAATCCCAGAAATTAATGATATAATTCAAGCCATTGACGACATAGCAGCCGACTCAGCAACAGGTCCAGACGGGTTCAGTGCACAGCTCCTAAAAACATGCAAAGCTGAACTGGCGCTACCACTGCAACTAATAGCTGCCAAGTCCCTAGCTACCGGTACAGTTCCCTCATCCCTGAAGGAAGGGGTAGTGAAACCTATCCACAAAGGGGGTAGCAAAGGACTGGCCAAAAACTATCGGCCCGTAGTGCTAACCTCGCACATAACAAAGATAATTGAGCGGGTCGCCAGAAAGAGAATAACGAAACACATGGAGGACCTCGACGCTTTCAACGGGGGACAGCACAGGTTTAGAAAGGGCCGGTCCTGTCTGTCGCAGCTACTTGCCCACCATGAGGCTCTACTAGAAGACATCAGTAAAGGCAAGAACGTCGACGTGATTTACCTGGATTTCGCCAAAGCATTTGATAAAGTTGATCACGGCCTCGGTCTTCACAAGCTGAAAAAGCTAGGTATAGGAGGAAATCTCGGCAAGTGGCTGCACAGCTTCCTAACACATAGGGAACAGAGAGTATCGGTCCAAGGACACCTTTCAGACCCAAGCGAGGTAATAAGTGGCGTTCCGCAGGGGTCTGTACTGGGACCACTTCTGTTCCTTATCATGATAGGGGATATTGATCATGATCTCCAGCACTCCACGGCCACCTCATTTGCAGATGACACAAGAGTAATGAGGAGGGTTGAGACAGCTGACGATGTGACCCTGCTACAAGAAGATCTGAATCGCCTACTGGACTGGGCAGATTCCAACAACATGAGGATGAACGGCGAGAAATTCGAATTGCTAAGGTACGGCCCTCTACAAACCATCAAAGAGAGCACCAGCTACCAGGCAAATCAAGAAACCATCACTCCAAAAGAACATGTGCGGGATCTGGGAGTAACAATGAGTACAGATGGAACTTTTTCTCGCCACATCAACCAAACCACCGAGACAGCTAGGAGACTCGCAGGATGGATACTCAGGACCTTCCAAACTAGAGAGAGGGCCTGTATGCTGACACTCTGGAAGGCTCTGAGGTCTCTACAGAGGACCTTCACCAGCAGGATCTGGGGTCTCCAACACATGAACTACTGGGAACGCCTGAAGGAGTTGCGGCTCTACTACCTTCAGAGACGACGAGAACGTTACCTAGTGATTTATGTGTGGAAGACCCTAGAAGGGCTGGTACCTGACGTGGGACTAGTCATCAACAATCACGTTAGAAAAGGGCGACTGTGCTACATCAAGAGGACTGAGGCTACCTCTCAGAAAATAGCAACAGTCGCCCACAACAACTTCAGCAAAAATGGGGCTCGCCTCTTCAATACTGTACCAAAGGCCGTCCGGGAACTGACGGGAGTCACGACAGACTCCTTCAAGCGTCAGCTGGACCGATGGCTGGCTACAGTACCAGACGGGCCCCCAATACCAGGATATCCCAGCACCGCATCCAACTAGTTAGTAAATAGACGGAACGAGGGAGTTGCGGAGCTGCCTGGCTGCAGCGGAAGTCCACTTTAGCTGCGTCCACAGAGGACGGAATTCTACCAAGTATGACCAAGTATAGGTATGTTATATAATAGTCTTCAGTCCTATATATGTCCTTCCCTTCGCAAATGTATTATGATATAGGGTAAAACACAGTCGTCTGCATAATGACAAGTCCTGTTTTACGGGATTTCTGCTTTATAACCTACTTTTAGGTTAGGTTAGGTTTCTTAGTTAGGTTCATGACAAGGGATCAGCTGGTAGGCATGGGATAAACTAGAGACACATACTAGCTGGTAGGTAAGGGTTATTCTTGTATCCAACATTCTAGGTTAGGTTACTGTGTTTTTTTACTTCAAAAAATCGCTAAACCCGAGCCAAGTTTTGGCAAATGTTGGCTAGGGTTTTCAAATTTTGGGGTTTAATGGGTTTCAAGAAACATGAAAACTCGAGCCAACTTTCAAAATTCAATTAGGCCTACTGTGTTTTTTTACTTTGAAAAATGCCAAAAGCGGAGCCAATTTTTTTTCTCAATTTTGGGGTTTTTGTAGCCTAGGCTACTCTGAAAAATACCCAAATCCGAGCCAACTTTTGCCAAAACTCGGCTCTGATTTTCACATTTTAACGTTTTCTTACTTTTCTAGCCTAGGCTATATTTTATTTTCAGAGTTCTTCCCATAGGCTAGGCCTATTAGCTTACCCCTATTTTTCCCCTTTTACCCCACAATTTCCCTGATCTTCATAGCCCTCCCCACTAGTGGGGGCCGTGTTTTTAGATTGTTGGATAGGCCTAATGGGTAAATACTCATTTGCTGCAGTCCTTGGTATAAAACAACACTGTATAGCCTAGGTCTAGGCCTATCAAAGAAAAAATGCAAAAAAAAAAAAAAAAAATCATGCTAAAACTCTTGACTGTCACACCGTATCAATTTACCGAGTCCTGCAGTTGTCTCCTTGAATGCTACCCAATTACGAAGTAGGCTAACCAACAATACACTAAACCATTTGTGATGGTAAGTCTTTAAATTCTTTAATAGCCTAGGCCTAGAAAGTCAAGGCCAGCCTAAGTTAGACCTAGGCCTATTCATGTCATTATTGTTCAGTCTACAAGGTTATTAGTTTTAAAATACAATAACTGACAGTCTGACACTACTATCCACATTAATACGAGAATTACTATCATGCTTGGGTGTAAAAAGCAGCTAGGGCGGATAATCCACGACAGAGTTCACATGTCAAAAACCCACCACTTGTCACTTGCTACATAGGCCCAAAAACGAGACTCCATCCAGAATGTCATGTATACCAACCAAGAACTTGCTGTTATTCCTCAAACTGTATATACACTGGTACATTACCTAGATAATGACAGAAGTTGTAGCCTGAAAATGACCGGCTAACTCACTTCCAGGTCACCCACAAACAAACACTTGACGTGGAAATCACAAAAGTACAGTCTTCGTTTTAGCTTTGTTTCATAATTTTTCCTGTAACAACTAAATTAAACCTATTACTAATTACATATTTACACGTAACTATTGCAATTTGAACTATTAATATACCTACAATATAATGCAACGTTGTTAATTTGTATAGAACGATACCTCACAAATGTCGAGACGAGCCACAATTCCGAAATGTGACAGGTGATTCAAGGGGTGTAAATGTTTAATAATCCGGCTGCTATATAGCCCTAATTTCCTTTAATTCCACTTATCCATTGCCGAACTTACCAGCTATGGATTAAAATTAAGCCACGTTGCGTTATCTATCTATTGCCAAGCTGTCATTAATCAGCCGATGCCCCTCCTCCCACCCAATACCACTTATCTCGTTATAATCTCAATCATGTCCATCCCTCCACAAGCAGGGATTAACTAACTGCCCCTGTCTCAAAGTCTAGACAGGTCATATACATTCCATGTACTGTAGCTGATTTACTGTATTGTATGTAAGTAAATTATTGATATATATATAATATATATATATATATATATATATATATATATATATATATATATATATATATATATATATATATAATATATATATATATTATATATACATAATTATTACAATATAGACTGGGGAAGGAAGCCCAAGCATCTTCACCCTTTTGAGTCTCCGTGTATTTCACATACCTCTATGCAACATTTGTATATCCTATATTTATACGAACTTAATAAAATAATAAAATACAAAATCCACTTCACTCTTGGTCTGTTTCTCCCTTTCTGCCATTACATACATAGCTTCGACTTTTCAACTTTGTATACCAATTTGCCTAAACTTGACTACTTCCTTTAACGTGACGATAGTGCGTTGTTAAATTTTGGTTTGTTTAGTTTGCAAGTTTTACATTTTAATTCCACCGATCATCCTCATATAGCCTACACTCAAACTGTTATTTATTTTCTCATTCAGCATGTGCTTCAAATGATCGAACCACCTCAAGGACTTCCTCTTCACACTCCAGCACATCCGCCACAATGCCCCGGCCATACTAAATGTATCCTCATTCGTCAGTATATATCTCTCCATCTGGCTAATTTCCACTATGATATATCTCCAACAACGTTAATTTTAATTGTCAATTCAAGATTCACTTCCATATGTGCATGGTGGGATTACCATATAGCCTACAACCATGCAGCGCTCGACTTCTTTAACATCTATCTATCTATTGCCTGACGCCGTGATCCCCGAAGGAGTGGGCACGAACGAAACTCCCCCATGCACCTGTCCCCAGCCAGTCGACGCCCCTCCTCCCAACCATGGCAGCACCGCCTTAATTCCATCCTTCCACCTTTCTCTCGGTTTATCTCTCCCTGTCCACCTCGCTCTCGTACACCCTCTTAATCATTCTTTAACATCATGCTCACCATCATTGTTTTTGTCACCGCTGAAAGTGTTCCTACAACCCCTCTTTCTCCGTCAGTAGCCTACATTCTAGGACAAAAATATATGTTTTCAAAGCTATCCCAAACTGAATTGAATCTTCTCATATTTTTTTACCTTTATACATTCTGTGAGTTTGTATTGCAGCATCGGCAATATTCGCTAATAATCAGCAATGACGCGCTACATTTGCAAATTCTTATGTCTATATACATAGTATATTGTTTTAGCAAGGCTATGTTTTGCATGGAGCTGCAACCTAGAGAAGGGTGAAAAATAACACTAAGATACACCCCTCCCCTTTCCTGCAGCAGCACAGGACAGGATGAAGGTGGCAGCAAACAGGGTACAACATTCAACATTTTCTTCAAGCAATAGTTAACCCTTTTCCTGCAGGCTCCTCTATAGGGAAGGTTATGCCACCGCAGGGTTTGTGGCTAATTTTAGTTCACAATAAATCACCTTAGCATGAGAAGTATGTGAGCAAGCGGAACGAGGCTATTCTCGTTGTTTCGCTGGTGGGTTAACTTGACAGTAGATTATGGCTGGATAGAAGTTGGAGGTAATACCAGCTGAACAGGTACTCAAGAAGTGTAAAAATTGGTTAAACTTGTAGCGTAGGTAGCTCTTCGAAGATTTATGGCCTGTCTTCACACCCAATTTTTTTGGATGTAAACCGCCGTTGATACCACCATGTAAGGAGGCAGATGTGGATACTATGTATGCAGATGAGTGCTAGGTGAATAGGTGTGACATATTGGCTGTTGGTATGTAAATAGGTAGATATAGTTCTTGGTTGATTGTAGACTCTGGTAGATGTGTCTGGTAGATTCTGGTTGACTCACTTATTACATAAGTAGAATAGGTAGGTATACGATAAATAGGTAGAGTAGAGTAGCCCCCCCCACCCCCCTAACTACCATAAATAGAGTGATAATTATATTTAGGTAATGGGAGAATTTAAGCCATAGTTAATCAAATCAGTCAACTTATCCTTCATCCAAGAGTTGCACTATTGCAGGAACAGTAAGGGTTGTAAGTACAGGAACTTACATAAGTTAATGATAATTAGTTAAAGTACATAATGTAATAGTATTATATTATTAACAGAGGATATTCCCCAAGTAGGGAAAATATCTCCACCAGTCTTGATGGCACTAAGCCTTGTTAAATCTCCAATTCACCTCAATCCTCACGTTAATTTCCGGTCAAAGTGACCCGTAGTGATAGTACAAACAGGATACAATGCATCAGTTATTCAGTTGATACATCCCTGATCTTGGTAAAAGGTAGCTGGTCTTAAACTTGGTGACATCTCAGCATAGAGTGGTGTACAGTTGCCTCCTAATAAACATTGAAATTACTAAATCACATTAAGTTTATTACTTTAACCTATAAGAGTAGTATTAATGATTCCTATATAGAATCCCAAGCATAATGTGTAATATTCATTCATATCTCGCGATATCATGATAGGTGGTGGTGGCAGTCTCTTTGTTCAGCTGGGTGGGCAGGCCCCGACTAAGCATATATTTAAACCTCTGTTTTTGTCTTGCTTCACTCGCAATAACTCGATGCAAATAAAATTTACGGAACCAACTATGGTGTTTGTTAGACAGTATGAGCTAAGGCCTGCAACATGAAATGAACCTCAAATTCATACCTGGTAGCCTACCGGATGTGTGGCCTTCATAAATACACATGGAAGTAGACCTATTAATGGTTGAATTTCAGCTTCCAAATCACCTCTTGCTTGGACATACACCCTCTCACTACCAAGGCATGTGGCATACTAATAATGCAATGGGAGTGAATTCTAGAGGCTATTTTACATCTGGCAACAAGTGGAGCGGCACGGTACTAACAATGTCAGCCTAAGATACAAAAACATATCAGGACGTCGGCCACAGTAAACGATTATAGTACATATAACGTACCAAGACATCTGCCGCAATTAAGTATCCACCGACTGCTACAGACTCAGGGGAGCACTCCAGGCCTAATCTATTAGTTTTTACATTTTGAGATCAGATTGTGGAACCTGATTCCATGTTTTTTTAAGTCTTCCCCTCCTTGCAACTCCCACTGCATATATTTTTATCTCTTCACTCAGTTTAGATTATCCATCCTCACCACATGCCCAAAGCATCCAAGCCTGCTTATACCCAACTCTTCGCCAATACTTTTGATACCTAACCTCCTACTCAACTCTTTAGATATCCGATCTTGCAGTTTGACCCCACACATCTATCTCATCATTTATATTTTGCGAGGTTCCATTTTGTTTATATCATACACTGTAGGTGGCCACTTTTATGAAGCATAAGTTGTTGCACTTCTAATACAAAAAACAGACACCTTTCTCTTCCAGTGAAGTGGAAGTCCTCTCATGGTTAGATCAATTATAGAAATTTATTATGAATGCCCCAGTTGCCAGCACTTTACCTCCTTCACTGCCCAGAATATACACAACAACTTCACTACAATATCTCATCCCTGGAAGATCTATGTGGCCCTATCAGGGGCAGTCACAGGCTTCTTGGAAGCTGCAGGGTTCTCACAGTGTGGGCAACCCAGGGCACCAAAGTACAGTAAGTAAAGCAGTTAAACGCTAATATAACTTTATTATATACCATTTGCAATAAAAGGAAAAAGAAAATATAATTATGTGCATTTTTTTTTTACTTATACATACATTATATAAAACAATTTTATGCACTGTAAATAAACAATAAAAATAGTCTGGTTTGAATGGGTGAACTAATATAAATACTCGTCTACAAAAGCAATGTTAAATAATAGTTAATTCACATTCATACATCTCCTGCACTCACCTCTCATTCACTTCACTCCATCTAAATCAGATCAGCAACTGAAAAAAAAAAAAAAAATAGATACATGTATATTAGAAACAAGATACAAAAATGTACATAGCTGATAAGTATGTAGCCATTTCACATGAAAATCAGCTATAATTAACCCTCTCCGACATATGACGTGATTTTGAGCCTATTGGGGATACTTTAAAGCCTTTTTTACCATCAGGGGTACTTAGAAACCTTTAGTTTAATTACTTCAACCTCTGCAGTTGTCTTTGAGTTAGCTGTGGGCAGAAAACTAATTTTGGAGAGATAATTATAAGAGTGAGAGAACTCTATTTCTTATTGCTAATCTGGCAACTTCTGCGTCATAAATGCGTGAAAGGGTTAATATTAGATTGGATCAAGAGAATATATGTTCATATGAACAAGAAAAGTTATGGTACAAGGTTACTAAATCCTTAAAAGATGCAAACAATGTATATGGTACAACATATTCATCAAGTTGACACTGTTAGTTAACTTACCATTCATAGGCATTTCATCAATCTGTGTGGAGTAGTATTGTTCAATATCTCGCAAGATACGGATGTCATCATTCTTCACAAAATTGATGGCTACACCCTTGCGTCCAAACCTTCCTGAACGTCCAATACGGTGGATGTACAACTCACGATTGTTGGGCAGATCATAGTTGATAACCAGTGAGACCTGAAAGATGATACATGTAACATTAAATATAGACATTTCTTATCTGATAATATAAAATCCCAAACATTAAAGGGATCCCCGTGAGGCATGACACCAGATTCTTGTTTCTTAATTCTTCAAATTAAAATTTAAATGTAAAACTTGAAAATAAACAAACCAAAAGCAGAAACCGCACAATATAAAAACAATCAAACATAATAAAAATACCAGTTATTATGATTATCCTACCTGCTGCACATCAATTCCTCTTGCCCAAATGTCAGTGGTGATGAGGACTCTGGACTGGCCGGAGCGGAACTCCTTCATGATGGCATCACGCTCCTTCTGTGGCATGTCACCATGCATTGATGACACTGTGAAGTTGGCCTCACGCATCTTCTCTGTCAGCCAGTCAACCTGAGATGGGAGGCTTAAATTAGAGCTCAGAATTTCTCATATCGCACAAAAATTGATAAGCTATTTCCATTCATGATATTAAAAAGTTAATACAGTGGAGCCCCCATTTTCTCCACAGCAGTCTTCGCTGTTTCAAATTTCGCGGCACACACCAAATATTCCCAATTTCCATTTTCGCTTAAAAAGCTTCAATCTTCACACAAAAATCCCAGTTGAAACCCGAAAAAGGGCAAAAATAATGAAAAACTCGACATAAAACTAGAAAAAAAAAAAAACCATTTAACATAACTAAACGAATCTGCCAGGTGTTTGCCGCTTAGAGACGAAATCCGAGTGAATTCGAGATCTGATCGTCATATGCGCAAGATGCCGCCATCTTTGTATGACGTCATCACTAAGCAGATGCTTACAGTGCACTCGTATCTGTGTTGACAAAACAACCGTTTGCAAGCTTCTTTTGTACCTGAACCCCTTATCTCTCGCGTTTATTATAACCTCTAGTACATCTGGTGATAGGGATGGCAGTAGCAATGAAGGAAATTCATGCTCAAAACACAGAGCAAAGGCCAGTCCATGTCGGACGAAAGAGGTGGAAATGCCTAGACGATGTTAGGCTAGGCTAAATATGAAAATGATTTAAAATAAAGTCTGTGTGGTAAGTAATCTTCTCATAATACGTATTTTCCTCATAATATGTATTTATTGGATGTATTTGGTGTGAAATGGGTACTTGAGGGGTGACTGGATGAATTTAGAACCTAGGCCTAAATTTTTTCCCATGATAGAAACAATGCCCCAATCTACAGTACCGTCAACCGGGGCGAATTCGGACGATTTTTGCGTATTTCCGTAGCATGTAGTCTTGTTTTCATCTCAATGTAAGATCTTAAGCATTGTATGTGTAGCTGGTACATTGGGGTATACAATCATAGCATTAAAGAAATTAAAATGCATTGCATATATTTATTATAAATATAATAAAGGTGTCCGAATTCGGACACGATTTGGGGCGATTTCGGACACCTGGTCTGAATTCGGACATGGATTTGAAATACATTCATAGGACTAACCAGTGATCCCAGTATAGAATCGGACCTTTCAGGGGTCAATTCGGACATCATTGAACATCTTAAAAGGGTCTTATCACACTCCCTGAAAACGTAAAAACCATATCGTAAGATACGACACTTTTGGGGCAATTTCGGACAAATCTTTATTTATTTACCATACTCTGCGTAGCAGTATGACCTTAATAATGTAAAACTAAGGATTACTGTGACATAACTCAGACATACCACGTGTAATGACAACTATAAACCCAAATTACACTCAATATCCGAATCAGACAGGTTATAGTTAAAGTTAAATTATCCCTTCCTCCCCGGGTGTCATTTTAATATGACACCACGGCAGATGGGCCGGTACCCGGGTGTCATTTTAATAGACAGCTTGAAAGCCTATTCAGCTTGGTCTGAACGCCGTGCGTCCGACGCATGTAAACAAAGCCGATCGTTGCGTCACCGCACCTCCGAAAACAAGAAGGAGAAGACTCGTTTGTTATTGTATGTCTGTATGTCGTTGTTTCAGTAGTGAAAAGATCGTCGTATTGCTAACATTGCCTGAAAATGCTCTCCACTTAAATCGTCATCACAACTGAACCAGTTGACTTAGAGAGCTCTACTCAATGCCAGTCTACAAATTGGAAACCGCACTACATTTATAGATGCGTGGGAAATTTCTAGCAGTTAAAATTAACCAAAATACGGTAGCCTAGGCCTAGACGTTTTTCGGCCAGATCGCCCGGGTACGCCGCACTGTCATTAGGAGAGCTAGCCCGGGCCAGGAGGGTTAAATAATATTATTTATTTAATTAATTTTCATCCAGTCCGAATTCGGCCCATTTTCACGGAAATTTTTAAAAATTATCATTTAACCTCTGAAGTGCGCATGGGGGGTATGAGACACCACACTCCTGTGCGGACGTATTTGAGCTGTTCCCATCACTAACATCGTTATTTTACCATAAATAGCATTAATACTTATCCATATGCGCCTATTATAGGTTGATTATAAAGGTATTAACCTGTTACAACAATAAAACAAGTGGAAACAGCGTTTGGATGGTCAAAATCAGCGATACAGGCCGGGAGTTACATAATGTATGGCTGAGGCAACCTCCCTTCCCAACGTCTGGAGAGAGACTGTCGATCGATACTCTCTCTCTCTCTCTCTCTTGCACTCGCTTGCTAACAGTGATGACAATGCCTTGCTTGCAACTCGCTAATGTTAGCACGAAAATATACCACAGAATAAGGGAATAACAGGGAAAATAGGTGATAACTGAAGGAGGTGAGGAAAGTGGGGAAGGAGGGGAGGTGGAGGAGTGATATTTGGCATGGCCCAGGGGCAATACAAAAAAAAAAAAAAAAAAAAATGGGGGGTGTTTTAACCCGTACAGCCCCAGCGACGCGCCTGACGCGTCGGCGATGTATGTAACGCACAGCCCCAGAGACGCGCCTGGCGCGTCACCCTAATTGCGCCGACCGTAACCTCAGGTGTAGCCACTCAAGAGGGCTCAGATTTGTATGGGAACTGTGTACGTATCCCACGCAACCGTGCCGATGGTTGAAAACTCTCAAAGTCCACGTGCGTGCGCGTGAGCGCGCAATAACCTGGTTTTTTGGGGTAATTGCCTTCAATTTTTTACTCTTGTAAAATACGTTTTCGGGGGCTCTGTAGGTCCATTCGGGGGCTCTGTAGGACCATTCTTTAAGCTTTTTGAGCGGTTTTTCGTGGTGTTTCCTTCATTCCTAACCCATTCGCTATTGTTTCTGGAATAAAACCATTTTTTGAAAACCGGCCGGGTTCTGGTGAAAAAACATTACAAAACTAGCCGGGGCTGGACGGGTTAAATGGATTTTTTAATAGCCTTACTCTTAAGAGTCTTCCCGCAGTTCCCGGGTTAATAGGCCTACCCAATTACGGGAATAATATAAAAGATAATGCTAATAAATTAATTTGTACTTTCACACTAATTACGAAAGTACATCTTGGCACCGTAGACTTTCCTACGTCTACTCATCAACACGTTTGCCCAAGAAAGTTTGCCGATTTTTTTTTTTTCGGTTTTTAATTTGTAATCGGTACATATCGTATTATACATTAAAACTATTTAAGCAAGAAAGTTAGATAAAAGCATTTCGAACAATCGAGTGAAAACAGATTTCTATTATGTTTATTCGTTATCTATTTATCAATTTAATTAACTTTTAATTAACGTAAGGTCCGAATTCGCCCCAGAGGGAGAGAGAATGAGCTATTTTTCAACAGCCTACTGGGCTGCAGCCCTCATAAGGATGGTCCGAATTCGCCCCAGTTGACGGTATTGATAATGCACCTAAGTTTTATGGCTAGGACTGTTACATTTTAATTTAGCCATGTCTACATTATTATTTACAATGCATAAGATTTAGGGCCTACTTTATGTAGACAAAATACATGTTTTTATAGGCTAAAACTGGGAAAAAGTGCAACTTTTAGAATGAGCACAGAACCGATTAGAATTTCCCCCATAAGAACAGTGCCCCGATTTTGGCTGTTGCAATCTTAGCTCGATTTCTGCGGAAGCGATTAGGAGCTAAGATGGGGGCTCCACTGTATACAGTACAGTACTACTCGAATTTTGCGAGAATATGGTCGACATTGCAGCCCGCAAAATTCAAAATCGCAAATTTCAAATAACTAACCTTATGGGATTAATTGAATATGGTCGACATCTCATCATCGAGGGCCTATTTTTTGGTGATTTTCGTCCTTGTTTGTACACACATTATGACACATACACTTAATTATACATCCTACAATAAAGAAAAACACAGAAATACAGATTCAGGGGACCCAGGGCACAGGTAACACTTCAATTTTGCCCAAGGAAGTCGATTATGCGAGAGCGTGAGAACATATAGGAGCGTGGGAGAATCTATAAACAGTAAACAATGGGCCGCAGGGCAGCCCGACGTCACGACCCTGCTACCCCTCCCCCCCCCGAAAACTAGTGCGGAAACCCCGTATCATTTGGCGCCACCCGCAAAACTCAAGTAATATCGCACATATCAAGTCCCGCAAAAAAGGTCAAATCTTGGGTCCCGTTCGCAAAATCGAAATTTCGCAAATTTGAAAGACGCAAAATTCAAGGGACTACTGTACCTATAAATTTCACATCAATTTGGTAACCCTCTGAATAGTCAATCAATCTTTAATAGGAGACTCAAACTGTGGCTTGGCATTTTATATAATGTTACACAAACTTTAAATATTGTCTTGCGACTCTAGACCATGTCATTAATTCCTTCACTAATTGATAAACCTGCAATAATATGCTCAAATTGTAGCTTGATACTTCTCATATCACACTCAAACCTCAAATTGTGGTTTGATGCATCGTAATATTACGCCTACTTCACTAACCGGAACTCTTCATGCCATGAACAATCTGACTAGGCCTATCTGAATAACCTGCAAGTGTAGGTTCAAATTGTCGCTCTGCACTGTAGCCTACATGTTCTTAAAACTCCATGGCAAAAATTAGAAGACAACTTTGAAGATATATAACTAAAATCTTATGATCATTGAGACTACACCTCAAGCTTACCTTACGCTTGGTGTTGCAGAAGATGACAGCTTGTGTGATGGTGAGTGTGTCATACAAGTCACAAAGTGTGTCAAACTTCCACTCTTCACGCTCCACAGCCACAAAGAACTGCTTGATACCTTCCAGTGTCAATTCATCACTGTGAAGAGAAAATAACATATTAAGCAGCTTCAAAAATAAATAGAAAATATTAAAAAATAATATATTAATACCAAAGCCACAGGTCTATTTAACCCCTGAAGCATTTTGTTGTTAAATTAGGACATAGACACGTTATAGAGTAACAAGCGGGCACTCCCCTTATTTAAACCAGACCTCTGATGGATCACTCAGTCACTAAAATGTCATGTGCAGTATTTATGTAATTTGGACTTGGTCAAACATGATTGCAGAATGGACTGCTACCAGTATGCACAGAACTGATTTACTAATACTACTAACATATTTTAATAATGCATCACTTAGCTCTACTCCCACTAGTTCTGTATATTTTGATAGAACTAAACTTAAAGATGCCCTTAAATTCCTCCTTTTCAATACTTATGTTAGATTCGGGCCGTACATTTTCAAACAAATATTAGGAATTCCTATGGGTGGAAATGCTAGCCCTTTAATTGCAGACTTATTCTTGCTTGCTTTAGAATTTAAATATATAAAAGACTTAGTTGACAGTAGCAAGAAAAATAAAATTCCAGAAAAATTAGCACTTGCTAAACTGTTAAGTAATAATAGTAGATATATTGATGATATTCTTGTTTGCAATTTGTTAAATTTTAATCAAGTTGCTAAACTTATTTACCCTAATTCTATTCCCCTCACACAATGTAACGTAAATTATAAAGTTGAAAATTTTCTTGATATAAATATTGAGATTGTTAATGAACAGTGCATACTTAAAGTATATCACAAAGTTGATGATTTTAATTTTAACGTAATAAACTTTCCTTTCCCTAGTAGTAATATCGATAGTAAAATCACTTATAATTGTTTTTATTCCCAATTAATAAGATTTTGTAAAATCTGCACTAAAGTAGATGACTTTTGGGCTAGAGCTAGGTTACTATACAGACTCTTAGTGGACAGAGGTTTTGAGGCAAGTAAATTGTTCCATAAATTTAATCTTTTTAGGGTCAATTATTGTGACTGTATTCTAAAATTTGACATCAATAATTTTAATCAAGCATTTTTAACTTGAAGTTTCTTGTATAACCTCTGCTTACTTTTTGTCTGTATTTATTGTTTATCTTTTTCTTTTTCTATTATTATTATTATTATTAATATTGATGATTTTTTTTAAATTTATTGTTCTTGTTAAAAGAGTACTCTTTGTTTAAATCTGTTGTTACTTCATATTTTGCAATTATTTCTCTTTATATTATATGTATTCATTGTCGATAGTATCAATTGCTTACTTTTGCGATTTCCTTAGTTTATTTGTGCTATAAATGTAGGTTATTTGTAGGGTAGTTATTGATAGGGGTCACTTGAGGCATGCTATGCTTACAGGTACCTACCCGATAGCACTATCGTTAGTGAGTGCTGTACTGTATTTTATATATTATTTTGTAATAGTATAGATATCTTATCAATATTTGTATTTTTTACTATAATGTCTTGTCATGTTGCAAATTTGATTTTAAATAATATTTTGACATTTAACATGTAGTTTCTTTATTCATGCAGAGTTTAGTAAAAATTTGCCAGAACGTCCCGGACTTCCCAAACTTGACTACTTCCTTTAACGTGACGATAGTGCGTTGTTATATGTGCGATTGGTTTGCTTGGGAAACAGATTAACTTGCTCATGTAGTGATGTACACCCTATGTGGTGGATTGTGTTCTTTTATTTAATAATTTTCATTTTAGTAAGCGTTGTTTCCACATAGCGATTTTGATAATTTAATTTGACTTTATATTGTCCTTGTCCCAATTTTGGTTTGTTTAGTTTGCAAGTTTTACATTTTAACCTATTAATTTCAGAGTCTGTAAAGGTTTAGATTTTCCTAACATTGCCTATAGGAAGCATTTTAGCGAAATGGTCACTGGGTCTATATATTAGCTATGAATATTTTATGGAAGCTTGCAAAGCTTCAGGAAGGGTCTCTTGGTACATGACTAGCCCATGACTATCTTTCAATGGGAGATTCATGGGAAGAAGGCATTGGAGATGATAATGAATATATTATACACAGTTAAACAACAAAGGCCTGAAAAGATCATACCTAACTTAATCTTACACCAACAAATTAATTAATTGAAGGTTCAATAGATTATTATAATGCATAATGAATAAAAAAAGACATTGCCAACTTACCGCTTGACAAGGATGCGGATGGGGTCTGTCATGAACTTGGAGGTCATCTCAAGGATTTCGTGAGGCAGGGTGGCGGAGATGAGGCACACTTGTGTTGCTGGCGGGAGGTATCGGTACACATCATAGATCTGTTCCTTGAACCCTTTGTTTAACATCTCATCAGCTTCATCCAGTACCAGCATCTAGGAAAACAAATTATGAGTTAGGAATTAGAGCTGCCAGAGGTTCATAGATAGTTTCATCAACCAAATATAGGTGCAATCAATATCAATAGTTCGCTGAAAACTATGATAATTTGTGTTGAACTATGAGAGGGGAAGATTAACTTGACACTTTTAAAATGAGAAGCATATACAGTAACCCCTCGCCATTTCGGACATCTAATTGTCGGAAACCCGTACTAGCCGGATTGCCATCACCTCCCGGACACGTACTTCCGTATTTCGGACATTTCCGTCATCGTTCCGACAGTCTCTAACAGTGTCGGATGACGCCCCCCAATCCCCGGTGAATATCCGTCAATACGGGGATCCGTCGGAGCGCCGATATACAGGCTTGGCTCTGAGTCACCCGCTTGGACAAGAAGTGACGTCACGGGCGTCAGTATGTTTGAATGGTAGCCATCTTGTGATTTATATCTCCTCCGCATATATTCCCGTGTTATCATGCCTCCCAAAGCGTACGGTGACCTCGATATCACTTGAGATGGAGAAGGGAAGTGAGGTGGTCAAGGAGAGTGAGGTGGAGAAGTGGAGTGAGGTGGAGAAGTGGAGTGAGGTGAAGTGGAGAGAGGTGAAGGGGTGGACCTGTTTCAATGAAGAGGTGAGTGTTGATTCTTATTTTTCGACCATCAACTGAACTTATTGTTTCATATTCAGTACTATATGTGCTATTACTGTAGAGTATATTAACTTAAAGTACGAAGAGGGTAGCCTAGCCTAGGCCTATTCGTTGTCATGGGTGCATGAAGTTCGTTCACGTTTCCCTTCTTCTGAGGTCGCATTTATTCACTGCATGAAGTTCGTTCCAGTTTCCCTATTTAACCAACGGTGAAGTTTGTTCTCGTTTCACTTTTTCACTTTTTTCGTCGGATTTTTTTCTTTCAGGTCGGTTTTTTGTCCTCTTTTAGATCGGACACAGCCGGACCTCGGACATCTCGTATTTTCGGACATGGTGTCCCCCCAATTAGTCCGAAATAGCGAGGGTTTACTGTACTGTAATTACAAGCAATTAAAAACACTGTCAAGGAATATTGAGAGTAAATTTTAATTATATAGTTCATGAGCATTATTTCGATTAGATCTCTAGGGTTTTTCAATTGCCATCATCTGTGGTTTCATATGTTGTTTTGCCCGACGACGTACTTCCCGAGAATGGGTAGCCATGAACATTAGGCGTTTGTCACGAATCGCTTGGTTAAAGTTGCCTGGAATTCCAATCAAATTTTGACAATGCGGGCTCGATCTGCCTACCCTTTGATCAGCAGCCGACGTTCTAATGACTATGCCGCAGCTCGCGACTGTAAATCCACATAAGGTATAACAATACTGCAATTGAAACAACAGAATGTAAAAATAAGTAACCAAAGGAAGCAAGGAAGATTATCATGAATTACTATTCTTATCCTGACCTTAATTGAGCGTGTTCTGAGTGTCCTGCGCCTGATCATGTCAAAAACTCTGCCAGGTGTACCAGAGACCACGTGCTGACCGTAGTCCAGTTTGCGAATGTCCTCCCCAAGGTTGGTGCCGCCGATACATGCATGGCACTGCACACTCATGTAGTCTCCCAGTGCCAACACTACCTGAAATGGGGCAAAGATCAAACTAACAGGTTATATCTTAAGCTTCATATCTAGTTACTATATATTTATTTTACAACTTTATCATCTCAATCTATAAAAGTTTGATTTTTAGAGAAATTCTTCTATATTCTCTTCAGCAGACTTGAACTTTTATTATAGTATACCTTACATATACCTTATGGTAACAATATTGTATTCATTAAAAACCTATTGTTATTTAACAATGTACGGTATATACTGTATATACTGAAGATCTAACCTTCTGAATCTGCACAGCCAGTTCCCTGGTTGGTGATAGAGTGAGGACCTGAGTCTCCCGCACATTGATGTCCAGGATCTGCAGGATGGAGATGGAGAATGTGGCTGTCTTACCCGTACCAGACTGGGCCTGGGCGATCACATCACGACCCTTCACGATGGGACGGATGGCTCGCTGCTGGATGGCTGACGGTTTTTCAAAGCCTGACAAATAAAAAATACCATACAGTATACTGTATATAAAATACAATAAACTAGAGGACCATAATATCTAACATTTCATCAAATCATGCCAAAAGATAATGCAAATATAAATAAAAGAAATTGCTTTCCCATACAGGTAATCTGCACCCGCTTTGAATAAACAGAGGTACCGTAAAACACGGTCGTAATAGAGGTGTTCAAGTGGGTTAGTGGGATTAACAAAGGGGACATGGCAAATGTACTAAAGCTCAGTGATAGCGAAAGAACTCGTACCAATGGTTTCAAATTAGATAAATTTTGTTTCAGAAAAGATATAGGCAAATATTGGTTTGGTAACAGAGTTGTAGATGGGTGGAATAGGCTACCAAGTGATATAGTGGGATCAAGAACGATAGGGAGCTTTAAGAAAAAATTGGATAAGCATATGGACGAGAAGGGTTGGGTGTGAAGGGGGATCAGCCGGGTTGGGCCAATCAGCGCTCTGCAGACCCCCGTAATCCTGCGTTAATCTCTAACTGGTTTGGTAAGATGATCCTCAGGGTATTAGAGTGTTGAGCCTATAATTGGGCTTTGTAATTGGGGTTGTGTGTGACAGGGATCTGCCTTGCTTAGGCCAATCGGCTTTCTGCAGACTCCCATTTTCTTATGTTCTTATGTTCTTAACTTCGGACATCAGCAATAATAAGTAATTAGCCATTGTCATTATATAATGGAAACGCTTTTTATTGTTTTTATTGTGGGGTCCGTTTAGACAAATGGCAAAGGAAGAGCATGTAAAAGTTCTAGGGAACTGACATGAGTATATGTACACAAAAAAAATATTATATATATGACGAAAATTTGTAAATTTTTCGCTACCCTGCCAAACTTCTATCACCCTGAAGAAATTTGTTTGTATGAATGATGTTGTGACTGATATAATTTTGTAGTAAAATTACCAGAGACAACATCCACCAAAGGAAATTTGTTACACTTGTATAACGCTCTAACTAGAACACTATCATTTAACCTATTGTGTTTTCCCCAAAAAAAAAAAAATGGTAACTTCGGACATGGAACAAACAAATAGTTTGTTATTATTTGCCCTATGAAAATAATTCATAATACTTGTCCATCATTAAAATGGTGGTTAAAGATCAAATAATCATTCTCGGAGTCCAAAAACCCATAAAAATATGATAATATGCTAACTGATTTATGTATTTAGGATAATTCTGGATATATAATATATATAAATTAGGAGAGGCATATATCTTGTCCAATTTTTTTTTTATCTGCCGTAAGAAACACCAACACGTACGTTATACCTATAAAAATGCTAAAATTCATAAAAATGTATATGCAGTGATAGAGTATACATACCTATATATTTTCACTAGGCCTAATTAATTTGACAGCATTGGTTATTTTTCCTGCTCAATATTTTCTAAGAGTGAGTTCAATGCCTAACGAGAACAGATCCAAAAAGAATATTCGTTAAACATCATATATAACCCCCTCCTATACTAATTATACAGGCCTAAAAGTATTGACTGTGAATTTTCCAGTAAGACACCGGACAGGAATAAGCAGCAATAATAAAATATTCATATAAAATAGTAGGAGCCGAAAAATGAATGAAATAAAACCACGAACGTAAGTCCGAAGTTGGTAAGATTAGGAGTAGTGGGCGTACCACTACCAACATACAGCATAACTCATCTATAGAACATTAACCTAACCTAGTACTACATGAATACTAGGTTAGGTTAGGTTAATGTTGGTTGATGGTTCGAGTCTCGGGATGGCTAGTGTGTTATTGGCAGATGCCAGTGCTTATGGTGGATGGCGCGTTCTAGCAATCTGTGGCAACTATTCACTGAAGTCCCTGATCATCAGGGCACCCACCCTAGCCCAGCTCTTGAGCAGGGAGTGCATGGTGGTAAAAAACGCATCATCATAAAAACTGCATCACTGAACTAGCAATATGCTACTGAAAGTGGGAAGGCACTTTCTGTCAATCATTTCTGGGGAGCATAGGAATCAGACCAGCTTGCTGTAAAATACACTGGTACCAGTACCCTAAAATTTGGCTATACTGTACTGTACCAACAAAACACAAATTTGGCCATCTTTGTAAACAAAAAGAAAGGGGCTAAAGGATTACAACCACCACCATAATGAAACTGCTGCTTGTAGCAAGGGAGTTTTTTGTTAATTACTTACAACAGGTACAGTTCTCAGCATACAGTTTAGGCTATAACATTACACTACTGTGGTGATGGGCTGGTCTATCAGAGTGAGACCTGAGCGATCTCTGCCATACCCATAGCTTACTCTGACTGTTCCTTTTACTTATATATTTTCTAGATCTCAAGTGGCGGCGTCTCTTCCGTGGATTGACCTCCCATTCTACCAAGATTGGAAGTTGCAGCGTCACATTATTCCTTTGCCCCTCAACTTTCTCTTCATAATTGCTGAGGGGCACAGGGCCCTGGGTGGGGCTTTGGTTTCCCGGGCGTTTACGCGCCCTCTCAGCTCCCCGCCATGGAGTGGCTTCGATCACCCAGGCTTTATTGTGGTCGGCAGGGAGGGTTCTGTGGGGGCGCTCGTTTATGGCCTTACTAGGGGCCTTGGGGCTGTTCGGCCAGGCAGCTTGGGGAACAACAACAACAACATTACACTACTGTAGTTAGATTGAAGGTCCTCAACCCAAAAGCGAGCGGTCAAATTACAGTACAAGCGAACGTAACGGCCACGACCCAAAGATTGCAAATCACTGTGAAAGGTTGTTTGAATGATACCCGGTACTCTATTGAAATCCTTGAATACCTACAGTGACTAACTTGTTTAAGCATTTAAACATAATTTCAGGAGGTGGAAGAGCACTATTTTTTTCCCCCTGCATGCTGAGAAATGTGACCACTGTCTGGTATCAGTATCTGCACTAGCTACTGGGTTAGTAGGACTAAAAGAATGGCATCTACTGCATCAGGTAACGTAAGATCATAAATTTGTAGATGCACTGCTCTTCTCAGTAAGAGTTCTTACACTGGATTGACGTGAAACAAGGCTCATTAGGTTTACAGGTCTCTTATACTAAGACTACAAACTATCTTAATTCATTCAATATAACGGCGAGAGTGAAAACAGAGCGATGGGTAGGTGAGAAGCAGGGTGGGTTTAGGAAGGGGCTATGTAGACCAGATCTTCTCCTTGAGATATGTTGTGGAGATATATCTGGAGACAGGGAAGAAGTTGTATGCTGCCTTCATGGATTTTGATCTGAATGTTGGGTTAAAGCAGGAGAGTGTGATATCACCATGGTTGTTCAGTAGGCTATATACAGTACCGGTATATCACAAACACCCCACACACCATCCTGGGTGGTGACTTCAACGCCAAGACGTCGGCCTGGTTTGTCGACAAACCCGACACAGACAGAGGGCTGGTACTACAAAACCAAACCGATAACCTCATCATCCTTAACGACATCCATCAACATACCCATATTCCTCACCAAGCCCTCTATAACCCATCATCTCCAGACATCACCTTTTGCTCCCCAGAACTCGCCCCCACAACATCCTGGAGGGTGGTCAGAACCTTAGGCTCTGACCACCTCCCGATCATTATCACCACCAAAACCAGACTCACCCCAGCTAGCCACAAACACACATACACCAATTATAAAAGAGCTAACTGGGAAGCATTCACAAATGAGACAGAACAACACTTCACAACTCTAAACAGTACACCCATCACTAACATCAACAATGCTGTACACATACTCAATAAAACTATCCAAAACGCTGACAAGAAACACATTCCAAGAGGTAACAGAAAAAGACACAACCCCAACTTCACACCAGAAATTCAAAACCTCATCAGACAACGCGACATACTGAAACACTCCCCAGCACCCCACGTACAAGACATCACACAACAAATTCAAGCACTCAACACCCAAACTAACAACAAAATACAAGAACAACAAAAACTAAATTGGAATAACTTCCTACAAACACTTGATCACAAAACAAACCCCAAAAAACTCTACAAAACACTAAACAGCATCACACTTTCCAACAGCAACACAACACAATCACATGCTGCAATCACAACAGACTCTACTCCTTCATGTAAACAACAAGCAAACACTCTCATCAATCACTTCTCACATGTCAGCCACCTAAAATCTCACAAAGACGACCGACGTGTCATCCGACGTAAGAGACAATTCCCCACAGACCCTGACTATACACCCTTCACCAATCACCAGACAAAGCATATCATCAACAATCTCAAGCACTCACCCACCTGTGGCCTAGACAACATAAGCAACATACACCTCAGACACCTGGGACCACAAGGCATACAAGCACTCACTAACATATCAAACTACAGCTATTCACACAACACAATACCAGACATTTGGAAGCATGGTATCATCATCACATTCCCCAAACCCAACAAAGACCCCCGCTACCCTCCTCGCACCGCCCCATCACACTCCTTTGCTCCCCCTCCAAAGTCATGGAATGCCTAGTATTACAACTAATTACACCTGACCTACCCCTAGCTCCAACACAACATGGCTTTAGGCCACTGCACTCCACAAACACTCTTCTCACAGACCTTACACAAAGAGCTTTCGACGGCATCAACTCAGCTAGACCACCACACAGATCACTATTAGCCACACTCGACATTAGTAAAGCCTTCGATGCCATCCCCCGCCACAACCTAACAAACAAAATCTACAACACAAACATGCACAACAACACAAAAAGGTGGCTGGCCAACTTCCTAGCAGGCAGATGTGCACACGTATCTTTTGCCGGTCAGCCATCTAAAATCAGAAACTTTCCAAACGGAGTCCCACAAGGATCCGTCCTATCGCCCGCACTCTTCAATCTGTACATGCACGATATAACTACACCCAATACGCCCCAAATAAACTTAGCCTCCTATGAGATGACATAACACTCACATGCACACACCATGACCCAAAAAGAGCAACAGATCTCCTTCAACCCTATCTCAACACACTACATGGCTGGTGCACTACAAACAGACTTAATCTAGCCCCAGCCAAATCCACCGCAACCCTGCTCACAAGTTGGACAGGAGAACACGAATACATCCCTCAACTCACCATAAACAACACACCCCTAACACATACCCAAAATCCTAGGAGTAACATATGATACTCATATGACATTCAAACAGCACACCACAAACATTAAAAAGAAACTGACACCCAGACTTAACGCCCTCAGGTCACTTGCTCACACAAAATTTGGACACAACAAAGAAACTACCACCACAGTATATAAACAATACATAAGATCAGTGATGGAATACGCAAGCCCAGCCTGGGCTTCTAACCTAGCTGAAACACATCATAAGACTTTACAGACTATTCAAAACAAAGCCCTGAAGATCATTACAGGCTGCACAGCTACTGCACCCACAGATCACCTACATCAAGAAACCAAAATCCTCAAAGTCAAAGACCATCTGGACATGAGAGGCACTCAATTCCTGGCAGCAGCCTCCACAAACCAAGACCACCCACTAAACTACATGGCAACACACCCACAAACACCAAGAAATATCAAAACAACACCCAGCACACGGTATCACACACAATTATTGTCCTCTCTCCCTCCCTGCCCACCCCGAACCAACTTCCAGAAGCACATCCATACTCATATCTCTCACCGATCCATCCACTCACTCACAGACAACACGCAGCTGCATGCACGACCTCCCGAAATCCATTCTTCCGAATCCTCCCTTCCTCGCGAGGACAGAGTCCACCTGGCCAGGCTGAGATGCGGACACCATCCAGCTCTCCTGAGCTATCAGAAGAGACTGGATGACTCCGTTGTCGACTCCTGCCCGGGATGTAACACAGCACCCCATACCATTAAACACATCATAGAAGACTGCATTTCACACAACCACTTACGCCAACAACACAATCTACACTCAATGAGAGCTCTGTGGGAAAGCCCGATCGTGGCCATGGCCTTCCTCAGGGACTCGGGGCTGTTCGGCCAGGCAGCTTAGGGAACAACAACAACAACCGGTATATGGATGGAGTTTCTGACGAGTGATAATGAGTGGGAGTTGTAGAGTCTGGTAAATAGGCTATGTTTGGAGATGTGTGAATGAAATGGAATCTGAAGGTCAATGTGGTCAAGAATAAGGCTATGGTAACTGAGAGGGATGAATTCAAAGAGTGTGAGGTTGAATGGACAGGTAATGGAGAATGTAGCTCATTTAAGTAGTTGGGCTGTGTGACAGACGAATGAAGAAGTACAAGAGCATTATGTGGTGTGGATGTGCTAGAGAGTGTGAAGAGGAACACCTTGAGGTGGTTCAGTCATGTGGATCGAATGGCAAATGTCAGAGAGGAAGAGGAAGATCGAGATAGAAGGATGGAGTTGAGAGTTATATGAGTGAAAAGGGTGTTGGGTGGGAGGAGGGACAGCGACTGGAGGAGATTCAATCGTTTCCATCCCCACGGTAATTAGGGGGTCTGGCAATAGATAGGCAAATACTACAGTATTTCAGGATGCATTATTATATTTTATTACCGTACCATTAGAGATAATTTTACATAATTTAGAAAGAATCTCTGGGAATCTAAGCGGTAAAAAATAAGTCTCTAACAAAAGCCAGAATAAACTATCAAATCGTGTCAAAATCCTCAAGGATACAGTATAACATTTGGTGGCATTGAAGGCTATTATGAGCTGATATCTTCTTACGCAGGGTATGCTTGGTTGAGGTCCTAGAGAATATGGTGAATGGAGGGCATGACTAGTGGAGGATATGACTGGTGCCTGGTATAGGGAATGGTTGATTATAACTGAACAGGCATTATAATACATGTTGTAAAATAGAAACAATGCAAAGGTAAGAGAAACACCATATGAGGATGGGCCATTTTCATGAGAACGGTTTACTCTCTAACTTTTTAAATTTGACCTAAATAAACTGTAAAGCAAAACGTTGTCAAACTATAAGACCCATCCTCACATAATGAGTTTGAGCTAACCCATCTCAAAATGTTAAAGCTATCATAATCGTAAATGTGTTAAAGATAGAGCGGTCAACACAGGATTCAGTTTCAGTCTCACATTCTAATGACGCAGCCCAATTAAGTTATTAAATAACATATAAGTTCGATAAAACATCTACACTATTGGGAGCGTTTAAGAGCACTGAAGCTGTACTCACTGGAACGTAGAAGAGAACGTTACCTAATAATATACACGTGGAAAATCGCAGAGGGTTTAGTACCAAACCTACATACTCCGATAGTCATGAAATTCAGTGATAGGAGAGGCTGGGAATGCGAAATCCCTGGGATGAATAACAGGGGTGCTATGGGCTCTCTGCGAGAGGGCTGGTTATCACACAGAGGCCCACGTCTCTTCAACAAACTCCCACGGCGAGTAAGAGACATGAGGGACATCTCGTTAGACAACTTCAAGAGAGCCCTAGATGTCGAACTGCAAAAAGTGCCAGACGAGCCCATCCTCGCAAGGGAGCGAGCTGTCGCTTCAAACAGTCTACTGCACCAAATCACCACCCATAACGAGGGGCGTCGCGCTCCTTGGTGCCGCTAAAAGAGCGGCGAACACATCTAAAGGTATCTAAAGGTAAAGGTAATATATATATATATACAGTATATAATACTGTATGTATGTACCGGTATGTACTGTATATAAATATATATCACTCCATTGGTAGACGTCAAGAGTTTGAATACTCAAGTCTAACGATTCATGGTGAATGTCCAGTAAAGTCCCTGTAACAAGGGCACAGCCATGGCCCCAGCCCTGTCAATCAAGGGATAGTAGTGTTAAAAACTGCATGATCGGCCCCAGCCCTGTCAATCAAGGGATAGTAGTGTTAAAAACTGCATGATCTGCATCATCATATATGACAATTTACGGCAAGAATGTTAAGTGCGGGCGTACCGCCAGCGTTGTTTACACTATGCATAGTGGCGTCGGACCTTTGCCATCATGTTCCCGCCTATTTTGACTGCCTTTAGATACAATAATATGTTGAGAGGGGGCTTTGCCCCTCCTAACTCCCCCATGACATATTGTCATAATCATATACATTGCCAGCAGGGGGCAAATTACCGAAAAAAATCGCCGTCAAAATAGACGCAAACTTAACCACGGCGATCGACAAATTTAAACATGACGGCAGCAGGGGAGGCGTCGGACCTTTGCAATCATGTTACCGTCTATTTTGAATGCCATTGGATACAATATGTTGAGCCCCCCCCCCCCCCTCCACATATTGTCATTATCATATATATTGCCAGCAGGGGGCAAATAACCTAATTAATCACCGTCAAAATAGACGCGAAGTTAACCGCGGCGATCGCCCTATGTAAACATGACGACCATACGCCCGGAGTCTACATTTATCCTACATTTACAGTATGGTATCATTGAAGATTCCTTTCACAGCCTTATTTACCACTCTTTCTGTTCCTTTTTCAAGGAATAATGTACTGTATATTGTTTTAATGTTGCAGCAGCTTGTTGCTTATTATGTTTTGAATGGAGGACTTGCATTACCTTACCCCAAGTCCCTAACCTATGATGGTATGAAGCATGGCGGGGAAGGAGGAAGGATGTACAGTAGTATCCGGGCGTACGGTCGTCTCATGCTTACATAGGTCGATCGCTCACGGTTAAGTTCCCGTCTATTTTGACAGCTTTTTCTGTTATTCGCCCCCTTCTGGCAATATATATGATGATGACAATAAGCCATGGGAGGTGAGGGGGGAGGGGGCAATGCCCACCCTCAATTATTGTATCCCACGTCAGTCAAAATAGACGGGAACATGATCGCGAGAGTCCGTGTAGTGTAAATAAGGCGGGCGGTGCGCCCGAATACAGTACAGTACTACATATTTGCCGCATGGTGTCAAACAAAAGCCAGAGTCCTTTTTTTATTGTAGGCTATATGCGAAGATAATCATAAAATTGTGGTAGCCTATAGGCTAATTAGTTTTTACTGTGTCTTTGGAAGTTATAAAATTGCAAAAACAATGCAATTTAATGTTCAATTGTTCATTCTCTTGTATTCCTTCTCATATTCAAGTCTTCAAACGACAAACAATATTGCTCGGGTTTGACACTGCTATGAATTTATGAAGTAAATCAAATGTCAAGGCTAGTTAAATAAAATAAAAATAAAACAAGACAGATAAAGATTAAATTAAAGTGATGGTAATTCGGTGGCCAATAGAAATTCTCTGGAATTCCGGACCTTGGGCTAATTTCCGGTAATTTAGCCTATCTAATCTGGAATAAAATGGAGATTAGCCTAGCATAATCATAGTCTGTAAACCTGGAATAGGCCTAAAACCAATTAGACAGCATGTAAACCTGGAATAGGCTAGGCCTAAAACCAATTAGGCCTAGACAGTATCAGCCTGCCAACAAATAATTTTGGTCAATATAAAGATGATGTAATTAAATTGCTAAAAAAAAAAATTATTTGTTTTTATCTAGCCTAGTATAGAGTTGTGTAAGGGTGTTTTGATGTGTGATAATAGACGGAAATGCATATTAACCCATTAATCCCTCTTTGGCGGTGCCTGACTTGAAGCGCGGTCAAGAGAACCAAGGACTAAATGGCGGGGATCGACTTAAGTCCAATGTGATGTTGAGCACATAATTGGCTCTGAGAGAGAGTCCGAGCGGTGGGAGGAGCGCGGGTTGGCTCTGACCGTTCGGCACGGCTCCTGTACCGCGACTGGTCCAACCTCCACACTCATCCACATCCACTGCTTTCCTAGACAGGGAAATATGTAAGGAAATTACCGTATTTTAGGGATTTTTCCTTCATGTTGCAACTTGCAAGACAACCCGTGGTCGTAAAAGGATGGTTCAGGTGTCATTGGAAAGCTCAATTAACGCCCATTCACGGATACATAATTGTATTACGCTCTGGCTCTTCTTTATGCATTAAAAAGAGCATGGAATGAAGCTCGTTTAGGGTAAATCTGCCCGCATGGCAGGTAGTAAAAGTTACAAACCTAGCCGCTCGTTGAGTGTTAAACAACAATCTAAAAACACGCCCCTTCACTCGCGAAAATTAACTAGGCCTATTTGGCCATAACCGTTTGCTGTGGGATACAAAATATGTTGAGAGGGGCCAAGGGCGCCCCCCCCCCCCCCCCCCTTCAGGATTTATTGAAATTGTTGTATATTTAGTCTAAACAGTAGGGGCAAAAAAACAAATTTTGCCCAACGCTTTTTCTTCTTCGCGGCGGATGTAAACAAAGCCACCCGCCTCTTGCGAGGTAGGCGATAGGCCTAGGATATAGCCTATAGGCTAGAGGATATTTAGCTTTTTTCAGGATCAGTAATACATTTTTACGGGCATTTACACATAGGCCTATAGCCTAGAAATGAAATAGCCTACATAGAACATAAGAACATAAGAAAATGGGAGTCTGCAGAAAGCCGATTGGCCCAAGCAAGGCAGATCCCTGTCCCACACAACCCCAACTACAGGCTCAACACTCTAATACCCCGAGGATCATCCCACCAAAACGGCCAGAGATCAACGCAGGATTACGGGGGTCTGCAGAGCGCTGATTGGCCCAAACCTGCTAATCCCCCTTCACACCCAACCCTTCTCGTCCATATGCTTATCCAATTTTATCTTAAAGCTCCCTATCGTTTTTAATCCCACTATAGCACTTGGTAGTCCATTCCACCCATCTACAACTCTGTTACCAAACCAATATTTGCCTATATCTTTTCTGAAACGAAATTTATCTAATTTGAAACCATTGGTACGAGTTCTTTCGCTATCACTGAGCTTTAGTACATTTGTCATGTCCCCTTTGTTAATCCCACTAACCCACTTGAACACCTCTATCATATCCCCTCTAACTCTGCGTCTCTCTAACGAATGTAAACCTAATTTCTTCATACGAAAGATTTCGGTTCAATGTTATTTTAACCCGTACAGCCCCAGCGACGCGCCTGACGCGTCGGCGATGTATGTAACGCACAGCCCCAGAGACGCGCCTGGCGCGTCACCCTAATTGCGCCGACCGTAACCTCAGGTGTAGCCACTCAAGAAGGCTCAGATTTGTATGGGAACTGTGTACGTATCCCACGCAACCGTGCCGATGGTTGAAAACTCTCAAAGTCCACGTGCGTGCGCGCAAAAACCTGTTTTTTGGGGATAATTGCCTTCAATTTTTTACTCTTATAAAATCCGTTTTCGGGGGCTCTGTAGGACCATTTTTTAAGCTTTTTGAGCGGTTTTTCGTGGTTTTTCCTTCATTCCTAACCCATTCGCTATTGTTTCTGGAATAAAACCATTTTTTGAAAACCGGCCGGGTTCTGGTGCGCAAACATTACAAAACTAGCCGGGGCTCCACGGGTTAATACCACAAATTTTATTGATATATTTGAAGATAAATATTGAATCTATATGCTCTAAAGATCATAAGAAAATTTGTTTTAACCCTCGGCAAAACCTAATAAAAAAGTATGGTACTAACATTTATTTTTCGTAACAAGGTTGTCAATACGGTACTTCCAGTTATCGACAGCTCTAAAGATCATATGGAAATGTGTTAAACCCTCGGAAAAACCTAATATAAAAGTATGGTACTAAAATTTAATTTTCGTAACAAGGTTGTCAATCGGTACTTTCCCGTTATCAATGTACAATCAAAGCTGAAGATTGCACAGTAAACACCGTAGACTTCATCGACTTTTACCTTCGTATAATAGACATCAATTTTTATTTTATTTTTTATTAACTAAGGGATTAGTACTCAACCAGCGGGGGTGTGGGGGCGGCAGCCCCCACCCATAATACTAGGTTAGGTTAGGTAAGGTTGTTAGGTTAGGCTAATGTCTTTTCAAATCACTAGCGGGGGGAGGGACGTGTCTCAACATTGATCGATAGGCCTAATGGGGAAAATAGGTTTTCCCGAGATTTCTAATTAATTACAAACACTATATATTGATGCAAATGAACAATTTTGTTTATAAAAAACACTCGGAAAATTCGTGGTATTAAAATAACATTTTTCCAAGATTTCTAATATTATGGATAATTTTTGTCATTCTACGCTGTACTCTCTCCAATGAATCTATGTCCATTCTGTAATAAGGACACCAAAATTGGACAGCATAATCCATATGGGGTCTCACTAATGACAAGTAAAGTTTTAAGATAACATCAGCAGTTCTGTTACTCACACTCCTAGAGATGAACCCGAGAATCCTGTTTGCCTTATTACGAACGCTTATACACTGTTTTCTAGGCTTCAAATCATTGCTAACAAACACACCTAGATCTTTCTCACAGTCTGAATTTTCTAATTCTAAATTAGCTAGTTTATATTTAACATTTGTATGCATCTTCCCTATCTTTAATACCTTGCATTTGTCAATGTTAAACTTCATCTGCCAATTTACTGACCATTCGTGTAAGGTATCTAGATCCCTTTGGAGGCACTCTATATCGCTATCTGAATCAATTGATCTCCCCATTTTAGTATCGTCTGCGAATTTACTTATCCTACTAGTTATACCTAAATCTAGGTCATTTATGTATATAAGAAACATGGTATAAGAATACAAGAATACATGGTATAAGAAACCTAGGCCTAGCCTAGTAGCCTAGGCCACGAAAAAAATCGATGTAGGAATTTAATTAGGATAGGCCTAGCCTATGTTAATAAAAGGTTAGGCTAGGCCTAATGTAAATAAAATTATAGAAGTAGCCTAGGCTAAAAATGCCTCAATAGCCAAGCCTAAACAAACATAAAATTAAGAAAGTGGCTGCAACATAAAAAGTAAATTGCCTCACATTCAGCAAGAAATGATCAAGGTGAAGGACAACATGTTTAACTTACCAGTCACTTGCAACTTTCTAAATCCAGAGCAAGTTGGCGGGCTGACATACAGAAGCCTACAAAACAATAACGTAAAAACAAAATAATTACCCCAACAATAATTCATTAATACATGCACATAGAACAGCAACACCATCAATGTGGTGCTATAAACAGTAATAGCAGATTAATTAACATTAATATTGTGCGAGAACCTGTCATATTGGCACGAGTTAGCCTAATGCACAAATACTGAAATCCCGAAATATATTACCATAAGCGTATATTCCTCTGAGCAGGTCATCTCTGAGGCCCATGCCATCAAAGGTGGGCACGACCTGCACCTCCTCACTGGTCTCGAACTCAACATTGGAGAGGTCCTCCGGTATAACGCGTCGGATCCGTCCTTCCGCCATGATGTCTATTTTGTCACTGTGACTGCGTTCCTCGCCCAATGCCGCCACGCTAGGAACGAAACGGTATGAAATAACCTAATGACAAAATATATTGGAACGCCCAATTATTTCTTTATTCTGACAGTAATTATAATATTGCTATATGTTTATTTAAGTATATATAATATATACACATTATAATGTATTACATACCATATTTGGTATGAAGACAAATTGGGGCATGGGAACAAATCGCATAAACTTTGCATCAATCTATCGGTTTTACCATATTTAGTCATTACATTCGAAGGTAATATGGTTGATTCATAAGCATAAGTTCAAGCAAGAATAATATCTACTGCACATGCCTCTCTGTAATGCTAATGAACAATCATGGTTTTTACATAGGGGCTTTTCATATTGTTATGCTACTGAACTAGAAAACTTATCAGTGCATAAAGTGTGAAAAGTCCTTCGCTTTGTGTTTGCCTTATGCCAAAAGTCAAACATGAGGTTCCATGCCTCTAAGCAGACGTAATTAGACACAAACGAGTCCCCAAATCGTCAAAATCCAGCCCCTGAACTTGGCAAGCTTCCCTGCGGCTGTGTACAAAGGTCCACGAAACGAAACGAAATATGAAAGAAATGTTTTGACCGAGATCCAGTGTTTAGTGTGTAAGATTATGACGTGATAAAATACGCGTAGGAGCGAAATTTGTGGCCCCGCTTCATTATGACATAGCGCTATACACTGTGGAAAGCAAAGTGATGTGCATAGTAGAGGGCGAATGGCAGAAACGGCAGTAGTACAAGAGAAGAATGCCTGGGTGTCCGAACTGAGGCTGCGAGTACCCAGCATCCAGGACAGTGAGAGAAATCCTTTAAAGATGGAGGTTTGAGAGCTACGCGGCCGAGGAGTAGACCATGAAGAACAAGACAGAGGTGTCAAGCACGGGCGTGTGTGTGAGGATGAGCAAGGCCGGGTTGGAGGGGGGAGGGTTGGGTATACTGGAGAAGCGGCCCCCCTCCCCTCACTCGCCCCCTCTCTCCCCACCCACTAGTGCCTCTACCCCGCCCTCACAGACCAAGATCAAGTGTGAGAGTCCCACCATAGCCTTCAATAACAGGCACACACCTTCCCCTAGACCGGTTATATCCCCCCCTGTGGCTGGTCCCGGAGCCGAGGTGAAGGGTAAGCCGGGGACCCCTATACCCAGCGGCAGCACTAAGGTCCCTCTCCCGCAACCTAACAGTGCCAGTTCGGATGACACCAAGCCGGTTATAGGAGTGAGCACGGGTCCGGGTGGAGGCAGGCTCACATTTTTCAAAGGTAAAGGTAAAAAGGTTGCGGGTAGGATGTAGTGACCGGGCGTAGCCTACCGCCATCTTTGTTTACATTACGCGTATTGGCGTCGGACCTTTCCCATCATGTTCTCGTCTATTTTAACCTAACCTAGCCTAGTATTCATGTAGTAATGACAGGGGGCAAATAGGCCTAGCAGAAAATATAGGCCTAGGCCTAGCGTCGAAATAGACGGGAACGTAAGTGCGAGCGCGGCGATCGCCCTAAACAATGACGACCGTACGCCCGAACTCTACATCCATCCCAAGGTTGCTTTAGCCTAGGTATTAATATTGATTAGGCCTATAGGCTAGGTCCTAGGCTATGAAATTATTTGAATACATACTTTTGTAATAGCCTAAATTAAGGCAAGAATGTACATAAGAACATAAGAACATAACAAAATGGGAGTCTGCAGAAAGCCGATTGGCCTAAGCAAGGCAGATCCCTGTCCCACACAACCCCAAATCAATTACAAAGCCCAATTATAGGCTCAACACTCTAATACCCTGAGGATCATCTTACCAAAACGGTTAGAGATTAACGCAGGATTATGGGGGTCTGCAGAGCGCTGATTGGCCCAACCCGGCTGATCCCCCTTCACACCCAACCCTTCTCGTCCATATGCTTATCCAATTTTATCTTAAAGCTCCCTACAGTTTTAGATCCCACTATAGCACTTGGTAGTCCATTCCACCCATCTACAACTCTGTTACCAAACCAATATTTGCCTATATCTTTTCTGAAACGAAATTTATCTAATTTGAAACCATTGGTACGAGTTCTTTCGCTATCACTGAGCTTTAGTACATTTGTCATGTCCCCTTTGTTAATCCCACTAACCCTTCTTCTTCTTTTTGTGGAGTTGCTGTCCCCTCTCAAAGCCAGCTCACCTATGCACCGGTGACTTCTCCAGAAACAGCTAGAGCTAGATTTAAGAATTAGTTTAGAAATTATGTAGTCGTAGAAAGGATAGTTAAAGACAAAGAATTGAAGTATATAGCTTAAGCAGAACTCTCCTCTCCTTATTTTACCCCCTCCTCCACCCCCCAATATCTTGTTCTCTCCTTATCTTAATTTATCTTTTCCCCTCTCTACTATTTAATCTCATTTTTCTTCCTCCCCCGCTCTGGTCCCCTTCTCCCCCTCACCCTATTCTATCCTATTCCGTTTTCTCTTCTGCCACACATGCTCCACTTGAACACCTCTATCATATCCCCTCTAACTCTGCGTCTCTCTAACGAATGTAAACCTAATTTCTTCAACCTTTCTTCATACGGAAGATTTCTAATATTATGGATCATTTTTGTCATTCTACGCTGTACTCTCTCCAATGAATCTATGTCCATTCTGTAATAAGGACACCAAAATTGGACAGCATAATCCATATGGGGTCTCACTAATGACAAGTAAAGTTTTAAGATAACATCAGCAGTTCTGTTACTCACACTCCTAGAGATGAACCCGAGAATCCTGTTTGCCTTATTACGAACGCCTATACACTGTTTTCTAGGCTTCAAATCATTGCTAACAAACACACCTAATCTTTCTCGCAGTCTGAATTTTCTAATTCTAAATTAGCTAGTTTATATTTAACATTTGTTTGCATCTTCCCTATCTTTAATACCTTGCATTGTCAATGTTAAACTTCATCTGCCAATTTACTGACCATTCATGTAAGGTATCTAGATCCCTTTGGAGGCACTCTATATCGCTATCTGAATCAATTGATCTCCCCATTTTAGTATCGTCTGCGAATTTACTTATCCTACTAGTTATACCTAAATCTAGGTCATTTATGTATATAAGAAACAACAGGGGACCTAATACTGATCCCTGGGGGACACCACTTTTGACTGCTCCCCACTCTGACTTGGTACCATTTATGCTGACTCTCTGTTTCCTACCAATTAGCCATGACCTAATCCATCCCAACAACGCCCCACCTATTCCATGTGCCTCAACCTTTCTCATCAATCTCTCATGAGGGACTCTGTCGAAAGCTTTACTGAAATCTAAATATATAATATCGTATGCCTTGTCATTATCTACTGCTTCATATACCTCTGAGAAAAAACTAAGCAAATTAGTAAGGCAAGAACGTCCCTGAGTGAATCCATGCTGAGAAGAATTGATTAAGTTAAATGTTTCTAAGTGGTTTCTCATTTTTCTAGCAATAATTGACTAGTAGCTTTCCTATGATTGAAGTGAGACTAATGGGACGGTAATTGGATGCTATTGATTTATCACCTTTTTTGAAAATCGGAACTACATTTGCAAGTTTCCAAGCTTCTGGAACTATACCTGTTTCTAATGAATTGTTAAAAAGAAATGTTAATGGGTAACTTAACTCATCTCTGCATTCTTTTAATACTCTGGCATATACCTCATCGGGCCAGGCGATTTCTGAGGTTTCAGTCTGTCAATTTCCTTAAGCACATCATTTCTACTTATAGTAACCGTACTTAACCTATTTTCTATACTATCGCTATATACCTTACGGACTTCTGGAATCTGTGCCAAATTTTCATTAGTGAAAACGGATAGAAACTGACTATTTAATGTACTGCACATTTCTAAATCATTTTCTGTCATTTCTCCTATCGAAGTTTTAAGGGGGCCTATTTTATCTCTAACTTTAGATTTATATAGCTGGTAAAAAGCCTTCGGTTATTTTTTGAGTCATTGGCTATCCTGATTTCATAATTTCTTTTGTCTGTCCTTATACATTTTTTAACCTCTCTTGATAGATTCTGATAGTAAGCAAGTAGGTGAATTTCGCCTTTCTTAATTTTTCGATATATTCCTCTCTTTTTTCCTAGAAGGTCTAATAGTCTATTATTCATCCATTTGGGTTGGTTCTGTGTTGATCTAAATTTTCTTTTGGGGATATATTTATTTTGCGTATTGTGGAGTGAAGAAATAAAATTATTATATGTAGCTGTCAAATTATCCTGAGTTAAGACAGGTATCTGAGAGAGTATGTTCATTAGCGCACCTGGGTCCACTTAATAGTTTAACCATAGGATCGACTCTTAAGGAGAGGCAAGTCCTTCTCAATTGTTGGGGACTCCATGGTCAGACACTTAGCTAGGTCCACCTGTACTGATATTAGGAAGCTTGTCTGTCTGCCTGGTGCCGGGGTTGGGAAGGTGTTAGAGGACATTGATTACATCATGAAAGATATTGGAGATAGCCCCATTATCTGTCTCAGTACAGGGAGCAATGATGTTGGTAAAGGTAGGACGGAAGTACTGCTTCGGCAGTACAGGGAGGTGTTAGATAAAGTTAGGAGGAAGGGAGGCATACCTGTAGTACACAGTATCTTGCCACGGAGAGGGGTCAGCAAGGAATGGTCATCTAGGGCAATTGGTATCAATTGTCGGCTGGAAAAATACTGTAATGCAAATGCAATACCATTCCTTGATAACTGGACCCGTTTCTATGGTAAAAATCAGTTGTACGCACAGGACGGGGTTCATCTTTCTCGGCTAGGGGTGGCAAATTTAGCTAGGTCAATAGATAGGATTGTCGCGGGGTTTCGCTGAAAATAAAGCCTGAGAATATGAGTAAGAATAATTGTCTAGATAGGGTAAATTGCCGTACTGGTACATCAGATAGGAATAGAAAATATCAGTCACAGGATTTTAATTGTACTGCTAGTAGAAATATTAAAGGTGTAACAGAAGATGGGAATTCAGTTAGAAATAAAGGTAAATCCGATACCAGTAAAATAAATTCATTGCGATTATATTATACAAACTGTAGGAGTTTATGTAACAAAATGGATGAACTTAGAGCACTTGTTAGCAACGAAAATATAGACATTATAGCACTGACTGAAACATGGATTAATACAGAATCAAGACATTTTTTAGCAGAATTCCATATACCAGGATATAGTTTGTTTAAACGCGACCGAACAAGTAGGAGGGGCGGCGGAATAGCAGTGTTTGTCAGGAGTTCTTTAAAAAGCTGTATTAAATCAGGTATTAGACTAAATACTGATAACGAAAGTGTTTGGGTTGAGGTTAGCGAAGGTAGTGAGACCATAATTATTGGAGTTATTTATAGACCACCAAATATGAGTAGAAACGAAGGTACAGCTTTATGGCAGGAAGTGAAAATAGCATCAAGGTTTAGCAATGTGTGTATTATGGGGGATTTTAATTTTCCGAATATTGATTGGCAGCATCAAATCGGCGACTCAGATTCAAAAGAGTTTATTGAGGCGGTACAGGATAGTTTTTTATTTCAATTCATAGACTCGCCTACTAGAGGTAATAATATCCTCGATTTAGTTCTCAGTAATAATGAACAAATGATAAATAATGTAGAGATAGGAGACCAACTAGGAAATAGTGATCATAAATCAATTTATTTTAACATACAATGGACAGGAAAGGCTAAAGAGAATACGACACTTATCCCAGATTTCAGAAAAGCCAATTATGGTGGATTAAGACGAGCCTTAAGAGTCGATGCTATGGTTAAACTATTAAGTGGACCCAGGTGCGCTAATGAACATACTCTCTCTCAGATACCTGTCTTAACTCAGGATAATTTGACAGCTACATATAATAATTTTATTTCTTCACTCCACAATGCGCAAAATAAATATATCCCCAAAAGAAAATTTAGATCAACACAGAACCAACCCAAATGGATGAATAATAGACTATTAGACCTTCTAGGAAAAAAGAGAGGAATATATCGAAAAATTAAGAAAGGCGAAATTCACCTACTTGCTTACTATCAGAATCTATCAAGAGAGGTTAAAAAATGTATAAGGACAGACAAAAGAAATTATGAAATCAGGATAGCCAATGACTCAAAAAATAACCCGAAGGCTTTTTACCAGCTATATAAATCTAAAGTTAGAGATAAAATAGGCCCCCTTAAAACTTCGATAGGAGAAATGACAGAAAATGATTTAGAAATGTGCAGTACATTAAATAGTCAGTTTCTATCCGTTTTCACTAATGAAAATTTGGCACAGATTCCAGAAGTCCGTAAGGTATATAGCGATAGTATAGAAAATAGGTTAAGTACGGTTACTATAAGTAGAAATGATGTGCTTAAGGAAATTGACAGACTGAAACCTCAGAAATCGCCTGGCCCCGATGAGGTATAAGAACATAAGAACATAAGAAAATGGGAGTCTGCAGAAAGCCGATTGGCCTAAGCAAGGCAGATCCCTGTCCCACACAACCCCAATTCATTACAAAGCCCAATTATAGGCTTCACACTCTAATACCCTGAGGATCATCTTACCAAAACGGTTAGAGATTAACGCAGGATTATGGAGGTCTGCAGAGCGCTGATTGGCCCAACCCGGCTGATCCCCCTTCACACCCAACCCTTCTCGTCCATATGCTTATCCAATTTTATCTTAAAGCTCCCTACAGTTTTAGATCCCACTATAGCACTTGGTAGTCCATTCCACCCGTCTACAACTCTGTTACCAAACCAATACTTGCCTATATCTTTTCTGAAACGAAATTTATCTAATTTGAAACCATTGGTACGAGTTCTTTCGCTATCACTGAGCTTTAGTACATTTGCCATGTCCCCTTTGTTAATCCCACTAACCCACTTGAACACCTCTATCATATCCCCTCTAACTCTGCGTCTCTCTAACGAATGTAAACCTAATTTCTTCAACCTTTCTTCATACGAAAGATTTCTAATATTATGGATCATTTTTGTCATTCTACGCTGTACTCTCTCCAATGAATCTATGTCCATTCTGTAATAAGGACACCAAAATTGGACAGCATAATCCATATGGGGTCTCACTAATGACAAGTAAAGTTTTAAGATAACATCAGCAGTTCTGTTACTCACACTCCTAGAGATGAACCCGAGAATCCTGTTTGCCTTATTACGAACGCTTATACACTGTTTTCTAGGCTTCAAATCATTGCTAACAAACACACCTAGATCTTTCTCGCAGTCTGAATTTTCTAATTCTAAATTAGCTAGTTTATATTTAACATTTGTTTGCATCTTCCCTATCTTTAATACCTTGCATTTGTCAATGTTAAACTTCATCTGCCAATTTACTGACCATTCATGTAAGGTATCTAGATCCCTTTGGAGGCACTCTATATCGCTATCTGAATCAATTGATCTCCCTATTTTAGTATCGTCTGCGAATTTACTTATCCTACTAGTTATACCTAAATCTAGGTCATTTATGTATATAAGAAACAACAGGGGACCTAATACCGATCCCTGGGGGACACCACTTTTGACTGCTCCCCATTCTGACTTGGTACCATTTATGCTGACTCTCTGCTTCCTACCAATTAGCCATGACCTAATCCATCCTAACAACGCCCCACCTATTCCATGTGCCTCAACCTTTCTCATCAATCTCTCATGAGGGACTCTGTCGAAAGCTTTACTGAAATCTAAATATATAATATCATATGACTTGTCATTATCTACTGCTTCATATACCTCTGAGAAAAAACTAAGCATATTAGTAAGGCAAGACAGTCCCTGAGTGAATCCATGCTGAGAAGAATTGATTAAGTTAAATGTTTCTAAGTGGTTTCTCATTTTCCTAGCAATAATTGACTCTAGTAGTTTTCCTATGATTGAAGTGAGACTAATGGGACGGTAATTGGATGCTATTGATTTATCACCTTTTTTGAAGATCGGAACTACATTTGCAAGCTTCCAAGCTTCTGGAACTATACCTAAGAACATAAGAACATAAGAAAATGGGAGTCTGCAGAAAGCCGATTGGCCTAAGCAAGGCAGATCCCTGTCCCACACAACCCCAATTACAAAGCCCAATTATAGGCTCAACACTCTAATACCCTGAGGATCATCTTACCAAAACGGTTAGAGATTAACGCAGGATTACGGGGGTCTGCAGAGCGCTGATTGGCCCAACCCTGCTGATCCCCCTTCACACCCAACCCTTCTCGTCCATATGCTTATCCAATTTTATCTTAAAGCTCCCTATCGTTTTTAATCCCACTATAGCACTTGGTAGTCCATTCCACCCATCTACAACTCTGTTACCAAACCAATATTTGCCTATATCTTTTCTGAAACGAAATTTATCTAATTTGAAACCATTGGTACGAGTTCTTTCGCTATCACTGAGCTTTAGTACATTTGTCATGTCCCCTTTGTTAATCCCACTAACCCACTTGAACACCTCTATCATATCCCCTCTAACTCTGCGTCTCTCTAACGAATGTAAGCCTAATTTCTTCAACCTTTCTTTATACGGAAGATTTCTAATATTATGGATCATTTTTGTCATTCTACGTTGTACTCTCTCCAATGAATCTATGTCCATTCTGTAATAAGGACACCAAAATTGAACAGCATAATCCATATGGGGTCTCACTAATGACAAGTAAAGTTTTAAGATAACATCAGCAGTTCTGTTACTCACACTCCTTGAGATGAACCCGAGAATCCTGTTTGCCTTGTTTCGAACGCTTATACACTGTTGTCTAGGCTTCAAATCATTGCTAACAAACACACCTAGATCTTTCTCACAATTCGAGTTTTCTAATTCCACATTAGCTAGTTTATATTTAACATTTGTATGCATCTTCCCTATCTTTAATACCTTGCATTTGTCAATGTTAAACTTCATCTGCCAATTTACTGACCATTCGTGTAAGGTATCTAGATCCCTTTGGAGGCACTCTATATCTCTATCTGAATCAATTGTTCTCCCCATCTTGGTATCGTCTGCAAATTTACTTATCCTACTAGTTATACCTAAATCAAGGTCATTTATGTATATAACAAACAACAGAGGACCTAATACAGATCCCTGGGGGACACCACTTTTGACTGCTCCCCATTCTGACTTCGTACCATTTATGCTGACTCTCTGCTTCCTACCAATTAGCCATGACCTAATCCATCCCAACAACGCCCCACCTATTCCATGCGCCTCAACCTTTCTCATCTGTTTCTAATGACTTGTTAAATAGAAATGTTAATGGATAACTTAACTCATCTCTGCATTCTTTTAATACTCTAGCATATACCTCATCAGGACCAGGCGATTTATGAGGTTTCAGTCTGTCAATTTCCTTAACCACATCATTTCTACTTATAGTAACCGTACTTAACCTATTTTCTATACTATCGCTGTATACCTTACGGACTTCTGGAAACTGTGCCAAATTTTCATTAGTGAAAACGGAAAGAAATTGACTATTTAATGTACTGCACATTTCTAAATCACTTTCTGTCAATTTTCCTATCGAAGTTTTAAGGGGACCAATTACATCTCTAACCTTGGATTTATATAGTTGGTAAAAAGCTTTAGGATTATTTTTTGAATCATTGGCAACCTTAATTTCATAATTTCTTTTTTCTTTACTAATATCCTTTTTTACCTGTCGTGATAGATTCTGATAGTAAGCAAGTAGGTGAATTTCGCCTTTTTTAATTTTTCTATATATTCCTCTCTTTTTTCCTAGAAGATCTAATAGTCTATTATTCATCCATTTGGGTTGGTTCTGTGTTGATCTAAATTTTCTTTTGGGGATATATTTATTTTGCGCATTGAATACTGACTTGATAAAATTATCGTATGTATCTACCAAGTTTGACGTCTCCTCCTGACTTAAGATGACAGGTGCCTGAGAAAGGATACACTCATTTGGACACCTGGATCGACTTAATTTTTTGACCATAGGGTCCGCTAACAGGGCTTCTCTTAACCCACCATAATTGGCTTTTCTGAAGTCAGGTATTAATGTTGTATTCTCTCTGATATTACCTTTCCATTGTATATTAAAATACACAGAATTGTGATCACTATTTCCTAGGTGGTCCCCGATTTCTACACTATTTATCATATGTTCATTGTTACTGAAAACTAAATCGAGAATATTATCACCTCTAGTCGGTGTATATGCCAGAGTATTAAAAGAATGCAGAGATGAGTTAAGTTACCCATTAACATTTCTTTTTAACAATTCATTAGAAACAGGTATAGTTCCAGAAGCTTGGAAACTTGCAAATGTAGTTCCGATTTTCAAAAAAGGTGATAAATCAATAGCATCCAATTACCGTCCCATTAGTCTCACTTCAATCATAGGAAAGCTACTAGAGTCAATTATTGCTAGAAAAATGAGAAACCACTTAGAAACATTTAACTTAATCAATTCTTCTCAGCATGGATTCACTCAGGGACGTTCTTGCCTTACTAATTTGCTTAGTTTTTTCTCAGAGGTATATGAAGCAGTAGATAATGACAAGGCATACGATATTATATATTTAGATTTCAGTAAAGCTTTCGACAGAGTCCCTCATGAGAGATTGATGAGAAAGGTTGAGGCACATGGAATAGGTGGGGCGTTGTTGGGATGGATTAGGTCATGGCTAATTGGTAGGAAACAGAGAGTCAGCATAAATGGTACCAAGTCAGAGTGGGGAGCAGTCAAAAGTGGTGTCCCCCAGGGATCGGTATTAGGTCCCCTGTTGTTTCTTATATACATAAATGACCTAGATTTAGGTATAACTAGTAGGATAAGTAAATTCGCAGACGATACTAAAATGGGGAGATCAATTGATTCAGATAGTGATATAGAGTGCCTCCAAAGGTATCTAGATACCTTACATGAATGGTCAGTAAATTGGCAGATGAAGTTTAACATTGACAAATGCAAGGTATTAAAGATAGGGAAGATGCAAACAAATGTTAAATATAAACTAGCTAATTTAGAATTAGAAAATTCAGACTGCGAGAAAGATCTAGGTGTGTTTGTTAGCAATGATTTGAAGCCTAGAAAACAGTGTATAGGCGTTCGTAATAAGGCAAACAGGATTCTCGGGTTCATCTCTAGGAGTGTGAGTAACAGAACTGCTGATGTTATCTTAAAACTTTACTTGTCATTAGTGAGACCCCATATGGATTATGCTGTTCAATTTTGGTGTCCTTATTACAGAATGGACATAGATTCATTGGAGAGAGTACAGCGTAGAATGACAAAAATGATCCATAATATTAGAAATCTTCCGTATGAAGAAAGGTTGAAGAAATTAGGTTTACATTCGTTAGAGAGACGCAGAGTTAGAGGGGATATGATAGAGGTGTTCAAGTGGGTTAGTGGTATTAACAAAGGGGACATGACAAATGTACTAAAGCTCAGTGATAGCGAAAGAACTCGTACCAATGGTTTCAAATTAGATAAATTTTCGTTTCAGAAAAGATATAGGCAAATATTGGTTTGGTAACAGAGTTGTAGATGGGTGGAATGGACTACCAAGTGCTATAGTGGGATCTAAAACTGTAGGGAGCTTTAAGATAAAATTGGATAAGCATATGGACGAGAAGGGTTGGGTGTGAAGGGGGATCAGCCGGGTTGGGCCAATCAGCGCTCTGCAGACCCCCATAATCCTGCGTTAATCTCTAACCGTTTTGGTAAGATGATCCTCAGGGTATTAGAGTGTTGAGCCTATAATTGGGCTTTGTAATTGATTTGGGGTTGTGTGGGACCGGGATCTGCCTTGCTTAGGCCAATCGGCTTTCTGCAGACTCCCATTTTCTTATGTTCTTATGTTCTTAAGGCTCGTCTTAATCCACCATAATTGGCTTTTCTGAAATCTGGGATAAGTGTTGTATTCTCTTTAGCCTTTCCTGTCCATTGTATGTTAAAATAAATTGATTTATGATCACTATTTCCTAGTTGGTCTCCTATCTCTACATTATTTATCATTTGTTCATTATTACTGAGAACTAAATCGAGGATATTATTACCTCTAGTAGGCGAGTCTATGAATTGAAATAAAAAACTATCCTGTACCGCCTCAATAAACTCTTTTGAATCTGAGTCGCCGATTTGATGCTGCCAATCAATATTCGGAAAATTAAAATCCCCCATAATACACACATTGCTAAACCTTGATGCTATTTTCACTTCCTGCCATGAAGCTGTACCTTCGTTTCTACTCATATTTGGTGGTCTATAAATAACTCCAATAATTATGGTCTCACTACCTTCGCTAACCTCAACCCAAACACTTTCGTTATCAGTATTTAGTCTAATACCTGATTTAATACAACTTTTTAAAGAACTCCTGACAAACACTGCTATTCCGCCGCCCCTCCTACTTGTTCGGTCGCGTTTAAACAAACTATATCCTGGTATATGGAATTCTGCTAAAAAATGTCTTGATTCTGTATTAATCCATGTTTCAGTCAGTGCTATAATGTCTATATTTTCGTTGCTAACAAGTGCTCTAAGTTCATCCATTTTGTTACATAAACTCCTACAGTTTGTATAATATAATCGCAATGAATTTATTTTACTGGTATCGGATTTACCTTTATTTCTAACTGAATTCCCATCTTCTGTTACACCTTTAATATTTCTACTAGCAGTACAATTAAAATCCTGTGACTGATATTTTCTATTCCTATCTGATGTACCAGTACGGCAATTTACCCTATCTAGACAATTATTCTTACTCATATTCTCAGGCTTTATTTTCAGCGAAACCCCGCGACAATCCTATCTATTGACCTAGGATAGGTCAAGGATAGGCTAGTTACCGGGTGTACCGCCCGTCTTGTTTACACTACGCGGACGCTCACCATCATGTTCCCGTCTATATTGATTTTCGGTGTGAGCATCCTGGGTTCGAATCCACGGACTGCCACATACATACATAACATACATACATAACATTTTAAGACTGAGTGTTCCACACATAAGTGCAGTTTCAGTCTCTTGTCCAAATGGCGGCGTTCCAGGCAACCCTGTTAAGGGCTGCTTCACTTGTCAAGTTCTTGGATTTGAGATCGGCGCGTATAGTCCGATCCCAGGTCTTCCTCGGTCCACCCCTTGGTGCAGCTCCCTCCACAATCACAGACCTGCATTTTGTCACCCAATTTTGTTCATCCATTCTCTCCACATGTCCATACCATCCCAGTCTACTTGTACGCATCACCTCGCTAATACTCTTTATACCTAAACGTCTCCTCAGCTCAACATTTGTTATTCTATCCTGTAGCCTGGCCCCACACATCCATCTCACCATTCTCATCTCATTACGCTCCATTCTGTTGACATCCTCTACTTTAACGGCCCATGTTTCTGAGGCATACGTCATTGCACTTCTAACACATGAGGCATACACCTTTCCCTTCAGGGGGAGAGGCATTCTTTTCATGGTCAGGATTGGCATCAATTCTCTGAACTTCCCCCAGCCACACCTAATTCTAGCAACAGTGGCAGCCTCGGCCCCACCACCGGCAGAGATGGTATCTCCTAGGTAACAAAACTTGTTCACCAGCTCCAAAGACTCATTTCCAAAATTCACAGCCACAGGATCATCACTTAACACAAGCTCGCCTTTGCACACTACGCACTCAAATTTCTCTATTTCTGACTTATCCTTCGGCAGGGGCCCCTTTATTCTACTACAGCGCTTACTCCCATGGTGTACCCAACATCGACAGATGCTACATTGAATTGAGTTAACGCCCACTCCCTTTCCACACACTGCACATGGGTATGCACCGCTCTTTTCCACATTGCCTCGTCTCAAACTACAATGCATAACCTTGGTTTTGTTAATATTGACTCTTAAACCCTTGCTCGCCATGCCCTCTCTCCACTTTCTGAATTTGGCCTCAGCATCCTGCATACTGTCAGCTATTAGGACTAAATCGTCTGCATAAAACAGTTCCAACGGGAGTCCGCCTCTAAAAACTCTAGACAGCGCCTCCAAGACCATAATAAAGAGGAGGGGGCTTAACACTGAACCCTGATGGACTCCAACACGGACTGCGAATTCATCACTCAGTACACCTTTCACCCTCACCGAACTTCGCGAATCCTCATACATCTTCATTATCACACGCACCAGCCACTCTTCCACACCAAGTTTCCTCATAGCCCACTGTACAACATCTCTAGGTACCCTATCAAAGGCCTTCTCCAGGTCCACAAACACAAAGTAAAGATCCCTGCCTTTTAGTAGGTATCTTTCCTGTATCTGCCTGACTATGAAGATAGCATCGGTTGTACCACGTCCTGGCATAAAACCAAACTGCATATCATCAATAGAGATGCTTTGCCTGATCAAACCCTCAAGGACTCTCTCACAGACCTTCATGATTTGGTCAAGCATTTTCAGGCCCCTATAATTTCCTCTATCCAGCGCATCCCCTTTTCCTTTGTATATATTTACTATTACACTTTTGAGCCAATCCTCTGGGATTTTCTCATCTTTAATAATGGTGTTTATCAACTCAGTGACTAAGTTTACACCAATCTCCCCTGAGGCTTTTATCATCTCGGCGACAATGTCGGAGCAACCTGGAGCTTTACCGTCCTTCATTTTATTGATTGCGTCGCTCACTACAGCTGGTGCTATCAAAGGAGGGGGCCCAGATATTGGTTTTTCGATACTAAGCTGTTCCTTATCCCATTCAAACTCTACATTTAGCAATCGTTCATAGTGTACCTTCCATGCTTCTCTGATTTCATTTTCTGCATACACCATCTTCCCATTATCATCTCTAACACACTGTTCACCTATAATATCCCTACTGTCATTTTTAACTCGCCTAGCTAGGTTGAAGATCCCATTGGGATTGTCAGTGTTACACACTTGTTCGAGGACCAGGTCCTTAATGCGATTTTTAGCATTGTAAATAACTCTTTTGGCAGTTCGTTTAGCTGCCTGGTATTCCTCCCTGCTGCCTCCTTTCTTCCATGCTTTGAAGCATCTCCTTTTCTGTTTCACAGCATGTTCTACCTCATCGTTCCACCACCAAGAGGTCTTATTCCTGGGGTGACCCTTTGTTTTCCCACAGACTTTGTCAGTGGCAGCGATAAGGCTATGCTTAAGAAAGTTCCATTGGCTATTTACATCGTTAGGCCTAGCTTCCTTATTTCTATTCATTTCCTCCAGTTCAATAAATACTTTAATACATGTGTTTGTATATTTCATTAATCGATTTTAGGAGTATGGTTGGTTGTTGGAAGGAACATAATAATTGACTGCCTTTGGATACAAAAAATACATTACCCTAACCAAACAACCTAACGTAACCTATCCTAGTATTATAGATTTATAAGTATTTATTTTATTATAGGCCTAAGTATTAATAGATGATTTATGTTGTAGCCTATGTCGGTAGTGTTACATCCGGTAACTACATCCATCCCTAAATTAAATACTGGTACCGGTATGTGCATGTTGATTTTGGTAACATTAGGCTAATTGATTTTTATAGGCCTAGGCCTATATTATTTTTATTTGATTGTTTTTTCAATTAACCCCCTGAGTGCCAGGTCCGTATATATACGGACTAGGGTCTTGTCACGCCCAGTGCCAGGTCCGTTTATATACGGACTCGCCGAGAAAAAAATTGTAGCAGCGAAACGACTGCACCTATGGCTTTCATATTTCTACCACATGTACCTTACCCTTCTGGCTTCTTGCCACCACCAACACAACCCCCTCCCCCCACCCACTCGCTGACTATCGGTCGCCTCACAAGGAAAAAAAAAGGAAAATCTGTGGCGGCGAAACGACTGCACCAATCGGTTCCATATTTGTGTGACAAGTCCCTTACCCTTCTGCCTTCCCCCCACCACACCCCCAACCGCCTCCCACTTCCAGCGTATCCGTACGAAGAAAAGGGAAAAAAAGCAAAATCCGTGGTGGCGAAACTACCTCACCAATCGGCTTCATATTTGTAACACGAGTCAATTACACTTCTACCTTCCCCCCACCATCCCCCAAACCACCCTCCTACCTATACGTTCCGATACCATAAAAGTCGATGATTTACTCTGAAAATTTCAGGTACCGGTACATTTGGGACCATCGGGGACCTGATTTCTGGCGAAAATGGACAAGGGGAGCTTTTTTTTTTACCATTATCCTTCCTTTCTCACCCAACTTGATAGATTTAGCCAAAAAAATTAAAATAAAAAATCCTCTGGCACTGGCAGATGCATAGGGTCAATAATTGTCTGGCACTCTGCGGGTTAATCCTATGACATCCATTTTATTTGACCTAGGCCTATAATAACCTATCCTGACAAGGTAATCATAGGTTAGGTGCCCTAATTGTGACATTTCTAACTGTCACCTGCATCAACTTACCTATCTCCATCGCTTTGCATTTTGTGACAATAATATCCTGTTACTAAATATTGTTAATACAAATCCCAGGCTAATATTGATAAACATAAAAGACAAGTTCTATTAGGGGGATTAACCCTTTCGCTGCGGGTGACGTTCTGGAATGTCCTGGCAATTTACAGCAATTTCCAGGCTTCAAAAACCTGTAAAAAACGTAAAAATTGAGTGTCAGTGGGCGGGAGCGTGAGGTGCCCACTTCCGTTCCTCAGAGCAGCGAGCGGCCCACTGAGGTAGACTGTGTCTCGCGCGGGTCTCTCTCTGCCTCTCACAACAGTGTTGCCAAGCGAGCGAGTGCTAACAAATAGCGAGTTCCCGCGTTTCTATGGCACCGCTGCGGGTGAACCAGACCACGTACGAGGCCTGTTCTGGTCTCATTTTGAAGCTACTTTTGCCTAGTTTTCGGCAGAATACAGTTCATTTAATGCAGATGCTTGATTCATCATTCAGGAGTGCCTGAATATGCCCTAAATAGCCCGCAGCCAAAGAGTTAAACCTTTCTAATAATATTAAAAGGTATAAAAAAACTAAAATGAAAGGTAAAATTAAAGGAGTATAAGGATTACGGTAATTGGTTAATGTATATAGCCTACAGTACAGTATATCATTCAGTCCATACTTAATTTCTTTACCTCTTCCATTCAACCTCGTTCTACTATACTGTATTACAGTACAGTAATTTAATGAGGGGCCCCTCAACTTTCTCTTCATAATTGCTGAGGGACACAGGGCCCTGGGTGGGGCTTTGGTTTCCTGGGCATTTCCGCACCCTCCTCAGCTCCCCGCCATGGAGTGGCTTCGGTCACCCAGGCTTTATTGTGGTCGGTGGGGAGGGTTCTGTGGGGGCGCTCGGTTATGGCCTTGGCCTTGCTCGGGGCCTTGGGGCTGTTCGGCCAGGCAGCTTGGGGAACAACAACAACAACAACAGTAATTTAATTCACATATCCTCACTAGATACCTCGCTCAACCCTTTGGTGATGGGCTGGTCTATCAGAGTGAGAACTGAGCGATCTCTGCCATACCCATAGCTTACTCTGACTGTTCCTTTTACTTATATATTTTCTAGATCTCAAGTGACGGCGTCTCGTTCGTGGATTGACCTCCCAATCTACCAAGATTGGAAGCCAAAGTGTCACATTTTTCCTTTGTCCCTCAACTTTCTCTTCATAATTGCTGAGGGGCACAGGGCCCTGGGTGGGGCTTTGGTTTCCCGGGCGTTTCCGCACCCTCCTCAGCTCCCCGCCATGGAGTGGCTTCGGTCACCCAGGCTTTATTGTGGTCGGCAGGGAGGGTTTTGTGGGGGCGCTCGGTTATGGCCTTGGCCTTGCTCGGGGCCTTGGGGCTGTTCGGCCAGGCAGCTTGGGGAACAACAACAACAACCTTCCTCCCTCCCTCCCTAAACCTTTACCTCCTTCAACCTTACCGTACTCTACCTCTCCAACCTTAATAGTAGGCCTACTGTACCTCCCTAACCTTACTCTACCTCCGAGTCCCCTACTATAATCTACCTCCCCATTCCCAACCATAATCTACCTCCCTCAACCTTACTCTTACATAGACGAAGACACATATTTACACCCTACAAACATACGATCCACAAGAGGTAGCCACAACCGAAAATACCACACATAGTCTACCAGTCAAGCACCGACATATTTGGGTACTCATTTTTTCCCCGCAGCTTCCAAGAGTGGAATCACCTTCCATCTCATATAGTTAACAGTCCCACTGGGATGGATGTCGTTTCTGGGCGTACGGTCGTCATGTTTACATAAGGCGATCGCCGCGGGTAACTTCGCGTCTATTTTGACAGTGATTTTTTTCTCGGTTATTTGTCCCCTGCTGGCAATTATATATGATGATGACCATATATATCATGGGGGGGGGGGTGAAGGGGGGCTTTATTGAATCCAATGGCATTCAAAATAGACAGGAACTTGACTGCAAGCGTCTGACGCCGCCACCGCCGCCGTCATGTTTACATTTGTCGATCGCCGTGGTTAAGTTTGCATCTATTTTTACGGTGATTTTTTTCGGTTATTTGCCCCCTGCTGGCAATATATATGATGATGACAATATGTCATGGGGGGTGAGAGGGGGTGAAGCCCCCCCCCCCCACCCTCAACATATTATTGTATCCAAAGGCTGTTAAAGTAAACGGGAACACGATGGCAAGCGTCCGACGCCGTTCCGCGTAGTGTAAACAAGGCTGGCGGTACGCCCGAATTCTACATTCTACCCGTCCCACTCTTGATAGTTTTACAGCTAGGATCACCAAAAAAATACTCCTTATCCTCATCCTGCCTGTGTGCAGCCCTCTGCGGGTCCCCAAGTTAAAGCTCTACCTCCCCAACCTTACTACCACCCCAACCTTACTACCTCCCTCAACCTTACTACCTCCCTCAACCTTACTACCTCCCTCAACCTTACTACCTCCCTCAACCTTACTACCTCCCTCAACCTTACTACCTCCCTCAACCTTACTACCTCCCCCAACCTTACTACCACCCCCAACCTTACTACCACCCCCAACCTTACTACCACCCCGACCTTACTACCACTCCAACCTTACTACCTCCCCAACCTTACTACCTCCCCAACCTTACTACCTCCCCAACCTTACTACCACCCCCAACCTTACTACCACCCCCAACCTTACTACCACCCCCAACCTTACTACCTGCCCCAACCTTACTACCTCCCCCAACCTTACTACCTCCCCCCACCCTCCTACCTCCCCAACCTTACTACCTCCCCCAACCTTACTACCTCCCCCCACCTTACTACCACCCCAACCTTACTACCACCCCAACCTTACTACCACCCCAACCTTACTACCACCCCAACCTTACTACCTCCCCAACCTTACTATCACCCCAACCTTACTACCACCCCAACCTTACTATCACCCCAACCTTACTATCACCCCAACCTTACTATCACCCCAACCTTACTATCACCCCAACCTTACTACCACCCCAACCTTACTACCACCCCAACCTTACTACCACCCCAACCTTACTACCTCCCCCAACCTTACTACCTCCCCCAACCTTACTACCACCCCAACCTTACTACCTCCCCCAACCTTACTACCTCCCCCAACCTTACTACCTCCCCCAACCTTACTACCTCCCCCAACCTTACTACCTCCCCCAACCTTACTACCTCCCCCAACCTTACTACCTCCCCCAACCTTACTACCTCCCCCAACCTTACTACCTCCCCAACCTTACTACCACCCCAACCTTACTACCACCCCCACCTTACTACCTCCCCCCACCTTACTACCTCCCCCAACCTTACTACCACCCCAACCTTACTACCTCCCCAACCTAACTACCACCCCAACCTTACTACCTCCCCCAACCTTACTACCTCCCCCAACCTTACTACCACCCCAACCTTACTACCTCCCCCAACCTTACTACCTCCCCAACCTTACTACCACTGGTGATGGGCTGGTCTATCAGAGTGAGAGCTGAGCGTTCTCTGCCATACCCAATACCCATAGCTTACTCTGACTGTTCCTTTTACTTATATATCTTCTAGATCTCAAGTGACGGCGTCTTTTCCGTGGATTGACCTCCCTACTGTTGGCAGATTGGGAGCCAAAGCGTCACATTTTTCCCTTGCCCCTCAACTTTCCCTTCATAATTGCTGAGGGGCACAGGGCCTTGGGTGGGGTTTTGGTTTCCCGGGCGTTTCCGCACCCTCCTCAGCTCCCTGCCTTGGAGTGGCTTCGGTCACCCGGGCTTTGTTAGTGGTAAGCAGGGAGGGTTTTGTGGGGGCGCTCGTTTATGGCCTTGGCCTTGCTCGAGACCTTGGGGCTGTTCGGCCAGACAGCCTGGGAAACAACAACAACAACAACAACAACCTTACTACCACCCCCAACCTTACTACCACCCCCAACCTTACTACCACCCCCAACCTTACTACCACCCCCAACCTTACTACCACCCCCAACCTTACTACCTCCCCAAACTTTACTACCACCCCCAACCTTACTACCACCCCCAACCTTACTACCACCCCCAACCTTACTACCAGCCCAACCTTACTACCTCCCCCAACCTTACTACCACCCCAACCTTACTACCTCCTCAACCAAACTACCAACCCCAACCTTACTAGCATGCTTAGTTTTGTGTCATCAGCAAAAGAAGACACTGTACAGTACTGTGTCTTGTGTTGGCATCTATGTCATTGATTAGAATGAAGAAAAGAAGGGGTGGTAGCACTGTTCCTTTGGGAACTGAGCTTTTGACATCCTAAGGCTCAGATGTGACTTGGTTTACTGCTACTGATTGTTTCCGGTTTACGAGGAAATTGTATATCTACCGTCCGATTTTCCCAGTTATACCTTTTGCTTGTGGGCTATTATATAGCATGGTCACATTTATCAAATGCCTTAGCATAATCAGTGTAAATTACATCCACATTTTTCTTTTCTTCTAGTGTTTTAAGAATTTTTTCATAATTTTCCCAAAGTTGTGAGAGACATGATCTTCCCGCTCTGAACCCATGTTGACCGGTGTCGTGTAGTTTATGTGCCTTCAATACTCCATGACTGTTGAGATTTTGCTTCGCAGGACTCGCTCGAAAACTTTAACACCCCAGCCGCGGGGCCCCACATATGTCGGGCGAGAGAACCATGGCCACCCCTGCGGGGCCCTACAATATCCGGGCGGGATGTTGAGCACATTATCGGCTCTGACAGAGAGTTCACGCGTTGGGAGGACGATAGGCGGGCTCTGACCGCTCGGCATGGACCGGGTGAGGTGACTGACCTCCCCACCACAACATTCCACACCCCTTGCCTCGCGAGACAGGGGAAAAACTCAGGAATTTACCGCATTTTAGGGTATTTGCCCTCGTGTTGCGCAATTGTTGCAAGAGAACCCGTGGTCGTACAAGGATGATTCAGGTGTCATTGGAAAGCTGTATTATCGTCCGTTCACGGATACATAATTGTATTACGCTCTGGCTCTTGTTTATGCATGAAAAAAAGAGCATGGAATGAAGCTCGTTTAGGGTAAATATGCCCGCCGGGCAGGTAGTAGAAGTTACAAACATCCCTGTCCGTAATGGTTTAATGATCTGGGAAGTTAGAGCTACCGGGCGGTAATTTTTTAGTACCGTAGTGCTTTACTCCCTCCTTTATGCAGAGGGGCAATTATTGCATTTTTCAAGCTATCTGGTATTTCACCAGTGTCTGTCTAGACTCCTCCTCCACATTATAACCAAGGGTTTTGAGAGGTGTTCCTTATATTTCTTCATTAGGATCGAATTCCATGAGTCCGGGCCTGGTGCCAAGTGGGATGGCATGTTGGAAATGGCCTCTTCTATGTCTTTTGGACCGAAATCAATATCCAGAATCTGGGGAGTTTTCCATGAAAAATTCATTTTGGTCTCTGATGACTTTTGTTTTGTCAGGCTCACTGAAGGCCATTTTATTAGCTCCCCACCACAACATTCCACACCCCTTGCCTCGCGAGACAAGGGAAAAACTCAGGAATTTACCGCATTTTAGGGTATTTGCCCTCGTGTTGCGCAATTGTTGCAAGAGAACCCGTGGTCGTACAAGGATGATTCAGGTGTCATTGGAAAGCTGTATTATCGCCCGTTCACGGATACATAATTGTATTATGCTCTGGCTCTTGTTTATGCATGAAAAAAAGAGCATGGAATGAAGCTTGTTTAGGGTAAATATGCCCGCCAGGCAGGTAGTAGAAGTTACAAACATCCCTGTCCGTAATGGGTTAATGATCTGGGAAGTTAGAGCTACCGGGCGGTAATTTTTTAGTACTGTAGTGCTTTACTCCCTCCTTTATGCAGAGGGTCAATTATTGCATTTTTCAAGCTATCTGGTATTTCACCAGTGTCTGGCTAGACTCCTCCTCCACATTATAACCAAGGGTTTTGAGAGGTGTTCCTTATATTTCTTCATTAGGATCGAATTCCATGAGTCCGGGCCTGGTGCCAAGTGGGATGGCATGTTGGAAATGGCCTCTTTTATGTCTTTTGGACCGAAATCAATATCCAGAATCTGGGGAGTTTTCCATGAAAAATTAATTTTGGTCTCTGATGACTTTTGTTTTGTCAGGCTCACTGAAGGCCATTTTATACTGCCGGCGTAAGAGTTCGCTCATTTCCTTTTTGTCCCCTGTGAATGACCCATTTCCCTTACTTAGTGGGCCGATGTTTGATGCTGTTTTAGTCTTGTTTGGCATATGAAAAGAAGTAGGCTACTTGTAATTTTCCTATATACCTGTACCTGCAATATCTTTCCTCTCCTCTTCTATATGTTGTAGTACATATGAGATTCTTAGTCTTTGTTCAATTCCCACAATTTCTCTAGTGTCTCCTAACCCTCTCCGACATATGACGCGATTTTGAGCCTATTAGGGATACTTTAAAGCCTTTGTTACCATCAGGAGTATTTAGAAACCTTTAGTTTAGTTACTTCAACCTCTGCAGTTGTCTTTGAGTTAGCTGTGGGCAGAAAACTAATTTTGGAGAGGTAATTATAAGAGTGAGAGAACTCTATTTCTTATTGCTAATCTGGCATCCTCTGCGTCATATGAGTCTGAAAGGGTTAAGTTACTAAATAGGCCTATACTTAACAGTATCCTTCTAATACAACCTCCACACATCATGCTGCCCAAAAATGGAAACCTGGAGGTCACCACAATGAAATAACCTGAATTTGTGATTCAGTGAATGGAAAATTAAATATTATTATCTTTTCAGAGGGTAAGTTCCTGTTGGAGTTGTCCCACAGAACGGATATGGGAGCCCCAGCTGGTTGGGTGCCTGTGAAGAGTAAGACCTACTGGCCTCCACCCTCCTCCACCACTACCACCACCACTCATCACCCTCTCCGCCACGACACACCTAATTCACAGTCTGGTATGTACACAACCATTCAAAAGTTTGCTGATTCCCTAAACTAGAAATAATATTAAGTTGAAACATTTGATTTTGATAGCTCCCAGGTATTTCTTATCATTCACTGACTTGCATTATATTCTCACATGTAAGATTTTAAAATAACTTTCTATCTAAACAAACTTAATAGGCTACCCGGTACAATATCTTATGTGTTTTGTTGCCAAACTATTGAATCTAACTGTGCAACACAAGACATAAGTATTGTATTATCCTGGTAATAATACTGATATGCTCAAACTTATATGTGGATAGATTAATTAAATCGCCACAGGCCATAAAGCGGTTGGTAGAGCTCTCGCCTGCGAGGTCGACGATTCGACACTCGGGCTAGCTAGTGCGTTATTGGCAGACACCAGTGCTATTGGTGTAGCAATCTGTGGCAACTGTCCACTGAAGTCACTGAAACACTAGGGCACCCAAGCCCCAATCTTGAGCAGGTAGTGCATGGTGGTAAAAACTGCATCATAGAATGAATGTTAATACCAGTATAGGCCCTATACAAAATTACAGTATAGTACTGTACCGTAACATTAATATTCCCATTAATGTTATTTGTATGCGCATCTCATGAATGGGATGTTGGTAAAGGACAGTGCATTCAATTGTGACTCATGAAATTCTACCATTAGCGTATATAAACAAAGTCTTACAAATGCAAAAAATATCTCAAGGCCTTTGTATATTGTGAAGATGAATATACAGTCAGTCCCCCCAAAGCGCGTCTATATGAGCGGCAAAGCGCGTCGCGTATTGTGAATTCGCGTAATAGGAATAACATAACTTACGGAGAAAAATACATATGGGCGGCAGCCCGCCTGAGACCCTCACATTTTCGGCAATAAACATAAACAAAGACTAGGCCGGCGCCGCTCAGCTGTTGTTGTTATTGGCGCACTCTCGTATTCATTAGTTCGTTCTTTGAACGATGGCAGTTTCATTTATTTGTATTAACTTTCTTCATATTACTTGCTTGCGAGATGTTGCAGGGGAAAGATGTTTGTCTCTCGGTTGGCCTACCCAGAATACGACTGGGCGCAGAAAATATAAGTTTTCCAACACCCAATTGCTGTCTCAACTTCTATTATCGATCTTCAATGTTCATATAAGTTCAAATAAACGCACATGGAAAAGAAATAGGCCTAATGCCTAAATATTACAAATTCTGTTAGAATCGAAGGGGCCTACATAAAGGCTATAATAGGTCTACAGTAATAGAAACAAACAATAGCCATTGCTTACCTTAAAATTAAATGCTTAGCAAGTGTCCAGGATACGCAATTAATAGGCCTACTGCGTACCCTTGACACTTGGGTTAAGCATTTCATTTTAAGGTAAGCAATGGCTATTGTTTGTTTCTATTATTGTAGACCTATTATAGCCTTTATGTAGGCCTACAACCCTTGGATTCTAACAGAATTCATAATATTTAGGTATTAGGCCTATTTCTTTTCCATGTGCGTTTATTTGAACTTATATGAACATTGAAGATCGATAATAGAAGTTGGGACAGCAATTGGGTGTTGGAAGACTTATATTTTCTGCGCCCAGTCGTCTTCTGGGTAGGCCAACCGAGAGACAAACATCTTCCCCCTGCAACATCTCGCAAGCAAGTACTGTAATATGAAGGAAGTTAATAAAAATAAATGAAACTGCCATCGTTCAAAGAACGAACTACTAGATACGAGAGTGCGCCAATAACAACAACAACAGCTGAGCAGCGCCGGCCTATAGTCTGGCGGCGGAGGAGGGTGGCGCGGAGTAGGGAGGGGGGTGGCGGGGAATACGAAAAACAGCATTTTTACACCACTCTTCAACCGCAATCCGGGTATTGTGGAGTAAATTCGCGTTTTAGGACTTTGAGTACCTTTTGGACCCCTCGACGCGGATTAGGGTAAACGCGGACTGAGGATACGTGTATTGTGGGGACTGACTGTTTATATACAGTATAGCTAAAAAAAAAAAAAAAAAAAAGTACCGGTATGTTTTGTAATTCCTGTGCTAAAAAAAACTGCCTCCAGGGTGGCCTATGCTAGTGGTACCGAGATAACATCAGTCACCATATGTTACCAGGCTAATCCATCCGGGCGAGCTTAGTACTCTACAAGCCATGCAAGTGAGTGGGTGTCTGCAAGCTCGACCAAAATTCAAACTTTACTGAAACACATAAACACTGTCACTTCATGCAGTGGCTGTAAAGGCCACATAGCGCTAGGAACATCCGGTCGATATCTAATTGCAGCCCAGAATACAAACTTTGTTTATACTTTTCATTTTTCCCATAACCCTTTGTTTCATAGTTATAGCGAATTGAAACCCCCCCAAAAAAAACTGAAGTATGCCCTCTGGACAGGGGTTAACCCATGGACTACGACCGTCCTCTTGGAAGCCACGGTATTTAAGCGTGTAAAAATAACCCTTCAAAACAATGCCAGTGCTGGGAAATATCTGAAATTTGGGTGACACATAGAAGTAGTGGCATCTTTCCATACCACATCCTCCACTCCTTCCCCCCCTTTATACCACATTCCCTCTCCCTCCCTCAACTTGGCCTTATATTTTGCACATGTTCTAGCAGTTCATGGGTTAAAGAAAATAACAGATACTGTTTCAGTCTCAAGTCCCTGAGGCAATCCCTATTCTGGGCTGCCTCACTTTTCAAGTACTGTATTAATAATTTGAAATCAGATTGTAGAAACTGATCTTTGTATCATATATTCAGTTACAGTATGGTACCGGTACCAGTAATTAAGTAATTAAGTGATGAGCCGTGCCATAGTCAGTAGAGCCTCGGCTGCTGATCAAAGGGTCGGCGGATCGTATCCTCTCTGTTAAAATGAGATTATTGGTAGATGTCAAGCCCGGGCAACTTAACCTAGAAATTTGTGACAAACGCCTAATCTTCATGGCAACTGCTCGGAAATTACGGCGTCTGGCAAAAAAACAAAAAACACGAATTAAATTGATATGTCGTACCGGTACCGTAAGTAATTGTATACATCTGATAAATTTGAGTCATTGTTTTCCTTTTTTACAGTTTCTGACGACTGTTCCTCACTGAACTCTTCCCCATGGACCAGTGAGCATATGAGGAAGCAGCCAGTACCGGGCCGCAATAAAGCCTTTGTACTACAGCCAGTCTCACTTTACTGGGCAGCCACATCCCACACACAACACATCAGGAAGAAAGTCAAACGCAGACGAAATCCCTTTGTCAGTATTGAAGACCTTCCCGCCAATGAGACACCCTCGGAGAATTCAAAAGTGTGCTTTAAAAGAGTTAAGTCGGAGTGTATTCGAAAGACTAAGGAGGAGAGGAAACATAGATTAGAGAAATGGATTCTTTTATATGGTCTGAAGTGTGGGATGAAAATAGAGACCGAAACGACCATTCATGCGTTCTTTGAGAAACCTTGTGTTGCGAGTGTGGAAGGTGTGGACCCGACGTTTGTGTCTCCCAGAAAGAGGTACCTACGTCAGATGGAGAGTGACCAAGAGTACCTACACCGCAAGAAGCTACACTCAGGGTCCAACACCCTGCCACCCCATACCTCTGGGGAGAGACACTCTTCAGCCTCTACCTCAACTCTGCCTCACCCTCAACCTAACAAAAGTGCCATTAACTCACTATCATCCTCAGTCTATAGTATTGACTCTATTTTGAATCACGAAAGTGCTAGTAGAAAGAATGACTCCTTCCTTAGAACTTTACTTAAGCCTGAACCGAAGACAAGTAGTGCCCAATCTAGATCAAATGTAGTGAAGGATCGCGTGAACGATGTGTCGGTGAGCAGTGTGAAGGTGGAGCGACATGAGCACAGTGAGCGAGGGGGAGTTGCAGAGAGACTGGAGCATCTCAGTGCAGCACAGTCAGATGCTACAGATACTCTTATTGATCTCAACAGACTGGCATCAGAGAGGTATGACCTGTCTCGCTACGGTTCCATGGCCAGTTTGTACAGCTTGAGTCCTTACCTGGACCCTCGGTACATGATGCTACAGTCCCTGGCGCCCAGTCTGGTCCATCCGGTCTCCTCACAACACCCAGAGGTGGCACAAGCTATTGCTGCTGCCACCGCTGCTGCTGCCACAGTTGCTGGGTTTGGCTCATACCAACTGGCAAATCTGCATCCCTCTTTGGCTGCAGCACAGTACCCACAATTCTTACAAGGTGGATACAACCCACCGACATCACTAGCTGCCCAACTTCTAAGGTCTCAGCCCCAGCCCCACTCGTCCCGGTCGTCCCCGCACCCGGTCCCTCACAGTCCCAGCCCCAAGCCTCAGGTCCCCAGCACCCCTGTGTCACCGCACCACCTGAGCCGGGGGGCCAGTCCCAGGGGGGCACCTTCGCCATGGCAGCCTCCACCATCACTACACTCACTATCACCTCATAGACCTCTAGCATCACCCCTTCCTTCACCGCCACCACAAGGTAAGACAGGCATCTAAATGTATAGGTCTTGCTGTTATATCGTACCTAATATATGGCCAATAACCACTCAAGACTGTTGAATTTATAATGTAAAACTTGCAAAACAAACAAACCAATACTGGGACGACACAAGATAAACGCAAAGGAACTACCGGTAATAAAAATCACTATGTGGAAATAACGCTTAATAAAATATAATCTTGACAAAAAAACCCACAATCCACCACATGGGTGTACATCACTACATGAGCAAGTTAGTTTGGTTCCCCAGCAAACTAATTGCACATATACCGGTAACACTGCAATATCGTCATTTTCAAGGAATTAGTCGACAAAAAAATAAATACCAGTATGATAATGTACCATGGAATTGAGACACTATTCAAAGGCAGAGGCAATAATGTGTCCCATTGAAGTACAATAATTTGTGTGAAGGCTGGTCCTATCCAGAGTTAGGTTTGGTATCCTCTACCCAACCTTAGCCGTTTCTGTCTTTTACTGTCCTACTTTTCCTTCTGGGCACAGGGGGGTTAAGAATCATCCTCCCCTTGTAAAATTCTCCTATTCATCGAGACAGAGAAAAGGGCAAGGGAATGTGAAAGTGGTCCCAGACCCTGAGAATTAGAACCCTTGTATGTTATTACTGTTTGGGCTCTGTCTCGAGTCGGCCACCCCCAGCAATGGGGTATGTGCCTGAGAACTGTATATACCGTACATACATACATACAGTAATTTGAGCCAGTTTGCTTTAATAAGGGTTATTAAAAGATAGGATATGTGGCCAGTCGCATACCATTGATTGATTAATTATAGAAAGAGTCTTCCTGAAGTACTGGTAATGTTAACACTAGTTAGGAGTTATGCCTGCATCAGCCACAGTGATGAAATGGTGGGGCAGTGTTATGACAGGACTTCATTGTACTTCTGTCCAATTGTTGCAAGCCAACCCTGCCTGAGGCATTACAATGTAATAGATAAGGATGATAAACCATTAACAGTAGTAGTAGTATGTACAGTAACTTAATAATGCTCTTCTACTTACAGATGCACCTCTGAACCTGTCCAAACCTCGAAATCACGTTAGGAAATAAAGAGGCCGGCGTTTGGTGAGGATTGAGGCGAGGACTTGCGTGGTCTGTCCGAGTATCAGGTCTGGGTAAGTGCTGCCAGATATTAGTTAATCCTTTCAGTGCAGTAGGTCTTTTATTCAGCTAAGTAATAGCCTCAATTGTTGGCTGAAATGAAATGTGATGATAACCGTCATCATTGTACTTCAAGATTTAATTATGTTGTGGAAGAACTTGTCAGTACACGGGAGTAACCAGTAATCAAGATAATTTATATATAGCTCCTGGATTATGAGAAGTAGTCTTTCCAATATCTCCAAGTTTAGTTAGAAAATTTAAGTTACCAGAGTAGTGCAGGCATATTTTAGATATTTTTTAAACCCTCGACTTTAAGAGGTCTTGAATAAAATAAAATATTTGACAGTACCATAATTTATTAAAATGTAAAACTTGCAAACTAAACAAACTAATTTAATTTAGCTAGAAGGAAGAGACAAAGAACTTCATTGTACTCAAAGGATTACCTAAACATTTACCTCACATTATTGTATATCTATACTGTACATGTATAAGATGCATTGTTCGGTTTACACTTTGGTAGATATGCATTTTTAATAAGCCTCCAGTACCCAAGTTAATAATTTATAAATATATATAAATATATATTTTTAAGAGTGGAGTCATATCCATCACTTACCTTAGTACAATGCATTTGTATAAAGAAAAAAGTCTAAGGAACACTTTCTGTACATAGCTGACTTTTTCTTCTTTCTTGTACATCTTAGAGTTTAATATTTAGGGTAGACTAGGTAATGTTTATGTGCTGATCTAATTAGTATACACTAGGTATCATTAAAAGAAATACCCATAAAAAAATTAGTAGTTAGATCAACTTTAGCATAACAATGTACTCTTAACTAGTATACCGTACATTTCATGCTAAATATATTAATCTTGCCATATTTTTTGTGGGTAGTGTTTTTATATATTTTGTGTAGCAGTTGGACCAGCATGTATAGATTGACTAGTTGACCTTTTATTTACTGTACACTTTTAGCCATAAAGGAAGAATGCAATATTTTGTATGGTTTTACCTTGGCCGTCGTCTAACACAAGCGGTAGTTTCTCGTACAGTATTTTAGTCACTTTATTTAGTTGGAATTTTGTGCAGGCATTTTTATAGAAACTTCACTACTGTATTTATGCATATGAACCCTTACATTTTTATGCAGAAGGTCTACAAGAATCTCTACTTGTGCTTTTATTGATGAAAACTTGCATTTACTATCAACTTAACTATACGGTAGTCTATTTATTATAAATAGGCCAGAAATCTTGACCTCTATCCTCTGTAACTCAAATAAGGCTAGAGCAAATAGGCTGTAAATTTGCACACCTATTCCCTGGCCGATTCTTCCCATATGGTAGACATCTTTGCTTCAATACCGTAGTCTTTTTTGAGTTGTAGAGGTTAGTGGTCAAGATTTTTGGCCTAATAATAATTAATAGACTATCAATATTGCTCCTCCAGTAATTAGATCTACCAGATAAAGAACAGTCGATGTCTTATGATCATCCTGAGTTGAAAGAAAATCATCAGCATATTTTCTTTACCCAAACTTAAATATATTCTTCTTGAGTTGAAAGAAATATCTTGAAATATACCGGTATTGTTACAAAGATGACTTTATTAACAGTGCCTAGTGTTGTACTGCTACGCTACAGGGCCGGGTTTGAAGCCTGGCCTGGTCATACAACAAGAATGTCAAGTACATCCACCCTTGCATATTATAGTATGCCAATATATTACTAGAATATTGAATTGTAGTAGATGCTGTATCTTTTAAGTAAAGGTTTATCCCAATTATAATTAATAGTCCATGGTAACGATGTATTTATTTTTATTTATTTTGTCTATAATATACATACCGGTACTGTACTGGTACTTGTAGAGAGATTTCCTTTTCATTTGTGACAAATTATAAAAGCAAATTCTATATTATACTATTCTAATATATTTCAAACACTTCTGGATGGTGAATTTTTATCTTAGTATTCCAGGGCAAAAATCAAGACTTTCCTTACGCTGTTTTAGAATCTAATGTATTTTGCATATTATAATGTAATTGCCAAAAAACAAAACAGTATTTATTTAAGATAACAAAATGTCCTATAAATTTGTAATGACTTTCTTAATGTCCGTGTTGTGTAGTTTACAAATGGTCCTTGAATGCTATTTTTGCACTGCAGTATAATTATTAGTTTCTACTGTTTATGGCAGACTAGCCAATTCATACATGGTAGTCCAATTACTAATGTACAGGTATGTGATATTAATAAAAATTTCTTGGGGGAGCTGTGTGTAGGGTTAGACCAAGAAGATTTTTTTTTTTTTTTAGCTTTAGTAAATTCTTCGGAAAAATTGGCGCTTGTGAGACATAAGTACAGTCCATCCTCCAAATTTGCGAGATTATGGGCGACAGGCGACCTCGCAAATTTCAAACAACGTAGCTTATGGGAATAATTACTTATGGGCGGTACCCGCCGAATTTCCTTCTTAATTAGTACATTTATATCAGTTGTGGGACACATATATACAGTACATAATATATTATAGCCTATTAGAAAATTAGAAATAGTTGTAAATGATAAGAAAACATTAAAAGGATGTGTTAGTTACCTTAAATAGAGTGTTTGTTGGCTTAATTGGCAAAGAGGTGACGGGGGAACTGGTGTGCGCGGGAAAATTATGCTATCCCACACACCATCTGACCAAGAGGATGCCGGGAAGCCTCCAATACCCAGTGGGGATGCTACTATGTCAGAGATGCTACCTGCTTTCATCTGTCATCTGCTACTGCGCCACTTCTTCCTCGCAAATGTGGATTAGGGAGTCGCAAATTTAGAGGAAATGGCGGATTTCCCTTATAATTCTACGGGCTTGTTCGCACATGTGGAATCGACCTTGCAAATGTGGAACATTATATTTTTTCCAATTTTAACCGCCCCTCGTAAATGTGGAGGATCGCACATTTCAAACTCGCAAATTTGGAGGATGGACTGTAACATGCTTATTGTTATTATTATTATCATCATTAGAAAGATGTGGGATCAGGTAATTCGGTTTGATCTCAACATAAGAACTTGATGACAGAGGCAGCCAAAAACAGGGTTGCCTGGAATGCCGCCATTTAGGACATAAGACTGAAACCACACTACTGTATGTGGATGAAGCAGCCTTTTAAATTGTATGTACAGTATAGGGGAGTTTTGTAATATTTTGATCAACATTGGAAATAATTGTACCACCTTTATTTTTAGGGGGGTACCGTAATATTTGTATCACCATTAGGTAATACTTGAACTACCTGGTACAATTAGCTAGTCTGCCCAACTGTGAAGATAGCTGAGGTTGCGATCTCATGTTTGCGTTACAAATGTGTAGCTTTGTATATTGTAGGCTATAGGGGTTGACCAGCCCATCTGTATTTCGTATTCAGTTTAGTATGGGCTGTTGATAAAATACATACCCACAGAAAGATCAGTGGAGATATATTTTAAATGTTAGTGTCAACATGTCCTGTATTATACATTTTGCTACTAAATTTATTAATGAAACTCTACTAATGCTGTGCAGGTAGTAATTTTATCAATTATGTGTACTATTTGGATCATCACAAACGAGGTGGCTGGTCTGCCCTACTCTTTCATGTGTCTTATTCCTCGTGGGAAGAAATTCAACTTAACACTATTCTACAAAAGAAGTTGACCATGTTACCTAAGTAAGCATTAGACAAGTGACCCCTTAGTATTTCATATGTGGACTGGTTAAAAATGTCTACCTCGGGAGTTTGTGCCCTCATGAACAAATTTCCTATTGGTGCTTCGTAATGAGGTTTTTCTTTGCATTTAAATACTCATAGCATGCATTCAAGTTATGGGGAAAAAACACAAATTATATAAGATATTAATTGAGCAGTTGCCTCACCTCGGCCCTCACGTTTTACAAGAGAGTGGCTCAGACTAACCAAATTGTAAGTGGCAGTCCTCTTAGTATACAAAATTGATAGAAATACTACCGGTACCCACAAAAAATTATAGTTTAAGTAATAGATATCCTGTAGTTTCAAAATATATGGTCGTTAAATATATTGTGAAATTACGGTAATTCTATTAATCTGTTAACTAATTTTTTGTGGATATTTATGTAATCAATATGCTAATTGGAATTACGTGTACAATTTGGCTAGTCTTCCCTATTAACTAAAAAAAATTGTTACCTGTACATACCGTGGATATGTTCGTTGACTGTCCAGGTGTGTTGAATCTGTGTGGCCTTATGAAGAGAAGATTTTGTTCTGTGCCTTTCAGAATATTTTTAAATTACAGAATTTGCCATAATATGTAACTTCCTGAAAAAGTGTCTTTAGAGAGAAATAATTAGTGTTCTATTTTAATACACCTGTGTAACACCCACTTTTATTATTGCTAACTTAAATTTGTTCAACCATCTGACATTTTTACTATATTTTAGCAAACTCCTGATATTTGTTTTTAGCTTCAGAGAGATGAGTTAATTTAAATCAGGTTGCAAGACTTAGGTATGTTCCCTATGATCATTCGGTCACTTATGGTAGCTCAAGTGAATGCGATTGCTACAGATTCAACGGCTGTCGATTGATTATAATCAGTGCTCGGTCCAAGGAGATGGCTAGCCAACAAACTTCCTAAGTCACATAAACAATAAACAAACAAACCCTTGATTCAGTTGCTTGGCCCTGGACTGACCTTAACCCGGTAACGGCGAGAAAGCTCATAAGAAGTTTTACTGGGCGAGGGCGGCAAAGCTCTTAAGAGGGAAGGCCTAAAAATAAAACATTTTAACCCATGGGATCCGGGGGGCCTCAAATGAATTTTGGTAAAATCAACTTCATAATTCAGTAGCTACTGATTGAGACCACCTAGAGCAGTCAATGTTTTTCCAAATTGTAGAACTTTTTGTTGTCTGTAGAATGTTGTAGAGATGACGTCGCTACAACGCGTGGTTGCCGAGTTCTGATGATTATAGCGGCGATTTTTAGCCGACCATTTTGCCTCATATGAGGCCTCCCGGATTCCAAGGGTTAAATGGCCCCAGTAGCACTACACAATTTTTGTTATTTTTTATTTTTTCCCTATACCTCATATCACTCCTCCACATCCCCTCCTTCCCCCTCCCCCTTCAATTATCACCTATTTTCCCTGTTATTCCCTAATTCGTTGGTATATTTTTGTGCGAACATTAGCAAAATGTGTGGAAGATGTGCTTATGTGCCTAGCGGGTGTGTTACACAAGCGAGAGTGTGGATGAGTAAGCTCAGTCAGGCTTGAGGCCTCATGAAGGGAGGGGTTGCCTCAATTTGCTCCATAATTCATTAATGGGCTGCTCCATGTACAGTACTGTATATTCGCAATTTTGACCAGAAAAATTATATTTCCACTTGTTTTATTGTTGTTACAGTACATTGTCATAGTGAAGGTAAAATAGGCGCATATGAATAAGTAATAATGATATTTATCGTAAAATGACGATTATAGGCATGAATGGAGCCTAATATGCTCGCCCAGGGGCATCGAGTTCAATACCCCCTGCTCGCTGTTTATAGGTTAATTTGAAAATTGACCGTCATTATACTAGACTGATAGATATATTATAATGTAAAACTTGCAAAATAAACAAACCAAAACTGGGACGACACAAGATAAATGCAAAAGAACTTATTAAAATCGCTATGTGGAAATAACGCTTAATAAAATAAAACTTTGAAATAAAAGAACACAATCCACCACATAGGGTGTACATTACTGCATGAGCAAGTCAATCTGGTTCCAAGCAAACTAATCCCACTAACAATGCACCATCGTCATGTTCAAGGAATTAGTCAAAATGAGGAGTCCTTAGTCTATTGTTAAATATTAATGCCAAGCTAAATATACCTAAATAATCTGATATTACCTTTAACACCTCAAATTAATACCACTATCTCAGTCTATCTGTGACAGCAGGCTGAGGTGACTGACCTTCCATAGACAAGAATCAGTGATTGGCAATTGGTATTGTTCACTTGAGCAATCAAAACAGTGATCTGTCAAATGAATCACTGTTACCCTGTGTGAATGCACCCCTAATCTCACCTATGAGAGTTCCGTATGGAGCTCAGTGGTCTGGTTAATCTGCTCTACATAACTAACTAACTAACTCACATCATCCTTGCTAATTTCCACGTAACTTCCTCCACATTAATACAGTACATACATGTTTCCCTATCCTGCATAGAGAGCAGCCATAAGATGACCTAGGCAAACCTAGAACATCTTTTCAACCTTCCTTCCTAATCTACTGAATGTCATCTGCAGGTTGCTAGATTATACAAAATTGTGTGACCTGGTTGAAAGAATTAAAGTGTTTGCATCATTCTTGATATTGTAGAGGTCCTCCACTTGTATCGTGCACCGGATTACTTATCAGAAGAGCCAGTTTTATCATGCCACAGCCTGTGTAACATAATTTTAAGATTTTTATTTCAGATATACTCATTATTATATGTAAATTGTGATAAAATGTTGTCTAGGTGGCTTCGTTGGCAGAGCTTCCTGTGCTCTGCTGAAACCCAAGTCGGTGTGGGTTAAAATCCTGTGAATGCAACTAGAGTTTGTGAGGTGGACACACACACATGTTCTTTCTCTAGTCCATTACAAAACCTTTACCCATAAATTGAAAACAAGAATGTAATGGATCCCCCCCCCCCCTCCCCCCAATGTCCTAATCCTTTTGGTTGGATGTAAACTATTTAGTGATTGTCTTAAACACCATTGAATATGGCAAGGAGAATAGGAGAGTAAACCCCATCGTAGTAGCTTAAGATACTACATTGACCCCGAGGACCATCCTAATCGGAATGCTTTCCTGGTCGTACAGATACTGGGTTGCTGGAATAATAATATCAAAATAGTCATCTGATTGAAATGGTTAGGAATGATCTGCAGTCCTATATTTCCTATCTGCAAAATATTACTGTAATTAAACCTTGTGAAATGACTGATGAATAATCACAAAAAATTATATTGTCAACTATATTAAATAATTAAATGAACTTATAATACAGTGTCACTAAAACAATGACTTAATTACTTGGCCTTCTGGGATACATGATTCATTCCTAGCACAACTGAATGATTACCAAACCTTACAATTTCGTGTAGGAGTTATTTTACTGTAATATTTTACAATGAAATTGAATATGTTAGGAAAAATGTGTCTGCATTTCACAAGTCTGTAGAACATTTGTGTAGGGTAGCCTAACCTTTTCGTACATGCTCGTCCACTTTGCACACAATATTGAGTTCAAGAAATACTACCCACAGAAATGAGTAGAGCAAGGTAAATACATTTTGTATTAATATGTACAATAGTTAACCCTCAAACAGCGGGATGCTTGTAATCTACAAAGTACTGTATTATTGTAATAGCTTTCAAACAGTTCAGCTTTGTGCATTTTTTTTATATATATTATAGGATGGAGGAAAAACAAAGGATTTGAATGAAAACACATTAAGTGCATCTAATGGTATCTGTCTTGATGGTGTAATGGTTATTGTTTATACAAATCTGTGTGGTAACCCAGGTTCGAATCCCGGTGGATCACATGCTTTTACTAATTAAATTGTAGGTGTTTGGTGTTGGAGTGAAATTAATAAAAATTAATTAGCTTACATTTATGAAAATATTGTAGCAATTGGAATAGAAAGTTGGTCGAAAAATGTAATGTATTCTGTTTACATATCTTGCCTCTTCACTCCCGAAAAGAGAACCATAAAAAACAATACAGTACAGTTGCACATTGTTGGGCACAGATGGTGATAGAAAGGTAGATGTGAACACACTTAAGGGGAGGCAGACCGTTTTTTGGACCCCCTTCTCCCTAATGTTTAGCCCCACTAGTTTTGAGATTATAAGCCCATTAGTTTGCCGATTTAACACCTTTCGCCCCATTTCGTTATCAATTTTAAGACCTTTTGTGCCATTTAGGTGTCGATTATTTCCTGGCGAGCCTGCAATTATAAGAGGAACTAGCAGGGGTACCTGGCATTGCCCGGGTACTACCACCACTACTACTACCATAATCACCATCATCAATCACTACTACTACCATAATCACCAGCCTCGACCTCCCTGTGCCTAATTAAATGGCGACCTCGATTTCGGCCGCTTTAATGACCGATTTTGGATCTGACCTCATCCGTAACCCCATTTTGGGGGGCTGCGAACAACTTTCGTTCCATACACCTTTTCGATCGGAGGCCTTCCTTCTGCCCCAAACAGCCATTGAGGCCAACGGCCTCGAAACGACCTCCGATCGTGGCCTCGCCCCCTCTCTGACCTGACCCAGGTCAATTGACACCCACATGCAAAGTTTCAGCTCCCCAGGTCCAAAACTGCGGCCGCCTATTAAGAACACACAAACACACGAACTGATTTAATAATATAGATTGGGCTTCGGCCGGGACATTTTTCTACCGAAAAATGTACAAATTTATTTTGAAGGGGGGGGTCTAGGGTTTTTTTTCTAAGCTTGATGGAGGTCTAGGGAGGAAACCTAAAAAATATATGAATAATTGAATTAATAGACCAAACAAACGGTCTGCCTCCCCTTAACCCGTACAGCCCCAGCGACGCGCCTGACGCGTCGGCGATGTATGTAACGCACAGCCCCAGAGACGCGCCTGGCGCGTCACCCTAATTGCGCCGACCGTAACCTCAGGTGTAGCCACTCAAGAGGGCTCAGATTTGTATGGGAACTGTGTACGTATCCCACGCAACCGTGCCGATGGTTGAAAACTCTCAAAGTCCACGTGCGTGCGCGTGAGCGCGCAATAACCTGGTTTTTTGGGGTAATTGCCTTAAATTTTTTACTCTTGTAAAATATGTTTTCGGGGGCTCTGTAGGACCATTCTTTAAGCTTTTTGAGCGGTTTTTCGTGGTTTTTCCTTCATTCCTAACCCATTCGCTATTGTTTCTGGAATAAAACCATTTTTTGAAAACCGGCCGGGTTCTGGTGAACAAACATTACAAAACTAGCCGGGGCTGGACGGGTTAACTGTACAGACATTCCTTACTTAAAGTCTCTATTCCAAGTAGTTTACGTATTGCATTGTTTAGTAATAAAGGGAGCAAATAATGCTAGGAAATGTACAGGAGCAATTCCTTAAGTTTGTTTCACTTTAAGTCTTATTGTTCTAGAAGATAACCACAACTTAAAGTGAGAAATCGCTGTACTGTACAGAAAAGCCTATGTTGTGGCCAAAAATGTGTTTAAGTGGCATGTCACATAGAAAATATAATTTGCTTACCACATGGTCAAGTTAAATCTAACCAAGGCCTTTCGAATAAAACAAATATATTGATGTACTATAGGCTATACTGTAAATATGTGTAATCAGCTGATATAGACATCACCTTAATTGACTGCACTACTACAGTATTGTTACCTATTTATTTTATTTATGTGAAGTATTTAAAGGATTAGCAATATTACTGTACAGTATTTAAGATTCTGAATATTCACAATCCATAAATTTACAATACAGTATATGAAAATAGATACATACCTTTTTAATAATTTCGTAAATCGACATCCGCATATGGAAATCTGCAGAATCAAAAGAGGTGAATCTAGTGTCTAAAACCAATGTAGCTATATTTATGTTTAGAGGCTTGTGCATTAGCAGCATGTAATTCATAAGCTTACTCTATGTAAAGTAATGTAGAAGTCCTTATTAACGGATATAACAAAAGCAATGCTGATATAGGGTAGAAGGAAATATAGGCAAATTATATACATGAAAGTACAGTACAGTAATACCTCTCAAGAAGCTCAAACTATTATTAACCCTTTGAGTGCCAGCGACGTGTTACCTTATATTCTAGCTATATTTAGACAATATTATGCAGCTAAGGAAGTATTTGCGATAGTTGGTTGAGATACTTTGAAGCCTTATTACTCCTAGAGGTCCTACCTAATCTGCATACAATTGTCTGCTAGTTGCCACCACATAAAGAAAATGGCGTCACCCGTACTGTATGGGTTAAATTTTTGGCTGAGGAGTACAGTATCTTCATGGCAAGTACTGAACCTACTTATCATACTAAAATGGCAGGTTTCTATAGGAATAGTTATAAGTGTGTATACGTAACATATTAGTGAAACACTGGTAATCATTTCAAATTTAACTTAATCCTAGTTTTCATTGAACACTGGTTACTTGGTTAAGAGTATGGCATTATCACGACCATGTGCCGTCCTTGGCCAACCCATTAAAATTGCCTCTTTTAACATGCATCGGGGATGTTTGGCCAGGCAGCTTAGGGAAAGACAACAACATGCATTTTGCCCCAGGGGTGAGCATAGATTTACGAGATGCTATGATGCCTTAAAGATGGGGACACACCATTATACATTTAGTCAACCTCTGCTTCGCAGGTAGAAATGAAGCGTAAGGTTCAGATGAAAGTGCACAATGGTGAATTTTGTTCTCACAAGTATCTACTGTATATGGGTCATGCTTTATGAAGAGGTATTACTGTACATATATTTTCTTAAATAGTTGTGAAAAAGTACTATGTAATATTGCTAATTATATTAATCAAAACTAGTGGCTGGAAAGTGATACATTTACTGTTGAGTTATGAGTTTTAAATCTGGAAATATTGTGTAAGAGTGAGGTCACAGTTAGTTAGTTATGTAGAGCAGATTAACCAGACCACTGAGCTCCATACGGAACTCTCATAGGTCAGTGAGGTCACAGGAGCTCCGTTTCTGGCAAGTGTTATTTTGGCCTATTCTGGGGTGTTTAGGCAGTTAGACTGAAGGTATTGGTAGATTGAGGGGAGATGGGCCGTGTTTTTGGTCTATTAATTTATTTATTCCTTTATATTTTTGTTTCCTCATAGCGATTTTGATTACTGTTGTTATTTTGTCTTTTTACTGTGTTCGTATACATTTTGGTGTGTTTATTTTGCAAGTTTTACATTATAATTTCCTTGCTAGACCTCCATCAAGCTTAGAAAAACACCCCCTAGACCCCCCTTCAAGATAAATTTTTAAATTTTTCAGTAGAAAAATGTTGCGGCTCACTTTCGCTCGCCAGGTAAAAATAGACACCTAAATGGCGCGGAAGGTCTTAAAATTGACAACGAAATGGGGCAAAATGTGTTAAAATCGCCAAACCAATGGACCGAATGTCTTATAATCTCTAAACAAATGGGGCTTAACACAAGGGAGAAACAGGACCAGAAAAACTACCCATCTCCCCTTAACATACAGATGTGAATTCTGTAACCCTTTAATTCAGATGCTGCCAGACCAGAATTGCCAAGAAAGATAAAAGAGGCCAGAAAAGACACTGGTTTTGACATGGCCTTATATGAGTGTAACATGTAAAGAAGTAAAGAAGCCTTGTTGTTGTTACTGTTCCCTAGGCTGTCTGACCGAGCAGCCCCAAGGTCCCGAGCAAGGCCAAGGCCATAACCGAGCGCCCCCACAAAACCCTCCAAAGCCTTGTATATTGTGTTGGTTGGTAGTTGAGGTACAAACAGAACAAGTTAAGGGGTCATCACACTGGGTATACTGTAGTGGAATTCAGGTACAGTATAGTCGTGAGCATAATATAATGTTACTCCAATTTGAGTATTTTAATCTTTAATACGAAGTTATGAAGCATCTGAGCTATAAGAATGTATTGTCTTGGTTGTGTTTGATACTGATTCAAATGGGTGCATCTCTACCTATGCTTTTGACTGTACACGCTACATATACCAATTTATTGTATCGTTATTATCACAATTGCATTGTGATATAAGTTTTATTTATGGAAAATGCCTCTAGGAAGTTCTAAATATTCCCGTCTTATTGTATTGATATCCAATTGACAAAAGTCAACTGGATATCAATAGAAATGCCCGCACTTATCCCGGTTTAATGTCATATATTATAAATAGCTATTTTTTGATGTAGTGTAACAAAAATAAATTTAAAAAGGATCCAGCCATTAGTAATAATAGTTATATATTACAGGGAGGTTTGATGTAATAAAGCATTGTATTGTCTCATTTGGATTTGATACTTATATAAATGGGTGCACCGCTATTAGTGTTCATGACTATACACCCACCACTCCATCTCAAGGTTGAAGGAGAACTATATTATCCAGAGTACAGGTACTCCAAGTCAAAGTGGTTGTGACAACAGGATCAAGCCGGTATCACACGAGCATTTTTTATACCAATGCAAAAGATCCCAGCAATGAACGTTTAAAGCTCTCATGTGATACCGTCATAACTTGCCCATATCGTACTTGGAAATAAAAGTCGTAAAATTACCGGTAATATACCCTTTCTTATTTATTTGTTTATATATTTTATTGTAGTTAATTTTTTGACTATCCAGGCCTTGGTAGGTAACATGGTTCCTATAAGAACAAAGGTGTCACAATTCTCCCTATAGATAATGTAAAATGGTATGTTGATAAAGTATGGGTATCTGGTAGTGTGATAGCCCCTTAAAGGATACAAAGCAAGTCAGTTCAGGTTACAAAATAGTTTTGTGTTCAGGTCCTTGTATGTGTGTGTGTGTGTGTGTGTGTGTGTGTGTGTGTGTGTGTGTGTACATATGTGTGCATGCAAGCTAATGGGTTAAGGGGTTACCATATAATTTTGGTTCACTTAAATACAATTCAACACTAATTTAATTACAGGTATTTATATATTTTTATTTTATTTATTTAGTCACGTCTACAATTGTACCATACTTAACTTCATAGAAAAGAATAATTATATAAATTTGACAGGCAGCTTTGAAGGATATACTGTAGATAAAGATTTCAAATTTTATTTCTTAAACGGGATGTTGAATGTTTTGTTATCGAACAGTTGTAATGTAGAAACTAGTTACTAATCAGGTTTACGTATTACTGTACACTGAAAAAGTTGTATAATTTTTTTACAACTGTGAACTATATAGTAATGGAGAAAGGAAAGTCTGTACACTAAATAATATAAAAAACAAAAACAAGCAGATCAATAGAGTATATAAGCACTAGAAAAAACTAACCTATGATATGTGTTTTTCCAACCAGATAATGTCGAGCAGTTTTGGTAACCACTTAACTCGGGGAATGTGTGTGATACTTAACCCTTTCTAAATGGATGATGATATTTACACATTGTATTCTGGTTATTACGGGACAGTCTTATGTAGTTTAGGAAGGAGTTGTGAGAGTGGAAAGGTTAATTGAGCTTGTTATTACCCCTTTGATTGCTCGAGTCCTTTCTAATTATAATGTAAAACTCGCAAAATAAGCCAAGTCGAAAGGTTATTTAAGAGCAGTTTTACCCTTTTGAATTCTAATGTTCCTTCCTATACAGTAAAAAGATAAATTAATTATATCTTTAACCTTTTTATTTCTAATGGTCTTAGTCAAAAGTCTAATCAAACTATTTTTTTACCCTTCATTCCTAATGGTCTTTCCTAAGCAGTAAAGTGACTTAATGCTATCCAGAATAAAACTAAAATGTATGCCATCGTACCAAAAGGGTTAACCATAGCATTTCTTGGCATTACTGTACTCCCAATGTTCTGTAGACACACTGCCACAAACATCTGTGCATTTACAGGATTATATTGCTATACCCGGTTCCAAATAGCTAGTCCAGAAATCGTGAATCGTAACCTCTGTAACTCTAAAAGGGCTAGATCAAATAGGCTGTAAATTTCCACTCCTATTCCCTGGCTAACCTCCCAAATGGTAGAAATATTAGCTCGATTACTGTAGTCATTTGTGAGTTATAGAGGTTAATGTTCAAGAGTTTTGGCCTACTTATTTGGAACAAGGTATAGTACATTTTTGTATCATATGTGAATAATTGTATAAATGCTGTGAGAGGAGTAGTAGCTTTTAGTTCTGGACTGCAGTAACCTATTCTTTGTAAAAAAATGTTTATATGTTTTATATTGTGCCAAAATGCATTTTCTTTATTAGGTCAGATTTTTATTTACCTATAATTTTAATGTGTTTTTGTTTTCAACAGTATTATGCAGAGGGTACTTAACCCCTTCAGACTTATATGACGCAGAGGTTGCCAGATTAGCAATAAGACATAGAGTTCTCTCACTCTTATAATTACCTCTCCAAAATTAGTTTTCTGCCCACAGCTAACTCAAAGACAACTGCAGAGGTTGAAGTAACTAAACTAAAGGTTTGTAAATACCCCTGATGGTAACAAAGGCTTTAAAGTATCCCTAATAGGCTCAAAATCGCGTCATATGTCGGAGAGAGTTAATCTTGCTTGATTATTTATCTTTACTAAATGTTATAGTGGGTACTAAACATACCTAAATACATTATTAACAACTTTTACATTTAAAATTTGAATTTAGAGTATAATACTGTACTGTGGATCAATGTCCTCAAAATTATACCTGTAGTGTGTTCACTGTTCATATAGTAATTTTGATACGAGAAATATACCAGTAACTAAATAGACATCTATCTATCTATATCATACTCAGGCCCAATCCCCAACATAGTAATAATAGTACAACCTACTATAGTCTATTCGCTGTAAGTAGGCAAAAAATAATGTACTCTATCCTCTGTAACTCAAAAAGGGCTAGAGCAAATTGGCTGTAAATTTCCATATCTATTCTTTGACTGACTCTTCCCAAATGGTAGAAATATTAGCTCGATTACACTAGTCGTTTTTGAGTTACAGAGGTTATAGGTTATGATTTCTCGCCTACTTACAGCGAATAGACTATAGTAATACGTAGTTGCCTTGAATCTGACACTCAGAAACGGAGAAATGCGAAATAACAACAAAATAAATTATTTTATAGGTAGTGCATACGTTACCTGTATTTGGGCAGAGCATCAAGGCAATAAGTGTTGTACCATACACAATAATAAAGTTGCCATCAGATCTTCAGGAGACAATATTCAGTTTTAAACAACATGAACAGTGGTAATAATAATAATCTTCTGGTTACTTATATAGCACCCGTATCTCCTCCTTCGAGGATTCACAAGCGCTTGGCTTTCTTTAGTCTACCATAGACCATTACCCTTGCTCATGGGGAGATGGTAACCGCCAGCTGTATCCCAGAAAAACTTTTCAATCTGAGCGAGGATTGAACGCGAGACCTTCAAGATGGGAATCAGGCACGCTATCAACTGAGCCAGCCGGACGGCTGGACTGTGTAAAACGTGAAACTGCCCTTCAACCGAAACTTTTACACAATTCACCATTTGGAAGTTTCAGGTCAAAAGGATTTTGAAGTTATAGACAATGATCTTTAGCAGAATTTATGTGAAACTTGCAAAATAAATTACCAGAAAAATAAATTTGAAATGTACAATTTATTTTAATTACCTTCCATCTTTCAAAAACTAAGATACTGTACATTTTATATTTCCACTAAATATCAAAGTTTAGAGATTGAACTTCCTTATCCCTTAGAGTACCAGCGACGTGTGTTATATTTAAGTCTAGCTATATTTAGACGATATTATGCAGTTTTGAAAGGATGTGTGGTACTATAGTTATAAGGCTTGAGATAGTTTGAAGTCATATTATTGTTAGATGTCTTCCCTAAGCTGAAAGGGACGTCCCTGGTACTGAATGGGTTATAATATAGCCTGATATTCACAAGTGGCCAATTGTTAACTTTATACAGAAAAGGCAGTATAACATAGACAGCATTTTTGGCATTTTTTCTGCCCTGGCTATAATTAGATTCTGGCTATTATTTTCCTACCATTTTTTATGCAGATTTACCTTCTAATTATCTGATTTATGTGATGTCATAATCTACAGGTACTGACTAATACTGAAGGCAATCGATCAATCTATGTACTGTAACTTAATTAGTTTTTTTTATTTGGGAATCACAAGCCGATATCGATAGTTAAAACACCAGAAAAGTGCCTGTACTTTTCAAATTTGCAAACCATACAAGTGATGCTGAAATATAGGAGCCATTACAGGGTATTGTGGTATATATTTTCCACATACCGTATACAATATATAAAATACTGTATTGTAGTGTAGAAAATACTCTTATTAAAGTTAAATTATATTGAGTTACACCTTTCAGAATTATAACAAAATAATACAAAATTATTTAAAATGTATACTGTAATCTATCAAAGGACAGTAATAGGGAGTCCAAGAAATGGGATAACTCACATGTGGCCATTGATGTTTGGGGCGTGGAGAGTTGAAAAGGTGTGAATGTAGCAGGGGTTAGCGGCCCTCATCTCCAACTCCTTGAAAGTGTGTGTGAGTGACAGGTAGACTGATATGCCACACTTCCCAATTCTTGCAGAATGGCGACATGATTTAATCTTCTGAGGGTGACAGTGAGTGAATGTATGTACATACTCACACAGAGCCCGAACAGGGACAACACAACACAACAAACAAAACACAAAAATAACACACACACACACATCTAGGTCGCCAAGGAGAAGACCCAGAGACCAAGGATCAGTAAGGGCCTCCAGCACTCACCCGGTCGCAGACCTTACTGGAGAGGTTCCGGTCTCAGGAGGGAGACAGGTAGTGGAACCATACCACTATGCCCGCCCACCTCACATCCAGGTATGATCCTTCATATACACCGGCACCCCTGGCCAGGTGCCTGACAGACTATTATCTAGTCCAACTGGCGCTCAAACCCCTCTTCCAACGACCGCATTATCACTCATCTATTCACAAACAGTCTCCATTCATTCCTATTCATTACCACTTCTCTTGCCTGTTCTACAGTCATCCCTCCATCTTCCAAAGCTTGCACTACACAATCTCTCCATCTCAACCGAGGTCTTCCTCTCCCTCTACCTCCCCTTGTATCTGACTCATATACGCTCTTTGTAAGCCTTTCATCTTCCATTCGCTCAACATGTCCATACCAGCACAGGACCCTTCTGTTCACTCTGGCCGACAAGGATTCATGCTGTTCCACTCTCCTATGTACCTATTCATTCCTCAATCTGTCCCTACCTGTCCCTCCTCAAGCAGTTCATCTCCAGCACTTCCAACTTTCTTCTCTCCTTTGCCTTCAGAGCCCATGTCTCAGCCCCATACATCAGTGTTGGTACAACTATCCCTTGATACATTGCCCTTTTAGCTTTCATTCCAAGATTTCTCACCTTCCACATACTTCCTATTGCTCTGAAAACTTTCCTTCCTTCACATACTCTCTGTCTTACCTCCATTTCCACATCTGCGTCCCTGCTTATCACTCCTCCTAGATATTTAAAATACTCCACTTGTTCCAGTATTTCCCCATCCAGCCGCTCATATAGATTCATCCTACGAACACCTCTATTGCACACCATCACTAAATTTGTATTGACGTTCACCCTCGGCTTCCTCCTCCCACATACCACACCAAACTTTTTGACTACTTGCTGCAGTTTCTCCTCAGAATCCGCCACCAACACTCGTGTTATCAGCAAACAGGAACTGATTCAACTCCCAATATCCACCATTCTTTCCTACTAAACCCAATCCTCTACCCATAGTTCTAATTTTTACCTCCTTCATCACGATGAGTGGATACATGAAGTTAATCCCAAATAAACTTTAAATACGGAGGCAGTTATGTATTAGGAGTATCAGAAAAGACGTGCACAGGTAGGCTTGGTTGGTTTGGTAATGTGAAGGGGAAGGATGATCAAAATTGGGTGAAGTAGTGCAGGTCTGTGGAGGGAGCAGCGCAAAAGGTTAGATCTAGAAAGATATGAGATCAGGCACTTTGCACTGATTTCAAAACTGCATAATAAATCTTGACAAGTGAGGCAGCCTAAACCAGGGCTGCCTGGAATGCCGAGATTAGGATATGAAACTGAATCCGTACTTATTACGAATCACTCATTCTATAATAGTATTATTGGTAATAATTTTGTGATTAAATGGCAAAATTTATCATCATAATTGAGACAGGATATAGGTATCTAATCACAATGCACGGATAAGAAAACATGGTAATTGATCCGAATTTGGGTTACATCAAACAAAAAATGGTGGAAAACTTTATATCAAAATTTAAATAATTCTACTTGAATAAATTTTTAAATAATTTAAAGATAAACTTAAGTTCCAACTTATCTGCTAAATGGATTTGTAAGCTGGTTTCTCATAAACTGAAGCATCTGATTGAGTCCATCTTTCCCCGAGGAACCATCAAGATAAAAAGCTTCCAGACTAATGAGGCTACCAGTCTGCTTCACCTGGAAATTACTTCTGAGGATATAGCTCGATTTATTACCTACATTCTGTGGGTTGTCAGTATGGCCGGGCTTGAAAACAAAACCCTTCTTCTTCCTCCCAGGCTCGGAATTCAAAAGATCATCCTCTGACATAAATTTGTCAACATTTTTCATTTTCTGTAAGTCTTCTTTGTCGACGGTATCTCCACATTCTTCGCCGAGCTCATTAGTTGCTCGCTTCCCTCCATGTAACATTTCCACTTCATCATCTACCTCATTATCACTTGGTTGTTCGTCATCCAATGCATCCACTCTCATTTTGCTCGTTGCATCTTCTCCTTCTTCCTCCGTGTCTTCTAACTCATCGCTGTCATTCTGTGCCTCGTCAATTTTGAGTTTCTTCACTGCATCTTCCTCCTCGTCCGTCTCCATCTTTGACTCACTTGTTTCATTTTCCAGTTTCCTCTTCAGACAGCCACCACTATTTTTATTAGAACTCAACTTATCCTCGTTTTCTTCCTTTGCTGAAAAAACAACAGCGACATTAAGTCCATTATATATTTTGATAGATTGTAAACGGCATGTTTTACATTATACTGTATATAATATCATTCACTATCCACATTAAAATGTAAAACTTGCAAACCAAGCAAACCAAAACTGGGATAAAGACAATATAAAGTCAAAACAACTTATCAAAATCGCTATGTGGAAACAACGCTTACTAAAATAAAATTTATGAAATAAAAGAACGCAATCCACCACATAGGGTGTACATGAGCAAGTCAATCTGTTTCCCAAGCAAACTGAAGCAAACATTAGTATGAACTATAAGATTTCAGGCATAGTATTTAACGTTACATGTATTGCGATATGACCTGGCCGGGCCTCAAACCTGGATCAGTAGCGCAGCAGTCCAGCACCAAACTAACTACACCACCGAGGAGCTATCATATTACCAGGCAGTGTAACATTTAAGGGGGGGTTACCGTTTTTGTTTTATGTCTCTCTCCTTTACTCTCTTTCTCTGGCTTGTATCCATTCGGCCCCATTCAGCCAACTATTTTAAGACGTTTATCCCCACCCAGGTGTCGATTTCTTCCTGGCGGGCGATAGCGAGCCAGCATTGTGTGGAGAAATCCGGCTTTGCCGGAGAAATTTTTCTATAAAAAATTTACAAATTTAGCTTGCTGTCAAAACAAAAATATATATATACCGCTCGCCAGGAAAATATTGACACCTGGATGGGGGTAAACGTCTTAAAACAGTAGGCTGAATGGGGCCGAATGGGAGGGCCAAAGAGAGAGGGCGAGAAAGAGAAAAAAAAAAAGCGAGGTGGGCTCCCTTAAAGCACTTAAGACTTGACTTAATATATAAATCACTTTTCAACTGACTGGGCTAACAGTTAAAAAGTACAATGTGTAAAGAACAAAATTACATAAAATACAATACAGGTACTGTATAATAATTACCATTGTTAGACTTGTCTTCTTTTCTTTTCTCTTCCCTCTTTTTTCTTCTTGTATGAAGCCAAGTGACTTTGAAAGCCTTTATATTGGCACTCACAAAATACTTGCTGGTTTTGAAGACCCGTACTTTGACCTAGATAAAATAAAAAATATAATAGTTTAATTACATGACAAAATATGTAGTAATCATATACTCTTGCTGATCAATTACTAATGCTCTTTCCTCCAGTCTATGCAAGCTCAAGATTTCTGGGACATAGGAAATATATAATTACGAACTCATAATGGACAATACTTTATGTTAGCTATATGAGCAGGTAAGGCATAACAGGTTCCAAACTTAGCAACCAAAATCAATTTTCAGTCCTAGCCTAACCATACTGGTACTATAGTCCGTTCATTCTAGGTTGGGTAGAAATCGTAACCTCTAACCTCTGTAACTAAAAAAGGGCTAGAGCAAATGAGCTGTCAATTTATCCCATATTCCCTAGCCAAGTCTTCCTATTTGGTAGAAATATTAGCTTGATTACTCTAGTCCTTTTCAAGTTACAAAGGTTAGAGGTTACGATTTCTGCCCAACCTAAAATGAACGGACTATAGTCAAGTTTGTACTGGTTAAAATTATCTACTAGTCGAGTTGTCCGGTCATCAGGCACAGCAAGTCTAAACTATCCCAACCTTTTCCCACAAACCTTGCACCTCCTGTTATCATGGATATGCCAGCTAGCAGACGTGATGCACTAGCAAAGTTCATTTATAGTCCGATATGTCACATATTAACAGGTGATGTAGAACTAGTTAAACATTTTGCAAACGACAAATTAGCGGAGCTATGTCGTAAAGGGTTTAAATTTAGAATAGGGAGTAATAAAGTAACATGGGACATAATTTTAAAAGATATTGTTTTTTCAGTCAATAAATTAAAAGATAAATTGTTAAAAATTGCGTGCTGCAATGCGAGAGAACTAGAAGCATGGTCTAAATTATTAATTAAGTTAATTAGAAATAAAATGTTCTCGCTCAAAATGAATTTAATCTTTCAGATTTTATAGACTATAATTATAATAAGCTAAAGCTGATTTAATAAATTTACATAAACATTTTGTAATCACTACAGTAGTAAAGCCAGCAATAATTATAGCTTCACATGTAAGAAATTTTATCTTGAAAATATGAAAAAAGAATTAGGTATTAAGGGTAACATATTACGTAAAAATATTTGCGGTAATTCTGTTTATGAATTCAAATAATCTGAATATTGATAACTTAATCGATGAAACATACCAAGAAAAATATAATATTTGATATTAAACTTTCTGATAAGAAACAAGTGCATTGCAAAATTATACATGTTACCTAAATTTCATAAAAGACCTTATAAATATCGCTTTATTGCGGAGCAAAATTTGCTACCACTAAAACTCTATCAGAACAAGTAGTAAATTGCTTAAAAAACATTAAAAGTACTCATAAAAGATATTGTAATACCATCATGAGAAGAACTGGCATTAACTATTATTGGAGTGTTTGACAATTCGTTAGAAGTTATTGATAAAATAAATACCATGCCGAAAGTTACCTCGGTACATAGCTTCGACTTTTCAACTTTGTATACCAATTTGCCTTTAGATTTAGTATATTCAGAGCTTTGCTTTATTATAGATTTGCACTTTTGACAGGTTCGTTAGGAATGGTAATTATTTCATAATGTTTATACATATTTTAATAATGCATCACTTAGCTCTACTCCCACTAGTTCTGTATATTTTGATAGAACTAAACTTAGATGCCCTTAAATTCCTCCTTTCAATACTTATGTTAGATTCGGGCCGTACATTTTCAAACAAATATTAGGAATTCCTATGGGTGGAAATGCTAGCCCTTTAATTGCAGACTTATTCTTGCTTGCTTTAGAATTTAAATATATAAAAGACTTAGTTGTCAGTAGCAAGTAAAATAAAATTCCAGAAAAATTAGCACTTGCTAAACTGTTAAGTAATAATAGTAGATATATTGATGATATTCTTGTTTGCAATTTGTTAAATTTTTAATCAAGTTGCTAAACTTATTTACCCTAATTCTATCCCCTCACACAATGTAACGTAAATGTTAAAGTTGAAAATTTTCTTGATATAAATATAGAGATTGTTAATGAACAGTGCATACTTAAAGTATATCACAAAGTTGATGATTTTAATTTTAACGTAATAAACTTTCCTTTCCCTAGTAGTAATATCGATAGTAAAATCACTATAATGTTTTTATTCCCAATTAATAAGATTTTGTAAAATCTGCACTAAAGTAGATGACTTTTGGGCTTAGAGCTAGGTTACTATACAGACTCTTAGTGGACAGAGGTTTTGAGGCAAGTAAATTGTTCCATAAATTTAATCTTTTTTAGGGTCAATTATTGTGACTGTATTCTAAAATTTGACATCAATAATTTTAATCAAGCATTTTTAACTTGAAGTTCTTGTATAACCTCTGCTTACTTTTTGTCTGTATTTATTGTTTATCTTTTCTTTTTCTTTATTTATTATTATTATTAATATTGATGATTTTTTTAAATTTATTGTTCTTGTTAAAAGAGTACTCTTTGTTTAAATCTGTTGTTACTTCATATTTTGCAATTATTTCTCTTTATATTATATGTATCCATTGTCGATAGTATCAATTGCTTACTTTTGCGATTTCCTTAGTTTATTTGTGCTATAAATGTAGGTTATTTGTAGGGTAGTTATTGATAGGGGTCACTTGAGGCATGCTATGCTTACAGGTACCTACCCGATAGCACTATCGTTAGTGAGTTGCTGTACTGTATTTTATATATTATTTTGTAATAGTAAGATATCTTATCAATATTTGTATTTTTTTTACTATTGTTAATGTCTTGTCATGTTGCAAATTGATTTTAAATAATATTTGACATTTAACATGTAGTTTCTTTTATTCATGCAGAGTTTAGTAAAATTTGCCAGAAACGTCCCGGACTTTCCCAAACTTGACTACTTCCTTTAACGTGACGATAGTGCGTTGTTATATGTGCGATTGGTTTGCTTGGGAAACAGATTAACTTGCTCATGTAGTGATGTACACCCTATGTGGTGGATTGTGTTCTTTTATTTAATAATTTTCATTTTAGTAAACGTTGTTTCCACATAGCGATTTTGATAATTTAATTTGACTTTATATTGTCCTTGTCCCAATTTTGGTTTGTTTAGTTTGCAAGTTTTACATTTTAATCCAAGAGCGTCCCTCTGCAAGTCCCCTTCAAATTAAACTGAAATTTCCCTAGATTCCAATTGAATTTTTTAATTAAGAAGTACATACAGTATAATGATAGGTTACATAGCCTGATAGTCTTGGGAACAAAAAAATGTATGACGTTGAAATAAACTTTATAGGCCTTTATATGCTGTACTGACAATATTGTGGTGTGGGTTTTATATGCTGTACTGACAATATTGTGGTGTGGGTTTTAAATGCTGTACTGACAATATTGTGGTGTGGGTTTTATATGCTGTACTGACAATATTGTGGTGTGGGTTTTAAATGCTGTACTGACAATATTGTGGTGTGGGTTTTCACTGTTTAGAAAGAGCAGAATATTGAGGTACCATACATGATATTGATGATAATCGGGAGGTCTCTGTATTAAAATGTAAAACTTGCAAACTAAACAAACCAAAATTGGGACAAGGACAATATAAAGTCAAATTAAATAATCATAGAGAGAAAAAAAAAATCCCATGAAAAATCCTTCCTAATAATAAGAGCTGACTAAAAGGGGTGGGTGGACAAGATATCCCAGTACAGTCTGTAATATGAAAATCGGACCAACCTTGAGGGTCCGGAGCCATGACAAGACGAGGTTCCAGACGGCCGGGACAGAGTACACACTAACCAAGCTGCGGGGGATCATCAGCACCATGGGTTTGTTGCTCACTATCTCTTTCCTACTCCTTACTTGGTTCAGTTCTATACCTTCAGTAAAGGTCCACGCTACGCCCCATCTGCATGTAGTCAATACAAAAATATATATTTATTAATCTTGTTCTTAACACCAGTAACCCCAAATTAAATTAATGAAAGCATGTCATCCTCCAAGGATTCGAACCCAGGACACCACATACAGAACTTACACACTCTAACCATTACACCATCAAGACAGTTAAAGGTTCAGCACATGACTACGATTAATATCCATTTATCGAATACTGGATATCAAATAAATCAAATTAATATTCACCTCACTGAGTGTATCAGTGATGCATGTAAATACAGTATACAATGGGTGAGAGGACTGGATGAAAGCTGTTAGAAGTATGGAAATTAAGGGAAGGATGACAAGATCAGTAGACGAGTGTAACTCTGCTTTAACCCTCTCAATAGGAAGATAACTAAAATGATAGTCTATATACTCACTATTAACTAACTTTTAGTAGTGAGTATATAGACTATCATTTTAGTTATCTTCCTATTGAGAGGGTTAAAGCAGAGCTACACCATCACAGTACAGTACTTTTTCATAAGCAAATTATTTTTTCTGGCAACCCTTTTAGAGTTTATTTACATTCAGTGCATTATAAGTCATATATTATCAGTCTATATAATGATGGTTTATTATGGCTACATGAAACAATCTTACTTATCTTATGGTGGATCGCTAGGAACCAAAGCACTATAAACCCTTTCATGTACAGGAAGGCGCACCTGCGTCTTCCTGGGCTACTTAAAAGCCTTTGTGACCATCAGAGGAGCTCAGAAACCTTTATTTTTATTTTTCAACTCCTGCAGTAGTATTCGAGCGAGCTTATTGGCAGATATTTTTTTTTGGAGAGCTAATTATGATCTATCTATCTATCTATCTACCGGAATATGCTAATTATGAGATTAGGAGAATATTAACACCTAACCGATGGTGCCCGTCATATGACGGGCGAGAGATTCTTGGCCACCCCTGCAGTGCCCATCATATGACAGGCGCCATTCTGAGCACATAATGAGCTCTGAGAGAGAGTCTGCGCGTTGGGAGGACGACAGCTGGGCTTGGACCGGTCGGCACCACGTGTGGGCCGTGACTGGCGTGTATTTAGTCTCCCCACCATCGGCAGTCCTCGCGAGACAAGGAAAAAACTACTGAAATTACCTGATTTTAGGGTATTTTCACTTCCGGTTACGCTATCGCTACAGGATAACCCGTGGTCGTACAGGGAAGATTCAGGTGTCATTGGAAAGCTCTATTATCGCCCTTTCACGGATATATAATTGTATTACGTTCTAGCTCTTGTTTATGCATGAAAAAGAGCATAGAATGAAGCTCGTTTTCGGTAAATATACCCGCCTGGCAGCATGGTCATGTCAACAAACATGCCCGTCCTTAAGGGGTTAAATATAAATACTAAGTGGCATCTTAATAGCCTGAAATGGTTAATACTGTAAACTAAGCTTAGGACTTATAAGATCCTTTCTAATCTGAATACATAAATCTAATGTTAGACAAAATAAAAAGGGAAAATAAGTGATGACACAAAAGTAATAAGCTCACCTCATGGTCCTGCCCTGACAGAACTCAGTGACCACATAAGACTTGGGTTTGGCAGCAGTCAGTACACTCTTAACTTCCTTCACATGGGACTTGCTGCCTATCAGGGTTGTAAATAATCTGAAAGAAAACAACAATATAAAAATCACCAATATATATAAGCTAACATAAAGTAGGTTACACAAATTTAGAAGACAATAGCACACACAAATTTAGAAGACAATAGCACACCCATTCTTCTTCACATTAAATTATATTATATCCCAAGCTTGTTTGGCCGTATGTTGAGTGGTGATTGTTATCCTGTCAAGGGGTACACTAGGGTGGCAAACCGGGGCAATGTTGTTACAAAGCTGAGTTGAGTGTCAAAGGGAAAACAGGGAAATGTGCATCAAGTTACATTACATTATCAGATTGATGATGCATTTTTTACCACCATGCACTCCCTGCTTAAGAGCTGGGCTAGGGTGGGTGCCCTGATGATCAGGGACTTCAGTGGACAGTTGTCACAGATTGCTAGACCGTGCTGTCCACCAACAGCACTGGCGTCTGCCAATAACACACTGGCTGGCCCGAGACTCGAACCACCAACCTTTCAGTTTGCAGGCGAGTGCTTTACCAACAGCGCTAAGGCCTGTGGCCATTATTCTGTCCATTTAATAATTTCAAGGGGGATAATAGGAACTATGGAGCATAACTTTGTATATCTAATAATAATGAGTTTAAACAAGAGGGCAGGGGGCCAGGAATCCTACTACCCTTGTATAATTCTCCTACTTGACGAGGCAGAGATATGGGCGAGGAAACGCGAAAGTGGTCCCGGACCCGAGAATAGGAACTATAAATGTTGTTTCTGTTCGGGCTCTGTCTCGTATCGGCCACCCCCAGCAATAGGATATGTGCCCGAGTAAATACGTATGTACATACAGTACATACATACATACATACATTAGGGGTCGCTGGACCTGTTGTTGCTTGATTTCCTTTAAACATAAACAAGGGACTGAACCTCTCGTTGGCCAGCCTGGGGTACACACAGGCTGAACCATGCAGTCATAGATGCAATCCTTTAAACTATGTACTGGGTATATACTGTACATTCATATGGTGATTAGACAACTCCATCTGTTGACCATTTCAACCAAAGCAAACAGAACCAGTATGGTTAAGTTAGGTTAGAACTTTAAATGGTCAAGGGTTGAGATACCCTGGTTGAATTGTTTATGAATTCATCCATTCCCATAGTCCATTCATTATAGGTAGGCCAGAAATTGTGACCCCCTAACCTTTGTAACTCAAAAAGGGACACAGTAAATGGGCTGTAAATTTCCACACAAAATCCCTACCTGACTCTTCACAAATGGTAGAAGTATAAGATCGATTACTAAGTCCTCTTTGAGTTATGAGAGGCTGGGATTAGGATTTCTGGTCTTGGTGGTGTAATGGTTAAGGTGTCTAAAAATCTGTGTGTGGTAACCCAGGTTCGAATCCCGGTGGATCACATAATTATATGCTTTCATTAATTTCATTGGAGGTGGTGGTGTGGTGAAATTAATAAAAAATGTACTACTTTTAATGAATAGACTATACTTACACACTACCAGATTCGTGTGACTGACCTGACTTTGTTCCCTAGGTGTTGACTCTCTTGTACCATCTGTGTAATCAAGGCCACCTCACCACCGGCCGTCACCTTCTCATGGAGCGCACCTGTTACAATATTATAATGTAAAACTTGCAAAATAAACAAACCAAAACTTATATGAACACAGTAAAAACACCAAACAACTAATCAAAATCGCTATGTGGAAACAACGCTTAAGTAAAATAATAATTTATACATAAAAGAATATAATCCACCACATAGGGTGTACATTACTACATAAGCAAGTTAATCTGTTTCCCAAGCAAACTAATCGCACACATAACAACGCACTTTATATTATATTATAATGTAAAACTTGCAAAACAAACAAACCAAAACAGGGACGACACAAGATAAACGCAAAAGAACTATCTTATGTGGATACCCCCCCCCCCCCTCAAAAAAAAAAAAAAAAAAAAAAAAAAAAAAAAAAAAAAGGGTAAAGGAAAAGAAAAAAATACGAAAAGTGGGGATTGGGACCGAGTAAATATAGATAGATAGATAGGAAATAACGTACAAAGAACTAATCAAAATTGCTATGTGGCCACTCCCCAAAAAAGAGAAAAAAAAAAAAAGGTAAATGAGGGACAAAAAAAAAAAGGTAAATGAGGGACAAAGAAAAGAAAACAAAAAAGGAAAAGTGGGGATTGGACCTGAGTAAGTAAGTAAATAGATAGATAGGAAATAACGTACACTCTCATTAACAAAGTTTGCCTCACATAAGAGCAGGCAAGTGTTATATTTATTTCATATACCGGTATTTGTTTTGCTAAATCTTCAATGCGTTATTTCCACATGGTGATTTTGATTTCTTTTGTCTTTATATTGTGCAGTTCCTATTTTGGTTTGTATATTTTACAAGTTTTACGTTCTAATTATAGTCAGTTTACAACCAGCTGATGGAAAACTGAATCCCTTAGCAGTATTCAGGTGTCAATTTTTTCTAGGCGAGCAATAGCAAGCCTGTAATTTAGTAGAAAGCAGCCTTTGGCCAGGACAATTTTATATCGAAAAATGTACATATACAGTATTAGCTTGAAGGGAGTCTGGCGGACTTTCAATTAGTTTGAAGGGGGTCTAGGTTTTTTTTTTTTTTTAAGTATGAAGGCAAACTAAATACACAATGCTCCAAAATGACAAAAACAACCAAACCTTCAATAATTAAAAATATATCATAATAACCCCTAAGACGATGCACCAGATAATGTTATAGCAGATTTTGTTTTTATATATATAAAAAACTGATAAAAATACATTAAGACCGAAGCATCAGGTAGGTCAGGGATTCCCAAACTCTTCAGCTCATTGACCCCTTAATGAAGTGTCAAATTATTCATCGACCCCCTAACATTTAATAATAAGAATAATATAATATGTTGTGAAAAAAGAAATGTATTACATGCATATTATGATACAATAAATATGTGGAATTATAGTAGTACCTTAATATTAGTAGAGTTAATGTCTTCATTTTGTATTTCCAAGTCAAATGGTGTAAGAATTCATTCAGGCACTTGCATTTTCTCCAGGTCTTCAAAGCGCACTTTAAAGTCTTCAATCAATTTGTCCAGGTGTGTGTATGTTTCTATGTCACCATCTGAAATGCTTTCACTTTCTGCCGACTGTTGTAAGTTCGAAAAGTACTGAAAATCTCTGTGCCATTGACGCTTTAAACCAGCCTAGTTTGCCTTGGAAGCCCAGTAGAATTGTCCTGTCCTGAATAATGGTAACATCTTTACCCTGCAGACGTTTCTGTACCTCATTAAAATTTGAATATAGGTCTGCCAAAGAGAACAGAGCATTCTTACACCTTTTCAGCTTTTCACATAGAGATGGGTCTACATCTTTTGAAATGTTCCTCAGCTAGCCATTCATAGACCCCATAGCCATTTATCGACCCCCTTTCGACCCCTTGGATGGTTGATATCGACCCCTGGGGGTCGATATCGACCACTTTGGGAACCCCTGAGGTAGGTAGAGGAGAGGCATTAGAAGTTACCTGTTGGTGCGCTGACCGGCTCTCCTCGGGTCTTCTTGCTCTTCATCATGGAGTTAGTCTCCTCCTCACAGCTGAAGAACGGAGGGTTGCTCATCGTAAAGTCAAACACAAAGTTGTCACTACTGTCGTCACCACCAGCGCTGCCGTTGCTACCTGTAAGGAATCAAACTCATCAACATAAATTACTCAGCACTACCAATATGCTGCTGTTGCCATATGAAAGGCATCAAACACGTGTATACAGCACATATATAACGGCAGCACTCCAGGCAGCCCCACTTGTCAGGCTATGGTTTCTATATCAGATCATACGACCGGATCCCACGTTTTTCTAGGGCTATCCCTCAATGTAGCTCCCTCCACATTCACCGACTTGCATCTTTTCACCTAATTTAGATCATTCATTCTCTCCACATGCCTCAACTATGCAAGCCTGCATGTGCACATACATTCTACAGTACCATACTACGGGCCGTGGCATGGTCAGTAGCGCGTCTGACTGCTGATCAAAGGGTCTGCAGTTCGAACCCATGCCACGCCATTGGTAGATGGTAAGAGCTTGGGCAGCTCAGTCTAGTGATTTGTGGTGCAGTCGGCCTAATAAGTGATGTCTCGGCACCAAGTATATTTCAATCAATAATTTGTATCAGCAATGTCAAAAACTTAATTTATTTATTTTGAGTGAGATATACAAACATGATCCTACACTTATCCACCCTACTCAACATCTGACAGACATTAATACAGCACAGAGTGAGGCAAACGTAATGACAGCCTAGACATGACTTATTAGCGCCACCGTACATTTCCAGTTAAGTCTCTGTGACAAGGGTACGCCCTAGCCGTGTCAATCAAGGGAGTGCATGGCATTAAACTGTATCATCTACCATACTGAGTCCTACGTAACTATACCATAGCCATCTCAAAGGTATCAGGCATAACCTTATGTCATCAGCGACTTTTCCATACAAAAAACCATCAGCATCATATCAATAAAAAAAAATCCATAAGCACCATACCAATACTGTGCCACTCTTGCTAAGGCGGCTTCCCAGAACCTGGGTATGCTCAACCGCCTCAAGGGGTTCTTTACCCCTATTCAGCTTTTTGCTCTGTACAGGGACACAGTGCATCCATGTATTGAGCACAGCACTTTGTGACAAAGTAGAAAAGAAAGTCTTTTGTCTCATTAACTCACGTCCACTCACCGATTCTCTGCAATCTCTCTCTCTTCGCCGCAATGTTGCATCTCTCTTGCTATTTTATCGCTATTACAATAATCAGTGTTCCTCAGAGTTTTCTCAGTATATACCACCTCCTCTACATAGGATATGTATCACCCATCTTGCAACACAATCCCACCCCTACTCTGTGCAACTCTCTAACCCACGAGTGAAACAATACTCTTAATCTTTCTTCTATTCAACCGCTGAGCTCTGGAACTCTCTTCCTCAATCCATCTTTCCGTCATCCTATGACTTAAATTGCTTCAAACTCTGTGTGTTCAGACATTTTGGCTCGAACATTTCTTGATTTTGGCCCTGTCACTCTTTCAACTCTGGGGGAGGCACTTGTCACAGGCAGTTTTGCCTTTTGCCTCCCTCATCCACATATTAAAAAATACAAAAATACAAAAATACAAAATAAAACATTCTCACCACTTTATCAAACTAAAAACTCATCAGCACTATATCAAACACAAACTCATCAGCACCATTTTCTCAAGTGCTGTCATTACTATCTGAAAGGTAATAACAAAATCGTCAGAACCTAGCAGTATCGCCGACTTCTGAAAGGTACAGTACCAAACAGAAACTAAAACATATAGCCAGTATCATTGATTAATAATAGTTTAAATACCAGTACCTCAAATTATATAAGTGTAAACAAAATATATTGAAGCTGTATATTAATTGCAGAAGTCTTCTAACAGTTTCAGAAAACACAGACCTTTGCGTAGTAAATCCTAAACATCCCACCACATTACAGTAAAGTTCATAAATTTTCAAAAACAATAAGAAATCATCAACCCATTTGTTCCAAACATTTAGTACTTATAATATTGCACAGTATATACGTACTGGTAGGTGTATATTAAACAAAACTGAGCTATCCATAAGAAGTATGATTTCTGCCTACAGTAACAAGCAGCTTGTATACACCACTTAACATGATGCTGGAAAGTGTGAATCATCAACTGACCTGATGTACAGTTGGCAACATACAGTATATTCGTACCTGCTTCCAGACATGGGCATGATTATAAAAAATTATTATGATTTGATTTTGATTATCATCCGGAATAATTTTTGATTATGATTAGATTATGATTACTGTACTTTTTTTGTCCTTTTTATGATTATGATTTGATTATGATTATTTCGCTTTACGTATTTTTGATTATGATTAGATTTGTTCTATTATTGCTTGATTATGATTATAATCACTTGAGTAGTAGGATCTGCCTTGGAGCTGCCATGAAAGTGGTCCAGTATCGGTGGCCCCATGATGATATGGTAGGCTATGTGTTGGGGACTGGAGTGAGGAGTCTCTACCAGCTGTCTGCCTTATATAACCAACAGCATGTGCATGTACAAACGTGTTAGGTGGTGCCATGTGTTTCAAGCATGCTGGAACATGTACTGTATATGCTTTGTGTGTATAGCGCGTTTTTCAAAGGCACAAAGAGGCATAGATTACCATAGATTACCAGACACAACCAGACAGAAGCAGACAGCCTCCCGAGATTGTCTGGTAGTCTTTGGTCAGCTCGGCCAAGACCAAAGATTAACGGACTCTGGGGGTGTGGCCACCAGCCGGGAGGCAGGACTCTGGTGACAGTTTCAGCCACTCACAGCCTTCGTTACAAGGCATGATTCAAATGTTAGACAACTGGCAGGGGTGAGTGTTGTAAATATTATGTCCTTCATATACTTAAAATTATTATTTCGAATGAATAAGAGTCCTTTGCATTCCTATAGAGTTGGGAAGTAATATTATTGTTTAATTAACACATTTGTCTCTGAATTATGCTTTTTTATTATATATATTTAACAATTATAGGTCTGCCATGAGCAACTTGCCAGTTTTTCAAAACATAAAAACTCTATGGTCCACACTGTCTTTGAAAAATGCACTTGACTGATATATCAAGGGAGACAAACATGTTAGTTAGTGTCATGCTTTGCAAACATGCTTGGACCTGGAACATATATATATGAAATTGGCTAATTTATTTAGGAGAAATAGAATTGCTACATGGAAATTACAATGAAATAATCACAATAATCACATTTTAACCATTGATTATTATGAAGAAAAATATGATTATGATTTGATTATGATTAAAGCTGCAGCTTCATATTTGATTATGATTTGATATGATTATACCTGTTGCTTAACTTTTGATTATGATTTGATTATGATTATACCTGTTGCTTAACTTTTGATTATGATTTGATATGATTATACCTGTTGCTTAACTTTTGATTATGATTTGATATGATTATACCTGTTGCTTAACTTTTGATAATGATTTGATTATGATTATGTAATCACAGCCTTTGATTATGATATTTTTTATTAATAATCATAATCATGCCCATGTCTGCCCGCTTCTCCATTATACGTACATAAGGTAAAAACAGTGCGTTTAACTTATATGAAAAAATAGTCATAAAATCATCAATTGATCATTCTAATTATCTACAGTAGGGTCCCGTATAAAACGAGTATAAGGTCGATAAACGAGGGCGTTTTATGCGATTTCGTTTTATGTGAACACAGCATTTTGGTGGCCCAATATCGTCAATGTTCACTGTAAACGTAAATTTTTGTTCAAAACGTATGATATTTCGTACGTTTTGTACGATATTTCGGCGCTCTATATGAAAACTCCTCGGATTTGCCGCACTTTGGCGGCGGACTCGTTTTATGTGATCACATTCGTTCTGATCGAAAATTAAATATTAATATTTTAGCTCGGTCGTTTTAATCGAGACTCGTTTTATGTGAACACGTTTTATGCGGGACCCTACTGTACTACCTAAAAAAATACACTCCTAATTCAATCATTTATTATGTTCCTTCCAACAGCCAACCATACTCCTAAATTCGATTAATGAAATTTACAAACACATGTGGCAGTCCGTGGATTCGAACCCAGGATGCTCACACCGAAAATCAACACCTTATACATCGCACCACGAAGACAGAGCCTTCTGCTTTGCTGCCTTACTTTCCACTTAGCAGCAAATCATACCATTTATCTTTCCACACATAAAATCACAGAGCGGGTAAATAAATGTATGAGGATAACTGTACCTTCCAGCAAAGATTATTTCTTTGACCAAACAATTGGCTACCGTATTGAAAAGGTACTTACCCAAACCTGTAGAGGAGGCAAGATCAGTTGTGGCAGTTTCTTGAGTGGTGGTGGTGGTGGCTTCCTTGTTCTCCTCTGATTCACTGTCACTGGTCTCTCTGGCCTTACTTCTCAGGGTAGACATATGTTTCTCTACCTCTAGGTCATCTAATACACCCTTGAAAATGGTACTTTCTTCAACCTGCAATAATGTATCATATATTCTAGTGCTTATCCAATAATTTTTGGATAATATTGAGTATGGTAGAAAACATAGATATCAATCAACTCATACAGTTACTGTATATACTATGGTACAGTGCTTACCCAGCACTAAAATTACATTAACTCTAATACATGCAGGCTTCAGGTATGATAATGCTAAAACAAAATAAGAAAAATATATCTTACTATCTAATTATATGATTAATTCTGATATGATGCACATTCCATGTAGTGCTGTTTTTTTTTTTTATTATATTTCAAATTTTCTATTTGCTATATCGTTATTTCCACATAGTGATTTTGGTAAGTTCTTTTGTCTGAATATTGTGCCGTTTGTTTTGCTTTGTTTGCTATGCAAGTTTTACATTTTAATTTGCAGAATTTCAGGTATGATGAATATCTTTAACCCGAGAAGTGCGATAGAACTCCCGGAAGTATGTGTATTATAATGTAAAACTTGCAAAATAAACAAACCAAAACTTATATGCACACAGTAAAAAGACAAAACAACTAGGCCTAATCAAAATCGCTATGTGGAAACAACGCTTAAGTCAAATAATAATTTATAAATAAAAGAACACAATCCACCACATATGGTGTACATTACTACATGAGCAAGTTAATCGTTTCCCAAGCAAACTAATCACACACATAACAACGCACTATCGTCACATTCAAGGAATTAGTCAATTTGGGAAGTCGGGGACGTTCTGGTAAATTTTTACTAAACTCTGCATGAATAAAGAAACTACAACTCCCAATCTACCAAGATTGGTAGCCAAAGCGTCACACTTTTCCCTTGCCCCTCAACTTTCTCTTCATAATTGCTGAGGGGCACAGGGCCCTGGGTGGGGCTTTGGTTTCCCGGGCGTTTCCGCACCCTCCTCAGCTCCCCGCCATGGAGTGGCTTCGGTCACCCAGGCTATTGTGGTCGGCAGGGAGAGTTCTGTGAGGGCACTCGGTTATGGCCTTGGAATTGCTCGGGGCCTTGGGGCTGTTCGGCCAGGCAGCTTGGGGAAGAACAACAACAACTACAACAATTAGTGTCAATGCGATAGGCCTCACGGAAGCAAGACCATGAAAAAACCCTAAAAAAACGGCCCAGGGACTCTCAAAACAAAGGAATGTCATTAGGTGAGATAATTCCTCTCTAGTACTTCCTACCACTCATCCATATGTTTCTCCCCCCCCCCCTCCCCCTCCTCAATTATCACCTATTTTTCCTCTTACTGTATTTTCATCCTTTATTGGTTATTTTTCGCGCGAATTTCTCTCACGCGGTTACGTAGCACAAGGGAGTTACATAAGAGACCTTATATAACTCTGAGACTTCGCCCACTTGCCTCAGTATACCTAGAGCTCGAGGAGGGAGGATATATTTCTCGTCGCCTTCCGCCTGAGGATACGACCGGGTGGCGAATATTTTAGTTTTTGACCACCCAAATGCTTTCCCCACTTATTTTATCACTCTACAAGGTTCATATGTTCATCATATTAATAAAATAAGTGCTCATGGAAAATAAATTATGCTTTATATGGTAGATATAACAAATTCTGTTAGAATATTGGGTTATTAATTCGCATATAACTACGTTTGTCACAGGCAACAGGCACGCTCCCCGGGTTAAGGGGAGATTTGTATTAATTTGTTTACTTATATATATATATATATATATATACTGTATATACTGTATATATATATATACCAGTATATATATATATATATACAGTATATATATATATATATATATATATATATATATATATATATATATATATATATATATATATACAGTATATATACATATATACATATATATATATATATACCGGTATATATATATATTTATTACTATTTTGTTTAGTTTCCTCTATAGATCTCCATCAAGCTTGAAAAAATACCCCCAAGACCCCCATTCGAGATAAATTTGTGCATTTTTGGTAGAAAAATGCCCCAGCCAAAGGCTATTTCCTCCTATATTGAGGGGCTTGCTATCACTCACAAGGAATAAATTGACACATCAATGGCACAAAAGTTCTTAAAATTACCAAAGTAATGGGGCAAATGTCTTAACACTAGCGGGCTAGCGGTTTATTTATATGTACCGCCCAGCGGGATGTTTTTAGCCAAAATAGGGCTGTTTACGTGATCATTTTCATGCCTAAATAAGACCCAGAGCGTAAAACAAGTATCTATCCCTGAAAGGGCATAAACAGAGCTTTCCAATAACACCATAACGATCCTTTTATGATGGCTAGCTTTCTTGCAACAACCGCGCAACGCGAGTGCAAAAAGCATGTAATTTGGCACTTTCCCCATACAATTCAGTATGTAGCGAGTGAGAGAGGGAGGGAGGAGGTGGGATTCGTGTCAGTAGGTTCGCCGCGGTGGTCTGGAGCAGTCATACGCTCGCTACTCTCCTGCCACCACTTGTCTCTCTCTCAGCAACATTACGTGCTGAAATTGCCACACGACCTATGTCGAGCGCCGCCAGATAGTCCAGATTTATTATACTCGACTTATGTTGCACGCCGATAGTTAGGGGTTAAAATCTCAAATACCAGTATGGTACTAATGAAGCTGAACATGAAGAAAGGGGCCCAGAACAATAAATTTCCAGCACACAAGTTGTATATACCTTCTTCACCAAGATATGATCCAGTAAGTTGTTGTTGGATACATTAGCAGCTGCTGCATCATAGTTGATGGGATCTGTCTCAGTGGCCAACATCTTCCACCCCAGCTTCCTTGAGGCCAGTAGAGGGTACACACACGACGCACCCGCACCTGTCACAAACAAATATCATAATTATTTTCAAGATACAGTACCGTAAAATGGCCTAACTTCGGTCAAGGGGGTTTACTTCGGACATTTATACATACAAGTATAGAAGATACAGTTATGGAAAAATGGCTCTGCATTATGGAAGAACACCACAGACATACTTGTTTTTTCATAACATCATGTATTTATCCCATAACTGCGGTTTAATATATTTTTTTTTCTCCAGAATGTCCGAAATTACTTCATGTTACCGGTACTTCATTATCACAAATTTTAATATCGTTCAGTATGATAGTAATATAAGTATATATATATATATATATATTCCAGTTAGTTAGTTATGTAGAGCAGATTAACCAGACCACTGAGCTCCATACGGAACTCTCATAGGTCTGGCCCGAAGGATTAGATCAGATTACTGAAAGGAGCTTAAGGCGACGCAAAAAACGGACGATGGGGGGGAAGGAAAAGGACGGAGAATCGGATAAAAGGTCAGTGAATTATTTAGTACCAAAACAAGCCGTACGCAGACGGGCAGTATCTGGGCAGTCAAAGACGTGGCGAACAGTTAGAGGGGAATGACAGGAGGAGCAGGTAGGGGGCGGAGTGCGGGGAGTGGACATTAAATAACCGTGAGTCAGCCGGGGATGGCCTATCCTAAGTCTAGTTAGTAAAACTTCCTCACACCTGTGAGACATGGAAGACGAGGGCCAAGGACTGACAGAAGGTTTGATCGCACAGAGTTTATTATTGCAGGGTAAAGCATCCCAATGAGATTGCCACGTGCAAAGAATAGAAGGCTTGAGTAAGGACAGCCAATCACCTAACGATACAGTACTTAATACATGAGAAAAACATTGGATAACATATTCAAGTATATAATAATCATTCTATAAGAATACTGTGAGGGATAAAATCAACCATATTAACCCTTTCGCGTACTGCTGGACGCGATTGCGTCTTTACAGGGATACTTTAAACTTTGTGACCATCAGGGGAGTTTAGCAACTTTTAGTTTAATTATTTCAACCTCTGCAGTTGTCTTTGAGTGAGTTGTAGGCAGAACACTAATTTTGGAGGTACAGGTAATTATGAGATTAAGATAATTCTATTTCTGAATACTAAACGGCAACCCCCGGAACTGAAAGGGTTAATACATAAATATTTACCAATATCAACCCCAACAACAACATGGTGTTGGTTGAAGTGAGCAGCATGTGTGAGGAGGTCCTGCACCCACAAGAGATAGTTGAACCGCAGAGGCAGAGTTGGCACCAAACGGTCTTCAGGGATGCTCACCTGGAAATAACAAGCATCTTACTCAACTTATTAACACCAAATAGTGTATGTAAAGTACAGCATGTTATATAATGGCCTTCATCCGTTTAAGCCTAAGTGTACCCTATAGTGTATATCATATCACTTCTCCAAGGATAGTCAGGTCACTAAACTTATTCATGAGGCAGGAGTTGCCTTCCCTGTTTTCAACCTGTATCAATAAGCCAAGATTTGCTTGCAAGTACTACTGCATTTGCTCTTATAGCTTGTTCTGCATATATTTATTTCTTGAGAGTTTGTCCTATACAGACATTAGCAGATACAGAGACCTAACCATACTATACCTTAAGACCAAAATCCTGGTCCAAGAGGCAGGTTGTGAGAGCACGTAGAGCTTTGGGGTTCTTAAAATCCAAGTGAACCTTCCCTCCCACATCGTAGGTACAGTGGGCACGAAACTCCGGGTACGTGGTCGCTAGCTTCTTAAAACTGGGAGGAGTCCGGTAGGGGTTTCTTGGGTGCATGAATTTGTTCAGCTTTGGAGGATTAGGCTTTTTCTTTTCTTCTGCAATATATAATAAAATAGTCATTAGTGGTTTCATAATCTTATATGGCAAGACAAATAGGCTAATGAATGAAAGATTAGTTAAAAAACAGTGGGAAGAGGATAGTTGTAGTTGTTGTTGTAGTTGTTGTTGTTGCTGTTCCCCAGGCTGTCTGACCGAGCAGCCCCAAGGTCCCGAGCAAGGCCAAGGCCATAACCGAGTGCCCACATAAAACCCTCCCTGCTTACCACTAATAAAGCCCAGGTGACCGAAGCCACTCCAAGGCGGGGAGCTGAGGAGGGTGCGGAAACGCCCGGGAAACCAAAGCCCCACCCAAGGCCCTGTGCCCCTCAGCAATTATGAAAGGAAAGTTGAGGGGAAAAGGAAAAATGTGATGCTTTTACTCCCAATCTGCCAACTACTAGGTTGGCAGTAAGGAGGTCAATCCACGGAAGACACCGTCACTTGAGATCTAGAAAATATATAAGTAAAAGGAACAGTTACATGGAGAGATAGACAGACTAATGAGGAAGTAAGAAGGAGGTGTGGTGTGGAGGTAGATGTGCTGGAAAGTGTGAAAAGGAACAGTTTGAGATGGTTCGGCCATATGGAACGTATGGAAAGCGAGAGAATGACTAAGAGGGTGTACGAGAGCGAGGTGGAGGGACAGAGATGGAGAGGTAGACCGAATGAGAGGTGGAAGGATGGAGTGAGGAAGTACATGAACGAAGGCGGTGCTGGTTGGGGGGAGGGGCATCGACTGACTGAGGACAGAGGTGCATGGGGGCGGTTCGTTCGTGGCTACCCCTTCGGGGATCACGGCGTCAGGCAATAGATAGATAGATAGAACAGTCAGAGTAAGCTATGGGGACGAGGTGGCAGTGGGAGTTGCTAAAAAAAGCACTGTATCATGAGAGTGAGAGGATGGATGGCTATACTGTACCGTACTTCTATCAAAATATCTCGGTAGCAAATCCTCACCCTAGGAGTATAATTATGAATGAACATATTGGTTGCTAGTGATATGTGTAGTGACCCTTGGGCCTTGAAGCTTTGAAGCTGAATAATATAGAACAAGTGTTACTGGAATGTTGAAAATATGTTGAACTTGTCAGGAAGAACTGTGAGAACGGTGGAATAAGCTGCCAAGATAATCAAAATGGATTATAAAAGGTTAACTAACAGGGTGTATGAGAGTAAAATGGAGGGCAGAAGACAGAGTAAAAGACTGATAATGAGAAAGAAGGATAAGGAGATAGAGAAGTACTGATAATACAAGCAACCGATACAATCTATGTATCTAAGTATCCTAAGGGGTAGCAACAATGAATTGTCTTCATGCTCCTGGCACCTGTCAGCTGGTGCCCCTTCTCCCACCCAACACCACTTTCACTCATATAGGCCTACCTTTCAACTCTATCTCATTCTCGGTCTGCTTCTCCCTCTCTGCCCTTCCATTTCAATCTCATAGGCTACAGTCTTTTATCATTCTTCAATCTTATCTCAAATTTAAGAAATTGGGAAGGGAGGCAGCTCAGAACAGAGCTGCCTGAAATGCTGCCATTAGAATTCATATTATCACCAACCCAGTAGTAAACCCACTGAAACCATATTCTTGTGGATCATTCAGTCATATAAAGTGTAAGTGGTACCGGGTATTCAGTTATATACAGGGAGTCATATGGATCGTGTCATAAAAGAAATATGTATCTAGAAGTGTACCAGTAAGGGAATATAAGGATAAAACAAAATTGAGGAAAAGAACGAACCCAGAATTGCCAATGAAAAGAAAACTTTGGACATTGATTAGAAGAAAGAAACGATTGTGGGAAAGATTAAAATTGTTAAAAAAGAACAGGGGGTCTAGTATAGAAGCTAAAGAAGTGGATCTGGAACGCGGGCAAATAAACAATAAAATAAGGTGGGAAACAAGGAGGGGGGTGAAGGAGAGGGAGAGAGAGATTGCTAGAAATGTGAAGGATAATCCAAAACTATTCTGGAAGTACATTCAGGAAAAGTTAACAAGAAGAAGAGGGAAGAGGATGTGTAGATCAGATTTTTACCCTGAATTGTGTTGTGGAGAAGTATCTGGAGAAGAAACAAAAGGTGTATGTTGCCATTATGGACTTGGAGAAGGCCTATGCCAGAGTGGATAGAGAAGGTTTGTGGAAAGTACTTAGAATATACGGAGTAGAGGGCAAGTTGCTGAAAGCAGTGAAGAGCATGTATGAGGGTGCAAAGGCGGCAGTAAGTGTGGAGAGTGAGCAGAGCGAGTTCTTTGACCTGAATGTTGGTTTGAAACAGGGGTGTGTGATGTTCCCGTGGTTGTTTACTGTATATATGGATGGAGTCATGAAAGAAATACTATCAAGAGCAGTGGATGTTGGTGTATCGCTGAAAAGGGAGGGAATTGAGTGGAAGCTACCTATACTGCTGTTTGCGGATGATACAGTTCTGATGAGTGATAATGAATGGGAGTTGCAGGGTCTGGTAAATGAGTTTGGAACAGTGTGCGAAAAACGGAATTTGAAGGTAAATGCGGGGAAGAGCAAGGTTATGGTCTTCGAAAAGGGTGAAGTCACAGAGTGTGAGGTGAAGCTGAACGGTCAGGCTATGGAGATCGTCAACTCTTTTAAGTATCTGGGCAGTGTGTTGAGTAAAGATGGGACTATGGATGAAGAAGTGCGGGAGAGGGTACAACAGGGGAAGAGGGTTGTAGGACCGCTAAAAGCAGTAACAAGAAATAGGGTGGTCAGTATGGAAGTGAAGAAGTCCTTGCATGACAGTGTGGTAATCCCGACACTGACTTACGGAAGCGAAGCATGGACGTTGGTTGAGAGATTCAGACCAAGAGTGAGAGCAGTGGAAATGAATTACTTAAGGAGTGCGTGCGGAGTTACATGGAGGGATAGACAGACTAATGAGGAAGTAAAGGAGGTGTGGTGTGGAGGTAGATGTGCTGGAAAGTGTGAAAAGGAACAACTTGAGATGGTTCGGCCATATGGAACGTATGGAAAGCGAGAGAATGACTAAGAGGGTGTATGAGAGCGAGGTGGAGGGACAGAGAGGGAGAGGTAGACCGAATGAGAGGTGGAAGGATGGAGTGAGGAAGTACATGAACGAAGGCGGTGCTGGTTGGGGGGAGGGGCGTCGACTGACTGGGGACAGAGGTGCATGGGGGCGGTTCGTTCGTGGCCACCCCTTCGGGGATCACGGCATCAGGCAATAGATAGAACAAGAAGAATAGGGATCCCAGAGCTGGTAGGGGGGTTGAATGATGGGAGTAGAGCGGAGACTGATAAGGAGAAAGCAGAGGTGCTGGGGAAATACTTTGGGGGAGTACTAACAGTGGAGTCGGATGATGCAGTGCCTACTACAGTATTCCCATCAAACAGGCACCGGCACTAGAAATAATAGAGTTTTCTCATGCTAGAATAAGAAGGGCTATAGAAAAAATGAACAGAAGTATGTCACCGGGACCGGATGGGATACACCCAAGAATCATAAAGGAAGGAGGTGAGATGTTAGTAGAGCCATTGAAAATGTTATTTGAGGTATCGTTTAATACAGGACAAATCCCGATGGACTGGAGAGAGGCGAACATAACAGCTATATTTAAGAAGGGAAAGAGAAATGACCCAGGGAATTATAGACCAGTCAGTTTGACAAGTGTTGTGTGTAAACTAATGGAAACGGTAATTAGAGAAGGAATAATGGATCATATGAAGTCAAACCAACTTTTCAGTGGGAGACAGTTCGGATTCTTGCCGGGGAGGTCGACGGTACTACAGCTAATTAAGGTGGTAGATGATTGGATGCAAATTCTAGAAGATGGTGATGTAATAGACGTGGTATATTGCGATTTTATGAAGGCCTTCGATAAGGTCCCACATAAAAGGTTAATAGAGAAAGTTAGAAGCTATAATATAGGGGAGAAATGTGTGAAATGGATAGAAGCCTTCCTGAAAGATCGGAGACAGAGGGTACTGGTGAATGGAATAGGCTCGGAGTGGAGGGAAATTACAAGTGGGGTACCTCAGGGATCTGTGTTGGGACTACTGCTGTTCGTTATATTTATCAACGACTTACCTGAAGTTATAACTAATGGAAGTGAGGTATACCTGTATGCAGATGACACTAAGCTGTATAGAAGTGAGGAGTAAGGAAGATGTGGGTTTGCTACAAGGAGATGTGGAGGGCATGAAGGGATGGTCTGAGCATTGGTTAATGCCTTTTCATCCAAAAAAAATGCAAGTACTGTACATGCGGATTGGGACAAGCAAGATAGACAAGGTAGGATACAGTATGTATGAAGCGATGGAGGAAGTGAATGCAGAAAAGGATATAGGAGTAGTGATAGACAATAAGTTAAATTTCTCAGAACATTTAGCGGAAAAGATAAACAAAGCCAATAGAATTGTAGGGCCGATAAGGAGGACATTTGTGTCACTTGACGAAGAAATCTTCAGGAATCTCTATACAGCGCTGGTTAGGCCGCACCTGGAATATGCGAGTGTGGGCTCCATATATGGTAAAGGATATAGAAGCAGTGGAGAAAGTGCAGAGGAGAGCTAGCAAGCTGGTACCAACGTTGAAGAATGCGGGCTATGAGCAGAGGTTGAGGGCACTGGGGCTTCCGACACTGGCATATCGGAGAAAGAGAGGGGATATGATAGAGACTTTTAAGGATAGTGTCAGGAAAGTACGATGAGGATGTGTGTGAGGGTATCTTCTTGATGCGGGAGGGAACAAGAACGAGAGGACACTCTAAGAAAATTTACAAAGAAAGAAATAGGCTTGAGAAGGCAAAGAACTCATTTTGTGATAGAGTGGTAAATGAGTGGAACGCACTGCCCCAGTATGTAGTCGATTCCGAATCAATAAGGGAGTTTGAGAGTAATCTTGATAAAGCATGGGGAAGACAAGATTTGAAGTTTGATTATAAAACAAAAATACAGAATAGTAAAAATGTTGCGTCTGCTACCGCCGCCGCCAACACTGTGTACGACCGCAGCAGTGCAAGTACTGGTACTGAGCTGGATACACAGGCCTAGTTTGCCTTTTTCCAGAGGATCTACTGTAAGAAACTGTAAGAAACTGTAAGAAACTGTAAGAAACTGTAAGATAAGGAAGCGCATTGGATGTTGGAACTTGGAGTACCGTACCCCTGGTACTAAGGGAAGGAAGTGAGTGGAAGCTGTATGTGTTACTGTTGATTTTTTTTTTTTTTTTTTTTTTAAAGAGACAATGAACGGAGGAAGGAAAAACACAGATAAAACAAAAAGGTCCATGTGCCTAAAGGCATCCTCCATTCATAAAATGTTTGTAACAACTGGATTTAAACATTAGTAGATTGTAAGTTTGTGGAAAGCAATTCGAGGGAAGTGAATTCCAAAGAGGAGTAGCTCTGGGGATAAATGAATTCTGATAAGCAGAAGTTCTGCATTGTGGAGGAGAAAGTGTAAATTCATGGTTGCTCTCAGCTGCCCTAGTTCTACGCGGAAAGATGTGGAGACGCGGCACAATTGAAGCAAGTTCCTCGGAACAATTGCTGTGAAAATATCTGTAGAATAATGCAAGGGATGCAACGTTTCTTCGTATGGATAATGTAGGTGATAATGAGTGATAATGAGTGGGAGCTGCAAAGATTTTGGCAAATATGTTTGGAGATGTGCATGTGTGAAACAACCTGAAGATCAGTTTGGGGAAGAGTAAGATTATGGTTTTTGAGAGGGATGCATTCACACAGTGTGAGGTGAGGTTAAATGGTCAGGCAATGGAGAGTGTCAGCTTATTTAAGTATTTGGGTATGTGATAAGTAAAGATGGGAGTATAGGCCTAGTATGGTTGGCCAAATAAGTTGTGTCACCGCTGTCATTATGTTTTGCTCGTTGTATGCTGTATTGATGTCTGTCAGATGTTGAATAGGGTGTGTAAAGATACGAATATGTTTGTATATCTCACTCGAAAAGATGAAGTAATGCTTAGATAGTGCTGATACCAATTATTGCTTGAAATATATTTGGTGCCACGACATCACTTATTTGGCCGACTGTACAATAGAGGGTACAATATTGAAATTATAATAAAAACTTGCAAAGACAGTTGTAGGAATACTGAAAGCAGTGACAAGGAATAGGGTGGTGAGCATGAAAGTAAAGAACTCATTACATGATAGTGTGGTAATACCGACACTGACATAGGGGAATAAAGCATGCACATTGTTGGAGACATAAATTAACTCTCTGTCATTTATGACGTGATCGCGTCATATGGACATATGCCAAAGAGTGTGTTTATGACGCAATTGTGTCATATTTTTGGCTGGTAAGTTAGGTAAGTTACATCTCCATGTGGAGCTTTGACGTAACCCTATAGCATGATTTGACGCAATTTTACCCCCATTGTAAGCCCAGCCGCCATACTGCATACTGTTCATGCGTAACTTATGTAACTAAAAGTGACAGAGAGTTAAGAATGAAAGAAGTGGAAATACGTGACTTAACAAGTGCTTATGAAGTCACATGGACAGATGAATGAGGAAGTACAGTATATGAGAGCTGTGGTGTGAATGTGGATGTGCAGCAGTGCTGGAGTGTGAAGAGGAACACCTTGTGATCTTGAGGTACATTGGTCAAGTCTATGGTGAGTGAAAGAATTACTAAAAGAGTGTATGAGAGTGAGCTGGAAGGGCAGACATGGAGAAACATTATACATATCAAGATTGAGGTGGAGGGACAGAGTTGCGAAGTATATGAGTGAAAATAGTGTTGAGTAGGAGGGGTGCCAGCTTACAGTAGAGATCCTATAGTTACTAGCTTACAGATGACAGAGTGCATGGAGGCGATTCATTCATGGCCACCCCCTCGAGGATCAACACATCTGGCAATAGAATAGATAAATAGATACCAGGTACTGTAGATAGATTCGTGCATTTTGCTATGCAACAGAGTTACGATACCGGTAGTTTAGAAAGTGTAACCTAGGCCTAATCCAAACTAAACTATTATCTAGGTAACAGGTACAGTATATCTGCATTGCTGCAAGTATACCTACATATGATCATATAAATGATATAGTAGTGTTGAGGAATAACCCAGCATCAACAGAAGAAGCATATGAGAATGGCACAAGAGAGGCAACAGTTGAGGTGGCAGGAAACTTGCATAGGCTGTCTCCTGAAAAGTACAAAAATTGCATAATCTAGATGACAAATATGAAAAAACCTCCTTGGGGATCAAAGTATTGGGGTTCATGCAATAGATAAAATACAGTAGATAGATAAGTACCGTAAGTCAATGTAATGTCACACCAAATGGTAAGATTAGGAGTACCGACATACAGCATAAATCATCTATAAAACATTAACCTAACCTAACCTAACCTAGTACTACATGAATACTAGGTTAGGTTAGGTTAGGTTGTTTGGTTAGGTTAATGTTTTATAGATGAGTTATGCTGTATGTTGGTAGTGGTACGCCCACTACTCCTAATCTTACCCACCAAATTTATATGCATCATAAATGGGTAAGCTATAGCCTAGGCTAGGAATAGGTCTATATCTACCGAAAAATCAAACTACACTACACAGATGCTTGCGATCATGTTCCTATCTATTTAGACTACCATGATGATAATAATAATAATAATAATAATAATAATTTTGGGATAGGCCTACAATAAAAGGTAAATATTTACGAGTCGCACCACAGCTGGGATCTCGTTTCTAATGGTAGTTTTGGGTTCCTATCATTCTATGCTTCATTGCTATATAGGCCTACTTTTTATCCACGGGATTTTTTTTTTTCTTCGTTTTTTTTTTTTTTTTTTTTTTTAGCATTAGGCCTAGGCCTAACCTAACCAAACAACCTAACCTAACCTAATAGCCCCCAAATACATTCAGGTTAGGTTAGGTTAGGTTTTTTGGTTAGGTTAATGCAAAAAAAAAAAAAAAAAAAAAAAAAAAAAAAAACAATCGTGTGGATAAAAAGTAGCCTATATAGCAATGAAGCATAGAATGATAGAAACCCAAAACTACCATTAGAAATGAGATCCCAGCTGTGGTGCGACTTGTAAATATTGACCCAATAAAAGGTTGAGGGGGGCTTTGCCCCCCTCAAACCCCCCCCCCCCTGACTTAGGTTCAATGTTATTTTAATACCACAAATTTTGTTGATATATTTGATGATAAATATTGAATCTAGGCCTATATGCTCTAAAGATCATAAAAAAAAATGTTTTAACCCTCGGCAAAACCTAATAAAAAAGTATGGTACTAAAATGTCTTTTTCGTAACAAGGTTGTCAATACGCTACTTTCAGTTATCCGATAGCTCTAAAAATCATATGAAAATGTGTTAAACCCTCGGAAAAACCTAATATAAAGGTACCGATATGGTATTAAAATTTAATTTTCGTAACAAGGTTGTCAATACGGTACTTTCCCGTAAATGGGGAAAATAGGTTTTCCCGAGATTTCTAATTAATTACAAACACTATATAGGCCTATTGATGTAAATGAAAAATTTATTTTATAAAAATCACTCTGAAAATTTGTGGTATTAAAATAACATTTTTCCATGACTTATTGTCATTATCAAATATATTGCCAGCAGGGGGCAAATAGCCTAACAGAAAAAATATCCTTCAAAATAGACAGGAACTTAACCGCGAGTGATCGACGACCGTACGCCCGGATTATCCGGATACCACATCCTTCCCAAAATTTACACACGGCCTAGACTCGGGACCTAGGCCTACTGTCCTACACAAGAGGTAGGCTAGCCTAATCGAAAATATGATAAAAGTTGCATTAGCCTATAGGCCTATTCATAAAGTTAGGCTAGGCCTAGGCCTACGGAGAAAAATTTATGATAAGAGCTGTATTAGCCTAGGCCTATAGCCAGCCTAGCCTAATCATTAAGTTATTGAGAAAATTTATAAAAGTTGCATTAGCCTATTATCATGAAATTACCGAGAAAAAATTAGATAAATCTACAGTTATACTACCCCTATTTTGTCGCTATTCTGTTGGTACTAATGGGTTAATATTATTAGTAGTAGACTTAGTATGGTTTGATGATGCGCGGAAATGTATATTTGACTTGAAATAGATACATTGAAGTATTACAAACCTTCGCAAACCCATAAACAGGGAACGTGAGCAGGGTTTAGACCGTCGCGCACCAATAAACAGGGAACGTGAGGGGGAGTTTAGACCGTCGCGGAAACAGGTTACTTTTCGGTTAGGTTAGGTTAGGCTAATGTTAAAAATACTAAAATGCGATGGTCCTCGGTATTAAACAACACTGTATATCAAAGAAAAAAATAAGGTTCAATGTTATTTTAATACCACAAATTTTATTGATATATTTCAAGATAAATATTGAATTTAAATGATCTAAAGATCATAAGAAAATTTGTTTTAACCCTCGGCAAAACCTAATAAAATAGTATGGTACATAAGAACATAAGAACATAAGAAAATGGGAGTCTGCAGAAAGCCGATTGGCCTAAGCAAGGCAGATCCCTGTCCCACACAACCCCAATTACAAAGCCCAATTATAGGCTCAACACTCTAATACCCTGAGGATCATCTTACCAAAACGGTTAGAGATTAACGCAGGATTACGGGGGTCTGCAGAGCGCTGATTGGCCCAACCCTGCTGATCCCCCTTCACACCCAACCCTTCTCGTCCATATGCTTATCCAATTTTATCTTAAAGCTCCCTATCGTTTTTAATCCCACTATAGCACTTGGTAGTCCATTCCACCCATCTACAACTCTGTTACCAAACCAATATTTGCCTATATCTTTTCTGAAACGAAATTTATCTAATTTGAAACCATTGGTACGAGTTCTTTCGCTATCACTGAGCTTTAGTACATTTGTCATGTCCCCTTTGTTTATCCCACTAACCCACTTGAACACCTCTATCATATCCCCTCTAACTCTGCGTCTCTCTAACGAATGTAAGCCTAATTTCTTCAACCTTTCTTTATACGGAAGATTTCTAATATTATGGATCATTTTTGTCATTCTACGTGGTACTCTCTCCAATGAATCTATGTCCATTCTGTAATAAGGACACCAAAATTGAACAGCATAATCCATATGGGGTCTCACTAATGACAAGTAAAGTTTTAAGATAACATCAGCAGTTCTGTTACTCACACTCCTTGAGATGAACCCGAGAATCCTGTTTGCCTTGTTTCGAACGCTTATACACTGTTGTCTAGGCTTCAAATCATTGCTAACAAACACACCTAGATCTTTCTCACAATTCGAGTTTTCTAATTCCACATTAGCTAGTTTATATTTAACATTTGTATGCATCTTCCCTATCTTTAATACCTTGCATTTTGTCAATGTTAAACTTCATCTGCCAATTTACTGACCATTCGTGTAAGGTATCTAGATCCCTTTGGAGGCACTCTATATCTCTATCTGAATCAATTGTTCTCCCCATCTTGGTATCGTCTGCAAATTTACTTATCCTACTAGTTATACCTAAATCAAGGTCATTTATGTATATAACAAACAACAGAGGACCTAATACAGATCCCTGGGGGACACCACTTTTGACTGCTCCCCATTCTGACTTCGTACCATTTATGCTGACTCTCTGCTTCCTACCAATTAGCCATGACCTAATCCATCCCAACAACGCCCCACCTATTCCATGCGCCTCAACCTTTCTCATCAATCTCTCGTGGGGGACTCTGTCGAAAGCTTTACTGAAATCTAAATATATTATATCATATGACTTGTCATTATCTACTGCTTCATATACCTCTGAGAAAAAACTAAGCAAATTAGTAAGGCAAGAACGTCCCTGAGTGAATCCATGCTGAGAAGAATTTATTAAATTAAATGTATCTAAGTGGTTTCTAATTTTACTAGCAATAATTGACTCTAGTAGCTTTCCTATGATTGATGTAAGACTAATGGGACGGTAATTGGATGCTATTGATTTGTCACCTTTTTTGAAGATCGGAACTACGTTTGCAAGCTTCCAAGCTTCTGGAACTATACCTGTCTCCAATGACTTGTTAAATAAAAATGTTAATGGGTAACTTAACTCATCCCTACATTCTTTTAATACTCTAGCATATACCTCATCAGGACCAGGCGATTTATGAGGTTTCAGTCTGTCAATTTCCTTAAGCACATCATTTCTACTTATAGTAACCGTACTTAACCTATTTTCTATACTATCGCTATACCTTACGGACTTCTGGAAACTGTGCCAAATTTTCATTAGTGAAAACGGAAAGAAATTGACCATTTAATGTACTGCACATTTCTAAATCATTTTCTGTCATTTCTCCTATCGAAGTTTTAAGGGGACCAATTACATCTCTAACCTTGGATTTATATAGTTGGTAAAAAGCTTTAGGATTATTTTTTGAGTCATTGGCAACCTTAATTTCATAATTTCTTTTTTCTTTCCTAATATCCTTTTTTACCTGTCTTGATAGATTCTGATAGTAAGCAAGTAGGTGAATTTCGCCTTTTCTAATTTTTCTATATATTCCTCTCTTTTGTCCTAGAAGATCTAATAGTCTATTATTCATCCATTTGGGTTGGTTCTGTGTTGATCTAAATTTTCTTTTGGGTATGTATTTATTTTGTGCATTGAATACTGACTTGATAAAATTATCGTATGTATCTACCAAGGTTGACGTCTCTTCCTGACTTAAGATGACAGGATGTACCATCCTGTACTAACATTTATTTTTCGTAACAAGGTTGTTGATACGGTACTTCCAGTTATCGACAGCTCTAAAGATCATATGAACATGTGTTAAACCCTTGGAAAAACCTAATATAAAAGTATGGTACTAGGCCTAAAATTTAATTTTCGTAACAAGGTTGTCAATACGGTACTTTCCCGTTATCAATGTACAATTAAGCTGAAGATTGCAGAGTAAACACCATAGACTTCATCGACTTTTCTTTCACCTTCGTATAATCGACAGCCAATTTTTTTTTTTTTTTATTAGCCTAAGTACTCAACCAGCGGGGGTGTGGGCACTGTGGGGGCGGCAGCCCCCACCCATAATACTAGGTTAGGTTAGGTAAGGTTGTTAGGTTAGGCTAATGCCTTTTCAAATCACTATCGGGGAGCGAGTGTGTCTCAACATCGATCGATAGGCCTACTGGGGAAAATAGGTTTTCCCGAGATTTCTAATTAATTACAAACACTATATAGGCCTATTGATGCAAATGACCAATTTTTTTTATAAAAAATACTCTGAAAATTCGTGGTATAAGGCTAAAATAAAAAAATTCCAAAAATAAAAACAACAAATTACCTGAAAAACTCGTATCTGGTTGGTGATAATTTTGTATCAAAATAAGTTTTTTTCCAGTTTCCGCGTCTGCTGAACCATCCAAAAAAACGCTAAAAGACGTGTTTTGAAGGGGGAAGGTGGTGGGGGGTAGTGGGGGAGGGGTAGTATAACTGTAGATTTACCAAAAATTATAATAGGACTAGCCCTAGTTGCATTATTGGTTAGCCTAGGCCAATTTGTCAACATAAGTCTAAACTCTAGGCTACTCCAAATTGTACAATATATTAAAATACGTACTTGAATCCATGATGAAGAAAGCTAAGTAAGAATTCCACACTACCCCTACTAAGCTGCCTTACTCAAAACCAAAACGCCAAAAGCTAAATCTTCTATTGCCAATTTTTCCTCCGTCAGCGATTCAAGTGCGACCATCTCTGCTGGATTGTAATGTAAAATTCTTTCTCTCGAGTTATTAATTGCATTTATAAAGCCTTTACCAAGTCAGAATAAATGAAAAGCATAACGTTATCTCATATGCTAAACATAGACCCTTAATGCATTGATAAAATTTACCACTTTTATTGTAATGTGACCCGTATTTATTATATCAAACGTTTACGGATACCGATTGTCCCCTGGATTTCTTGGCGGTTTTTTCAAATTATATTTTATTTCTTTTTTGATCCAAGTCCCCCTACATATGTACTCCATGGATGGATTAGAGAACTAAGATGCTTTGGGGGGGAATGGGGTGGGAAGGAAGAAGTGGAAGCACTCAATCTACCTTAACCCAAGGAGCGCATAATAGCAAAATTGCGAAAAAAAACTTTGGTTCAGACAAAAAAACAATTATATTTAGGCCTACCATATAAAGTATTATTTCTTCTCCATGTTTGTTTATTGAACTTATATGAAGAACATATTAACATTGAAGAGCGATAAAAGAAGTGGACGTAACAGCAATTGGGTAGTTGGTGGTAAAAGTACACACTGTATTTTCACCTGGCGCGTTTGTATTCTGGGGCGGCCGGCCTAGAGACATAAATCTCACCTGTGCAACGTCTCGCAAGCTACTGAGCAGCCCGGGTTAGATCTCAGACTGCTAGAAGGTCGGAATGATTCACCCCCGTCTCCGAGCCTGCCTGACGATAATTGGCGTGGAAAATAACCTATAAATGAGGGAAATACAGTAAGAGGAAAATAGCCGATAATAGAGGAGGGGGGAAGAGGGGGGAGAAAGGTGGGGAAGAAGAGGTTAGGGCACATATGGAGGAGTGGTATAGTCTATTTTTTCCCAGCTGAGGGTAAATTGCCATATCTTTTTCTTAATTACTGGTCTATTACGAAGATTTTGTAGCGAAATATGTTGCTGATTATGAAAACTTGGCCATAAGATGATGCAGAGACATAGTAGTTTCATATTGGTTCATTAAATATCGAGAAACCAGCTTCTAAAAGATTCAAATTACTATCAGCTGGAAATAAACCGACTATAGGAGGTAGGAGGGGAATTATCTCACCTAATCACATATTGCTTTGCCTATCACGTATGCTATGCAGATACTGTACTTCCTTGAGGCTTAATTGGCAGATATCTCTTACTGTAGAAGTAGTAGGACGTTGAACATATATGGCTCAAAATTTTACGTCGTTATATTTCGCTCATTAGGTCTACTGGCAGATCATTTTAATATAATTAGTTTCATTTAATAATTGTAATGCCTAACTTGCAAAATAAACAAACCAAAACTGGGACGACACAAGATAAACGCAAAAGAACTAATCAAAATCACTACAGTATGTGGAAATAGCGCTTAATAAAATAATTTTTTGAAATAACAGAGCACAATCCACCATATAGGGTGTATGCAAAAAACTTTCATATCCCTATTCTGATTACCGAAGTGTGACTTTGATTTTATTAACGAAGTATATTATGAAAAAAAAAAATGCTATATTAATGAAGCAGACACAAATAGGGCTACTAGTAAAAAGTATCTTATTGTGCATTTGCAAGAAAATCAGCTACTAGAGGACACAATTTCTCAGTTGGTTAAGATGAATATATTATAATATCTTGCTTAACCAACCTAGTTGTACAGCATGTATAGACATGCAGGGAGTATACAGGATGATCCAGCACAGCTTGGCGTTGATGTGTTGATGCATTTCTTGTAACTTACTTCTTACACTGCATGTTATCATCCACCCATTTATCAAAAGATTTTATGTATTATACAGGATTGTTTATATCAGATCTCTTTTTGCATACAGCACATGGATGTCATTCATAGCTTGCCACTACTACCTTATGTAATTAGCTTGGGTGGACACCAAAGACTGAGGGAAACCTCAGTGACATTCCTTGGCGAATGATGATCTTACTAATAATTAATAATAATAATAATATTTATTCAGTTAGCAATTTACAGAGTTGGTACCATATAGTATGTTACAAATATGACATGTACCAGCCTTGCATAATTCCAACTAAGGATAGCCCAATAAGGCCGTTAGGCGTATTTCCATTGGGGTCCTTGTGGGATTAGGTTAGCTGGGGAAAATGGGGAGGATAAAGAAATAGATACTTTAGAGAAAGTATTTCTAGGGGGTTATTTTAAGATACCTTACATCCTATAGTAAATATCAGTAATCCGTAATCAGTAATCATTTCAGTTTGGTTTGTCTATCTCTTATGTCGCATTTAGTAGTAGACATAAGCTTGGTGCTCCCTTCTCGCAGCTGTCCGGTTCAGGTGTTCCTTCAGGCTACGTCTGAAGGAATACAGTGTTCTCTTTTCACGGACTGACTGGGGTAGGTCGTTCCAGTCTTTGATGGTGGTGAAGAAGAATGTTTGCTTACCCTGTCCTTGGATTCTCGGGACCTTAAAATTAAACATCCTGTTTCTTGTATTATGTCCACTCCTCTCATTTGCTTTAACAAAATCATTCTTTAGATACTCTGGAGCTCTGTCATAGAAAATTTTGAAGGCATTAGTGAGCCTGATTTGTTTGGCCCTGTCAGAGACATTGAGCATACCTAGTGACTGAAGTTGTTCCTGGCCAACATGTGATCTGGGTCCTAGGTTCAGCATGAACCTAACCATTTTATTTTGAGTGACCTGAAGTTTGTGCTGTGCTGATTTAGATGATGCAGAGTACCAGGATGACACAGAATAGTCAAAATGACATTGAACAAGCGCTTGGCAGAGGGTCTTTTTGGTCGCCGCGGGCAAGCATCCCACCTGTCTATACAGGTATTTTATGCGTGCTCTACACTTACTCAGGATAGATTCCAAAATTGTTTCACCTGACAAACTCGCGTCCAGTTTTAGTCCGAGATATTTAACTTGTGACAGTTGTTATAGGAATATCATTACAGTTGACCGAGAAGCCCACAATGTCTTTCAGTTTGCGTTTTGTTCCACATAAGATGGCTTCCGTCTTGCCCAGGTGAAGAGATAGTCTATTGTCCACTAGCCATTCACTACATGATTCTAGTTCTTTGGAAAGTGAAGCGGCAATACTTATTGGGTCTTTTCCTGAAACCAGAAGCACGCTGTCGTCTGCATACAGTAATAATTTACATGAGACGCTCAGTTCCATGTCGTTCACATAACAGAGAAAGAGTAAGGGACCAAGGATGCTTCCCTGCGGGACCCCACAGTTAATTGGCATAGGATCAGATATATTATCATCAATTTTGACTCTTTGGGTTCTACCACTAATTCCTGGCAGCAGCCTCCACGAACCAAGACCACCCACTAAACTACATGGCAACACACCCACAGACACCAAGAAATATCAAAACAACACCCAGCACACGGTATCACACACAATTATTGTCCTCCCTCCCTCCCTGCCCACCCCGAACCAACTTCCAGAAGCACATCCATACTCATATCTCTCACCGATCCATCCACTCACTCACAGACAACACGCAGCTGCATGCACGACCTCCCGAAATCCATCCTTCCTCGTGAGGACAGAGTCCACCTGGCCAGGCTGAGATGCGGACACCATCCAGGTCTCCTGAGCTATCAGAAGAGACTGGATGACTCCGTTGTCGACTCCTGCCCGGGATGTAACACAGCACCCCATACCATTAAACACATCATAGAAGACTGCATTTCACACAACCACTTACGCCAACAACACAATCTAAACTCAATGAGAGCTCTGTGGGAAAGCCCGATCGTGGCCATGGCCTTCTTCAGGGACTCGGGGCTGTTCGGCCAGGCAGCTTAGGGAACAACAACAACAACAACAACCACTAAGAGAAGATTTAAACCAGTTCACAGACCCTATGCCCATTGCTTGTAGTTTATTACATAGGATATCATGGTCTACTGTGTCAAACGCTTTTTGTAGATCAAGAAGAACCATACCGGTGTAGTTACCTTTAGACATTTCTTTACGAATGTGATCCGTTAAGTGGATGAGACAGGAGTCTGTCGAGTACATGCATCTGAAACCTGATTGAAACTTATAGAATAGATAATTTTGTTTGAGGTAGTGTTCAATTTGGGTGTATACCGCTCTTTCAAGGATTTTAGATACAATACATAATATGCTAACTGGTCTGTAGTTACCTTCTAGTTTATTTCCTTTCTTGAATAGAGGGGTTACAATAGCTTCCTTCAGTTCAGCAGGTACAGTGTTGGTGTTAATTGACAAGTTGATGATGTGGGTTAGGGGGCCTGCTATACCAATGGCTCCATCTCGTAGAAATTTGGCAGGAATTTTGTCTGGTCCTGTGCTTTTATGTACATTTAGGTTAGACAGCTCGTCAAAAGTGTATTTTGGTGTAACATTTTGCAATCCAAATGTGTTCGGGTGTATGTCTTTATCTCTGTAGAAATTTCGAAAGGTGGCCGTTGTTGTCGTGTATTTATTGAGAGGTTGAGGTAGGTTCTGTGCAAGTGTGTTTGCTATGGAGGTGAAGGAGTTGAAGTAGGTTGAAATTTGTCGTTTATCGTGGCAAACCTGATCATTAATGGTGAGAGCAATATTAGTGTTAGACGAATCCCTTGTCTTGTTGCTGTAGCCTGTTGTTTTTAGGTGCCTCCATAGTTTCTTTGGGTTATTCTGATATTCCTCTGCCTTATTGTGAAAATAATTAGTTTTCGCTGATTTTATTTTCCTACTTAGTTTATTCCTGGCCCTGTTGAACTCATGTTTCAGACCTTGATCCTGTCTATGTTTCGCTAGCCTTTTTAACAGATTGTCTCTGTGTTCCAGATGGTGTAGTATGTCATTGTTGATCCATGGGTCTGACCTTGCTTTAATTCGTATGTCTTTCAGAGGAGCTATTTCGTCTAGAATGTTTGTGATGATGGTCCTGAAGCCAACCCATGCGTCATTAACGTTTGTACTTCCAAACACTGGAGACCAGTCTGTATTCCATAAAATGTCCAGAAATGTTTCTTTATTGTAGTTTCTGAGTGACCTTGTTTTGATAACCTTGTGATTCTCTAGGGTAATTTTTGTGGTTTTTCGTGTGCAATATGTGACGAAGTGATCACTTATCCCAGTCTGTATAACCCCTGATTGGGATATTTTGTCCTCTCTGTTACAGTTTATGTGGTCTATTATTGTGGCAGTGTTCTCAGAGATACGTGTGGGGGTTGTGATAAGTTGTTTGTGATTGTGCATTGTCAGTATATGCCTATATTCTCGTACAAGCCTATCATTTCGTTGTTTGTAACAGGTTAAAATCCCCTAGTATAATGGATTCATTCCGAGGGTCTAGCGATGACAAAGTTCGTTCAAATTTGGTCAAGAATTGTGTGTCGTTTGGTGGCCTATAGCATACCCCAATTGTGATGGGTCTTGTCCTCGGCAGGTGTAGATCGATCCACAGAGCTTCGTGATTTTCTACATGGAGGTCGGTCCTAGTTGTGTGTGTGAGGTTGTTTTTTACATACAGACATACTCCTCCCCCATGCCTATTGCGATCATTCCTAACCATATTGAAACCTTGCAAAGTTCCCATCAAGATTTCTCGGTTATTTTGAACATTTTGTAGTGAAATATGGTGCTATATATATAAACTTGGTCTTACTATGATGCAGAGACATAGTGGTTTCATATTTTTCCATTAAGTATAGAGAAATTATCTGCCAAGGGATTCCATTTACCATCAGATGAAGTGAAACAGAGTATAGTGAAACAAACCCACCTTGTTAATTTTAAGAACACTCCTTTTGGCAAAGGCCAAGGCCAAAATAAAAAAAATCCTCCTGTCGTGAAGAAAAAGGCCCATTGCCAAAAGACCTTAACACACACTTTCACTCAAATCCTTCCTTGTCATTTGGAATAGCAATTACCCAGCACAAGCTATACAAATTAGCAATCAGGCCCTACTGCAATGGTACACTTCGACCACTTGACAGCAACTTGATGGGTGCATACACCTTAAAGACTGATTGATCTATTATAAGAACAGTTTCATTCTCAGGTAAGGGCTGGTCCTATCCAGAGTGAGGCTTGGCATCTTCTACCCTACCTTAGCCATTTCTGTTTGTCTCTTTTCCTTCTAGGTGCTGGCGAGATCCCCGATTGGGTGACACTACAAGGGGGCCGCGGACGGTGGGGGTATTGGCCTGGGGGTCGATGATCCCCTACCCCGCTGGCCTCTCAGAGGCAGATCTCGTCTCACCCTGTCCCCTTCGGGGGCCCGAGCATTTGGCGCGGCTTTAGTCGACCAGAGTCTGGGGAACTACAGCAACAATAATTTCATTCTCATGTCCTAATAACAGCGTTCCAGTCAGATCTGTTCTAGGTTGCTTCATTTGTAAAGTTTTCTTTAATTTGATATCAGATTGTAGAACCTGACTCATTTTTTTAGGTCTACCTTCTCGCTAAGCTTCCTTCACATTTACAGACTTACAACTCCTCACCCAATTATGATCATATCATCAGCATATAAAAGCTCCAAAAGTACCTTGAAAGCTGAAATGCTATTCTGTCTTTTTTCTATTTATTTTATTTATTCTTTTATTTATAAATTATTATTTTACTTAAGCGTTGTTTCCACATAGCAATTTTGATTAGTTATTGTGTCTTTTTACTGTGTTCGTATACGTTTTGGTTTGTTTATTTTGCAAGTTTTACAATATAAATTCAACTGCTGAGCTCTGGAACTCTCTCCCAGAATCAGTCTTTCCCTCTTCCTATGACTTAAATTGCTTCAAACTCTGTGTCCAGGCATTTTGGCTCGAACGTCCCTTGATTTTGGCCCTGTCACTCTTTCAACTCTGTGGGAGGCACTCGCTACAGGCAGTTCTGACTTTTGTCTCCCTCACTCACATAGGCTTGAGAAAAAAATAAAAATAAATAAATAAATAAATAACTATAGGTGTATAGTCAGTAAAGACAAACAACATGGTCCTGTCCCTACAGGCATCCATGTAACAAATTGCCAACCACTCATAGATATGTATCCCTTCCTGAAAATCATGGAAATAATGTAATAATTACCATTATGGGCATGCTTTAGCTTTTTCTTATTCCTAATAAAACACACTAAAACAACCACAGCAAATACTGTATACTTTACTGTAAATGGAAAACAGTTTTATAAAGTTTGATGCACTTAGTATCATCCATCATAACTACTGTTCCAAGTAAATTAGTTAGCTTGAGGATGGAGAGATGGATGTGGAAAAAAGGAAAACTGGGGTAAGTGCCAGAGCATATACTGTACATACATACATACCTTAGTTTGGATATCCTAAATCATTACACTTCTAAAGCATGCAGCTTAAGTTTGTAAAAGGTTATAAAATGAAAATAGCATTCATGTACTGATGACATTTATTACCGGTAACTATTATAATAAAAAATGCTGATAAAATAATCATATCCCATAAAAAAGCTATTTCACACTAATAAATAAAACCAACCCTATGCAAAGTGTGCACAGAGAGTAGAGTGGCTAAGTGGACAACAAGGATTATACTATATTGTCAACTTCAGAGATTATAATGTAAAACTTGCAAAATAAACAAACCAAAATGTATACGAACACAGTAAAAAGACAAAATAACTAATCAAAAACAGTGCAAAATGTATATAATCATGACCATATAAGTTAAATTTACAACTGTATTGGTTGTGGTGATTTTTTTTGTTTTTAATATTAGTTTAACCAGACCACTGAGCTCTACAAAAGAACTCTCATAGGGCTGGCCCGAAGGATTCGATCAAGATATATAACTAAACGAGTCAAGATAGATCGGGAAGGGCAGTAGGGGAACAAATCGAGGAAGGTGAAGACACGCAGACATTTCTCGCCATTTCACATTTCACATTTCAGCCGGACCACATGAGTTCCACATCAGAGCTCTTATAGGGCAGGGCCGAAGGATGAGGCAAGAACTGCTACACCGCAACACCAACCAAGAAGTGATCAGGGCGAAGAATGAAAGATCAGGTCGAAGGTAGAAAAAAATCACACTGAGAAGCAAAACATGCATTACCGAAGGGAATCAAGTCAGTCCGGCCACATCAGCAACCGAAGAGACAAATCAGGTCAGGAGTCTGCTACCTAGCTAGGCCAGGGAGACATGAGATATAGGCTGCTTGAGGACAGCCAAATGGGACAGAATAAGAATAGAAGGGGAAAAACATAGAATGAGGAATTAAAAACTACTCAAAATCAGTCAAGCCGAGGACGAAAGCTCGAGGGGAGATAGGAAGGGTAAGTACCACAACCATCCCCCATCAAGCTCCAGTCGCCGGCCCCGAAGCCCCCCAACCGCGTCAAGGAGAGTAGTATCAGGGGGGGGGGTTGTGGTGATGGTTCCTTTAGTTCAGCCAATTAAAAATAAATTGATGAGAACTTCTATTGATGCAGTTCTTAATGACTGACAGGGATAGGGCGTGCCTTAGCGATTTTGATTAGTTCCTTTGCGTTTATCTTGTGTCGTCCCAGTTTGGTTTGTTTATTTTGCAAGGTTTACATTATAATTAGAGACTTAACTGGATATCTAAAAAAAATATATAACTGATAATCCCATGTTATTTTGAACTCCAGCCAACTCTCAAAACAGATAATATAGTACAGCAGTAAATAGCCCAGGTTAGAAAAGGTTCACTAGACTAACTGTATAAAATGCACTGTATATATAAATTAAAATGTAAAACTTGCAAACTAAACAAACCAAAATTGGGACAAGGACAATATAAAGTCAAATTAAATTATCAAAATCGCTATGTGGAAACAACGTTTACTAAAATGAAAATTATTAAATAAAAGAACACATAAAGGAAGCACTAGACATACTCGGTGTGAGGATGGGCCTTTATTAGGAGGTTTGGCTCCACAGATTCTTTAGGAGAAACTGGAACAAATTGAAACATTGTGGTAATAAAGACCCATCCTCACATGGTGTTTATCCTTTACACCAGCTATACTGTCAGAAATAAAACTTTCATCCATCCAATATTAAATGAACAAAAGGAACACATATCATTTAATTTATGACTAAACTTACTTTATACTGCACAGAACTCTACTCCAACAATTTATTAACCTAACAAGTGCGCATGGGGGTAATTGGACGTATTTGAGGTGTTTCCGTCACTAAAATATTCATTGTACCATTAATAGCATTAATACTTATCCATATGCGCCTATTATGGGTTGACTATAAAGGTATTAACCTGAAACAACAATAAAAAGAGTGAAAACAGCGTTTGGATGGTCAAAATCGGAGATATAGCCCGCGAGTTGTATAATGTATGGGTGAGGCAAGCTGCTTTCCCGCCAATTTCCCCCAAGGCCACTGAGACACAGTCGATCGATACTCTCTCTCTCTCTCTCTTGCACTCGCTTGCCATCAGTGATGACAGCACCCTGCTTGCAACTCGCTAATGTTAGCACGAAAATATACCTCAGAATAAGGGAATAACAGGGAAAATAGGTGATAACTGAAGGAGAGGAGGAAAGTGGGGAAGGAGGGGAAGTAGAGGACTGAGATTTTGCATGGCCCAGGGGCCAAACAAAAATATATATATATTTTTTTTTTTCAATGTCAAAAGTTGATTTTTTTTTCTCACTTACTCTTAAGTCTCCCCACAGTCCGCCGGGGGAACTCTTAAGAGTCTCCCAGCAGTTCCCGGGTTAAGGCATAAATGATTTATTAATGATTCCTTACATCCCTATGGTTTAACGAACTATGTACATGTTTTTAAATAGCCCACATAAACTGAACTATTAAACCGAGTAAATACATCGGTTGCCTTACAACTATTTGGGAGATCTTACGTTAGCTGAAGTAGTTGGTTAATACAAGAACTGAAAACATATCGAGTTGAAGGTATCTGGAGCTTGTTAAAATCCTTTCAGATGATAATTTCTTTGCCAATTTACTGCTACTGCCAGGTGATTTTATTCAGCTTGGGAAGGACCGCTAGGAATCAAAGGGACAAAGCCTTTTCAGATGATAATTTCTTTGCCAAATTACTGCTACTGCCAGGTGATTTTATTCAGCTTAGGAAGGACTGCTAAGAATCAAAGGGACAAAGCCTATCATAAATAGCCCTCTAAAATCTGAAATGTCCATTAGAACTTGGATAACATTAAAAAGTAGCTAGACAGAAAGGGCCTTGTCTAATATAAAGGGTTAAACTCAAGCAGTTTAAAAATAAGTAGGTACTAGGTCACCCCCACCCCCAAGAATAAAAAAAAAAAAAAAAATAAATAAATAAATAAATAAATAGAAAATAAAAATAAAAATTGGAAAAGTGGGGATTGGGCCTGAGCATATAGATAGATAGATAGGTAGGTTTGGCTTGGAGTCCTTTTCCATTACATACACTGTAACGGCACAGAAGGGTTGCCTTTCCGCAGTTGGAGTGTAACGCAATAAAATCCCGCCACAACACTATCAAAGTGTCAAATACAGAAAGAAGTGTAACATTAGTAAATTAAAATGTAGCTATGGAAATCTGGCTACCTTAAAACTAACCAAGCTGACAAAGATCCCAAGGTACAATCGGGGATATTAAGTGTTGTCATAGATTCCAGTGGTGTTCGCTCAAAAAGTGTTATTGGTATCTTTATAGTTACTGGGAAAAGTGCTTATCCCGAGTATTAGTCAGTGTCCGAAACTTTGTGAAATACGTATCTGACAACACTTATTAACCTCGACTGTACCTACTGTAGAAGGAATGACAGGATATAAGGAAGGGCATAATATCACAACAGTAGGGTAGACCTGTCAATTTATATGCAGAGCTCTAATTAACAGAATATAACTATACATAAAATGATAAACTTAGATTAATATAAATACAGTAGTGTCAAAATGTATCTAATCTATCATACATTTTGTTACTAATTTTATTAATCCAAGTTTACCCATTTTTATAGTCAGTATTTCTATAGAGTTCGAGTACTAACTGGACCACCGAGTCTACCCTAACTGCAACTAAGTACTGTATTCAAGAAAGTACATGGAAGAAATTACTATCTTATGAGTTAATACATATATACTGACTCCATTAAACCCTTTCAGAGGACAGCATAGTTTCCTTCTCACTACCACTAGTCAATTTTATTCAGATTATGCACTAAGTCAATAGCTCGCTGAAATCTTCCAAGTAAAACGTAATTTTATTTAAAGTTACTACTGTACCACTCTTCTTTATAGTCTTCATAAGCTGTGACTATAGTTAATTCATTAAAAGTAACCCAAAAATCTTGACCACCTACTTCTATAACTCATCAATGACTAGAGTAATCGAGCTAATATTTCTACCATTTGGGGACGCTCAGCCAGGGAATATGTGTGGAAATTTACAGCCAATATGCTCTAGCCCTTAGTTAATTAGAGATTAGGGGTGACATTTGCTGGTCTACTTATAATGAATGGACTATAGTATTGTTCCCTGTCATAGCAATGTCAAGTTAATGCTCTATGTATTTCACATACTAAAGATTTTTTACAAACTATGAATTTGGACTGTACATTCATTCTCTCATCTTGGCAGGGGACTAGGAATCCTCCTCCCCTTGTAAAATTCTCCTACTCAGCGAGACAGAGAAAGGGGCGAGGGAACGCGAAAGTGGTTCTGGACCCTAAGAATTGGAACTTTAAATGTTGTTTCTGTTTGGGCTCTCTCTCGAGTCGGCCACCCCCAGCTATGAGGTATGTGCCTGAGTATATACATATATACATACATTCTTTCACAGCCAAGGGGTCTAAAACAGTTGAACCTTTGATTTTAATAGATAATTCCCAAGCTGAATAAATTTGTCTGGAAGTACAGTGGTGAGCATACATTGATGCAGTTTTTACCACCATATACTCCCTGCTGAATAGCAAGGCTAGGGTGGGTGCCCTGATGAATCAGGGACTTAGTGAATAGTTGCCACAGATTGCTAGACCGCACTGTTCACCAACAGCACTGACGTCTGCCAATAACTCACTGGCTGGCCCGAGGCTCGAACCGTCAACCTCACGGTTAGCAGGCGAACGCTCTACCAATCGAGCTACGGCCTGTGGCCTGTGACATTATGAATCAGTATTGAACACAAACGAGACAATATTATAACGATGCTTCACAACTTGGCCTTATGAGGTTCAATAATTCAAATAGGCGTAACCTTACATGCGCTCATGACTGTACCGTAGCTAGAATAAGAGGTAAAACAGTGTCATCTGATTGAAAGGGTTAAATGCATAGCATCACAATAGAATAACTACCAGCAGAATAATTCATTAGAAAAGGAATGTATTAAATAAGTAGATGAGGAAGCAAGGCCTTTCCATTCTTTAAATATTAATTTATCATCAATTACTATAGCTCTAAGAAAATATGACACATAAAAGTATCATTCATCAATTTGAGTAACCTAAAGTGTGTGTGTGTGTGTATATATATATACTGTATAATTTATACCGGTGTGTGTGTGTGTATATATATATATATATATATATATATATATTCCCAATCGTTACCTATAAACATCTTTAATATGATGACAATATTTTATTTCTATTTTGGCTAAAGTTTGTTCATTATATTTGGTTTTGAAAGGAATTCTGAGAAACATAGATAAAAGCTATGTCAGTTAACTTTCCAACTCATACATCCTTCTAAACTTTATATAATAGCTAGAATACTAATACAAAATAAAAAGCATCATCCTATTCAAAGGGTTATATTCTTCCAGCTCCAGAGAATACGAGAGACAGACAGAAGTGGTTATCATTCATCGTTTGAGCAGCACATGTATTTTCAGCCTTACATTCTTCTATCTTAAAAGAATAATAGAGGTCCAGAGAGAAGAAAAGTGTTCCCTCTTAGAACAAAGAAGGAGATCCTGTGGAGTCCATGGTGTGACTTTCTTTGTTCATGAAGGGAGAGTTTTCATTGTGGGTCTGGAAGTCACCGTCCAGAAGAGATCCCATTGGCTCCAACCTGCAATATTGTAGACTTGGTTGGTATCACAGTAATAGTAATACATACACATTAACCCTTAGAATCCGTGAGGCCTATGAGGGGGAAAAAAAAAACAAAAAAAAAAAAACAAAAAAAAAACACACACACACAGGAATCTGGGAGGCCTCGTATGAGGAAAAATGCGGGGCAAAAAATCACAGCAAAAATCATCATAAAACGGCAACCACGCGTCGTAGCGATGTCATCTCAACAACATTCTACAAACAACAAAAAGTTCTACAATTTGAAAACAAAATTTGACTGCTCTAGGTGGTCTCAATCAGTAGTTACTGAATTATGAAGTTTGCCTGTACCAAAAGGGCCCCGGACACAGCGATCGGGATCATGAGAGGCCCCCGGATTTCGTGGGTTAAAGACTATGATCTACATGTATGCTGACCACCCTATTCCTTGTCACTGCTTTCAGCGTTCCTATAACCTTCTCCCCTTGTTGCACCCTCTCCCGCAATTCATCCTCCATCCTTCCTCATCACACTGCATTAGCATTAACCAATTCATAGTGCAATTGGGTTCAGTACATGATTAGATTAGAGAGGCGAAACAAAAGATTAGAGAAACGAAGAAAACTGCAAATGAAAGGTGGGGTCAAAGATTGAGTGAGAATTTTGAGGAACGAAAGATGTTCTGGAAGGAGATAAATAGAGTAAGGAAAGGAGGACAAAAGAGGGAAGAGTCGGTGAAAGATGCAAATGGAGAGTTACTAGTAGAAGTAGTGCCCTTACCTCTGCCTCTTGATATTCTCCTGTAGTGGCAGGGCGGAGAGTTCGAAGGTAGAGTTGAGCATCGTGTCGCCTTTGCTGGTCTGGAGGAAAGAAACCATGGGAGTCAGGAAAAGACTATGAAAGCAAGAGTGGCTGGATACCTCCCTAGTCATATAGCTAACTTTTCCAAAAATATACAGTTATCTAATTCATATTATTTCACCAACCAACTTTACTTCTAAACTCAATTAATTAAATCAACAAATACATGTGGCACTCCAAGGACTCGAACCTAGGATACTCACACCGAGATTCCGCGTATTTATGCATTACGCTATCAAGACGCCAGACTCCTGGATTCCTAAGGGGGTGGCCATAAATGCTTTGCCTTCATATGGCTAGGCAACTCATTTGATTATCAAACTTGTTACTGTTAATAGGAGAGGGTCGCTAACTCAACCATCTATTATATACAGTTTTTGTGCAAATATATATTAACCAAAAGGCTAAGAATTGGAAGAGCTAAATATACTGTACATTACAATATTGCCTCAAAGAAATCTTTATGGGATCCTTGCAGTTCTAAAAAGCCAAACACTGCTAATGGGTGGAGTTAAGAGTTATTCTGTCAAAGGAGACTATTCACCCCTTAATTCTAGAAATCTAAATTTGATATACAAAGATAAAGTTATGCTCTATATGCCCCTGGAATTAATTAAATAGCCAAACAATGCCACTCCATTTATACTTTTTTCTGTATTTCCTCTTACATTCAATCCAGTCCTAAAAACTATAATTTGCCATCCTTGTCGGAGGCATCTCAGTCCCTGGCAAACTGGAGATAAGGTTGAAAAATATTTTGATGCCTTATTCAAAGACAGAGATCCAGCCCTTGAGCTACGTCTGCATGGGAGTGGAGAACTTTGCTGCAAGGTCATCCTTTCAGGAGTTTCCATCTGAAAACACTATCAAAACCAATGGCACCATGGGCAGATACTCTTCATCACATAGAGGAGCATACACAAGAAATACCAAGATAACCACCATCTGGTTACAATCTTGATTCCCTTCTTAACTATTTTTGCTAATTTTCATTCATTATGATTAGACTTGCATAAGTTTACTTAAATTTGGTTAATAATATTGTAAAACTTGCAAAAACAAACCAAAACAAGGACGAGACAATATAAAGGCAAAAGAGAGCAGTGGATATGAATTACCTAAGAAGTGTGTGCAGAGTTACATGGAGGGATAGACAGACTAATGAGGAAGTAAGAAGGTGTGGTGTGGAGGTAGATGTGCTGGAAAGTGTGAAAAGGAACAACTTGAGATGGTTCGGCCATATGGAACATATGGAAAGCGAGAGAATGACTAAGAGGGTGTACGAGAGCGAGGTGGAGGGGCAGAGAGGGAGAGGTAGACCGAAAGAGAGGTGGAAGGATGGAGTGAGGAAGTATATGAACGAAGGCGGTGCTGGTTGGGGGGAGGGGCGTCGACTGACCGGGGACAGAGGTGCATGGGGGCGGTTCGTTCGTGGCCACCCCTTCGGGGATCACGGCGTCAGGCAATAGATAGAACTAACCAAAATCGCTATGTGGAAACAACGCTTTAGCAAAATAAAATGTTGAAGTTAGGTAAAGTTAGGTTTTTGGGTGGTAATTGACAGGTACACTAATATGTTAGCTTGCTCATGTAGTGATTTACACCCTATGTGGTGGTTTTGTTTTCTTTTATTTCAATATTGTATTTTGCTATTTTGTATATTTTGCAAATGTTTACATTATAATGTAATAAGATACCCAGTATGTCTTATATACTGTACAAGTACTGTATATTGTTGCAAAAATTTAATTTTTTCAAGATCAAATATTGTGACTATTCTTAAATATATAGTTTTAATAAAACATTTTTAATTTGAAGTTTCCCAATACCCTCTGCTTACTGTTTGTCTGTATTTATTGATTGTTTATCTAATTTTATTATTACTATCTTTTGCATTATTCTTGTTAAAAGAGTAGTCTCTATTTATATCTAATTACTTCTTCATATATTGCAATTGTTCTACTATATTAAATTTGTGCATGTAGTGATGTAGCCTACACCCTATGTGGTGGATTGTGTTCTTTTATTTCAAATTTGATTTTATTAAGCGTTATTTCCACATATAAATTTTGATTAGTTCCTTTGCGTTTGTCTTGTATCGTCCCAGTTTTGGTTTGTTTATTTTGCAAGTTTTACATTATAATCATATCTATTCACTTTTCATAGTATTAGTGGCTTGCCTTTGTGATGTCCTTATTTTATTTGTACAATAAATGTAGGTTATTTGTAGGATAGCAGTTGGTAGGGGTCATGTGTTCATGCTCTATGCTCACAGGTACAATCGGTGGTATTAAGTGTTGTCATAGATTCCAGTGGTTTTCACTGAACAAGTGTTATTGGTATCTTTATAGTTACTGGGAAAAGTGCTTATCCCTCAGAGTATTAGTCAGTGTCTGAAAATTTGTGAAATATCTGACACTTATTAACCTCTACTGTACATACCCGATAGGACTAGGAGTACTGTACGTATTTTGTAATAGTGTTCAATATCTTGTTAAATTACAAATGTTTGTAGATTTTATGAATAAATATTTGCTTTATGTGCAGTTTTATGCTGTAATTATCATTCTACTGTATATTATAACTAGTTTGAATAGAATACATTAACTTGAAATGTAGTTTCTTTATTCATACAGAATTTACCAGAACGTCCTGAAGTTCTAAATTGACTAATTCCTTGAATATGACCAGAGTACGTTAATATAATTATGTGTGATTAGTTTGCTTGGGAAATCAATTCACTTGATCATATAGTGATGCACATTATATGTGGTGGCTTTGTATTTATTATTTATTAATATTGTTTTCCTAAATCTCTAATGCGCTATTTTCACATAGTTATTTTGATAAGTTCTTTTGTCTATATAATATGCAGTTCCTGCTTTGATTGTTTGTTTTGCAAGTTTTAAATCTAAATCTAAATGTTTAAATCTAAATCTAAATGCTACTTACATCTGTTAGACTGCTATCAGGTGTCTGTCGATTGGAGCATATAAGCGCAGTACACTTGCACTTCACATTACAAGCATTACCGTACTTCCTACAATTACACAACTTTTTGGAGCAGTTGCCTTTGCATCCACACTTTGTATCTCCATTTGTGTCTCGTTTCACCAATTTCTTCTTGTTTTTTGGCTGCCCGAGGATTTCATCATCAAAGTCTTCATTATCCATTGATTTACATCCTTGCTGTAGGCAGATAAGAACAATAATAATAATAATAATAATAATAATAATAATAATAATAATAATAATAATAATACAAATAATAATAATGTTTGGCAAGAGCGAAAATGTATGTGGTGGGCGGGCTTGTGGGGGTAGGGCTTCGCTGCATGTCTGCCTGCTGCGATCGGAACCTTCCCCCCCAAACAAAGTGGGGATTGGGCCTGAGTATATAATATAATTATGCATATACATACATACAAGAGCGAAAAAATATTTCTGATTGGGGATATGAATGGGAAGGTGGGCGATAAGAAAGTTGATGGAGTGGTGGGAGGGTGGGGTGTACCATCAGAGGTGAATGGGAATGGTACGGTAGTCCACTTGTGGACGTATGTGTGGGGAGGAGGCTGTGGATTGCCAACACCTTCTTCCAACACAGAATGATACACAGGTAAAAATGGAAAGTGGAGTGGAGGAAGAAGGATGCGACAGTGGTGGAATGAAAGGCCCTGATTGATTATATATATATGTGTGGATGAACGAATGAAGAATATCTGCGCTGGATGCCAGGGTGTATAGGGGTATTGGAGGGGATCTGTCTGACTATTATGTAGTAGTACCGTAGCTAAAATTAGGATACAAAAGAAGTGGGTGAGGAGAGCTGGAGGGAGGCGAGAGGAAGATAGAATGGCAAGGAGGGTGGAGAGGTTGCAGGAGGAGGAAATCAAGGAAGAGTTCAGGAGAGCAGTAGAAAGACGACTAGGTAGGTTTGACCTGGAAGGTATGGAGAAAGTGAAGGAGTTGAGCAAAGTGTTTAACTCCTCGAGTACCAGAGATGCACCTTATACATCGGCAATGTATGTAACGCTAAACCCCAGAGCCGCACAGGGTGCGTCGCGGTTAATTACTCCGGTCCTATGGCACCTAGAGGGCTCAGATTTGTAAGGGAACTGCTTAAGTATCCCACGCAACAATGCCGATGGTTGAAAACCCTCAAAGTTCAGCCGCGTGAGCGCGCAAAAACGTGTTTTCCCATGTTTTTGCCTACCCCTTTCCCCATGTTAATTCCGCCTTTCGGGCGCCCCGTAGGACCCCTTAACACTCAACGAGCGGCCTAGGCGGTAACTTTTACTACCTGCCAAGCGGGTGGTTTTACCCTAAACGAGCTTATTTCCGTGCTCTTTTTCATGCATAAACAAGAGCCAGAGCGTAATACAATTATATATCCCTGAAAGGGCGATAATTGAGCTTTCCAATGACACCATAATCAACCTTCTACGACCACTCATTCTCTTGCAACGATCGTGCAACTGAAGGGCAAAATTGCTAAAATATGGTAATTTCCTTACATAATTCCTGTGTAGCGAGTTAGTGAGTGTGGATGTGTGTGGAGGGGACGTCAGTTTCCGCGCGGGACCCGTGCCGAACGGTCAGAGCCGACCTACGCTCCTTCCACCGCTCGTCTCTCTCTCAGAGCCGATAATGTGCTCAAAATTGCATGTGACTATAGCCGGGCCCCGCCACATAGTCCTTGGTTCTCTTGTCCGATTATAGCCGGGCGCCGCTCTTTAGGGGTTAATGACCTAGGGGATCGTTTTTTTTGTGTGGTTTTTCCTTCATTTCTAACCCATTCCAGGTGTTTTCTGGAAAACAATTTTTTTTTGACAACCTGCTGGTCCTGGTGGTCCATTTATATTATATTGCCTGGTTCTCAGTGGGTTAAGGAAGATATTTGTGCAGCATGTGAGATGTGTGGAGTAAGAAGAGGGAGGGGAGTGAAGGGTACAGCATGGTGGACAGAAGAGGTAAAAATAGATGTGGAAGACAAGAAGAGAGTGTATAGAGAGTGGTTGTGTAGTAGAGGGAATGAAGATTTGGAGAGACAGAAAAGAGTGAGGTACTTGGAGAAAAAGAAAGTGGTGAAGAGAGTAGTGAAGAGTAAAGGAAAGTAAGAGAAGAGTAGATAAGGAATTTGGAAGGAATCTGAGTGTAAAATGGAGGGAGTGTAAGAAACTGTTCTGGAAAAAAGTCAAGAAAGTTAGGGAAGGTAGCAAGGGAAACAGTAAGGGTATGAAAGATAAGAATGGGAGAATGCTAGCCGAGAAGCAAGAGAGAGTCGAAAGATGGAGGGAGTACTTCAACAAATTGTTGAATGTAAGGAATGAAGCGCCAGCAAACATAGTTGGATGGGGTATGGGAGAGCAAAGAAGAGAAGTAGTGGAGGAGAAGGTGGGGAACAGGTCAGAAGTGTGTGAAGCCATGAAAAAGAGTGAAGTTGGGGAAAGCCCCAGGAATAGATGGAGTGGTGGGGAAATGCTGAGGTATGGTGGTGAGATAGTGATCGAATGGCTATGGAAAATTTGCAAACTAGCATGGGAGAAGGGGAGTGCACCTGATGACTGGAAGACAGGCATAATAGCTCCCCTATATAAGAGTAAAGGGGAAAGAGGAGTGTGTGGTAGCCACTAAGGAATATGTCTTAAGCGTAGTAGGGAAGGTATACAGTAGGGTAGTGATTGAGACAGTGAGAGCGAGAACGGAGAAACGGAAGGCGATGAGCAGGGCGGTTTTAGGAAGGGAAGAGGATGTGTAGATCAGATTTTTACCCTGAAATGTGTTGTGGAGAAATATCTAGAGAAGCAACAAAAGCTGTATGTTGCCTTTATGAACTTGGAGAAGGCCTATGACAGAGTGGATAGAGAAGGCATGTGGAAAGTACTTAGACTATACAGAGTAGATGGCAAGATGCTGAAAGCAGTGAAGAGCATGTATGAGAGTGCAAAGACGACAGTACATGTGGAGAATGATCAGAGCGAGTTCTTTGATCAGAATGTTGGGTTGAAACAGGAGTGTGTGATGTCCCTGTGGTTGTTTACTGTATATATGGATGGAGTCATGAAAGATATACAAGGAAGAGCAGTGGATGTTGGTGTATCGCTGATAAGGGATGGAAACGAGTGGAAGCTACCTGTACTGCTGTTTGCTGATGATACAGTTCTGATGAGTGATAATGAATGGGAGTTGCAGGGTCTGGTAAATATGTTTGGAACAGTGTGCAAAAACGGAATCTGAAGGTAAATGCGGGGAAGAGCAAGGTTATGGTCTTCGAAAGGGATGAAGCCACAGAGTGTGAGGTGAAGTTGAACAGTCAGGCTATGGAGATTGTCAGCTAATTTAAGTATCTGGGCAGTGTGCTGAGTAAAGATGGGAGTATGGATGAAGAAGTGTGGGAAAGGGTGCAACAGGGGAAGAGGGTTGTAGGAACGCTGAAAGCAGTAACAAGAAATAGGGTGGTCAGCATGGAAGAGTGAGAGGGGTGGAAATTAGTTACCGGTACTTGAGAAGTGCGTGCGGAGTTACATGGAGGGATAGATAGACGAATGAGGAAGTAAGGTGTGGTGTGGAGATAGATGTGCTGGAAAGTGTGATAAGGAACACCTTGAGATGGTTCGGCCATATGGAACGTATGGGAAGCGAGAGAATGAGTAAGAGGGTGTACGAGAGCGAAGTGGCAGGACAGAGAGGGAGAGGCAAACCGAATGAGAGGTGGAAGGATGGAGTGAAGAAATATATGGATGAAGGTGGTGCTGGTTGGGAGGAGGGGCGTAGACTGACTGGGGACAGGTGCATGGGAGCATTACGTTCGTGGCCACCCCTTCGGGGATCAAGGCGTCAGGCAATACCCCCAGGTGGTAAGGGGGCCTTTATCTAATGGTGGAGGAAAAAAATAATATGCCTCACGCATCGTACTGCGTGTCGTACAAGGCGACTAATAGGGGGGATGGCGATAGACTTGTGGACCAATAGCCATTACTAGACAATAAAGTCTTTATCTTAGCACTGTCTTGGTATGGCACTGCCGAGGCTGGTAGGGTGCGGATAGGTGCCACAGGGGACTGAGTCTTACCTGGGCGCCGTTTGGCACCACACCTGTGTCGGCAACAGTGTTTGCATGTTGGGGCAGGACTTTATTGTTCTATAGTCCAATTGCCTAATATACAGTAGAGTCTTGTTATGGTGCTGTCTTTTTGTAGCACTGTTAAGGCTGGTGTGGTTGTAGATACTGCAGGTGCAAGTGCTGCAGGGGGACTCTGTTGAGTCTTGCTGAGGCACAGTTAGCACTATACCAACATCAGCCACTGTGATGACTTGGTGGGGCAGTGCTGTGGCAGGACTTTATTGTACTACAGTACACTCCAACTACTGAAAGGCAAACCCATCTGAGCCGTTACAATGCATGTAATGGAAAAATGACGTTAAACCAATGTATGTAATAGATAGATAGATAGATATAAGATACACTGTACATACAATTTATTAAAATAATTATTAGTTCATTGTTAATTTTAATGCAATCCCAGCCATAAATGTAATCCTGGCATAGTTAATTTCAAAGGTAAAGGACTATTTAACAAGTTAGCCAAACGAGGAATTCACATATGCGGAGCATCTCTAAAAATCCAAAAGAGAAATAAAGAATATATTATAAAAGGCTTAGAAACATTTCTGTCTGTGTGAGCCCTGGTCACCCAAAGGTGGTTATGGAAACAAATCCCCAGCAGTTATGTGCAAGTCTCCAGTGCCAGCACCATTATACCACCTCCAGAAACCATGAGTGTTAGGAGCAGTACACATTGCTCTCAACTACAGGGCCATAATTATATCCTTACTGGCATCCAGGGCTATAATGTCAACCACCTTGATGTGATGCTGGAAAGGAACTGGTCAGCTGACCTGATACACATTCCAGTAATTATTATATAAAAAGTGTGATCAGGTAGTGTTAATGATGGTAACATAGACTTACCGTAATCTGCTTAATCTTTCTAAAGAGAGGGGTCTTGCGCCAGTCTGGATCCTGCATCTTCGTTGACTCATCATCGTCAGTCACATCGTCAGACTCTTCGCTAGGTTCTTCTAATACAGGATGACTTGGCCGGGAGGCCTTGGATTTTGGCTTGATGTATGTACGGCGGCGGAATTCTCCTCCCAGGTTACCCAGCAGTGCCTGCAAACAAACACAAATTTGTTTGGGGGGGCGGGGGCGGGGGAGAGGAGACTTCACACTATGCATGCAAGCTTTAAAAGGTTGAACTGTAAGTGAATAAAAGTGGAATTTTGCAACTAATGTTCTTCTATCTCAGGCCACAAACTTATCAATCACCCCTCGTACTGTATACTATACAATAAAACCTCGCCGAAAGTCTGGATATATATTCTTCCATCCAGACAAATCCGGATATCTAACTAAACAACCAGAATCAGGTTTCAGCCATATACAGTACAGTATATACTGTATATTTATTATTATGTTCTCTCCACCAACCAACTTTACTCCTAAACTCAATTAATGAAATTAACAAACATATGTGGCAGTCTGGGGATTCGAACCTAGGATGCTCACACCGAAAATCAATACACTTATGCATTGCACCATGAAGACAGTTATATATATATATATATATATATATATATATATATATATATATATATATATATTAGAATGTTGGAAAATAATTTCAGTGACTCCACCTTCAGCGAGGCGTACCTTGGAGCCTCCTGAGACCAAGAAGACAGCGAGTGTATTCTTTTTAGGTCCTCAGTCACTAACTTCCTGCTTAACCCAAACATCTCTTATCAATTCTATCCACATAGCTGAACCACCATGTAGTCTGCCAGTGCAAATTACCTCACCTATACACTCACAGCCTATTTAAAGTCCATATCTCAACTTGGCTCTTGCTGGTTGCATGTCCTAACTAACTCACCTCACCATATTCACTTAAGTATGCCCAGCCTTCCTCCTTGTCTGTTCATGTCTCCATAGAGCAACCCACTTATTATATTACCTCATATTAATGTGCATGTAACATGGGGTTAGGTAAGACCTACCTTGGATCCTCCGGTGGAGAGAGAGATAGAGACCTGCTTCTTCAGATCTTCACACTCTTGGGTCTTGGCCTGTAGTTGTTCATGGAGGCAAGACAGGCGGGCGATCTCCTTCTCCTGGAACTGTAGTCTCTTCCGTAGGGCACTGTCTACCTCACTCTCGCTAACATCTACCGCTTTCTGAAGGGGACAGGGATGGTAAATAGGTGCATTTATAAATGGGGACCCTATTAGTTATGTGATAAATAGCTTGAAATGACAGGTGCTTATCAAACTTTTCAAAAGCCTACAATTGATTGAGACCATATAAGATTAACCCACTGGATCCCAGCGCCACAGCGTATGCATCGGCAATGTACTGTATGTAACGCTAAACCCCAGCGCCACATACGTTGCGTCCGCTACTTCGAAATGATTGTCCTATGGTAGCTAGAGGCTTGAGTTAGTTAGTTATATAGAGCAGATTAACCAGACCACTGAGCTCCATACGGAACTCTCACAGGGCTAGAGGCTTGAGGATGGTATGGGAAACTACCTTATGATGTTGCCGAACAGTGGCGGTACATAGCCACCCCCTAGCCCATCCGCGCGGGTGAGTAAGGGCAAATGGGGAAAGCCAGTTTACCCACTTATCCCACCGCCACTTTTGTGCTTATTTATTCTTATCCTATGGTAGCTAGAAGGTTCAAATTCATATGGGATATACCTTATGATGTTGCCCAACAGTGGCAATACTTATCAATTGGCAATACCCAAGTCCCACCGCGGAGGGGAGTGGGGAGAGAGAGCGCAGGAGTGGAAGGACTGGGCGGCCTGCCACCTCCCGCCCGGCCCAGTTGCCTTGTTTACCTCGTCGCCTCGCTATGTTTATCGCTCCCCTAAACATAGTTGACTCCCCACCAAGTGGGGAAGAGGAGGAAGAGGATGATCCAGATCCCACGGCATTCCTCAAAATTGCGCCAGGTCATGGTAGGGGTAAGAAGAGACGAGATAGTGTGTCATGCTGCTACGTACACAGCAAGTTTATGTGTACACTGGTCCTCCCCCACTCCCCCTGCCTTCACCACCACCTCCCCTGTCTCCCCACTAAGAATACGTCAAAAACCATATTGCTAAGGCAAAAGTGCCTAAAACAATGTGTAACACTCATATTCTAACTATAAAATCAATAAACAGAGTACAGTATGTGAGAGGCATAATAAAAGTGAGAGTGAGTGAAGGGGAAGTCGGGTGTCATTCAGCTGGCAGTGTGTACGTGCGTGAGTCCATGAACAAGTGGCCGCCAGCCGTCATGGTAACCAGCAGGACGCGCGCGAGGCTTGCCACTTCCTCGACAATTATAAAACTTGAAAATATGCACTTATCACATTGTAACTTCACTTACAATGACAATATGTGATACATGTTGCTAATATCTGAACTATGAAGGCACACATGATGCTCGGGTGGTGTAAATAACCGTCACTCGAAAACTGGACGCATCGTACATCTGCCATGATGCCGCGCTCAGCTGTGTCTTAAAGGGCGGGAAGCTTGAAGGCCGCCCGGCATCAGCTGATGGCTGAGGCTGCCCCCCCCCCCCCCCCCAGGGAAGTTCTGGTAAATTTGATTAAACGGTATTTACAAGATTTAGAATAGAAGACACTATTATACTTTGTAGATATGATGAGTCAAACAATTACAATGAAACGGTTATTTTAATGTTTATGACAAACAACCTACGAAATCAAACACATTCGCTCCAACCAATCACGAGACATTACCACGCGGTTGCCACATCTACGATTCTCAAGTATCAGCTGGAAAAAAATCGGGTATATTTTTTTTTTTTTTTCAACCTGGGAAAAAATGTACTTCATTAGCAGCTCTTTGCTCGATAATTAATGGAAAAATAAGAAACTACAGTAAAACCCCTCCCTTTCGGACTTCTCATCCGGAATATTGGCGCTTCCGGAATTAATTTTGGTTTCGGACTCAATTACCTCTCTTTCCTTTTTAGTCCGAAAGAGAGAATACAATCCGGAAGATCCAGATTGTACCTCTCTTTCGTTTTAAGTACGAAAGAAAGTAACAATCTGGAAGAACTGGATCGTATTCCCTCCCCTTTCATTTTAAGTACAAAAGAGAGAATACAATCTGGAAAATCCAGATTGAATTCCCTCTCTTTCAGACTACAATACAAAAGAGAGGGAATACGCTCCGTATCTTCCGGATTGAATTATCTCTCTTTCGTATTGTAGTCCGAAAGACCGAGAACAGTCCGGATTCTCAAGCTTCCGGAATTTTGCTCTTTCAGACTGGTAGTTCCCCCCAATTAGTCCAAAAGAGAGGGGTTTTACTACTAGGTCTCCCAATCATATTAAGGACAAGCTTTCACAATTAACACCATATTTGGCTATAAAAACATAGTAATACCCCAGTGATAACTCAATTTCTCACTAGCTTAAAGAAAACACTACAGCTTCGGGCTTCGGCATAGAAACAAGAGAGACAAGATAAGAAACCAAAAACCCAAACTAACCTCAGTCTTTGGCATTTGTCCCAGGAGGAAGAGGACCTTCTCCTCGTGGTCTCTCTCCAGCTGGTTAAGTTCCGCCTGGTGGACCTCCCGCAGGTTCTTCAGCTCACCTTCGATCTCTTCCAATGAGTGGGTCACGTCGTCGTACTGACCCTGGGAAAATAACGGTAGAATTGTTAGTATCATCTTGCGCAGTGGCAGTATCACAACCAATTGAGTTAGAGATTTTGCCATCTGTGTTTAAAAGCAAACTTTCAACGCACCTCTGTAGTACTGTATACCGTAACGTGTTACAGTAAGTAAGTCTTACCCCGCCTTCTTGAGGTAACTTTGTTAGCACACCATCGTACAGTAGTTTTAATTCCTCTTTTAAATCTATTATCTTTTTATTTCTACCTGACGGTGGGAAATAAAGGTGGAGGGCGGGTGTAATGTTTTTCAGCAGTACACTTTGATTTTAATCTAAATCCTTTTTAAATCATCCCTTCCCCCCCACGCACTCCAAGTATTCGCAAAACTCTTCATCCGCTGACACCCCTAAATATCCCATTACCGGTACTCGTTATCAGCACAAAAATAACCCTCAAAATACCACCTATTCACAAATTTGAATCAGGCGGGCAGATGCGCATCCCGATTCTTGTTTTGGTCGGCCATCTTGCAGCTCACAGCCCACTCACCAAAGCCACCACTGTGTTGTCAAGCCTACCGACGCCGTGTCGGACGAAAGCGGCAAAATTATGCCGATGATTTAGACTTTGCTATATATGACTGATTTCAAATAGTCTGTGTGGTAAGTAATCTCCTCAAAATAGGTAATTATAAGTATTCTCCTCATAATATGTAATTTTCTTTTTTTTTTTCTCCTCAAATAATATGTATTTATTGAATGTATTTGAGATGAAATGAGGGTCTTAGATGGGTGAGCCTCCCCCTAGTTGAAAGAGTGACAGGGCCAAAATCAAGGGACGTTCGAGCCAAAATACACACGAATACGCGAAAGGGGGCCGGTACGACCTAGGTGTGAATACTGGAAGTGCACTGTATGTATATATATCTATATGTGTATGTTTATATTTTGTCATCCCTCCTGATAATTTTATATTTGTTGTACTTTTTATCTTTTTGCATTGCACACCCCCTTTGAATTTGTCCCTCCACTTTCACTGCCTTTTATATATTTTTGTCTGTTTTTTTAGTTCCAGTTACCATAGCCTATATAATTTGTGAGGTGTTTCTTAAAAGTGGTGGAAACGTTGTTCGGGTGAAAGACAGTGTGCTGCGGGTCTGTGCCTTTAATGCCAATGGCATCAATGATATTGGTAGAGAGAATGTTTGATGCGAGAGCTTAAAAATAGAAGTGTACAAAGGAGTACAAAGGAACAACAGATATAGTGACCCTTCTAGGCTGCTTGTCCTCCAAAACACTGAGGATCAAGTGTCCAAACAGTGGTTTAGAGTGGGTAAGGGAACATTGGAAAGGGAACTACTGCCCTGGAACTAATGTCCGTGGCAGGACTAGGAAGTTAGTAGGGGACATATGGGTTAGTAACTGAGGGGAGGATAAAATAAAGTTATTCATTTACAAACCCAGTCAGTCGCGGGTTTGATGCGAGATATTTGTCTAGGCGGAATTTAAATGAATCAACGGTGCTGCAGTCTATAACGTCTCGGGGAAGCCCATTCCACAAGTTGACAACTCGATTGAAGAAGAAATTCTTAGATTCGTGTGAGTTAAAAGATTTACCAATAATTTTGCAACCGTTTCCCCGCGTGTAATTAGATTGGTCGATAGTGAAGTACTTACTACAGTTCATATTGTCAATGCCTTTGATGATTTTGAACACTTGAATTAAGTCACCTCTTAATCTGCGCTGGGTTAAAGGAAATAGATTTAATTCTCTAAGACACTCTTCGTATGGTTTGTTCTTTAGGCTAGGTATCATTTTGGTAACTCTACGTTGAACTCGTTCTAGCTTGTTTATGTCTTTTTGGTAATAAGGGCACCAGCATTGAACGCAGTATTCCAGAAGAGGGCGGACTAAGGAATTGTAAAGGGTTAGGATAACGTCTTTGGATTTATGCTCAAATGACCTGCCTATAAAGCCAATTATTTTGTTTGCCTTCTTAACAACTTCTGAACATCGTTGACTCGGTTTTAGGTTACTCAATATTGTTACTCCCAGATCGGTTTCTCTGTTTACATTCTTAAGCTGAGTGCCATTCATCAAATAGTTTGCTTTCTCATTTAGGTATCCGATATGTAGTACTTTACATTTATCCGCATTGAAACTCATTTGCCAAATTTGGGCCCAATGTGACAATTTATCTAGATTGTGTTGCATATCGTCAACTTGATCTTTTGAGAGTACGCTATTTGCAATGTTTGTATCGTCAGCAAATTTTGAGATTGTACAGGTGAGACCCTCATCTATGTCGTTGATGTAAATTAGAAAGAGAATTGGTCCTAGTACCGATCCCTGGGGTACCCTGCTACTTACATTGGTCCATTTAGATGCCTTACCGTTTATGACTACTCTTTGCTTTCTGTCGCTGAGCCAATTTTCTATCCATTTCAACACACCGTCTTGTATTCCATGCACTTTTAGTTTTAGCAGTAAACGTTTGTGGGGAACTTTGTCAAAGGCCTTTTGAAAATCAAGGTATATAATATCTACAGCTTTACTCTCATCGTAGAGGTTGAGGATATCGTGGAAGAAGTCTAAGAGGTTTGTTAAACAGGAACGTTTTTTAAGTGTAGATGTGTGTGGGGTGGGTAAGACGCACCTGTTGGGTTTTGGAGTGTGGGATGGTGATTGGTGAGAGTGTGCATGATTTATGGGGTGGGGAAGGATGGGTTTGTTTGGTCTGGGATGGATGCAGGATATAAACGTAAGAAAAAGGAAGGGGTAGCTGTGATCTTGTCTGACAGGTTGAAGAAGTACGTGAAAAACTATGGATGCGTGGATTCGAGAATTGTGTGGTGTGAGTGCAAGATCGGAATAGATAGGTATACTTTTATGTGTGTGTGTATGCACCTGTCAACCAGGAAACTGGGAAAGGTGTGGAAGAAAACAAAGTTTTGGAATAAAGTCAATAAATGTTTAAGAGAAAGGCAAGAGTGTACAAATACATTTTTACTGAGTGACATGAATGGAAGAGTTGTAAATGAGGAGATGGAAGGTATAGTGGGTAAATGGGGTGTGGAAGGTAGGAAACAAGGCGTCGGAGATGATGATGATTGTCTCAATCATATTGATGTCATTATTATAGTTAACAATGTACTGTATATAGCTACAAAATCTTCCTAGTAATCAAGACATGGCAGTTCATCATCAAAAAGAAAAAAACAAACAAGCTATAGCCTGTTCTAAATAGGTAGGCCAGAAATTGTGAACCCTAACTTCTATAACTCATCGAGCAAATGGGCTGTAAATTTCCACACCTATTTCCTGTCTGTCCCTTCCCAAATGGTAGAAAAACTAGCTCGATTACTCTAGTTATTTGTGAGTTATAGAGGTTAATGTTCAAGAATTTTCGCCTACTTATTTGAAACAGGGTATAGTGCCCAAGGTTGTTTACAAACAGTAACTGAGCATTATTACTATGAACAGTCGGCCTAATAAGTGATGTCTCGGCACCAAGTATATTTCGATCAATAATTGGTATCAGCAATATCTAAACCTTGATTTATTCGTTTCGAGTGACACATACAAACATGTTCCTACTCTTGCCCACCCTATTCAACATCTGACAGACATTAATACAGAGCCAAACGTAATGCCAGCTGGGACATGACTGATTAGCGCCACTGTATCTGCAAGGTACCGTACAGGGGGGCGGGGGGCTAGGAATCCACCTACTAGACGAGACAGAGTAAAGGGCGAGGGAATGCGAAAGTGGTCCCAGACCCTAAGAATTGGAACTTCAAATGTTGTTCCTGTTCGGGCTCTGTCTCGAGTCAGCCACTCCCAGGTGTGGGGTATGTGCCTGAGTATATACAGTAGATACATACATACCTGCAAGTCTTTAACATCAGCTTCCTTGGAGACTATGGTGACCTGGTTGTCGGTGGCCAGTTGGAATAAGTAACTGAGGGCACACTTGGCTTCAACCATACTCTGCATTGATTCGAACCTCTTCTTGTTTGCTGTATCTGGAAAAAATGAAAGGAAAAAAGTGAAAACACTAAATATGGCTAATTATAATGTAAAACTTGTAAAATAAACAAACCAAACCTGGGACGAAACAAAATAAATGCAAAAGAACTAATCAAAATCGCTATGTGGAAATAACACTTAATATATCTACTGTATTGACTGTCTTGAGTCGGCCATTGATTTAAACCTCTTCCTGTTAGCTAATATAGCTAATGTCTTTAAAATACAGCATATGATAATCCCGAAAATCTGATAGTTTGAAATCTGCCACACAAATCTGTAACTCTAAAAGGGGTAAATCAAATGAGATGTAAATTTCCACCCCTATTCCCTACCTGACCCTTCCCAAATAGTAGAAATATTAGCACAATTACTCTAGTTGTTTGTGAGTTGTAGAGGTAAATGTTCAAGAGTTTTGGCCTACTAGTTTGGAACAGGGTATAGTACTGTACGGTATATATGAGAATGTAGCCAAGAGTTGTTATGAGATCTATGCAGTAGAGATAGAGAGCAAGATACATTGAGAATATACTTACATAAGGAAGATCTGGAACATGTGGAAACAATCCTATATTTGAGAGTAGACATAGCAGAAGCCCTCCCATACAGAACAAGTACATTTTACTATACAACAATTATAATGTAAAACTTGCAAAATAAACAAACCAAAACTTATACAAACACAGCAAAAAGACAAAATAACTAATCAAAATCGCTATGTGGAAACAACGCTTAAGTACAATTTCTATCTATCTATTTGCTCAGGCCCATTCCCCATTTTTCTTTTTAAACTGGGGGTGGCTGACTCAAGACAGAGCCTACAAGTAATATCGCCATCAAGACAAAGCACTACAAGTACTATCGCCATCAAAAGTACGGTTACCTCCCCTGCCATAAATATCACAACCACAAACCTCAGTGTTGCAATCTGGTGGTAGAAATTTGTAAGTTTTCTACACCTAACATTTTTGAGTCTATGAATTATTTTTGTTCACCAACCAACTTCACTTCTAAACAATTAATGAAATCAACAAATACATGTGGTACTCCAAGGACTCGAACCTAGGACACACACATCTAAATTCCGCGCACTTATGCATTACACTATCAAGACAGTTACGGTGAGACAGAAGAGACAACATGACTTTTGACGCTGACTGTACATATATATTACATACTATCTTACCCTCATCAACATCAATGACTTTGGACTGGAGGTCGGTAATTTGTGCAGTTCGCATCTGTTGCTCAATTTCCAATGTTGATTTTTTCTCTTTAAGCTCTGATACGAAGTCTGGATTGTCTGCTTTCTGTAGCTGCCTCTGTTGGGATCAAAGCAGAGATTCATTTAGTTACTAAAACAATGTTATATAAAGTATACAACAAAGTCAAAAATTGGAAGAAAAACCTACAAGCAAAATTACAAAGTTCTCTCTCATCTGTAATTGCTTTTGTTGGAACTAAGTGTAAGTAGAGCAAATTTATAAAGTATTAAATTGTAAAACTTGCAAATAGTGAAATAGTGATATCCTCCTTATATATTGGCTCACTACAGGACTAACCCTATCTCGAGGAACGACACATAGATCTGGCTACAGGTCCAGCTATTACCGATAATTGTATGGGATTTTAGCTAACATCCATACTCCCAACTTTACTCAACACACTGCCTTAAATACTTAAATAAACTGACATTCTCCATAGCCTGACCGCTCAACCTCACCTCGCACTGTCACTGCACCCCTTTCAAAGACTATAACCTTACTCTTTCCCGCATTTACTTTCAGATTCCGTTTTTCACATACTGTTCCAAACATATTTACCAGACCCTGCAACTCCCATTTATTATCGCTCATCAGAACTGTATCGTCGGCAAACAGCAGTACAGGTAACTTCCACTCGTTTACTTCCCTTATCAGCGGTACACCAACATCCACTGCTCTTCCTTGTATTTCTTTCATGACTCCATTCATTCATATACATATATATTGAACAACCATGGGACATCACACACAACCTTGCTTTAACCCAACGTTCAGATCAAAGAACTCGCTCTGTTCATTCTCCACACGTACGGACGCCTTTGAACCCTCATACAGGCTCTTCACTGCTTTCAGCAACTTGCTATCTACTCCGTATATTCTCAGTACTTTCCAGACGTATTCTATCAACTTTGATATAGGCCTACTCCTAGTCCATAAAGGCAGCATACAACTTTATGCCCTATTTTTTGGTGAGAAGTTTAACCAGACCACTGAGCTCCCCAAAAGAGCTCCCATAGGCAAAAATCTGGTCTACACATCCTCTTCCCTTCCTAAACCCGCCCTGCTCGTCACCTACCCATTTCTCCGTTTTCACTCTCTCGATCACTACCCTACTACACTTAGAAGACATAACCCCCCGTGATTACCACACACTCCCCTTTACCCTTATTCAGGAGGACTATTATGCCTGTCTTCCAGTCATCAGGCGCACTTCCCTTCTCCCATGCTACTTTACACATTTTCCATACCAATTTGATCACTATCTCACCACCATACCTCTGCATTTCCCCACACACTCCATCTATTCCTGATGCTTTCCTTATCTTCACTCTTTTCAAGGCCTCACACACTTCTGACCTCCTGATCCCCTCTTCTTCTCCCTCTCATACCCCATCCAACTATGTTTGCTGGCGTTTCATTCCTTACGTTCAACAATTTGTTGAAGTGCTCCCTGCCTCTCGACTCTCTTGATTCTCGGCAAACACTCGCCCATTCTTAGCTTTAACACTATTACTTCCCTTGCTACCCTCCCTAACTTTCTTAACCTCTTTCTAGAACACTTTCATTCAAAGTAATATGTAAACCTTGGGGAAACAAACAAACCAAAACAGGAACCGCACAACATGAATATTAAAGAACTTATCAATATCACTATATGGAAGTAATGCATTGAAGATTTAGCAAAACAATCTAGAAAAACATCAAGAAAAAGAGCTCTGGGTAATTGCAGATGTCACCACGGTAATTTATTCTCTAAACTGCTTAATGAGATACAGTATGTCGATATTATATTTATTTTAATTATTTATATTTTTCATAACAAAATCTTATTTGACTAATGATGCAGGACGAAACCTATCGAAAATACATACCTTGATTTTGTTGATCTGGTCTGAAATGGTCTTTCGGTCCTCTACCAACGTCTCGAGACTCTGCTTGGCCTGTTTCTTCACCGACACCACATCCACCTCTCCTTCCAGCCACGACCTTAAATAAAATACCGGTATGTCTGTGATACTTAATCCATACTGGTACAATACATTAACTCCTTCTGTACCGGTGCCGTCCTTCTTTCTGGTTACTATTAGACAATTTTATTCAGCAGCAAACAAGCTTTGAAATATCTCACTCAACCCTTTTCACTACCACAGATCCTTCTTAAACTGCACAAAATTGTCTAAATATTTGTATGTATGTATGTATGTATGCATTCATGTATTTACTCAGCCCCATTCCCCACTTTTCCTTTTTTATTTGTTTTTATTTATTTTTCCTGGGGGTGGCCGACTAAAGACTAAAAGCCTTCCCCTTAACCCTCCAGCCCCGGCTATGTATTATATATATATTCCTCGAAACCCGGGTGTTTTGGCCGAAAAACGTCTAGGCTAGGCTACCGTATATTCGTTAATCAGACTGCTTCCCGCATTCCCGCGCATCCCCAAGCGTAGCTGTGTTATTTACCTGTAGAATGGCATTAAGTAGAGCTCTCTAAGTCAACTGGTTGAGCTGTGATGATGATTTCATTGGAGATAACTTATGGCCAAAACAGCCACTTTACACCACTTTTCGATACTTAACAACAACATACAGGCACACACGAACAAGCGACGCTCTCCTTCTTGTGGCCGGAGATGCGGGGCGACGGTCCAGCCGGCTGTTGTTTACATGCGTCGGACCGACGCCTCGCACACGAAGCTCACAGGCTTTCAACCACTGGGCGTTCAAGATACCATCCGGGTACCTGTTATATGCTTTTTTATGGGCGTTCAAGAGCCCTTCCGTGGTGAGAGGGTTAAATAAATCTACCAAAAAAACGAGTCTAAATATAGCTAGAATAAAATAAAAGACGTCGTTGGTACAGAAGGGGTTAATAAGAAACTATGTGAACCAGGTAAGAATTGAATGCCCGAATGCTAGAACGGCAAATGCCAATATTCAATGCAAGAGGGACAAATAATTATTATTAGCCCTTCTTCCAAGCAGATTTTTTGCTAGATGAAGCCCATTGATTCGGGATAGTTGTTCCATGGTTTTACAGACGTACTGTATTGAGAATATTGGCCTTTATATCACTAAATAAACAGATTGAAGTTCATTAATTCAGTATCTCAACATAGCCATTTTTGTGAGAAAGTCTGGGTTTTCTACTGGCAGATGAAGGAGTTTTCTGGCACATTGTGTTCTCTCATGGAAAATACAAGAAGACTATAAAATCTAAATCTTAGTTAAGTACATAGCACTTTATGAGAACCCTTCAGATTATAAAAAACATCCACAGGTAATAGATGAACCCAGACCAAGGGTGTCAAATGCAACAAGGCAGCTTGGACTATGGAACAATGAAGTCCTGCCACAACGCTGCCCCACCATGTAGACGCTGTGGCCGACTCTGGCGTGGCACCAAAAACAACACCCAGGTATGACTAGTAGAGTCCCCTGTGGCACCTATTCGCTCCTCTACAGCCTCAACAGTGCCACACCAAGACAGCGCCAATAACAAGGCTTCATTGTATAGTAATGATCCACTAATCTAGCGCCATCCCCCTATTAGTACATAGAAGTTTAAAGACCGTTTTGTCAACAGAGAATGTGGTTACAGTCTCACGTCCTAAATAGCAGCTTTCCAGGCAGCCATGTCAAGGGCTGCCTCTGTTGTCAAGTTCTTTATTTTGAGATCGGACCGGAGTACCCGAGCCCACGTCATTCTAGGTCCACCCCTACGCGCAGCTTCCCCCACGTTCACAGTCCGGCATTTCTTCACCCAGTTCTGATCATCCATTCTCTCCACATGCCCAAACCAACCAAGTCGGCTCGTGTGCATCACTTCACTGACACTTCTAATGCCCAGACACCTTCTCAATTCCTCGCTCGATACCCTGTCCCTAAGATTAACCCCACACATCCATCTCACCATTCTCTTCCATTCTATTGATATCCTCCGCTTTAACTTGCCACGTCTCCGAGGCATAGGTCATCGCGTTCTTACCACACGAGGTATACACCTTCCCTTAAAAGGTGGGGTGGGAGCCCTCTCATGGTCAGGAGTGGCAACATCTCTCTAAACTTTCCCCAGCCACTTCTCACTCTAGCAATGGAGCTAGCTTCAGCACCATCTCTGGCAGTAGGAGGGCGGGTGCCCAACCCACGAAAGGGGTTGAAATAGGAGAGCTATCCCCCGCCAAAGGCAGCTTTATATGGCATTTCCTAGCTGACACTGAGAGGATTAGGTTCTAGTCATGTGGTGATGGCCTGGTCTATCAGAGTGAGAGTTGAGCGTTCTCTGCCATATCCATAGCTTACTCTGACTGTTCCTTTCGCTAATATATTTTCTAGATCTCAAGTGGCGGCTTCTCTTTCGTGGATTGACCTCTCTACTGCCAACCTAGAGGTTTGCAGACTGGGAACCAAAGCGTCACATTTCCCCCTTGCCCCTCAACTTTCCCTTCATAATTGTTCAAGGGGCACAGGGCCCTGGGTGGGGCTTTGGTGTACCGAGTATTTCCATACCCTCCTCAGCCCCTCGCCTGGGTGCAGCTTCAGTCACCTGGGCTTTCTTAGTGGTAAAGCTGGGAGGGTTCTGTGGGGATGCTTGCTCAGGACCTTGAGGCTGTTCGGTCAGACAGCCTGGGGAACAACAACAAGCAGTAGGATGCATGGGGCATATTCATATTTTCCTCCACCATAGATGGAGGCTGCCTTACTCCCTGGGTGTCAAACCAGGACAATTTTGTTTAAAAGATGGGAATGAATAGGAGAAGGAATACAGGAAAACTTACATGTAAGAGTATTGTTTTGGCCGTTTTATCACTTCCAAAGTTATAGCAAAAAACTGTAAGCCATCCTTAACTTTGTATAAATTGTACAATAATAATAATAATAATAATAATGTATGTATGTATGTATATAATCAGACACATAACCCACAGCTGGGGGTGGCTGACTCGTGGCAGAGCCCAAACATGGACAACATAACAAAAACAAAATATAAATTCATCATCATCATCATCATCAAATCTGACGCCTCGCTATAAATTCACATGTTAAAAGTGCAATGTGTCTAGGAATTGTTGTGCCAACAGTGATGTATGGGGCTGAGACATGGGCTCTGAAGGCAAAGGAGAGAAGAAAGCTGGATGTGATGGAGATGAGCTGCTTGAGGAGTATGTGTGGAGTTACTCGTAGAGACAGATTAAGGAATGAAGAGATACGTAGGAGAGTGGGGCAGCAGGAACATTTGTCAGCCAGAGTGGACAGAAGGGTGCCGAGCTGGTATGGTCATGTTGAACGAATGGGAGATGAAAGACTTGCAAAGAGAATATGTGAGTCAGATACAAGGGGAGATAGAAGGGCAGGAAGACCTCATTGAGATGGAGAGACTGTGTAAGACAAGCTTTGGATGATAGAGGAATGACAATAGATCAGGCAAGAGAAGTAGTAATAAACAGGAATGAATGAAGAATGCTAGTGAATAGATGAGCGAACACGTGGTCATTTGGGAGAGGGGGTCAGGCGCAAGTTGGACTCGATAATAGTCCATCGGGCGCCTGGCCCGGGGAGATGGTGTATATGAAGGGTGCGCCTGGAAGTGTGGTGGGCGGGCTTGTGGTTTCGGCTTCGCTGCATGTCTGCCTGCTGAGACCAGAGCCTATCCGGGAGGTCGGGGGCCGGGGGAGTGCTTGGTGACCCTGGTCACTGGGTCTTCTCCTGGGTGACCTAGATGTGTGTGAATTTGTACTTTGTTTTTGTGTGTTCATTGTTTTCTGTTGTGTTGTCCCTATCCGGGCTCTGTCTGAGAAGTATGTGGTGGATTGTGTTCTTTTATTTATAAATTGTTATTTTGCTTAAGCGGTTTCCACAAAGCAATTTTGATTAGTTGTTTTGTCTTTTTACTGTGTTCGTATAACTTTTGGTTTGTTTATTTTGCAAGTTTTACATTATAAGTATTAATATTAAAATTAAAATGTAAAACTTGCAAACTAAACAAACCAAAATTGGGACAAGGACAATATAAAGTCAAATTAAATTATCAAAATCGCTATGTGGAAACAACGCTTACTAAAATGAAAATTATTAAATAAAAGAACACAATCCACCACATAGGGTGTACATCACTACATGAGCAAGTTAATCTGTTTCCCAAGCAAACCAATATCAAAGAAAAAACGAAATCTGTAGTTGCCCACTTGATACGAGAGGTAGTGGAGCCATGGTCACGAGAGGCCGCACGTTTCTCAGCACCCGCCTTCTGGACTGCCATAGCATCCTGCAAAATACAATCATATAATACATTTTTTTATTTCATAATATTGTTTTACTAAATCTTCAATGCGTTATTTCCACATAGTAATTTCTGGTATTGTTTCCACATAGCGATTTTGATAATTTAATTTGACTTTATATTGTCCTTGTCCCAATTTTGGTTTGTTTAGTTTGCAAGTTTTACATTTTAATTTGTTTGTTTCACATGTTTTACTATTGAGTTTTTTTGGCCAGGCAGCTTAGGGAACGACAACAACAATTACAATGGATTCAAAATACAAAATTATAATACAGTACTGAACAATATCACTACATATGCATTAACCCCTTCTGTACCGGTGATGTATTTTGCATTATATTCTGGCAACTATTAGGCAATTTTATTCAGCTTAGGAAGGACGTCTACCCATTAAAAGGCTACAAACTATCTCACTTAACCCTTTTTACTAACCACAGATCCTTCTCAAGCTGCACAAAATCGTCTAACTATGGCTAGAAGAAAATTAAAAAGACGCTGCGGTACAGAAGGGGTTCTATGACATCCTTTTCATCTGGTTACCATTAGATAATTTTCTTTAGCTTATAATCTACCTCTAAAAACCCTCTGAATATCATAAGACCTTCTAAAACTGCACAAAAACATCTATTTCAGCCAGAATAAATTAAAATTTAAAACTTGCAAACTAAACAAGCAAAACTAGGACAAAGACAATATAAAGCCAAAATATCTAATAAAAAACACTATGTGGAAACATAGCGCATCATGGTGCTGAAGGGGTTAAGGGGCTAGTACTTGTTTTTTGTTCTATGGACAGCTATTTAATTATACCTTTATTTTTTTGTTTCCTTGCCAGACCTCCATCAAGGTTAGAAAAACACCCCCTTTTAAGATAAATTTTTACATTTTTCGGTAGAAAAATTTCCCGGCTAAAGGCTGGTGCCTTCTATAATTATAGGCTCGCTATCACTCGCCAGGAAAAAATCGACACCTAAATGGCACGAAAGGTCGTAATATTGACAAAGAAATGGGGTGAAATACCTCAGAATCGCCAAACTAATGGAACAAACTTCTAAAAATCTCAAAACAAATATGCTAAACATAAGAGAGAAGGGGATCCAGAAAAAGCAACTGCCTCCCCCTTAAAAGTAAGTATATACTGTACCTATGAGAGTTCCGTATGGAGCTCAGTGGTCTGGTTAATCTGCTCTACATAACTAACTAACTAACTAACTGTACCGGTAATAACTGTAGTTACATACCTTAAGCCTTTTATTAATGGACACTGCTTCTTCCATTTTGCGCCTAAGAACATTCTGCTGCTTTGAGTGTAGTCGTTCCATTTTGACAATCTGGTACTGCTTCTGACGGTCCTGTTGCTTCAGCTTGGCTACCTGGGGAGACAAGTTCATCATTAAGGAACACCACCCCATTCTTCTTAACCCTTCCACCTCGGTTGGCCTCTTATACGCCACACAGAACTTCCAACGCAGACCTCGGTAGGCCTCTTATATTCCCGCATATCAAATATGAGATTTTGAAGATCGCAGGCTATTTTTGTTGTCACGAGGGCGCTTGCAGCACACCCACGCTCGCACTATGACGTAACGTCAGTTGTTATCGGTCCGCCATTATGGCTACATTGGAAAACAATGAAAAGCCTGTGTCCGATTCTGTGCCTAACTCTGCCGCGGCCCAACCAACAAGTACGCCTAAAAATAATTAGAAGAAAGTGAAAACGAATGACATTCTAATTCCTGGTGGTGTTTTGAGTGCTAAGTGAATTAGATCATAAAGATTTGTCCGATATTGAAGAACTTGAAAGTGTAGTGCCAGGGAAAGTGAAAATAGTGACGATGAGAGTGAAAAACGTCATGTGAGTGAGCTGGGAAGTGCGCTACCCTTGCCGCCAGATATGACGCCATTACAAATAAGAATGAATAAAAAGTAATATTATGATAATAATATATAATACCATACTAGTAAGTGCAAGCTACACCTAAAATCGTGTACCGTACACCCATAAATGCCACAAATACAAACTGATATGCAATAATGCATAGGAAGCAATAATAGTACAGTAATAGGTATTAACTATAAAACTGTGAACTTGGGGGAGCTGCGCGTAGGGGTGGACCTAGAATGATGTGGGCTCGGGTACTCCGGTCCGATCTCAAAATAAAGAACTTGACAACAGAGGCAGCCCTTGACAGAGCCGCCTGGAAAGCTGCCATTTAGGACGTGAGACTGTAACCACAGTCTCTGTGGACAAACGGTCTTTAAACTTGTATGTATATCAAATTGTCAATGGTGCGACAAGTAACCTAGGGCGTACTAGCCGGGGCCGCGGTGACGCGTCCGAACATGGCCTAAATCTTACGTGTAAAATCGTCATCTGCACAACACCATAACAACATTGCCAGGCAAAGTAGCAATGTCAAGTCTACGCCTGGATAACGTCAACATTAAGTTCTCCATTTTCCCATTGAGTTTGACACTTCTGCATGCTTTTATTGCTTATCTATGAAAGTGATATTGGCAAAAGGCCCGAGACAGGGGAATTGGCGCATACAATGACAGCCGAGGGCTGAGGGTTAAGGGGGGTCACCGGCTTTATTTTATCTTTCTCTCCTTTTCTCTCTTTCCCTGGCTTGTATCCATTTGGCCTCATTCAGCCAACAGTTTTAAGACGTTTATCCCCATCCAGGTGTCTATTTCTTCCTGGCAAGCGATAGCGAGCCAGCATTGAATGGAGAAATCCGGCTTTGCCGGAGAAATTTTTCTATTGAAAAATGTACAAATTTAGCTTGCTGTCAAAACCAAAATATATATATGATGGCTCGCTACCGCTCGCGAGGAAAATATTGACACCTGGATGGGGGTAAACGTCTTAAAACAATAGGCTGAATGGAGCCGAATGAATACAAGCCAAAGAGAGAGGGAGAGAAAGAGAAAAAAAAGCGAGGTGAACTCCCTTAACATTAATCATCCATTACAAACCCCAAAGCACTAGAATAAACTAATGAAAGTATATGATCCTCCCGTGAATGTAACTTGGGACACTTATTTCAGAATATTTGTTTTTTCCCCCCCAGTCCTGCTTAACACTTTCACTGTTGGTGGAGTGGTCTGGTTAATCTGCTCTACATAACTAACTAACTGTTGGCGGCATCCATCCCCGCCATCTACTCCGCATATTCTAAGTACTTTCCACATACCTTCCCTATCCACTCTGTCATAAGCCTTCTCTAAATCCATAAAGGCAACATACACCTTTTGTTGTTTCTCCAGATATTTCTCCACAACACAATTCAAGGTAAAAATCTGATCTACACATCCTCCCCCCCTTCCCAAAACCTCCCTGCTCGTCACCTATCCACCTCTCCGTTCTCGCTCTCACTCTCTCAATCACTACCCCACTGCACACCTTCCCTAGTACGCTCGGAAGACATATTCCTTGGTGGTTATCACACACTCCTCTTTTCCCTTTACCCTTACATAGGGGAACTATTATGCCTGTCTTCCAGTCATCAGGTGCACTCCCCTTCTCCCATGCTAGTTTGCAAATTTTCCATACCCATTCGATCACTATCTCACCACCATACCTCAACATTTCCCCACACACTCCATCTATTCCTGGGGCTTTCCCCAACTTCACTCTTTTCATGGCTTCCCACACTTCTGACCTCCTGATCCCCACCTCCTCCTCCACTACTTCTCTTCTTCTCTCTCCCATACCCCATCCAACTATGTTTGCTGGTGCTTCATTCCTTACATTTAGCAACTCGTTCAAGTACTCCCTCCATCTTTCGACTCTCTCTTGCTTCTCGACTAGCATTCTCCCATTCTTATCTTTCATACCCTTACTACCTTCCCTAACTTTCTTGACTTCTTTCCAGAACAGTTTCTTACACTCCCTCCATTTCACACTCAGATTCCTTCCAAATTCCTCATCTACTCTTCTCTTACTTTCCTTCACTACTCTCTTTCTCTTCACGTACCTCGCTCGTTTCTGGCTCTCCAAATCTTCATTCCCTCTACTACCCAAACACTCTCTATACGCTTTCTTCTTGTCTTCCACAGCTATTTTTACCTCTTCTGTCCACCATGCTGTACATTTCACTCCCCTCCCTCTTCTCCTTACTCCACACACCTCCTCACATGCTGCACAGATCTCTTCCTTAAACACCTTGCTCATCTCCTCCACTTTCTCCATATCCTCCAGGTCGAACCCACCTAGTCGCCATTCTACTGCTCTCCTGTACTCCTCCCTGATTTCTTCCTCCTGCAGCCTCTCCACCCTCCTCTCGCCTCCCTCCAGCTCTCCTCACCCACTTCTTTTGTATCCTAATTTTAGCTACTCCTACATAATGGTCAGACAGACCCCCTCCAATACCCCTATACACCCTAGCATCCAGCACAGATTTTTTCATCCGTTCATCCACACATTATATAATCAATCAGTGCCTTTCGTTCCACCACTGTCTTATCCTTATCCTTCATCGTCCACGCCACTTTCCATGTGTACCTGTGTATCATTCTGTGTCGGAAGGTGTTGGCAATCCACAGCCTCCTCCCCACACATACGTCCACAAGTGCACTTCCATTCCCATTCACCTCTGACGGTACCTCCCACCACTCCATCAACTTTCCTATCACCCACCTTACCATTCATATCCCCAATCAGAAATATTCTTTCATTCTTGCCAAACTTATCCAGGCACGCCTCCACATTCACCCAGAACTCCTTTTCCTCTCTTACTTTTTTATCCTCTGTCGGAGCATACACACACACAATCACCCACGTTTGTATTCCTACTTTCATTCTCACCCACACAATCCTTGAACCCACAGACCCATTGTCTTTTACACGCTCCTTCCATTTGTTACTTACAAACAAACACGCACCTTCTCTCGCTGTTCCCTCACTCACTCCAGCACACACACCCATCTCCACACTCCCACATCTGTACCCCTCCATTTGGTCTCAGTCATTCCACATATTCCAGCCTGGCATTCACTAACACTTCCAAGACTTCTCTCTCTTTTGTGTCATCATTCATGCCACTCACATTCCACGTAAGATTGTCCATAGTCGGTCGGAGTTCATCAACACAGGGTCCGTCCGCATCTGAGGCTGATCGTTCGCTTTTCGTTGCTACCTATTTTTCACGGGTGGGGGTCGCAAGCCCACCGACCTAACCTCTTTAGTCGCCTCTTACGACACGCAGAAGGCACGTGAGGCATGTGAGGCATATATGCATGACTATAATATATAGCTATAAACCTCATAACAAAACTTATAAAACAAATATAATGTAACTTGTTTCTTATTGCACGATCCATTGGTAGCCTGATAAAACAAAGAGACCTAATATCATATGATGTAAGTTAATTGTGTCTCAAGGGGTTAAACAAATATTTATATATTGGATATGAACACCATTCAATTATACAGTATAATATATATATATATATATATATATATATATATATATATATATATACGGTATATATATATGTATGTATACATACCCTATAGCATTCTATAGAAGACCATTTTATTGACAATATTTTGCTTATAACTTCTTCACATTTTCAATAAAGTTCTCATCTTCAAATGGTGTTTTCATCTATTCTGGAAACTTTTCATAAGTTTATGAACATAAAGTATGTATTTACAACCATGAGAGAAACAACCTAAGAGGATCTTGAGCTGAATTTCTAAAATACTAAGTATTAGTGAGCAGTACCGGTAGTCATCTCGAACTCCCCCCAAAAGTATAAAAAATACTTTACCTCTCTGTCTTTCTTGGCCTTCCACATTCTGAACTTCTCACTGTCTTCCTTCATCTGTCGGATCAACTTGACTCGGATCGATTTCATACCCTGAAATAAACATTTACGATATTGTACAGTCACAATAAATAATTTACCATAAACCCTGAACATTATTTGTGTGACATCAAGAGATATGATGGTGTAGATATACACTAGCCGGCTGAGCCAGAGGTTTATAGCCATCATGAAGGTAAGTGAAATATAGAGATGGCATTAACTCTCCAATGAAAGGAAACAAAATACAGTAGTAGGCAATTAGAAACACATAAGATCTGACGAGGGAAAGTGACATTAACTTAATATTACACAGACTATAAGTAAGGTTGGTGGCTAACTAGGGATTTTCACTGTACAGATAGTCACTAAAAAATATTCTGGCACATTTTAAGCCTTCAAACAGCATAAATGAATACAGCACTGTGGGCCATCGATAGGAAGCTATGGAAGCTATCCTCGCAAGGGAGCGAGCTGTCGCTTCAAACAGTCTACTGCACCAAATCACCACCCAAAACGAGGGGCGTCGCGCTCCTTGGTGCCGCTAGAAGAGTGGCGAACACATCAAAAGGTATCAAAAGGTAAAGGTGGTGAGGGGCAGCATTCCAGCATCCTCTGTTGATTATTATTATAATGTAAAACTTGCAAAATAAACAAACCAAAACTTATACGAACACAGTAAAAAGACAAAACAACTAATCAAAATCGCTATGTGGAAACAACGCTTAAGTAAAATAATCATTATAAATAAAAGAACACAATCCACCACATAGGGTGTACATTACTACATAAGCAAGTTAATCTCCATTGTCAGAGGCTTTGAGGCAAGTAAATTGTTACATAAATTTAATCTTTTGAAGGTCAATTATTGTGAATGTATTCTAAAATTTGACATCAATAATTTTAATCAAGCATTTTTAACTTGATGTTTCTTATATAACCTCTGCTTACTTTTTGTCTGTATATATTAATAGTTTATCTTTTTCTATTATTATTATTATTGATTTTAAAAATTAATTGTTCTTGTTAAAAGAGTACTCTTTGTTAAATCTGTTGTTGCTTCTTCATATTTTGCAATTATTTTTCTTTATTATATTACAGTCGACACTTGATTTAACGGACTAATAGGTAGGGGGGGGGGGGGGGAAGCTTGTCCGTTACTGGAAAACTCCCTCCTGACTTCTGTTTTTGCCCAAATATGCCAAAATAATAAAGATTTTAAACTTTCTATGTACTGTATAAGTTTAACCTAATTAGATAGAAGAGAATAAAACAATATAGGTAAACAGTACAGTAGATAGAAGAGAATAAACAATTCAATGATACAAATAAAGTTGTTTTTCTTACCTTAAACTAATATGTGCCCGCCACCTAACGGAAAGAGTCTGTTAAATCCGAAATCCGTTAAATCGAGGGTCGACTGTATATCTATTCATTGTCGATGGCATCAATTGCATGCTTTTGCGATTTCCTTAGTTTATTTGTACAATAAGTGTAGGTTATTTGTAGGGTAGTAATTGTTAGGGGTCACTTGAGGTATGCTATGCTTACAGTTACCTTACCCGCTAGCACTATCGTTAGTGAGTGTTATTTGTATTTTGTACTATTGTTATGTCTTGTCAGGTTTCAAATTTGATTTTAATAGAACATTTTAACACTAATTGCAGTTTCTTTATTAATGCAGAGTTTAGTCAAATTTACCAGAACGTCTCAGACTTCCCAAACTGACTAATTCCTTGAATGTGACGATAGTGCGTTGTTATGTGTGCGATTAGTTTGCTTGGGAAACAGATTAACTTGCTCATGTAGTAATGTACACCCTATGTGGTGGATTGTGTTCTTTTATTTCATAAATTTTATTTTAGTAAGCGTTGTTTCCACATAGCGATTTTGATTAGTTGTTGTTGTTGTTGTTGTTCCCCAAGCTGCCTGGCCGAACAGCCCCAAGGCCCCGAGCAAGGCCAAGGCCACAACTGAGCGCCCCCACAGAACCCTCTCTGCCTACCACAATAAAGCCTGGGTGACTGAAGCCACTCCATGGCGGGGAGCTGAGGAGGGTGCGGAAACGCCCGGGAAACCAAAGTCCTGTGCCCCTCAGCAATTATGAAGAGAAAGTTGAGGGGCAAAGGAAAAATGTGACGCTTTGGCTTCCAATCTTGGTAGATTGGGAGGTCAATCCACGGAAAAGACGCCGTCACTTGAGATCTAGGAAATACATAAGTAAAAGGAACAGTCGGAGTTGTTGTTGTTGTTGTTGTTGTTGTTGTTCCCCAAGCTGCCTGGCCGAACAGCCCCAAGGCCCCGAGTAAGGCCAAGGCCATAAACGAGCGTCCCCACAGAACCCTCCCTGCCGACCACAATAAAGCCTGGGTGACCGAAGCCACTCCAAGGCGGGGAGCTGAGAGGGTGCGTAAACGCCCGGGAAACCAAAGCCCCACCCAGGGCCCTGTGCCCCTCAGCAATTATGAAGAGAAAGTTGAGGGGCAAAGGAATAATGTGACGCTTTAGCTTCCAATCTTGGTAGATTGGGAGGTCAATCCACGGAAGAGACGCCATCACATGAGATCTAGAAAATATATAAGTAAAAGGAACAGTCAGAGTAAGCTATGGGTATGGCAGAGATCGCTCAGGTCTCACTCTGATAGACCAGCCCATCACCATATGACTAGAACCCAATCCTCTCAGCATCAGCTAGGAAAGGCCCTAGAAAGCCGCCTTTGGCGGGGGGATAGCTCCCCTATTTCAACCCCTTTCGGGGTTGGGCACCCGCCCTCGGGATTTTGATTAGTTATTTTGCCTTGTTTAGTTGGCAAGTTTTATATTTTAATTTAATGGAGTATTATGAAAGGCAATCTGTATAATGGATGCAAAGATATTGTTTGTTAAAACAAAATATCCATAAGATGATTCATGCAACCTGCTGCTTCCTTACACAGATGTATAAAAAGGTAGCGTTGAAAATTTCTGCGAGATGGGTAACCAAATTCTACGCCTCCCTGTACAACAACCATAGCCTGCTTAGGCAAACTAGCTTTTTGTACAATATATTTAGTGCAGGTTGAATGTTACTGTATTGTTGTAGTGGTTGTGACAATGAGTGTTGTCTGTAACCAGTATACTCCGCTACACCATGGTATCAGGTGCAAGCATTCACACTATAAATTAAATGCTAGTCTACTGCAAGAGATATCCTATAGTTAGAAATTAGTTACTATAGGATCTAAAAAACTGCACTGATGATGACAACCAATGAAGAGAAGGGAAACATAATATTTAAATAAAAAAAAAACAATAACTTACCTGTATCTCAGAGTTGAGCTTGTTGACCTTGACCTCGGACTGTTCCTTCATGCGCAGTAACTTAAGCTGCTCCTTCTGCTTTTGCTTCATTTCAGTGATCTGATGTTCCAGTTCCTGCACTCTCTTACGACGCTGCTCTGATACCCTGCCAAGAAAATGTAATTGTAACAATATGGCCTAACATACTACAAGGTGGCAGGTGGGGGTAATCCTCCAATAACTTCTATACAGAGCTACCCTGTAAACTAATGTAACTCTGCATGAACTGACAGGAATGAACAGCTTCTAGTGTATACCCTCAAGATTGTTTGGTAAAATTGGGAGGTATGGTAACCATATAAGTGCTTGTAAGGCCACATGAACAGTGGCCACTATTGTCCACACTTCAAGCTACCTGGAGATGGCACAGTGATAGATTAGGAGGTTGCAACAGAACTGGTGTGTTACAGTTGGGGATTCTGTCACCATGAGTACTGCCTTTGGCTGACCAATGTTTACATACACATACATGTATGTATTTAAACCTGTATAGTTATTATAGTTATTATATATATATATATATATATATATATATATATATATATATATATATATATATATATATATATACTGTATATATATATGTATATATATATATATATATATATATATATATATATATATGGATGTTGGTTGAGAGACTCAGACCAAGAGTGAGAGCAGTGGAAATGAATTACTTAAGGAGTGTGTGCGGAGTTACATGGAGGGATAGACAGACTAATGAGGAAGTAAGAAGGAGGTGTGGTGTGGAGGTAGATGTGCTGGAAAGTGTGAAAAGGAACAACTTGAGATGGTTCGGCCATATGGAACGTATGGAAAGCGAGAGAATGACTAAGAGGGTGTACGAGAGCGAGGTGGAGGGACAGAGGGGGAGAGGTAGACCGAATATGAGGTGGAAGGATGGAGTGAGGAACTACATGAACGAAGGCGGTGCTGGTTGGGGGGAGGGGCGTCGACTGACTGGGGACAGAGGTGCATGGGGGCGGTTCGTTCGTGGCCACCCCTTCGGGGATCGCGGCGTCAGGCAATAGATAGATAGATATATATATATTTTTTTCTTTCAGTATTACCCTTCCTCCCCGGGCTGTCTTACCCAATGACTTAACCCTTGTCTAGCGGGGTGTTTTGGGCTCATTTGGGCATATTCAGGCCCTCCTGCATGATAAATCAAGCATCTGCATGAAACAAAAATTATTTAGCAAAAAACTATGCACTAAAAGCTTCAAAATGACACCAGAACGAGCTATGTAGCACCCGTGGTTCTCTTGCAGTGGTGCCACGAACATGGAAGTTTAGCATATATCGGTATATTTTTCCCAGCTATGCTCACTACTGGCTACACTGCCAGCCTCTCGAGAACACACGGAACATGAGTTAATGGGCGGCGGTAAGCCCTGGGAGTCGGCTGTCTGGCCCGCTGTGCTCCCGGCCATTTGCACTCGATTTTAACCCTTTAAAAGCCTTAATAATGCTCCTAACTTGCTGCAAATTGGTGCACGACTTAAGTCGAGCGCTGCTCTTTAAGGGTTAAAAGGCATAGCTCATGCAATATCCCTTTCCATATTATCACTGTCTAAATCATGTTAAAGCATGATTGATACTGCACAGTTGTCTTAGTTTGCCATAAATTTTGATCTAAAAATAGTAAACAAAGCCAAGTAAGATATTTTAAGCTTAGAAAGTTGATGGTAACCCCTGTCGCCTCACTCTTAGTGTTCGTGATAAAGATATTTGACAGCGAAATTCGAATATGTTTTGATGTTGCCTTGATCTAGCTTACCCCGATATATTTCATACGTGATGAAGTAATGTGAAGGCAGTATTTAATATTTATATCACATGAGTAAAAAATGTGTGTCTATCCTTAAGTATCTATCAATACAATTATTTATAGTTTAATCTCGTTAATCATAATTAAATACGTATTGGCAGCTCTATCCATATGGCAACACTAGTCATACTGACTAGTGTTAGCTCTAAAGGTATACTGTATATGTACTGGTATGTACTCAGACCCATTCCCCATTTTTCCTCCTTTTTTTTCTGGGGGTGACCGACTCGAGACAGATGCTGAGAGGATTGGGTTCTAGTCATGTGGTGATGGGCTGGTCTATCAGAGTGAGAACTGAGCGATCTCTGCCATACCCATAGCTTACTCTGACTGTTCCTTTTACTTATATATTTTCTAGATCTCAAGTGACAGTGTCTCTTCCGTGGATTGACCTCCCATCTACCAATATTGGAAGCCAAAGCGTCACATTTTTCCCTTGCCCCTCAACTTTCTCTTCATAATTGCTGAGGGGCACAGGGCCCTGGGTGGGGCTTTGGTTTCCCGGGCGTTTCCGCACCCTCCTCAGCTCCCCGCCATGGAGTGGCTTCAGTCACCCAGGCTTTATTGTGGTAGGCAGGGAGAGTTCTGTGGGGGCGCTCGGTTATGGCCTTGGCCTTGGCCTTGCTCGGGGCCTTGGGGCTGTTCGGCCCGGCAGTCTGGGGAACAACAGCAACAACAGAAAACAATGAACACACAAAAACAAAACACAAATTCACACATATCTAGGTCACCCAGGAGAAGACCCAGAGACCAAGGTCCCTCCAGCACTCCCTTGGCTCCCGACCACCCGGAGAAGTTCCGGTCTCACCAGGCAGACATAAAATGAGCCGAAACAGCAAGCCCACCCACCACACTTCATTTATACCGGCTCCCCGGGCCAGGCGCCTGATGGACTATTATCTAGTCCAACTGGCGCCCGGCCCCTTCTCCCAAATGACTAAAAGTACACAGGTACTTTAGTACAACAGAGTATGTCCAAAATGAAACAGATTAACTTGCTCATGTAGCAATGTACACCCTATGTGGTGGATTGTGTTCTTTTATTTCATAAATTTAATTTTAGTAAGCGTTGTTTCCACATAGCGATTTTGATAATTTAATTTGACTTTATATTGTCCTTGTCCCAATCTTGGTTTGTTTAATTTGCAAGTTTTACATTTTAATATCAAAATATTCCAGCTTGATTTTTATTTTCACAGTGCATTATTCGATAGCTTGCCATTATTTCTACATTTCATTATTAAGCTTATGCTGCTCATACAATTTTACATACCCCTCTTTTAAATATCTGTCCATGTTTGTAACTGCTTTCACAGCATGGAGTACTTAACCCGGGAACTGCTGGGAGACTCTGAAGAGTTCCCCCGGCGGACTGCTGGGAGACTCTTAAGAGTGAGTGAAAAAAAAAATCAACTTTTGACATCGATTTTTTTTTTTTTTTTTTTTTTTTTATATTTTTTTATTTATTTTTTTTTTTTTTGGCCCCTGGGCCATGCAAAATCTCAGTCCTCTACCTCCCCTCCTTCCCCACTTTCCTCCTCTCCTTCAGTTATCACCTATTTTCCCTGTTATTCCCTTATTCTGAGGTATATTTTCGTGCTAACATTAGCGAGTTGCAAGCAGGGTGTTGTCATCACTGATGGCAGCGAGTGCAAGAGAGAGAGAGAGAGTATCGATCGACTGTGTCTCAGTGGCCTTGGGGGAAATTGGCGGGAAAGCAGCTTGCCTCACCCATACATTATACAACTCGCGGGCTATATCTCCGATTTTGACCATCCAAACGCTGTTTTCACTCGTTTTATTGTTGTTTCAGGTTAATACCTTTATAATCAACCCATAATAGGCGCATATGGATAAGTATTAATGCTATTAATGGTACAATGAATATTTTAGTGACGGAAACACCTCAAATACGTCAGCACAGGGGGACGTTTCCAATTACCCCCATGCGCACTTGTTAGGTTAACAGAGATACTGAGATTTTGAGGCAAGTAAATTGTTCCATAAATTTAATCTTTTTAGGGTCAATTATTGTGACTGTATTCTAAAATTTGACATCAATAATTTTAATCAAGCATTTTTAACTTGAAGTTTCTTGTATAACCTCTGCTTACTTTTTGTCTGTATTTATTGTTTATCTTTTTCTATTATTAATATTAATATTGATGATTTTTTAAATTTATTGTTCTTGTTAATTAAAATGTAAAACTTGCAAACTAAACAAACCAAAATTGGGACAAGGACAATATAAAGTCAAATTAAATTATAAAAATCGCTATGTGGAAACAACGTTTACTAAAATGAAAATTATTAAATAAAAGAACACAATCCACCACATAGGGTGTACATCACTACATGAGCAAGTTAATCTGTTTCCCAAGCAAACCAATCGCACATATAACAACGCACTATCGTCACGTTAAAGGAAGTAGTCAAGTTTGGGAAGTCCGGGACGTTCTGGCAAATTTTACTAAACTCTGCATGAATAAAGAAACTACATGTTAAATGTCAAAATATTATTTAAAATCAAATTTGCAACATGACAAGACATTAACAATAGTAAAAAATACAAATATTGATAAGATATCTATACTATTACAAAATAATATATAAAATACAGTACAGCACTCACTAACGATAGTGCTATCGGGTAGGTACCTGTAAGCATAGCATGCCTCAAGTGACCCCTATCAATAACTACCCTACAAATAACCTACATTTATAGCACAAATAAACTAAGGAAATCGCAAAAGTAAGCAATTGATACTATCGACAATGAATACATATAATATAAAGAGAAATAATTGCAAAATATGAAGTAACAACAGATTTAAACAAAGAGTACTCTTTTAACAAGAACAATAAATTTAAAAAATCATCAATATTAATAATAATAATAGAAAAAGAAAAAGATAAACAATAAATACAGACAAAAAGTAAGCAGAGGTTATACAAGAAACTTCAAGTTAAAAATGCTTGATTAAAATTATTGATGTCAAATTTTAGAATACAGTCACAATAATTGACCCTAAAAAGATTAAATTTATGGAACAATTTACTTGCCTCAAAACCTCTGTCCACTAAGAGTCTGTATAGTAACCCAGCTCTAGCCCAAAAGTCATCTACTTTAGTGCAGATTTTACAAAATCTTATTAATTGGGAATAAAAACAATTATAAGTGATTTTACTATCGATATTACTACTAGGGAAAGGAAAGTTTATTACGTTAAAATTAAAATCATCAACTTTGTGATATACTTTAAGTATGCACTGTTCATTAACAATCTCTATATTTATATCAAGAAAATTTTCAACTTTATAATTTACGTTACATTGTGTGAGGGGAATAGAATTAGGGTAAATAAGTTTAGCAACTTGATTAAAATTTAACAAATTGCAAACAAGAATATCATCAATATATCTACTATTATTACTTAACAGTTTAGCAAGTGCTAATTTTTCTTGCTACTGTCAACTAAGTCTTTTATATATTTAAATTCTAAAGCAAGCAAGAATAAGTCTGCAATTAAAGGGCTAGCATTTCCACCCATAGGAATTCCTAATATTTGTTTGAAAATGTACGGCCCGAATCTAACATAAGTATTGAAAAGGAGGAATTTAAGGGCATCTTTAAGTTTAGTTCTATCAAAATATACAGAACTAGTGGGAGTAGAGCTAAGTGATGCATTATTAAAATATGTATAAACATTTATGAAATAATCACCATTCCTAACGAACCTGTCAAAGTGCAAAAGAGTACTCTTTGTTTAAATCTGTTGTTACTTCATATTTTGCAATTATTTGTCTTTATATTATATGTATTCATTGTCGATAGTATCAATTGCTTACTTTTGCGATTTCCTTAGTTTATTAATTTTGTGCTATAAATGTAGGTTATTTGTAGGGTAGTTATTGATAGGGGTCACTTGAGGCATGCTATGCTTACAGGTACCTACCCGATAGCACTATTGTTAGTGAGTGCTGTACTGTATTTTATATATTATTTTGTAATAGTATAGATATCTTATCAATATTTGTATTTTGTACTATTGTTAATGTCTTGTCATATTGCAAATTTGATTTTAAATAATATTTTGACATTTAACATGTAGTTTCTTTATTCATGCAGAGTTTAGTAAAATTTGCCAGAACATCCCAAACTTGACGATAGTGAGTTGTTATACGTGCGATTAGTTTGCTTGGGAAACAGATTAACTTGCTCATGTAGTAATGTACACCCTATGTGGTGGATTGTGTTCTTTTATTTAATAATTTTCATTTTAGTAAGCGTTGTTTCCACATAGCGATTTTGATAATTTAATTTGACTTTATATTGTCCTTGTTCCAATTTTGGTTTGTTTAGTTTGCAAGTTTTAAATTTTAATCAAAATGGTGGCCAGTGACCTGACCCCTGAAACTCTTTGACCGAATGTGCTATTCAATGGGTACCCCAATGCCTCGCTATACATCACGACAGGTTGGAAATGCCTCTCACTACCATCATCCAAAACCCTCCAATACCAGACTTGTTGCCATAATCAACCAGACAACACCCTCTCAGCTCAAGAGTTGGTGGGTAACTGAGCCAACCGGCCCGGAGTAGATGAGAGGGAGCATGAGAAGTGCTGCCAACTAATCACAGCAGTGCCTTTAGGTCATGTTAGCAGCTCCAGCTAGATGATATTATAATATAAAAACTTGCAAAATAAACAAACCAAAACTGAGTGAGTCACTTATTTACTGACGACTCTGAGCCGTCGCTGGTATAGTAGGGGGTTAAGATTCTCTGCTAACGTGTTCCTTGACGGGTCAAATTTAGGGGCAACCTTATACTTTGGAAATGGATCATGCAAAGATTACAAACTTGATTGGGACTGTGTTGGATATCCAACATAAATTAATGGACTTACTTGCTGCCTGCGGAGCCTGTGGATATAACCTTAAGTTGCTGCATGAGTTGGTCCTTCTCCTTACACAACAGATCAATGTGAGACTCCATGTCCCGCTTCTCCTTCTCATACTTGGACTTCATCACCACAAACTGGGCATCATTCACGCTCATCTTGCTCATCAGCTCCTCCTTCATCGCCAGCGCCTTATTCAGACCCTGGATAAAATATAAAAATATAGTAAAAAATATAAGACACAGAAAATTGGATTGCTTACAATTATTTTTTGATAACCGTCCTAGTGGTGTAATGGTTAGAGTGTTTACAAATCTGTGTGTGATAACCCAGGTTCGAATCCCGGTGGATCACATATATGCTTTCATTAGAGGTGTTTGGTGTTGTGGTGAAATTAATAAAATATATAGATTATAGATCAGTGAAAACCCTGAGTGTATAAGACCTATGGGAAGGGAGCTTTAACATGACTGAGGCAAGTCAATTAACTATGTAAGGAGCTAGCTTACTAGGAATGGGAAGCGTTGCAGCATGGAGCCTTGTCAAGAGGTGGTGGGTGCCAATGTGACAACAACAACCCCTTTTGATTGATAATTATAGTTATCAAACCTTACCTGCAGTTCCTCATTGAGCTTGGCCTGGCGGAGTGTGAATTCTGTACCAAACGCAGCGGGTTCATCAGTCTCCTGCATGTTGTCGTCATCATCATCGTTCTCCTTTTTGGTGATATGGCCCAGCATCGGGGGTGAGTCTGACGGCTGTAGTACTGTATTGTTGGTGGACATGTTGTGGCGAGACAGTTCATGGTCCATCATGGCCTTCTCACCGCGCTGCTGCTCACTCTGTATCAATAAGATCATAAAATAATAGTCCATCTGGAAGGAGGATATATACTGGTACCCCGAGAGCTGGAAACGGCATATATATAATTTTAATTAGCACTTCATCCGGTACGTTTTTATCGATATCAGTATTATGGCACCAAAGACTAGAAAGAAAGTATGTATTATACTGTTTGTGACAAAATACTTATAAAATTACATTTCAGAAGCTGCCAGATCAGAGCTGTGGAAAAAGGCAGTGAGATAAAAACACTTACATAAATCCGTCTAATCGCTACTAAGCTTGGTAAGTTGAGATATTAGAACTTATTGATGTCATTAATTAAAATATAAAACTTGCAAAACAAACCAAAACAGGAACTGCACGCAATATAAAGTTTTTTTTGTTTTTTTTATCAGAATCACCAATTGGAAATAACAAATTGAAAATTTATCAAAACAATATTAAGGCATAAATATTATATATACTATACAAGATTGTCTCAAATAGCCACATAGCAAGAAGTACAACTTACCCTTATCTCAATAATTTTCCCCTGCAGATCCCGGACAAGATTAAGCTGGTCTTCAAACTTTGGGTGAGCGGTGAGATCTATTGTCTTGTTGAGTGCCTCATAGGTGTTCCCGGTCTGGGCCAGAAGTTCCTCTAGTTTCACCTTCATGCGATCTCGAGACATCTCAGCCTTCGAGAGAGAGAGAGAGAGAAAAAAAAAACAGTAAATATTTAGCTCTATGTGATTCAATAACTTTTCCAATGCACTATATAAACAGTAAGCGCTCTATTACTCGTAGGTTAACTCAATAATCTAAAATAATAAGTATATATGTAATTTGATGACTAAATAAAATATAAATATTACTTCCACTAAACAAAGCCAGTAACTAACCAATAAAGCCTTTTCTGCCATGCTGGTGTTTTCATCAAGAGCCGTTTGCAGTGCCCGGGTCAGCTGTTCAATCTCATCCTCCATGGCTCTATTACGACTAAGCAACGTGTTCACCTGGAAAAAATATTGCAATTATATGATAAATACATTGTGCCAGTTAACCATTAAACAAAAATAATAATTAAACAATTATAATGTAAAACTTGCAGAATAAACAAACCAAAACAGGGACGATACAATATAAAGGCAAAATAACTGATCAAAATCGCTGTGGAAATAACGCTTTAATAATCAAATTAAATTTTGAAATATAAGAACACAAAACCACTATATATGGTGTACATCACTATATGAGCAAGTTAATCTGTTTCCCAAGCAAACAAATCGGAAATATAACAACGGACTATCGTCACGTTCAAGGAATTAGAATAGCTGTGGAAATGTACAGCCTATCTGCTCTAGCCTTTTTCGAGTTACAGAGGTTAGGGGTTACAATTTCTGGCCTACCTATAATAGCAGATTAATCAATGTGTACAACTTACTTCATTACTCGAAGCAACCATAGGTCCTCCCCTGCCACTGCTACCTGAGGCCAATAGTTGAACCTGCAGCTCCATAACCTGTTGCCGCAACCGGCCCAACTCAGCCGCCTGTGGGTCGCGGTTAATGATGGGCTTGTTCTTGATCTTGCGGGCACGGTCAGCATAGCGTAGGGTACTCAGGGTCTCCTCCAGATTACTGTCCGCAGGGGAGACACACGCCAACATCACCGTGTGCGAGTTACCACCAAGGGAGTCTAACAAGAGGATAATTGAAAAATAATATAACATAAATAATATATGAATGTACTGTACATAAATACCGTAATAAATAGGAAAGAATGGAAAATGCTAGTGAACAGAGGAGTGAAAACCGAGTCGTTGGGAGAGAGGGTCAGGCGTCAGTTGGACTAGATAATAGTTCGTCCGGCGCCTGGCCCAGGGAGCCGATATACTGTATATGAAGGGTACGTCTGGATGCGTGGTAGGCGGGCTTGTGGTGGTAGAGCTTTGTTGCATGTTTGTCTGCTGAGACCGGAACCTCTTTGGGAGGTCTGGGACCTGGGAATTCTGCTGGGGACCCTAAATGGGCCTGGGTCTCTAGGTCTTCTCTTGGGTGACCTAGATACAGTACATACATACGGGTTTATAGACCGCAACCGTCCAGTGAATGTGGCTTCCATGGTACAATCACAGTACTGCACACAGTGCACAGCAATCATAACACGGTGGCTACAGTCTTTACTGCAGCACAGTACAACAAAGTCTTGCCACAACAACGCCCAATTATTTTATCACTGTGGCTGATGTTGGTATAGCGCTAACAGTGTCTCGGCAAAACTCAATAAAGTCCCCCTGAAGCACTTGCACCTGGCAAAATCGCACCACACCAGCCTTAACCCTTTTTGTACCAGTGACGTCTTTTGTATTTTATTTCAGCTAGATTTAGACAATTTTGTGTAGCTTCGGAAGGATACAAGGTAGCTGAAAGGATTAATTGAGATAGTCTATAGCTTTTTAATTGATAGACATCCTTCCTAAGCTAAATAAAATTGTCTAATAGTAGCCGAAATTAAGTGAAAAGGACGTCGCGGTATAGAAGGGGTTAACCGTGCTACAATAAGGCAGTAACAAGAAATCACTAACTGCTGCAGAGGATGTGTGTGATTTTTTTTTTTTTTTTTTTTGTGTTGTGTTGTCCCTGTTCGGGATCTGTCTCCAGAAGCATATCACCCACCGATTCATCCAGTCACTCAAAGATAACACTCAGCTGCATTCACGGCCCCTTGAAGTCCATCCCTCAGAAACCATCCTTTCCCGCAAGGACAGAGTCCACCTGGCTAGACTGCGATATAGGCACCATCCAGCTCTTCTGAGTTTATCAGAAGAGCATGGATGACTTCGTCCAGGACACCTGTCCGGATTGTAACACAACACTGCACACTATCAAATACATTATGGAAGACTGCATAACACACAAACACTTATACCAACAACACAACACACACCCCTTTAGAACATTGTGGGAAACCCGGTCTCGGCCGTGGCCTTCCTTAGGAGCTCGGGGCTGTTCGGCCAGGCAGCCTAGGGAACTACTACTACTGCCACTCAGGCACATACCCCATCGCTGGGGGTGGCTGACTCGAGACAGAGCCCGAACATGGACAACACAACACAGCATAAAAAATACAAATATATAAATTAATTAATAATTCACATACATCTAGGTCACCCAGGATAAGACCCAGAGAGTGACCAAGGATTACTAAGGGCCTCCAGCACAATAATAAATAATAAAACAGTATAAATAATTAAAAATACTGTAAAATACAATACAATTGGTATTGAAAGACTAGCAATGGTTTGGGAGAAGAGCATAAAATAGTATATTAAAGACAAATGTGTACATAGTGGACTGAGCATTATGGTGCCTATTCATATTTTTTTCACCAACCAACTTTATTTCTAAACTTAATTAATTAAATCAACAAGTTCATGTGGCACTCCAAGGACCTAGGATACTCACATCGAAATACCGCGCAGATAGGAGCTTGTGTGACAATATAGTGTATCTCTCACCTTGTAGTAACCTGGTGAGCTTGGAGTCTCTGTAAGGTATATGTCCACGGTTGCCTTCCTCACCCAGTGCAGAGATAACGTTGCCTAAAGCCAAGAGACCTTTGTTGATATTTACACCTTCCTTGAATCTTTCCCCTGTAGCACCGGTCTTCTTGGCTCGCTCACTGCCCGCCAGGTCAACCAGGTGGAATTTGGCGCACATTATACTCTCCCTGCAGATAACAATATATATAATTACAGACACACTAATACTATAAACCTCTCTTGTAATGAAACCCCAGGTCAGCAGGATGCTAAACCAAGACCTAACCAACTCCACCACCCCTTCTAAAAAGAGAAAGCTTGGGAAATTAGATGAAGTTATTTCACACTATCTAAGTGATAACTCAAATTTTCAGTTCACCTTATACCAATATATACAGGACTTTTTACATCTCCCGACAGCATTAAGGTGAAGTTAGTATGCACTTTATAGAAATTCAAATGTATAACTTGCAAAACAAACAAACCAAAACAGGAATCGCACAATATGTGGATTGCGTTCTTCCCAAATTGGCTAATTTCTTGAACGTGACGACAGTGCATTGTTATGTGTGCTATTAGTTTGCTTGGGAAACAGATTAACTTGCTTGTGTAGTAATGTACACCCTATGTGGTGGATTGTGTTCTTTTATTTCATAACAACAAAATTATTTTAGGAAGTATTTCCACATAGCGAATTTTATAAGTTATTTTGCCTTTATATTGTCTTTGTCCAAGTTTTGGTTAGTTTAGTTTGCAAGTTTTACATTTTAATTTATAAATTATTATTTTACTTAGGCGTTGTTTCCACATAGCGATATTGATTAGTTGTTTTGTCTTTGTACTGTGTTCGTATAGGTTTTGGTTTGTTTATTTTGCAAGTTCTACATTATAATATAAGAAACTTGACAACTTAACTGAAATGCATGCTGAACACACCAAACAAAACATTAACCAAAGTCTTAACACAAAAAACAATAACATGCATTCATATCAGATTTAAACTGTAAAACTTGCAAACTAAACAAACCAAAATTGGGACAAGGACAATATAAAATAAAATTAAATTCTCAAAATCGCTATGTGGAAACAACGCTTACTAAAATTAAATTTATTAAATAAAAGAACACAATCCACCACATAGGGTGTACATTACTACATGAGCAAGTTAATCTGTTTCCCAAGCAAACTAATCGCACACATAACAACGCACCTCCCCGTGGCGTAACTGATAGCGCGTCTGGCTCACAACCAGAAGGTCCCGGGTTCGAGACATTTGGGCAAGTCTCCTAACGGTGTAACCTCTGTTTACCTAGCAGTATAAATAGGAACCTGGTATAATTGGACGAAGTTGTGACGTCCCATCTGGGGTTGGTGATCGGTTACAAGGTGAGATGGGTATCGTGCTGGTCAACCTAAGCTACTGGTCAACCTAAGCCTTCGGGTGAGACTGGTACCGTAGTGAGAATGGTACCGTACAGATTAACCCTACACACACATCCACAGCCATTCCAACGATACATGAACACTTACCATGCATTTCACGCAATACATTCCCAGTTAAGGAGGCGCGATAATAATGAGCTTAGCTCGCATTGCGTGGATTCCCCTTGACGAACAAGCAAGTGAATAACTATCGTCACGTTCAAGGAATTAGTCAAATTTGGGAAGTCCGGGACGTTCTGGTAAATTTGACTAAACTCTGAATGAATAAAGAAACTACATGTTAAATGTCAAAATATTCATTTAAAATCAAATTTGCAACATGACAAGACATTAACAATAGTACAAAATACAAATATTGATAAGATATCTATACTATTACAAAATAATATATAAAATACAGTACAGCACTCCCTAACGATAGTGCTATCGGGTAGGTACCTGTAAGCATAGCATGCCTCAAGTGACCCCTATCAATAGCTACCCTACAAATAACCTACATTTATCGCACAAATAAACTAAGGAAATCGCAAAAGCAAGCAATTGATACTATCGACAATGAATTAAAATGTAAAACTTGCAAAGTATATAATATAAAATACATATAATATAAAGACAAATAATTAAAAAATATGAAGAAGTAACAACAGATTTAAACAAAGAGTACTCTTTTAACAAGAACAATTAATAAAAAAATAAAAAAATCATCAATATTAATATTAATAATAGAAAAAGAAAAAGATAAGCAATAAATAAAATTTCAAAGACATTAACAAATTATAACAATGATGAATGATACAAAACTGTGTAAGCAGGTTCAATTATTCTTCAGCCATTTTTAGACGTAAACATGGCTCATGACTTGAGGATTTAAAAACATACTTTACAATAAACACATTTGATATGAGGTAAGAGGGTATTAGTTTAATATAAAAAAACAAAATTGTATGAACACATGCCTATACTATTTAATGTTACTAACCCTTTCTCTTTGTTCCTCTGTTCTATGTGTAGGGAGAAGATAGCATGAGAGCGACTGGATTGGGCATTCATCGCGGTGGCTCCGGTGGCACGATTCACTGCACCCTGGTTAGACACAGAACAGAATTAACTAAAGTACCGGTTATCAGCCAAAGCAATCTACTTTGTCAATTTTGTCCTTGCCTTTTTTCATAATTTGGTCGTTCTAAATGTACAATCATTAACATTATAAGCTACGCACACATTTGAATCAGTTTTGTATGTTAATTGTTTTACTTTTGTGTTATGTTGTCCCTGTTCGGGCTCTGTTTTGAGTCGGCCACCCCCAGATAAAAAATGGAGAATGGGCCTGAGTAAATAGATAGATAGATTTAATACAAAACTTTATTAAATCCCAAACACTTCAGACCTTGGCTTTAACCCCTTCCTGTCCGGTTGTCATTTTCAAATGACACCGCGGCAGATGGGCAGGAGCCCGGGTGTCATTTTAAAATCCGTAAGCCTGAAAGCCTATTAAGAGTGTTCTGAAAGCCGTGCGTCCGACGCATGTAAACAAAGCCTGTCTTTGCGACACCGCACCTCCGAAAACAAGAAGGAGACGTCAGATCAATGTTGTTGTTGTATGCTATGACGAGATTAGTGTCTGAAAATATCCGATATTGCTAACATCGCATCGAATCTCTCTCCACGCAAATCGTCATCACAACTGAACCAGTTGACCTAGAGAGCTCTACTCAATGCCAGTTTACAGATATGAAACAGGACTACGTTTTGAGATGTGAGCAAATTCTCTAGCAGTTAAAATAACAAAGATACGGCTAGCCTATTACAACGTTTTTCGGCCACATCCCCCGGGCTCTCAATAATGTCCTTAGGATGGCGAGCCCGGGCAAGAAGGGTTAAAGGTTCAAAGACTCAAATTGATGTATCCTTAATATTGCTCACAATTGTGCTAATCAGAATCTTGCTAACAATAGTTCAGTCAGAAGGAACCATAATTTGTCTTGTGAGTGTACCAGTATATGATTTACTCACCTGCTCAAGACATTTCATAGTCTCTTCTACCGATGTGACAGCAATCTCTGTGAGGCCTACGATCTTGATTCCTCCACGGGAATCCTCTCTTATGTCAACAGCACACTCCTCTCGACTTTTGTAGCTCAGTAGGTCAAATAACGTCTCTTTATACAACTGAAACAAAGGAAATTATATAACATTTAAATTTAAAACTTACAAAACAAACAAACCAAAACATGAACCTCACAATATAAAGACAAAATAACTGAACAATATCAATGATGTGGAAATAACTTATAAACATTAAATTAGTTAAAACAAATCATATAATCACCAACCCACTATTATGAAATATTAAACCACAAAACCACCACAAATAGCATAGGCCTAAATAGATAATAAAAGTTGATATTTACTACGGTCATACATTCTGCATATCAGCAGATTCAATAATACTGTACTCACATTACCTAATTTCAGATTCTAAAGTCAATAACCATAATTTAAAAGTAAATATATCAATTTCAAAGCTGCATATAATATGCTTTACTAAAATGTGCCAGCCCTGTGATAGTCTTGTTCTAGACTCAGTGGTCTGGTTAAACAAACTTTTAATTAATTAATTGAGGATATTTATATTCAGGTTCAAATCCTTGGCGTACCACATGTATTCATTATCAAGAGGAATAAAATCACAAGCGAAGTCGTAAAAAGCGCCATCTTTATTTACATTCTCCAAACTTTTCGACATCAGTGTGTCATCACCAGTGATCTAAAAATTAAATAAATACACAATATATTAAAATACCGAAGGTAATGAACTTGATTTTAACATGAAATTTAATAGTTAGGCAACATTTAAGGGAACAGCAGACATGGTGTCATTAAGGGAGGGTTTGAGTTGCTTAATGTAAAGGGACTCGACAGGCCCTTGTGCTCATCCGTCCTGATTTGGAAAGCACGAATTGTGCTGCCAATATACCCGGCCTGGCAACCTGGGCAAGTGAAACAGTAGACGACAGAAGAGCGCAAGGGAGTCGGTATTGGATCTTTAAAATGAAAAAATTTACCTATTTTGAATGAATTTTTTAGTCTATCTATTGCCTGACGCTGTGATCCCCGAAGGGGTGGCCACGAACGAACCGCCCCCATGCACCTCTGTCCCAGTTAGTCGACGCCCCTCCCCCCAACCACCACCGCCCTCGTTCATATACTTCCTCACTCCATCCTTCCACCTCTCCCTCTCTGTCCCTCCACCTCGCTCTCGTACACCCTCTTAGTCATTCTCTCGCTTTCAATACGTCCCATATGGCCGAACCATCTCAAGTTGTTCCTTTTCACACTTTCCAGCACATCTACCTCCATACCACACCTCCTTCTTACTTCTTCATTAGTCTGTTTATCCCTCCATGTAACTCCGCACGCACTTCTTAAGTAATTCATTTCCACTGCTCTCACTCTTGATCTGAGTATCTTCTCAAACGTCCAAGCTTCGCTTCCGTAAGTCAGTGTCGGGATTACCACACTGTCATGCAAGGACTTCTTCACTTCCATACTGACCACCCTATTTCTTGTTACTGCTTTCAGCGTTCCTACAACCCTCTTCCCCTGTTGTACCCTCTCCCTCACTTCTTCATCCATAGTCCCATCTTTACTCAACACACTGCCCAGATACTTAAAAGAGTTGACGATCTCCATAGCCTGACCGTTCAGCTTCACCTCACACTCTGTGACTTCACCACTTTCGAAGACCATAACCTTGCTCTTCCCCGCATTTACCTTCAAATTCCGTTTTTCGCACACTGTTCCAAACTCATTTACCAGACCCTGCAACTCCCATTCATTATCACTCATCAGAACTGTATCATCCGCAAACAGCAGTATAGGTACAGTGCATTCATTCGACATATATCGACAGGCCCCGCCCGCTTCCACCAGCGCCGTAGACGAAGTAGAGCTTATCATACCGCAATCTCGGACAAGTCACTTGTCACCTTACCACGGAGCTGACAAGAGCTCCAAGTAAAATTAATTATAGGATGTAAGAGCGCTTTAATACATGCATATTTGCAGTTATTCTTTACTATACAATATTACCATATACCATTGTACAGAAAAGTAAACTCCATTACCATTGTTACCTCGTCTACTTGGGCAGAGCAGAGGTAGACATTTTTAAGCTAGGCTTAGCGAGCGACTGCGTTTGGGTGTATAGGGTACGGTACCGTAATGCCTCCCCCTCCCTTGTCTGTGTACCTCAGTCTCCCTCCCTCCCTCTCTCTCTCATAGTGTGAAGTGATCAAGTTGTCAATTGATCCAAGTATGGGTGAAAGCCGTTGCTGGTAAACTGGTGAATGAAAGACTCCTTCAATCTTCCTGCCTTGAGTTCTGATCTTGTTAATCAATGGCTGTGAAACTTGTGTTGCCTCAGAGGTTTTCTTCACCACCACATCAACTGGCTCAGTTTTCTCCTTATCAAAATACTTGAATACATTTAATATAATATTCCTGGCTTGACTAACAAGTCGGGGAGAACCAGCAGGTCTGCCAGGGGTATGGGCAGGAGATGCCATCTTCCCCCTTCAGAAGACGGGAGGGAACTGAACTGACATTTGAATGACAGAGCATTGACAGTTGAGAGAGAAGACATCGGTGTTGCCAATGTAGCTACCTTACCGCTAGATCTAAAAGTATTTACTTGAACAAAGGAATGGAGCTGTTAAAGACAGGCTTCAGTCTTAACATTTCTTTCTCACTCGTTGATGTAGAAAGGGAGATGGCTTTGTAGGCCATTTTTAATAATTTAAATTGATAAATAAATATTGACTTGATCTAGCGGCAATATTTTACACCTAGCAATAAGAATGCTGGCTATACTCCGAATCTTTTAGCACATGTTATCAATATTGGAGTAATATTATAGCAATATTAGGTAGGCATTTACTAGTTTGTATTCTTCTAGTTACTTCTGCAAACAGATTAAATAATATTTTTGTGCTGATTTGGTAACCCTGTTGGACGGGGTTACTTCGCACAGTCATGCCAGCCGTATGATAACGGTTGGGGAAGCGGGCGGGGCCTGTCGATATATGTCGAATGAATGCACTGTAGCTTCCACTCATTTCCCTCCCTTTTCAGCGATACACCAACATCCACTGCTCTTGATAGTATTTCTTTCATGACTCCATCCATATATACAGTAAACAACCACAGGGACATCACACACCCCTGTTTCAAACCAACATTCATGTCAAAGAACTCGCTCTGCTCACTCTCCACACGTACTGCCGCCTTTGCACCCTCATACATGCTCTTAACTGCTTTCAGCAACTTGCCATCTACTCCGTATATTCTAAGTACTTTCCACAAACCTTCTCTATCCACTCTGTCATAGGCCTTCTCCAAGTCCATTTTTTAGTACAATTCGGAATTCAATTTGAGGATTTTTTTTACAGAGGCTCTGAAGCAAAACGTCTTTTATATTTATGGAAATATCACCTAGATAGGGTAAACTTAAATAAATCACCTCCTTATTGACTGTGGGTACACTTTGTTTGGGCTTATATTGATTATTTAGAAAATTATTTACAAGTTTATAAAACAAGTTCTCGCTGTAACCATTATTCACAAAATATTGTTTTAAGAACAAAATTTCATCATGGAAAAGAGAGTAAGTTGAAGAAAGGGAGAAAGCCCTGAATAGCAAGGTTTTTACAGCATTAATTTTGAATGGTTTGTGGCAAAAACTAAAAAAGATAGTAAGCCTATCTAAAAATGTAAAGGTAGGTTTGCGAAAAATTTAACTTAATAATTGTCCATTGTACTTTTTAATTAGTATATCCAAAAATGGGAGACTTCCACTAGATTCTACTTCCATCGTAAAATTAATATCATGCTGCTTGTTAATGTAGTTTAAAAAGGCTGTAGCACAGTTTTTATTCTTAAAAATCACGAGGCAGTCATCTACGTATCTATGATAAAGACACGGTTTTATATTACTGGGACAGTTTTTGAGCCAAAGTTGTTCATAATAACACAAAAAAGATGTTTGCAAAAGTCAGTCCATGAGGTGATCCCATAGCTACCCCATCAATCTGCTTAAATAGTTCTTTATTAAAGACAAACAGACCATCCTTAACACATAAAGCTAATAGTCCTTTGAACACAGTCTTAGTCATACCATTAAAATTATCTACACCATCATACAATAATTTGATAATAATGTCAATGGTTTCGTTGATAGGGATATTTGTGAAGAGGGACTGAACATCAAAACTGCACATATAATAGGAGTCTGGCACATCAATTTTCGATAAAGACTGCTAATTCGTAAGAATTTTTAACAGTACTGTACTGTATATTCATTAGTGGTTAAGCCACTCAAGATTGGGACTAAAAATTTGGATAGTTTAAATGAAGCCGTATTGTATGTCGCCATGATGGGACGAAGGGGTATAGTTGTCTTGTGAACTTTGGGAAGGCCATATAGTGTAGCTGGGTTCAATCCCGTAGGTTTCAAAGATTTTGACTCGTCAGATGAGATTATACCAGGAGAGACTAATTTATTTGAAAATCTATTGACCTTATCTTTCAATTTAATTGTTAGAGTAAATATATCATCAAAGCACAGTTTTGTGAATTTTGTAAAGTCATTTAAAATATCTTTAATTTTTAAGAGATAATCTGATTTGTTAATTAGGGCAACTCAATTCCTTTGTCAGGTTGGCATACAATCAAGTCTTTCCTATTGCCTAAATTCTTCAGTAAAATAAAGTCAGATCTGGTAAAAATGGGTGAAAAGACATTGCCAGGTTTGAAACTATGAAAATTACTTTGAGCTATATTACGTATGGAATTAGTAACTGATTCAAAACTGTATCCGTTTGCGAGTTTGATACCCTTTAAGTCTGTTTACAATACTTTCAAAGGATAACAAATACTTATAGAATGAAGGTTCAAACACTGGGAGGCAAAAATCAAGACAAAAAGACAATAAGTACCGTTCTCTGTTTGACTGAAACATTTGAATAATTAAAAATAACCTTAGAGTATTCACAAGATCTCAAGTAATACTGAGCACCAATCTTATGTAGCTTCCGTTCATGTATTTTCAAGACATTCTGTTTCAGTACCGGTACACCAAGTTTACGACGTACAAAGGCTACTAAGCCATAAAAGTCAAGTCTAGATACAAAAGATTTTAAATGTTCACAGAAATGATTTAATTGAGTTTCATGGTTTCGAATTTCTTTATTGTTGTTGTTGTTGTTGTTGTTCCCTAAGCTGCCTGGCCGAACAGCCCCGAGTCCCTGAGAAAGGCCATGGCCACGATCGGGCTTTCCCACAGAGCTCTCATTGAGTGTAGATTGTGTTGTTGGCGTAAGTGGTTGTGTGAAATGCAGTCTTCTATGATGTGTTTAATGGTATGGGGTGCTGTGTTACATCCCAGGCAGGCGTCGACAACGGAGTCATCCAGTCTCTTCTGATAGCTCAGGAGAGCTGGATGGTGTCCGCATCTCAGCCTGGCCAGGTGGACTCTGTCCTCGCGAGGAAGGGAGGATTCGGAAGGATGGATTTCGGGAGGTCGTGCATGCAGCTGCGTGTTGTCTGTGAGTGAGTGGATGGATCGGTGAGAGATATGAGTATGGATGTGCTTCTGGAAGTTGGTTCGGGGTGGGCAGGGAGGGAGAGAGGACAATAATTGTGTGTGATACCGTGTGCTGGATGTTGTTTTGATATTTCTTGGTGTCTGTGGGTGTGTGTTGCCATGTAGTTTAGTGGGTGGTCTTGGTTCGTGGAGGCTGCTGCCAGGAATTGAGTGCCTCTCATGTCCAGATGGTCTTTGACTTTGAGAATTTTGGTTTCTTGATTTAGGTGATCTGTGGGTGAAGTAGCTGTGCAGCCTGTAATGATCTTCAGGGCTTTGTTTTGAATAGTCTGTAAGGTCTTATGATGTGTTTCAGCTAGGTTAGAAGCCCAGGCTGGGCTTGCGTATTCCATCACTGATCTTATGTATTGTTATATACTGTGGTGGTAGTTTCTTTGTTGTGTCCAAATTTTGTGTGAGCAAGTGACCTGAGGGCGTTAAGTCTGGGTGTCAGTTTCTTTTTAATGTTTGTGGTGTGCTGTTTGAATGTCATATGAGTATCATATGTTACTCCTAGGATTTTGGGTGTGTGTGTATGTGTTAGGGTGTGTTGTTTATGGTGAGTTGAGGGATGTATTCGTGTTCTCCTGTCCAACTTGTGAGCAGGGTTGCGGTGGATTTGGCTGGGGCTAGATTAAGTCTGTTTGTAGTGCACCAACCATGTAGTGTGTTGAGATAGGGTTGAAGGAGATCTGTTGCTCTTTTTGGGTCATGGTGTGTGCATGTGAGTGTTATGTCATCTGCATAAGAGGCTAAGTTTATTTGGGGCGTATTGGGTGTAGTTATATCGTGCATGTACAGATTGAAGAGTGCGGGCGATAGGACGGATCCTTGTGGGACTCCGTTTGGAAAGTTTCTGATTTTAGATGACTGACCGGCAAAAGATACGTGTGCACATCTGCCTGCTAGGAAGTTGGCCAGCCACCTTTTTGTGTTGTTGTGCATGTTTGTGTTGTAGATTTTGTTTGTTAGGTTGTGGCGGGGGATGGCATCGAAGGCTTTACTAATGTCGAGTGTGGCTAATAGTGATCTGTGTGGTGGTCTAGCTGAGTTGATGCCGTCGAAAGCTCTTTGTGTAAGGTCTGTGAGAAGAGTGTTTGTGGAGTGCAGTGGCCTAAAGCCATGTTGTGTTGGAGCTAGGGGTAGGTCAGGTGTAATTAGTTGTAATACTAGGCGTTCCATGACTTTGGAGGGGGAGCAAAGAAGTGTGATGGGGCGGTGCGAGGAGGGTAGCGTGGGGTCTTTGTTGGGTTTGGGGAATGTGATGATGATACCATGCTTCCAAATGTCTGGTATTGTGTTGTGTGAATAGCTGTAGTTTGATATGTTAGTGAGTGCTTGTATGCCTTGTGGTCCCAGGTGTCTGAGGTGTATGTTGCTTATGTTGTCTAGGCCACAGGCGGGTGAGTGCTTGAGATTGTTGATGATATGCTTTGTCTGGTGATTGGTGAAGGGTGTATAGTCAGGGTCTGTGGGGAATTGTCTCTTACGTCGGATGACACGTCGGTCGTCTTTGTGAGGTTTTAGGTGGCTGACATGTGAAAAGTGATTGATGAGAGTGTTTGCTTGTTGTTTACATGAAGGAGTAGAGTCTGTTGTTGTGATTGCAGCATGTGATTGTGTTGTGTTGCTGTTGGAAAGTGTGATGCTGTTTAGTGTTTTGTAGAGTTTTTTGGGGTTTGTTTTGTGATCAAGTGTTTGTAGGAAGTTATTCCAATTTAGTTTTTGTTGTTCTTGTATTTTGTTGTTAGTTTGGGTGTTGAGTGCTTGAATTTGTTGTGTGATGTCTTGTGTGTGGGGTGCTGGGGAGTGTTTCAGTATGTCGCGTTGTCTGATGAGGTTTTGAATTTCTGGTGTGAAGTTGGGGTTGTGTCTTTTCCTGTTACCTCTTGGAATGTGTTTCTTGTCAGCGTTTTGGATAGTTTTATTGAGTATGTGTACAGCATTGTTGATGTTAGTGATGGGTGTACTGTTTAGAGTTGTGAAGTGTTGTTCTGTCTCATTTGTGAATGCTTCCCAGTTAGCTCTTTTATAATTGGTGTATGTGTGTTTGTGGCTAGCTGGGGTGAGTCTGGTTTTGGTGGTGATAATGATCGGGAGGTGGTCAGAGCCTAAGGTTCTGACCACCCTCCAGGATGTTGTGGGGGCGAGTTCTGGGGAGCAAAAGGTGATGTCAGGAGATGATGGGTTATAGAGGGCTTTATTTTCTTGGTATATATTGTGTATTTATTTAATTTTTAGATCACTGATGATGACACACTGATGTCGAAACGTTTGGAGAATGTTGTTGTTGTTGTTCCCCAGGCTGTCTGGCCGAACAGCCCCAAGGTCTCGAGCAAGGCCAAGGCCACAAAATCCTCCCTGCTTACCACTAACAAAGCCCGGGTGACCGAAGCCACTCCAAGGCAGGGAGCTGAGGAGGTTGCGGAAACGCCCGGGAAACCAAAGCCCTGTGCCCCTCAGCAATTATGAAGGGAAAGTTGAGGGGCAAGGGAAAAATGTGACGCTTTGGCTCCCAATCTGCCAACTTCTAGGTTGGCAGTAGGGAGGTCAATCCACGGAAAAGACGCCGCCACTTGAGATCTAGAAGATATATAAGTATAAATAAAGATGGCGCCTTTTACGATTTCGCATGTGATTTTTATTCCTCTTGAAATTGAAGTTCCCCACGAACACTCCTGTATCCGATGTATTCATTAGTTTCATTGATTTCATTAGGTTTATCTGTAAGTTAATTGGTGGGTTGGTGAAATTAATTTATTAAGGTTCAGGAGTAATTCCTAGCGAGGCCTTCCCTAGTGGTTAAGTGCCCCGTCAATTACCCCTTCCATTTGTGTAATCATTAGAATATCATAGTGCAGTTGGGTATATGTACATGCTTAGATTAATATCCAGTATTCGAGAATGGATAATATATCGTAGGCTTGTGCATAAACCTTTAACTGTCTTGATAGCGTAATGAATAGTGAGCGGAATTTCAGGGCGAGTATCCTAGGTTCGAATCCTTGGAGTACCACATGCATTCATTAGTTTCATTGTATGTATGTAAACGTGGGGAATGGGCCTGAGTAAATACAAATACATGTATGTGTATATATATATACACAGGCACATACCCCATAGCTGGGGGTGGCCGACTCGAGATAGAGCCCGAACAGGGACAACACAACATAACATAAAAAACAACATATAAATTCACACACATCTAGGTTGCCCATGAGAAGACCCAGAGACCAAGGATCACTAGGGGCGTCCAGCACTCACCGGAGCACACCACAATGCCCGCCCACCTTACATCCAGTAATCTATCTATCTATCTATTGCCTGACGCCGTGATCCCCGAAGGGGTGGCCACGAACGAACCGCCTCCATGCACCTCTGTCCCCAGTCAGTCGACGCCCCTCCCCCCAACCAGCACCGCCTTCATTCATGTAGTTCCTCACTCCATCCTTCCACCTCATATTCGGTCTACCTCTCCCCCTCTGTCCCTCCACCTCGCTCTCGTACACCCTCTTAGTCATTCTCTCGCTTTCCATACGTTCCATATGGCCGAACCATCTCAAGTTGTTCCTTTTCACACTTTCCAGCACATCTACCTCCACACCACACCTCCTTCTTACTTCCTCATTAGTCTGTCTATCCCTCCATGTAACTCCGCACGCACTCCTTAAGTAATTAATTTCCACTGCTCTCACTCTTGGTCTGAGTCTCTCAACCAACGTCCATGCTTCGCTTCCGTAAGTCAGTGTCGGGATTACCACACTGTCATGCAAGGACTTCTTCACTTCCATACTGACCACCCTATTTCTTGTTACTGCTTTTAGCGTTCCTACAACCCTCTTCCCCTGTTGTACCCTCTCCCGCACCTCTTCATCCATAGTCCCATCTTTACTCAACACACTGCCCAGATACTTAAAAGAGTTGACGATCTCCATAGCCTGACCGTTCAGCTTCACCTCACACTCTGTGACTTCACCCCTTTCGAAGACCATAACCTTGCTCTTCCCCGTATTTACCTTCAAATTCCGTTTTTCGCACACTGTTCCAAACTCATTTACCAGACCCTGCAACTCCCATTCATTATCACTCATCAGAACTGTATCATCCGCAAACAGCAGTATAGGTAGCTTCCACTCAATTCCCTCCCTTTTCAGCGATACACCAACATCCACTGCTCTTGATAGTATTTCTTTCATAACTCCATCCATATATACAGTAAACAACCACGGGGACATCACACACCCCTGTTTCAAACCAACATTCAGGTCAAAGAACTCGCTCTGCTCACTCTCCACACGTACTGCCGCCTTTGCACCCTCATACATGCTCTTCACTGCTTTCAGCAACTTGCCCTCTACTCCGTATATTCTAAGTACTTTCCACAAACCTTCTCTATCCACTCTGTCATAGGCCTTCTCCAAGTCCATAAAGGCAACATACACCTTTTGTTTCTTCTCCAGATACTTCTCCACAACACAATTCAGGGTAAAAATCTGATCTACACATCCTCTTCCCTTCCTAAAACCTCCCTGCTCGTCGCCTATCCATTTCTCCGTTCTCACTCTCACTCTCTCAATCACTACCCTACTGTATACCTTCCCTATTACGCTTAGAAGACATATTCCTCGGTGGTTACCACACACTCCTCTTTCCCCTTTGCCCTTATATAGGGGGACTATTATGCCAGTCTTCCAGTCATCGGGTGCACTCCCCTTCTCCCATGCTAGTTTGCACATTTTCCATACCCATTCTATCACTATCTCACCACCATACCTCAACATTTCCCCACACACTCCATCTGTTCCTGGTGCTTTCCCCAACTTCACTCTTTTCATGGCTTCCCACACTTCTGACCTCCTGATCCCCACCTCCTCCTCCACTACTTCTCTTCTTCTCCCTCCCATACCATATCCAGCTATGTTTGCTGGCTCTTCATTCCTTTCATTTAGCAACTCACTGAAGTACTCCCTCCATCTTTCGACTCTCTCTTGCTTCTCGGCTAGCATTCTCCCATTCTTATCTTTCACACCCTTACTGTTTCCCTTGCTACCTTCCCTAACTTTCTTGACTTCTTTCCAGAACAGTTTCTTACTCTCCCTCCATTTTACACTCAGATTCCTTCCAAATTCCTCATCTACTCTTCTCTTACTTTCCTTCACTACTCTCTTCACCACCCTCTTACTCTCCACGTACCTCGCTCGTTTCTGTCTCTCGGAATCTTCATTCCCTCTACCACCCAACCACTCTCTATATGCTTTCTTCTTTTCTTCCACAGCTATTCTTACCTCTTCTGTCCACCATGCTGTACCTTTCACTCCCCTCCCTCTTCTCCTCACTCCACACACCTCCTCACATGCTGCACAGATCTCATCCTTAAACACCTTGCTCATCTCCTCCACTTCCTCCATAACTTCCAGGTCGAACCCACCTAGTCGTCTTTCCACTGCTCTCCTGTACTCCTCCCTGACTTCCTCCTCCTGCAACCTCTCCACCCTCCTCACCATTCCACCCTCCTCTCGCCTCCCTCCCGCTCTCCTCACCCACTTCTTTTGTATCCTAACCTTAGCTACCACTACATAATGATCAGACAGACCCCCTCCAATACCCCTATACACCCTAGCATCCATCACAGATTTCTTCATTCGTTCATCCACACATACATAATCAATCAATGACTTTCGTTCCACCACTGTCTTATCCTTCATCGTCAACATCCGTTTCCACGTGTACCTGTGGATCATTCTGTGTCGGTAGAGGGTGTTGGCTATCCACAGCCTCCTCCCCACACATACGTCCACAAGTGCACTACCATTCCCATTCACCTCTGATGGTACCCCCCACCCTCCCACCACTCCCTCAACTTTCCTATCACCCACCTTACCATTCATATCCCCAATCAGAAATATTCTTTCGTTCTTGTCAAACTTCTCCAGGCACGCCTCCACATTCATCCAGAACTCCTCTTTCTTTCTTTCAAGTATATCCTCTGTCGGGGCATACACGCATACAATCACCCACGTTTGTATTCCTACTTTCATTCTCACCCACACAATCCTTGAACCCACAGACCCATACTCTCTTACACATTCCTTCCATTTGCTACTTACAAACAATGTAATGACCCTAATATATATATGACCCTATATATATACCAGCTCCCCAGGCCAGGCGCCTGGCAGACTATTATCTAGTCTAACTGGCGCCTGACCCCTTTCCCAACGATTGATTTCATTGATTTAATTAATTAGGTTTATTTGTAAGTTACTGTAATTGGTGGGTTGGTGATAATATGGATACTGTATAAATAATTACTTGGTATACTCTAACTACAATCAGACAATGATTTCTTTATGTTATTAATACTATACTGCCAGATGATTTTTACTCTCCTTAGGCTAGACTTTTAGGAATCAAAGGGTTACAGACTACTTCACTTGCCTAACTCTGATAGACCCTTCCTAAGTTAATCATTATAAGGAGGTAGCTAGAACCAATTTTTTTTTTTGGCAAGGTACCGTAACAAAATCAAATCATCTTACCTCGATAAATGAGACTTTGACCATAAATTCACATTCAGTATGGTCTGAGACACCATCGAATATATCCTTCACTGCCCTGGGAATGATACCGGACTCCTCCTCTTCCACAGAATCCCTGGGAGCATAGGCCGTCCCCATGGTGTGTGTTTTACCGGAACCGGTCTGTCCATACGCTAATACGGTCACATTGTACCCTGGAAGTATGAGATTATGAGTTAGCTATAAGATCAGGTATATACATGGCTACCTGACTACCCACAAAGTTGCTGTTTTCACGATTGTCAAGGTGAATGAAGGTGCGTAACCATGTACGTAGTTGGCTATTCTACGTTAATTATCTAGAGATACAGAAGGTTTAAAAGGTCGAATATTCCCCAAATACGCCCGGTTGGGGGAGTGGGCGGTACTAAGAGTTAAAGTATGGTTTTAATCCCATGTCTTAACCCGGGAACTGCGGGAAGACTCTTAAGAGTTCCCCCGGCGGACTGCGGGAAGACTCTTAAGAGTAAGGCTATTAAAAAATCCATTTAAAACACCCCATTTTTTTTATTGCCCCTGGGCCATCCAAATATCACTCTTCCACCTCCCCTCCTTCCGTTATCACCTATTTTCCCGGTTATTCCCTTATTCTGTGGTATATTTTCGTGCTAACATTAGCGAGTTGCAAGCAGGGCATTGTCATCACTGTTAGCAAGCGAGTGCAAGAGAGAAAGAGAGAGTATCGATCGACAGTCTCTCTCCAGACGTGGGGAAAAGTGGTGGGAAGGGAGATTGCCTCAGCCATACATTATGTAACTCCCGGCCCGTATCGCCGATTTTGACCATCCAAACGCTGTTTCCACTTGTTTTATTGTTGTAACAGGTTAATACCTTTATAATCAACCTATAATAGGCGCATATGGATAAGTATTAATGCTATTTATGGTAAAATAACGATGTTAGTGATGGGAACAGCTCAAATACATCAGCACAGGAGTGTGGTGTCTCATACCCCCCATGCGCACTTCAGAGGTTAATGGTGGCAGCCGTGTTCTGGGCTGCCTCACATGTCAAGTTTTAAAAATGTAGATCAAATTGAAAAACCTGATCCCACGTCTCTCCAAGTCTAACCCTCAACACAGCTTACTCAACATTCACAAACTAGTAACTCTTCACCAAATTTTGATCAGTGTGAATTTCCTTAACACCCTTACCTCCCATATTGAAATTAAAATTTTATTTTCAGAGACTAAATTGAAACAAAATATCTAAAATATCTTCAAGTGGGTATGTAGTACATACACAAATTTAAAGACCGAGTGCTCTACACGACGTGCGGTTCCAATCTCACGTCCTAAAGGTGGTGCTCCAGGCAGCACTGTCTCACTTGTAATTTTTGTTTTTATTCAAGATCAGACCATAAGGTTTGATCACACATCTTTCTTGGTCTGCCCCTTGGTGCAGCTCCCTCCATGTTCACGGACTTGCATCTAGTCACCCAAATTAGTTCATCCATCCTCTCCACATGTCCAAACCATCCAAGTCTGCTAGTAAGTATAATAATAATGTATACACCACTATTGTCAAAGACCATATGGCACCACACACACTTTAGACTTGCGGGCGCCTCTGGCACCCAGGCCTGTGGAGGCAGCAAGTCCTTCAGTTCACACCAGACTCTCACATAACCAACCAGCGTCTCGGCGCTCCTGTAATCAACCCTAGCCAATAAAGGATTGAAGAGTACTGGTGTTATATCTCCATTCATCTTTATTATATGGCGCAGTGTATATCAGTATCTGAACCTACATGGAGAACCTGCACTACCTAGCTGAGGCTGCAGCTGCTGTGGAAGCCGGCTTGCCGCCATGCGGTCCCTACCCTGCTACATCTACCTCCCAACCGGTCGAGCCTTCATTGCCCGATGCCCTGTCTCCATACCCATCCATCATCTACTTGAATGAAAGGATCGACGCCCTCCAATCGAGTATCGCCACCTTTCTACAGCATCACCAGGACCAGCAGCCTCCACAACTACATCGCCCCGCGACAGCTCCACCACCGCCCCGCCAGGATCTCCAGCCCCACCAGCCCCAGGCCAGTAATGTTATCCACCAGGCTGACCCTTCCTTTGCCTCACACCCCACCAGTGATACACTTATTCATCCCTCTACACAGACACCCACACCTCATACATCTCCCCATGTCTCAGTGCCCCACCATATGCCAGTTCCCCATGTCTCAGTGCCCCACCATATGCCAGTTACCCATGTCTCAGTGCCCCACCATATGCCAGTTATTTCCACATGTCTTTGTTACATATGAACATGACTGATCCCCTTACCCACCCTATCAAGAGCGAAAATCCCACACCCTCCCCATCTGACGGCCAGGCCCACACTGGTGTCGGTATTACGGCGGCCATTATGCCCCCCCTGGCTATCGTACGGCTGGCACCAACCCTCACGGCGCAGCCTCTTATGCGCATGACGTTACCTATCACACGACGGCCCCTCCCCTTGGATATCGTACGGCGGGCACCAACCCTCACGCATGACGTCATCATACCACCACCACCTCAAGTCCCTTCCTACCCAGCCCAGCCACGCCCCACCGGGCTGCCCCTACGCGGCCCCAGGCCGCTTTACATATGGTCTATAAAATCTGAAAGATTAAATTAATTTTTAAGCGAGAAAATTTTATTTTTAATTAACTTAATTAATATTTAGACCATGCTTCTAGCTCTCTCGCATCGCAGCACACAATTTTTAACAATTTATCTTTTAATTTATTGACTGAAAAAATAATATCTTTTAAAATTATATCCCATGTTACTATAGTATTCCCTATTCTAAATTTAAACCCTTTACGACATAGCTCCGCTAATTTGTTGTTTGCAAAATGTTTAACTAGTTCTACATCACCTGTTAATATGTGACATATCGGACTGTAAATGAACTTTGCTAGTGCATCACGTCTGCTAGCTGGCATATCCATGACTCTTTCACACACGCATTTATTATTATTGAAAATATCATTATCTGAAAGATTTCCTAAAACTTTATTATAATTACAAATAATAGACCCAACAGGTCGTTCATATGAATACACTATTAATGGTTTGAAATCTTTACAATCCTCTGGTAACATGGACTTAACTTTCTTTGAATTAATAAGACTATTAACATTAAGTTTGTCTAAAATTTTAGAGGAATAATTTAAAGTGGACATGACTTTATCTTTAATACGGTTATCTTTGGATTTCTTAGAATTAGCTCTAATATATCCCATAAAAGCAAGGACTATATTCTTAAATTTATTTGTGAAATTATGTTTATTGTTTAGAATATTTTCTATAAAAGGAGCAAAACTTTTCTTTTGTAGGCCTTTCAATGAATCTTTAAAAAATTTTAATTCCGAAATTTCGATATAATGAATATAAATTATTAACAATCATTTTAATATCAGACCTGTTTTGCTTTTTATTAAATGAATTTAGTCTTCTATCACAGTGTCTACCAGCTCTTCTGTTTAAAAACAGAGAAGTTAAAATATGGGTTATTAAAATAGTTTTTAATAAATCTTTATACACAATGTTACCTACATTTTTTATTTGATTGTTAAGTCCAAATGGATAGATGGTCATTAATTTTTCATATGATATAGTGTAGTTTACTTAGACTTCAGTAAGGCCTTTGATAGAGTTCCACATGAAAGGCTGTTAAGGAAGATAGAAGGACATGGCATTGGGGGGATGCTACTCAAGTGGATTAGGTCATGGTTGGTTGGTAGGAAGCGGAGAGTTAGTATCAATGGTGTAAAATCAGACTGGGGATTAGTTGAAAGTGGGGTCCCCAAAGGGTCAGTTTTAGGGCCCCTTCTGTTCATTATCTACATAAATGATCTTGACTCAGGCATAAAGAGTAGGATCAGTAAATTTGTTGATGATACTAAAATGGGTACGATAATAGAGTCAGCTAGCGACAGGGAATGTCTTCAAAAGGATCTCGATCATTTGCATGAGTGGTCCATAAATTGGCAGATGAGTTTCAATGTAGACAAATGTAAGGTATTAAGGATTGGAAATCGTAATTTAGAAGCGAAATACAAACTAGACAATGTAGAATGGATAACTCAAGAGTGTGAGAAGGATCTGGGGTGCTCGTTAGTAATGATCTGAAAACCAGAAAACAAAGTACTGTATAAGTGTTAGGAACAGGGCAAATAGAGTTCTAGGTTTCATATCTAGGAGTACAGTATTAGCAACAGGATTGCTGAAGTTTTCTTAAAACTATACTTAGCACTAGTAAGACCGCATTTAGACTATGCTGTCCAATTTTAGTGCCCTTATTACAGAATGGATATCGACCCTTTAGAGGCAGTCCAAAGAAGAATGACGAAAATGATACATATTAGAAACTTATCATATGAGGAGAGGTTGAAAGCCTTAGGCTTGCACTCACTAGAAAGACGAAGATGTAGGTGAGATATGATAGAGGTACTTAAGTGGATAAAAGGTATAAACCCTCTCACATCCTTATGACGCAGAGGTTGCCAGATTAACAATAAGAAATAGATTACTCTCACTCTTATAATTACCTCTCCAAAATTAGTTTTCTGCCCACAGCTAACTCAAAGACAACTGCAGAGGTTGAAGTAAATAAACTAAAGGTTTATAAATACCCCTAACGGTAACAAAGGCTTTAAAGTATCCCTAATAGGCTCAAAAACTGCGTCCGGACGTGAGAGGGTAAATAAGGGTGATATAGATGAGGTATTAAAGATAAAGAACGGCGACATAACCCGCTCAAATGGTTTCAAGTTTGATAAGTTTAGATTTAGGAAAAATATAGGAAAGCACTGGTTTGGGAATAGAGTTAACATGTGGAATGGACTGCCCAGAGCAGTGATTAGCTCAGGAACAGTTGAAAGCTTTAAGCGTAAGTTGGATTCCCATATGGATAATATGGGCTGGGTCACTGGGTGTGAATGAGAGCTGCCTCATGTGGGCCGCATGGCCTTATGTAGCTTCCCGCGATCTTATGTTCTTATTATGACATATCCTAAAATTATCTCAACTAAAATACTCCTAATAAAACATATGCTATATCGGTATATGCTACTACTGTATTACAGTAACATCCTTTGATAGTTAATTAATGCATTCTTACATGTACCGTACAATACAAGTACTGTATGTCACTCAATTTCAAGTGGCAATTGCTGCCTTGACTGAACAAATCACTACTCACCTTTGAATAAATTCTTGACCTCATTTTTTACAGCCGTTTCATATATGTAATACTGGGTACAGTCTGCTGGGTAGGCATAATCGTAAGTAAAGGCCTTATCAGTCCCTCTCACAACCACCTGTAAAAATATGAGAAATGTCAACAGGCTCGGGCTGTGTTTATGCCCTATATGGTTATTTAATATACTGTAGATATATCATATCCGGGTGGATGGGACTCGTTAGCCTTGGTTGGCAACCCATCTAGGGGAGACTTTATATAAATCCGGGTGGATGGGATTCGTCAGCATTGGTCGGCAACCTGTCTAAGGGGAGTAACCCTTATACTTAAGGGTGAAGCAGGTTAGTGGATGGACTAGCCGGACACCATTATAGAAAAATAGTGCCAATAAGATACACAGAAGGCCTCGGAGTCGGACAGACCCTGAATTGAGTGGTCAATCCTGTAAGTCCTTAAATAAACTGGCACGAGTTGTCCATCTCACAGGGGATAGGCCCGCTTGAGGGCATTTTGTGCATGGCCACCCTCATAAAGGGGAGTAAGGCATCCGGTAATATAGATAAACATATAAAACAATCAGGGTAGAACAGTCGATGTAGGAGTCATTTGTAAGAGAAGGGAGCGAGAGGAAAATACTTGTGCTATTGTTCGTAAATAACACAGTTCTGTTGAGTGAGGAAGAGTGGAGTAGCAGGGTTTGGTGAATATGGTAACATGAAAAAATTAACTTGATGAGGAAAGGTATGATATTAAACACTTGAAAGGGTTTTCATTCACATATTCATGTATTAAATAAGAGCTTAAAATACTTTCCTATAAGTTTATAATAAGTTTCTATAGTGTAAGCGCCAGGCATGATTTTCCATGATACTCAGGACACTTTTTGCTCATTTACTCCATGGTTTCGGATGTAAGGGTGGGATGTGTTAGCGAGTGGGGATTGTGAAGGGGGGTTAGGTGGCTGAACTGGGCAAGAACCGTGAGAGGGTTAATAGGAAAGGAGCTACTAGGTTTGAAGAGACTGGAAATGGAGAATGTGATCTCTCTTAAATATATTGGCAGTGTGAGGAGTAACAATGGGAGCCTGAACGGTGGAATGCAAGAAAGAGTGCAACTAAGCAGGGTTGCTGGTACATTGAGTTGCAAGAGGAATACTTTAAGGTGGTTTACATAGGGTACGAGTACCAATGGAGACGCACTTGAAACAAAAAAACTTGCACAGGCATAGGATGAGTAGATAGATGCATGAATGGTGGGCCAAAATATTCTTTAACTATCACCTAATATGCTCACATAGTACCAGCTTATTATTTTCATATGTTATTGTGTGAGATGAGATGAACTAAAAAAAAAATCATGTTTTCGCAAATTCCTTACGAAAACCTAAGGATTTTTTTTTTTTAAAGCTAAATTTCTTAGTTCCCTAATTTGAATCTCGTTTTTATTACTGCATGATCAAAAGGCTTTTACTTGCACGGCTGAAGGGGGGTGAGGGTGCGTCCCCATAGATCCAGCAAAAATAGTAAAATCCAATGGAGACGCATTTTTTCAAATTGATGCCAGAAGGTCGTACACCACACTGGTAACATAGCATACTCTCCTCTATGTCTGGTATAAATAAGGTTGAGTTTCCTTCACCATTGACGAAGCTGCCTTAACTAGAACCCTGGGCCCTATAGAGACGCACACGTCTGCTTAGGGTAGCCGGGTTGCGTCTCCTTAGGTCCTTGTAAACGTGTGTTTATTTTGTTAACATTATTAAACATAATAACCTTTTCTTTTATCCTGGGTGAAGGAAACTCGACCCTAATTACACCATACATAGTGGGGAGAATGGCTTTCTACCAGTGAGGTATGGCAACAGTTTGAAAAATGCGTCTCTATTGGACCTCCAGAATTTTTTGCTGGTCCTAAGGAGACGCACCCCTTTTACCCCCTCAGCAATTCAAAATCACATTAAGCATGTTCTTGCCAGCAGTCAAATGTTTGTGTGGGCCATGTCAGCCTAGTGATGAAAAAATAACTATATTTCCAGGCCCTCCGCCCATTTCCTACCCCTATTTTCCCCAAATATGCCCGGGTTGGCGACTGGTGCTTGATTTAAACCTCGTATTAGCATGAATGTTACATATATAACTTCCCTGCATCCTCTAAACTGTTTTGTTATTGGCCTACAATGAGCAATTAGTATGTTTAGTAATATTTTATGTCTCTCTAATAATATATATTATAAGGCCTATGTCAGTCCGTTTTATTGCTTTAGCATTGTCAACTTACAACCAAAAGTACCATGCTTTCTTTCTGGTACCCATGAGGTAAGTACTTATATCATTTTATGTGTGTTTTTGTGTTTTAAACATACCTGCATCTCCTTAGGTCCAGGGGCGTCTCCTTATGGTTTTGTGAAAAAATGGAGACGCATCTCTTATTTGTCTTCTCTTTCTTAAAGAATAAGAGATACAAGAAAATTGTTGATTTGCTTTAAAAATATAGCCTTTTTGCTATTTATCCCCCCTACCCCCAATTTTCAATCTGTTATAGGTTGACAGAAGCAACTCGATAAAAAAAAATAGTGCTCATTTTTGCGTCTGCATTGGTACTCGTACCCTATATGGAGCAAATGGATGGTGGTAAACTAACGATCACACAAGTGAAATTTGTGAAAGGAGGGAAGTGTTGACCGAGAACAATGTGGATGGATAGTTTGGAGAATGTCAAGATATGGAGAGAGGGGTGCCTTCAAGGAGTTTTGTTGATAGCCACTCCTATAAAACTGAGGGGTCTGGCAATATAGATGGATAATGAACCTAACACCTATTACTGTACAAACTCTGTAAATAAAAGTATTATCATCAATAGTTTCAGTAAAATATAATTTTTAAACGTGTATGGACATGCTTATATTTGTAATACTTGTATATATACTGTATTTACCAATATAATACAGTAATGATTTATATACAAAGCAAGATGAATGACTACAATATGGATATCAGTAATAGCTAGTCTCAGCCAGTAGCCAACTAGCTATCCCAGAAAAAAACCTAAGTGTTTGTCAGGAGTACATTAAAAAGCTGTATTAAATCAGGTATTAGACTAAATAATGATAATGAAAGTGTTTGGGTAGAGGTTAACGAAGGTAGTGAGACCATAGTTATTGGAGTTATATATAGACCGCCTAATATGAGTAGAAATGGCGGAACATCGTTATGGGAGGAAATTAAAATAGCATCAAGGTTTAGCAATGTGTGCATTATGGGGGATTTTAATTTTCCGAACATTGATTGGCAGCACCAAATAGGCGACTCCGATTCAGTAGAGTTTATTGAGGTTGTACAAGATAGTTTTTTATTTCAATTCATAGATACGCCGACTAGAGGTATTAATATTCTTGATTTAGTTTTCAGTAACAATGAACATATGATAAATGATGTAGAGATTGGTGACCACCTAGGAAATAGCGATCATAAATCTATTTATTTTAATATACAATGGACAGGGAATGCTAAAGAGAATACGACACTTATCCCAGATTTCAGAAAAGCCGATTATGGTGGGCTAAGAAGAGACTTAAGGGTGGAACCTATTGTTAAGCAATTAAGTCAGGATATGCCAGAGTTAAACTTGCCACCTACATATAACCAGTTTATTGCTTCACTCCACAATGCTCAAAATAAATATATCCCTAAAAGAAAATTTAGATCGCCACAGAACCAACCAAAATGGATGACTAATAAGCCAATAGATCTTATAGGAAAAAAGAATGGAATATATAGAAAAATAAAGAAAGGCGAAAATCATCTACATATATACTATCAGACTCTATCAAGACAGGTCAAAAAGGAAATCAGGAAAGCAAAAAGAAATGATGAAATAAGGATAGCCAGTGACTCAAAAAATAACCCTAAAGCTTTTTACCAACTATATAAATCTAAAGTTAGAGATGTAATAGGCCCCCTAAAAACTTCAATAGGAGAAATAACAGAAAATGATTTAGAAATGTGCAGTACATTAAATAGTCAGTTTCTTTCCGTTTTCACTAATGAAAATTTGGCACAGATTCCAGAAGTCAATATGGTATATAGTGATAGTATAGAAAATATGTTAAGTACAGTTAGTATAAGTAGAAATGATGTGCTTAAGGAAATTGACAGACTGAAACCTCAAAAATCGCCTGGTCCTGACAAGGTATATGCTAGAGTATTAAAAGAATGCAGAGATGAGTTAAGTAGCCCATTAGCATTTTTATTTAACAAGTCTTTAGAAACAGGTTTAGTTCCAGAAGCTTGGAAGCTTGCAAATGTAGTTCCGATCTTCAAAAAAGGTGATAAATCGATAGCATCCAATTACCGTCCCATTAGTCTCACATCAATCATAGGAAAGTTGCTAGTCTATTATTGCTAGGAAAATTAGAAGCCACTTAGACAAATTTAACTTAATAAATTCTTCTCAGCATGGATTCACTCAGGGACGTTCTTGCCTTACTAATTTGCTTAGCTTTTTCTCAGAGGTATATGAAGCAGTAGATAGTGACAAGCCATATGATATTATTTATTTAGATTTCAGTAAAGCTTTCGACAGAGTCCCTAATGAGAGATTGATGAGAAAAGTTGAGGCACATGGAATAGGAGGATCGTTGTTGGGATGGATTAGGTCATTGCTAATTGGTAGGAAACAGAGAGTCAGCATAAATGGTACCAAGTCAAAAGTGGTGTCCCCCAGGGATCAGTATTAGGTCCCCTGTTGTTTCTTATATACATAAATGACCTAGATTTAGGTATAACTAGTAGGATAAGTAAATTCGCAGACGATACTAAAATGGGGAGATCAATTGATTCAGATAGCGATATAGAGTGCCTCCAAAGGGATCTAGATACCTTACATGAATGGTCAGTAAATTGGCAGATGAAGTTTAACATTGACAAATGCAAGGTATTAAAGATAGGGAAGATGCATACAAATGTTAAATATAAACTAGCTAATTTACAATTAGAAAATTCAGACTGTGAGAAAGATCTAGGTGTGTTTGTTAGCAATGATTTGAAGCCTAGAAAACAGTGTATAAGCATTCGTAATAAGGCAAACAGGATTCTCGGGTTCATCTCTAGGAGTGTGAGTAACAGAACTGCTGATGTTATCTTAAAACTTTACTTGTCATTAGTGAGACCCCATATGGATTATGCTGTCCAATTTTGGTGTCCTTATTACAGAATGGACATAGATTCATTGGAGAGAGTACAGCGTAGAATGACAAAAATGATCCATAATATTAGAAATCTTCCGTATGAAGAAAGGTTGAAGAAATTAGGTTTACATTCGTTAGAGAGACGCAGAGTTAGAGGGGATATGATAGAGGTGTTCAAGTGGGTTAGTGGGATTAACAAAGGGGACATGACAAATGTACTAAAGCTCAGTGATAGCGAAAGAACTCGTACCAATGGTTTCAAATTAGATAAATTTCGTTTCAGAAAAGATATAGGCAAATATTGGTTTGGTAACAGAGTTGTAGATGGGTGGAATGGACTACCAAGTGCTATAGTGGGGTCTAAAACGGTAGGGAGCTTTAAGATAAAATTGGATAAGCATATGGACGAGAAGGGTTGGGTGTGAAGGGGGATCAGCCGGGTTGGGCCAATCAGCACTCTGCATACCCCCATAATCCTGCGTTAATCTCTAACCGTTTTGGTAAGATGATCCTCAGGGTATTAGAGTGTTGAGCCTATAATTGGGCTTTGTAATTGAACTGGGGTTGTGTGGGACAGGGATCTGCCTTGCTTAGGCCAATCGGCTTTCTGCAGACTCCCATTTTCTTATGTTCTTATGTTCTTATAAGTTACTGTCAAAAGTAGGTGAGCATACCACATATTCTTTTATCCCCAAAATAATTTGCTTAAAGGTAATAAATTGCCCACAGCAAAGCTACTATACTGCAAAATATAATTACTGTAAATACATCAAATTATAAATAAAATGTGGGGTTAGCTTGTTCAGTGACTATACCTGTGGTGATCCTTGGGTGGTGTCGATACATTCCTGACATCCCTCCCTGGTCTCCCGTGTGTTAAGTGGCCGCACCCGTACAGCCACTCTCACCGGGATTACTTTGCCACTCTCCTCGCTTGCCATTCTAGAGTGCAAAGAGAACATTGAGTACAGAAATATATGTTCTATTAAGAAACAATAAAAATGTTAAGTACTGTACAGTACAAGCAAAACCAGACTTTATCTGCTGTACGTGTTTTGTACTATTGTTAATACCCTACCGGTATCTTGTCAATTTGCAAATTTGCTTTAATACATAATTTTAGTTTAGGCCTATTCATACAGAATCTAGTAGAATTTACCAGAACGTCCTGAAGTTCCCAAATTGAATAATTCCTTAACCCCTTCTTTACCGGCTACATTTTTTCACATTATTTTGGCTACTATTAGATAATTTTATTCAGATTTGGAAGGATGTCTACCAATTAAAAACTACAAACTGTCCCAATTAATCCTTTTAGCTACCATATATCCTTCCTAAGCTACGTAAAATCGTCTAAATGTAGCTGAAATCAAATACAAAAGACGTCACCGGTACAGAAGGGGTTAAACATGACGATAACTGTGCGTTGTTATGTGTGCGACTAATCTGCTTGGGAAACAGATTAACTTGCTCATATAGTGATGTATGGTACATCCTTTGTGGTGGTGGTTTTGTGTTTTTTTATTTCTAAATTATATTTTGCTAAAGCGTACCGTCTGAGGAGTTGGGGAAAAATTTCATAACCTCTCGTTGCCGGAACTCTCGACATGTGTCCTAAAACTGCAGTCAAATATGATTGCCTACATAGTACGATACAGTATAACATGCAAATTTCTCATGCAATCAACACACTTTCCACAGTTATCTATCTTGTTTTGTTGCCTAATAATTAGCATACTGTTGGCGTGTTGGCATGTTTGGGGCTCCCTATCCCAGTGGAGCCCATCCTGGTAGTGGTAAGAAATCTGACAGTGCTGCCAAGTGCCGAGCCTACCAGGCTACAACCAGTTAATCTCTTTCGCAAGATTTCCAGAAGAACAAAACAGCCAATTAGAGCTTATCATTGTATCACGCCACCTCTTTCAGCCAATCAGATGTTGTCACGCATTCATCCGGGCAAGGGCATCTCACTTCATCAGTTGTTCAGTGACTTCAGTCTCAGCATGGCTGCCATAATGTATCGGGTGTTTTAAAAAGAATGAGGCTGCATTTACACTTTACAGCCCATGGAGACGGACCACAGGCACAGCCGCACAATTATCATTTATTTTCAAGATTGTTTAGGATGGATGTAGTTACCGGGTGTACCACTACCGACATACAACATAAACCATTTATAAATATTTATAATAAAATAAATACTTATAAATCTATAATACTAGGTTAGGTTAGGTTAGGTCGTTTGGTTAGGCTAATCTATTTTTGTATCCAAAGGCAGTCAAAATAGACGGGAACATCTTCTTCTTCTTTAGAACCCGCCCGCAGACCGTGCAGATCCACAGGGCTGACCTTTGTATCGGTACTGGCTCAGAAACGTTAGTAGGAGGAAAAGTTTAGAGTAGAAGGATAGTTTAAGAGATTTTTTTTTTTTATAACCCCCCCCCCCCATTTCTCTTCCTCCACATTTTCTCCAACATCCTCTTCACCATCTCCATGTCTTGTGTTTCCATCTCCTGTGTTAACCCCAATAGCGCCCCTACCCCTCTATCTTCCCTCTGCTTAATCTCCTCCCACCCCCTCTCCCCAACTCTATTCCTCATGTACCTCTCCAACTCGTCTCTCTCCTCATTATATCTTGTACATTCGGTTACTATGTGTTCCACATCCTCCACTATTGGGTCTCCTCCCATTTCACATTGACTGCAGTGCGGTCCCACTCCATTCCATCTCCTTGTTCTCTCATTCGTTTCTAGCGATCCTGTTCTTGCTTTAAATAGAAGTTTCGATCCCCATCCTCCATCATAGTATAGTTCTCTAGCTGGTTTTTCCTTCTCTCTATAATATGCCAGCGTGGCTTTATTTTCTACCCCTTCCCTCCATCTTCTTCTCCCCTCCTCCTTTATCCCTTTCTCTATCTCTCTGACACATCCCCTCCCATTTTCTAGTATGACCCACTCCTCTCTCTCATTTCGTTTTCTAAATTCCCCTCCCACCCGGTCCTGTTTTATATTTATCCTCCCCAATCTTTTTTTGCACTCTCTGTTCCATTTACTTTGCTCGCTCGCCCATCTGTATACCTTCCCCGGCCACCTATCTTCCTCCATCCCCTCTAGCCTCACTTTGTACTTCCCTTTCTCTTTCCCAATCCTTTCCTCAAACGTACTCCACCCCATCTCCCCTCGGATTGCTTCTTGTGCTACGTATTTATTTGCCCCCAATCCTGTCCTCCCGATTTTATTCTGTATCGTTTCTAATTTCTTCGTTTCCGCTTCTGTTGTTTCTACCGCCTCTAAGCCGTACATTATTGCAGGTACTCCTAATCCTTTCCACAGCCCTAGCACTATTTCATAGCTATTCGCTCTTAGCCTTGTCGCGCTCCATAGTCTCCCATTCCATTGTTGCATTTGTCCCACCTTTTCACTTTTCGCCTTCTCAAACCCTTTCTCCGTGATCGTTACCCCCAGATATTTATACTCCCTTGTCTTCTTCATTCTGTTTCCTTCCAGTGTCCATTCCTCGTCCTCTTGAAGCTCTCCATTAATTTTCATCACCTGGCTCTTTTCTTTACTAAATCTTACTTCAAGTTCCTCCCCGAATCTCGTTGCTTCCTCTAGTAGTCTCTGCAACCCTCCTCCCGTTTCTGCCATCAGAACTACGTCGTCAGCAAACAGCAGTACCCCCAGTCTTTCTTTGTTTATCTGAATCCCCTCCCCCACTCTTTTTATCCTCTGTGTCATTTCTTCCATATATAACGCAAATAATAACGGCGATAATACGCACCCCTGCCTTACCCCCCTCTTGCTTTCTACCCATCCCGTTTCTATATTTCCTAGCGCGTACTTCGCTTTTGTTCCTTGGTACATCGATGTTATGATGTTTATATACTTTTCTGGTATTCCACTCCTTGCCATTATTTTCCACAGCAGTTCCCTGTTTACTCTATCATAGGCTTTCTCTATATCCAGGAATGCACACATGATGGTGAGCGTCCGCGTAGTGTAAACAAGACGGGCAGTACACCCGGTAGCCTAACTACATTCTTGCCGGTTGTTTTTTGTGGGGTTTGTTATTTTTTATGTTTAGGCTATAGCGTAGGCTAAGCATTTTATAATAATTACTGAAATTAGTATTTAGGCTACCCGTTATCCAACAATAGTGTCAGATAGGGAAAATTAGGCCTATTGCCCAGTTCTTGAGATATAATGTATAGGCCTAGGCTACCGTTACGCAAGATTATACCCTTATTTCCAGTAATAATCACTAGGCTAGTAGGCTATAAACCTAACAAATACCAAAATCAACAAAAAATAACTTTACAATAGCCTAGGCTAGCTGTGGTCACTGGTGACTGGTCCGTCTCCTTTTCCTTTAGCCTAGGCCTATTGATAGTTTTTGTTAACCCAGTTTTTACAGTGCTTTAGGTTATATAACCTAGGCGGCCTAGGGCATATAAAATAAATTTCCGGTCTTTGCAACATCCTTATTCTATAGGCCTAGGCTGATACCCTAAAATATTGAGAACAGGTTAGGCTAGTGGTATTCAGACCGGTAATATTTTTACCTTGAATTTACCTTGAAGCGCTTCTGCCTCAAGAGCGTGTTGCTCCCTTGGTGTTCTCTGAGGCAAGGCCACGGCGTCGCCGCCACCCTTCACTTCGCTGCTTGTACTCCAGCTGGGACGTTATCGAGTTGGATGTCCCTGGGCGGGCGGCTGCAGCATAGCCTGGGATGCCTGGTTGATCCGGGATGGTTGAGAGGAATTTGTCCAGTTCCCTCTTGATTCTCTTGAACACATCTGTTTTCACCTCCTTGATGTTTCTGATGTGTTTTGGGAGATGATTGAACAGCCGGGCTCCCTTTCTCGAGATGCCATTGTGTTGGAGGGTCTTGACTCTTGTTGGGCATTCTGATGGTAGGTGAAATTGGGCACATTTTCTTCCTGTTCTAGTGTCTCCTTGTGTGTTGGTGGATATTATTGGCTCTGTCTTTGGAGGGATGATCTGGTCCTCAAGAACTTTCCATGTATATATTATTTGGTATCTTTCTATCCTCCTTTCTATAGAGTATATTTCATATTCTGCAAGTCTTTTCCAGTAGTCTAGCTTTTCTGCTTCCCCTTGGTGGTCTTGAGGTTTTTGTATGCAGGAGGTGAAAGATCTTTGGAGGCCCTCTAGCTGCATTATATGAGTTTGTTTGTGAGGAGCCCAAAGTTGAGAGCAGTAGTCAATGTGGGGGATAATTAGGGATTTCCATAATGTGATCAGGGTTTTTGAATCTCTTGTTCGGAAAGTTCTTAATATGTATCCCATGAGTTGTCTGCATTTTGATACTGTTTTTTCTATGTGATTATTAAATGTGGCATCTTCTGATATTATTATGCCCAGGTCTCTGATTTGTGATTTTCTTGTGATATTGTTTCCCTTGGGGTCTTTATATGATGTGTTAAAGTTAGTTTTGCCAAATTGTATTAGTTCAAATTTATCTTCATTAAAGTTCATGTTGTTCTTTTCTGCCCATTCATAGATTTTCTTTAGGTCTTTTTGTTGTTGTGAACTGTCTTCTACTTTAGGCTATCAATGGACCTGAATACCCGGGTGTCATCAGCAAAGGACAGTAATGAGCTGTTAATGTTAGTGTTGATGTCGTTTATCATTATTATGAATAGAATGGGGCCGAGGACGGTGCCTTGTGGGATACCACTAATTACTGCTTCTTTTCTAGATGCCGCTCCTTACACATTTGTTATTTGTTCCCTCTTTGTGAGGAATGCTCTAATCCATCCTCCTATTTTGCCCTGTATACCCAGTCCATTAAGTTTGCGGAGGAGGATCTCATGGTCGACTTTATCGTATGCTTTTGCAAAATCCAGGTAGCCTATACTGCATCCACACTTTGATTGTCTCCCATGGATTTCAGGATGGAGTTGTGGAAGTCGATCAGTTCAGTTAAACATGACCTCTTATTTCTAAATCCATGTTGGAAATCTCGTATCAGTTGGTTGTCTTCTAGGAATTTTACAATGTGTTTTTTCAATATCCTTTCAAAAACTTTTATGATGTTTGATGTGATGCGGCCTCAAACTCTATACCGGACCAGACGGACCTCCTTCGAAGGGACGCACGGGACGGACGTAGCGGTGGCGGACCACGACTGTGAGGACGGGACCTCTAGACGACTTCAAGTAAGAGCAATGGGTCTGTAGTTTTTTGGCTCTTTTTTGGATCCTCCTTTGTAGATTGGTGTGATATTTGCCAATTTGAAAATTTCTGGGATCTCTCCTGTGTCAAGCGAGTTTCTCCAAAGTTTTTGTAATGGGGTTGATAAGGATATTTTACATTCTTTTAAGATCCTGGTCCCAATACCATCTGGTCCAGGTGAAGCTGATGATTTCATTTCGTGTATGGCTTCTTCTATGTCTTTATTTTCTATTTGTATGTCCATAAGGGTCTTTATGTGTTCTTGGTCTGGGATATCTTGAGTTACTGGTACATTTTCATTGGTTGTTGGAGTACTCCAGGCTTTCACATACTGGGTTTGAAGGATGTTGGCCATGTCTTGGGGTATTGAGGTGGTATGCTTAGCCTAAGGCTAAGCCTAGCCTAAGTACCTAGAACATCTGTAAGTAGCCTAGACCTATAGAAAAATTCACCCTAGGCATAGGCCTACTCCCTAGGCTAGCCTACACCGAGAAAGGCAGCATTATGTTTTACTCCGTCATCATCTATGCAGACTATGGTGTAGCCTACACCAACCAATTCAACAATAGCCTACAATGCAAAACATCAAAATGCAGATAAAACAATCCTTAAACTCATATAGAGGCAGTATGACACATGTGACATCAGACATAGGCTACAACCACCACACACAGCCAACACCGTAGTGGTGACCTGGGAGCTGGAGTCGAGGTAGGCTATAGCCTAGGCCTCTTCCAGAACGACATCTGTGAGTAGGACGGATAAATGCAAAATATACTCACTTGAGTCACTTCCCCCGCCTTGTGTTCTTGTTTTTGTGGGGTGGCAGACACTCGCTTGGCCCTGCAAGACCAAAGTATATAGACTGTAAAATATAATAGACACAAAGTGTATACTTTGTGTAAGACCGCCTTGTTTTGCAGTTCAAAATACAGATCTCAGATGAGCTTCGAGCCTTCGACGCTTCCTATTGGCGGAGGCGGCGCATGCGCATACTCTCCTTCTTCGTCTTTTGAACCCGCCCGATGATGGGGGATGGGGATCGAAACTCCTATTTAAAGCAAGAACAGGATCGCTAGAAACGAATGAGAGAACAAGGAGATGGAATGGAGTGGGACCGCACTGCAGTCAATGTGAAATGGGAGGGGATCCAATAGTGGAGGATGTAGAACACATAGTAACCGAGTGTACAAGATATAATGAGGAGAGAGAGGAGTTGGAGAGGTACATGAGGAATAGAGGGGGTGGGAGGAGATTAAGCAGAGGGAAGATAGAGGGGTGGGGGCGCTATTGGGGTTAACACAGGAGATGGAAACACAAGACATGGAGATGATGAAGAGGATATTGGAGAAAATGTGGAGGAAGAGAAATGAGTGAGGGGGGGGGGGGGGGAGTGGAGGTGAGGGGGGGGGGTTTATACAAACAAAACAAAAACTGTCTCTTAAACTATCCTTCTACTCTAAACTTTCCCTCCTACTAACGTTTCTGAGCCAGTACCAATACAAAGGTCAGCCCTGCGGATCTGCACGGTCTGCGGGCGGGTTCAAAAGAAGAAGAAGAAGCAGACCGCGCAGGTCCACAGGGCTGACCTTTGTATCTGTACTGGCTCAGAAACGTTAGTAAGAGGGAAAGTTTAGAGTAGAAGGATAGTACTAGGGACAGTTTTTTAGACCTACCTATCACGTCCTCCCCCCTCCCTCCCACCGGGGCCCCCCCCCCCATTTCTCTTTCTCCATATCTTTTCTAGTGTCCTCTTCATCATCTCCATGTCTTGCGTTTCCATATCTTGGGTTAGCCCCAGCAATGCCCCTACCCCTCTATCGTCTCTCTGTTTTAATTCCTCCCACCTTATAGTTCCCCAACTCTATTCCTCATGTATCTCTCCAACTCGTTTCTCTCCTCTTCATATTTTGTACACTCCGTTACTATGTGTTCTATGTCCTCGACTATTGGGTCTCCTCCTAGTTCGCATTGGTTACAGTGCGGTCCTATCCCGTTCCATCTCCTTTTTCTTTCATTTGTCTCTAGGGATCCTGTCCTTGCTTTGAACAGCAATTTAGATCCCCATCCCCCATCATAGAAAAGTTCTCTAGCTGGTTTTTCCTTCTCTGTAATACGACATCGTGGCTTTGTTTTCTACCCCTTCCCTCCACTTCCTTCTTGCCTCCTCTTTTATCCCTTTCTCTATCTCTCTGATACATCCTCTCCCATTTTCCAATATTACCCAATCATCCCTCCCATTTCGTTTTCTAAATTCCCCTCCCACATGGGGCCTGTATTATATTTATCCTTTCCAGCCTTCTTTTGCACTCCCTGTTCCATTTACTTCCCTCGCTCGCCCATCTGTATACCTTCTTAGGCCACCTATTTTCCTCCATCCCCTCTAGAGCCATAGAGTAAGAATTGCGCCTTTGTAAAAGCCAAGCTTAACGCCCAACAACTGAACTATATACACTCTCTGATGCAAGCATAGGCAAGCAGAGCAAGTAGCAAATGAATATATTACCAAAAACTAGCGTATAGTGTGAATGGTGTATAGTATATATTATTGTTCTATTAAAAAAAAAAAATCTAATGATTCGAAAATAATAGAGAAACTGCTGCAGTCAAGAACGCGTTTTTCTTCTTCGTTGTGGAGTACAGTACTTGTATGTAATGAGGGTTGGTATGAGGACTAACTAAACAAAAACTTGCTACATTGTGTGGTGCTTTTATTGGTGCTCACTATATACTACTCGTCTAAGTTGTCTCTATATTTAATATCATCCATGACCATGACAATAGGGATATACGACACATATTCTACAACCAATCGTTCAAATTAAGCTACACTAGAGGAAATTATAAAGATTATTTGGATTGTTTTCAGTAACCCGAGGAACTCAAAATTAAAGTAGTGCAAACTGAAAAGTGTCCAGAACGGGAAATTTCTACTGAAATAAGGGAAAAGCAGCTCGCCCAGCATTCACCACCACCAATCACTTTTCCTCCTCTGCCCACACCTCCAATTAAGCCACTTAAGGAGACAACCCCCCAGTCCAGCAAGATGTAAGCTACACGAGTCGCTGCCATTGAGATGACATTTCCTCCAACACCAGGGAAACATTTATTCATCACCATACATAGATAATCCCGAAGCCCAAAAGAATAAGAAAAGTGAAAAGGAAAGGCGGCACAAAAAAAGGCACCATATAAGTCCAGGTGCCATTCTACCACACAGCCACATCACCACCATGACCGTACGTGAGGCCGAGAAGGACTACTCCAAGCACCACCAGAAGTCCCCCTCACACCCGTGTCCTTATTAACTCGAGACACACCAACTAAAACAACCCAACAAAAGTACATATGACCACTGCAGCATTTTTTAAGATCGATACTCAGTTGGAAAACTATTTCTTATTTGTCACTGGAGAATAAGTTATAGTAGCAACACTTTGGCATACTCTACTTTGGCATACTCTATAGTATAGAGTTGCACTGGTAAGGAGTTGTTTACTTCAATAGATATTTGTTGTTGTGGGTTAAACAAAGGAAGCCGTTATTAGACTTCATTGGTCGTAACTAAAATCCCTTCCTCACCCATGACCGCAGCGATATTGTGAATAGAGAAGGCGGACACTGGCAAGCACTCTATTCGGGATAAACCAAACTGTCTGGTAATTGTCTTTAGCACTGGCGGGACGTTATTAGACAAGGGCTCTGTGAGACACCGTCTAGCTAACGGCACTCGTCAAGGAGTCTCTTCGAGATAGCAATATCTCGGAAAAGGGTCAAAGGCCAAAGTATACCCATCAAGCTCAGTTCTGAAAGACTTATAACGGTCAGAACAGTTAAGAGAAGTTGCGCAAAAACAACTCTCTTACGTTCCTTCGATAACGTGTTACTGGTGCACTGGCATTTCGCACACGATATTTAAGACCCAACACCAAGACTCTGGAAGTTCTGCATCAAAACTCTTATAAAGACCAGAGTAGTTAGCGAGTTCTCTCCTACGTTAGCTCGATTTTACTCTACTGATGCACTGGCATACGGTAGGTATTATTCAAGATCCAATACCAAGAGTTTGAGTACAACTGCTGTCAACCAGCCACGTCAAGACAACCACCACGGCCCAGGATTCTCCACCCAAAGACTACAGAGTGGCCCTCTACAATTAAATAGTGAAATCTCCCTCATAACTAGTTGTACTTTACCTTATTGATAAAAGGAAGTAACTCATTCATATTTGAAGTCCCCAATTGTATGCTGTCTGAAACACGCAGAAGTACCTGTGATTAATCCTAAGTGTTGCCTAGAGAGAAGATTCAAATTTATCAACAAAATAACAGTAGGATACTACGTAGCCTACATTTTTATGTATAGTTGTATCAATATTATTTTGCACTGTTGATCTTTTATACTTCCTATCCCTAAATACACTGAGTAGGCTATAGATCCCTCTCACAGTTGTTTCTCCTGTGTATTGATAACAGCATAATAATTTCACTTTAGATTCGTAGAATAGATAATCCAGTCTTTGGTAGATGCGTTGGCCGTGGGGTTGATCCTGACATGGCTGATTGACAAACAGTGGTACTTGAACTCTTGAAGTTGGACCTTGAATACTATCTACCATAATGCCATTACATAGGTAGAAATAGTATCGAGTTAACGCAGGTGAGAGCTCACTGGCTACTCTGGTCTTTATAAGAGTTTTGATGCAGATCATCCAGAGTCTTGGTGTGGGTCTTAAATGCCAGTGCATCCAGTGTCGGATCCAGCTCAGGGTTAAGGAGGGGGCTGATATATATACACGACTCCATGAGGGGCGCCATAACTTTATATGTATTGTATTTCAGATAAAATGCAGTATATATCAGATGTAAGGGCGCAATTTTGGTTACTAAGGGGGGGGGGGGGACCCCCCTGAATCCGCAACTGAGTCCATCAACACACGTTATCAAGCGAACGTAAGATAGTTGGTAGTAACACAACAGATCTTAAATACTCTGACCATTATAAGACCTTCAGAACTGGGGGTGATGGGTACAGTAGGCTATATATCCTATTTGTGGCCTTCTCCAAGATATTGCTATCTTTGAAGGACTCCCGTGCTAAGTACCGTTGTTGGTTAAACGGTTTCTCGCGGAGCCCCACAAAAACATTGTTTCAGGGGGATAAACACTTAAGTATCAACACCTTAATTACGTATTCCCCATTAACGAAACGAGGGGTGGCCCAATCTTCCAACTGTCTTACATGCAGTCACTAATAAGAACAGTCTTCCAACTGAGTTTTAACTGTCTTATGTGCAGTCAGTGCTAGTCACTAATAAGAACAGTTTTCCCACTGAATGTATCTATTTTAGAAAATGCTGCTGTGGTCATACCTTTTTTTCCCCTCCTGGCGGCTGTGTGGTTGTGCGGTAGGAAGGCACCTGGATGTAGGATATTCATGGTGGTTACTTCCTTGTGGCTTGGAGGTGGGGTGAGGTAACAGTACGTAGTAGTCCTTCTCGGCTTCCATGGTCATGGCGGTAGTGCGGCTGTGAGGTAGAGTGGCGCCGGGATGTAGGCTAGCTACAGTGTTAAAATTATGGTGCCTTTTCTTGGGTTGTCTTTCCTCTTCACAGTTCTTCTTCTGGACTTTGGGATTGATTATGGTGATGAATAAGTTTTTCCCTGGTGTTGGAGGACGTGTCATCTCGATGGTAGCAATTTAACTCGGGCACATCTTGTTGGGCTGGGGGTTGTTTCCCTGTGGCTTTGAAGTGTGGTGGGCAGAGGAGAAAAAATGGTTGGTAGTGGTGTTAGTTGGGCGAGCTGCTTTTCATTTGTTATGATGACGAATAAGTTTTTCCCTGGTGTTGGAGGACGTGTCATCTCGATGGTAGCAACTCGGGCACATCTTGTTGGGCTCAAAGTTAATTTAAGAGATACACGCAGGTTGGTGCACGCGCAGCCTGCTGACGTCACAAGGCTTGACGAGAGAAAGAAAGAAAGACGCTCGCTTGCCAGCCAAACTGCTGCCACCTCTTCCCTTCCATTCTTCCCAAGGCTTCTCTTCCTCTCTCTTCCATCCATCCCTTCTCTCCCTCCCACCCTTCCCTTCCTCTCCCATCCTTCCTTTCCTCTCCCCTCCATCCTTCCCTCTCCCTTCCATCTTTCACTTCCTCTCTCTTCCATCCTTCGACCCTTCCTCTCCCCATCATCCTTCCTTTCCTCTCCCCTCCATCCTTCCCTTCCTTCCCTCTCCCTTCCATCTTTCACTTCCTCTCTCTTCCATCCTTCGACCCTTCCTCTCCCCATCATCCTTCCTTTCCTCTCCCTATCATCCTTCCCTTCCTCTCCCATCCTTCCCTTCCATCTTTCACTTCCTCTTCCTTCCATCCTTCCCAAATTCCTCTACCTTCCATCCATCCTTCGACTCTTCCATCCATCCTTCCTCTTTCTTCCATCCTTCCCTTCCTCTCCCGTCCATCCTTCCCTTCCTCTCCCTCCCATCCTTCCCTCTCTCTACCTTCAATCCTTCGATCCCTTCCTCTCCCTTTCCATATTACCCATCTTTACATGAGCTTATATCACCGCCTCTTTCTATTGTTTGCTACATCTCTCCTTATGGGGGGTAGGGTTTATTTGTTTATTCATACATTTGTGTATTATTTCAGTTTCCACCCTAAACCTCCATCCAACAACTTGACAATTTAAAGGCATTTTGTTCAGTTCAAATAGAAGAGCTACACTTTCACACGGCATTATACAGTAGTTATAGCATCTCGGTATGAAGTAAAAGAAAACGGAGGATACTGGCTCGGCTGCTCCTTTGAGAATGAATAGTAAACATTGGAGTGACCTCTGACTCTTCAAGTATTAATTGTGACGTCATGTGCGGACGGGTACGAGTTGGAGTGACCCGCGCATGCTCCAACCTTTTGTGGGCTGATCAGTGACGGTTAATTGCCTCCTTTTGGCTTTGAGGTTAGGTGAGCAGAGGAGAAAAAGTGTTTGGTGGTGGTGTTTGTTGGGCGATCTGCTTTTCCATTATTTCAATTATAAGTTGAGGGAGCACCCCCTCACCCCCCCATGACATATTTTCATCATCATATATTGTCAGCAGGGTGGTAAATATCAAGTATACCTCGGCCTAATCATACCACGTGCCTCTCATGTCATGCATGCCGCGGTGACGCAGTCAGACTGGAGCAGTGGAGCGCGGCCTGAATGGGCTACGAGCCTGCGACCCAAGTGACTCACTGACTGTTGGAGCTCGTTGCCTGGAGGCAGAAGTAACAAGAGCAGAGGATTCGAGGAACAAGAGTTTCCTTTATCAAATTATATTAAAAACAAATTGTAGGCCTATAGTATGTAAGGTGACGGGATAAGTAAGAACAACAAAAACTAGATGGGAATTAAATTATTCACATTTATTCGTCCTTTTCACGTTAGTGCATTTTTTAATTGATGTTCAATGTATCAATGGGTGTAAAATGTTGAAGTGGATGGCTGTAGGGCACGGTGTGTTGGCTGACGCTTTGTTTACGAGGCTCAGCTGATCGGAGGATTGCTACCACAGACTGCGATTTTTCTTGATAATTTGATGTAATTATAATGGTATGTATATATTGAAAGGACATTCTATGCCATTATATACTCAAGTATTGTTAGAGGTACAGTTTGTAGGAGTAAGATGTATAAAATACTTGTTCTGGGTTAGGCTAAATGTGACATTAGCCTAGTAACTGCATGCCTGCCCATAGGCTATCGAGGTTTATAGTCTAGGAAGCCGACTTTTTTATGCTGAATAGGCCGATAAATGGTAACACTTAAGATGAGTTGTGGCCGCTTAATTAGCATTTTTTTTTTTTTTTTTTTTTTTTTTTTTTTTTTTTTTTTTTTTTAAGCCTAGGCCTAAAGTGGAAAAAGAAATGGGATGGATGTAGTTACCGGGTGTACCACTACCGATATACAACATAAATCATCTATAAATACTTATAATAAAATAAATAGCCTAGGCTACTTATAAATCTATAATAGGCTAGCCTACTAGGTTAGGTTGTTTGGTTAGGGTAGGCCTAATATATTTTTGTATCCAAAGGCAGTCAAAATAGACGGGAACATGATGGTGAGCGTCCGCGTAGTGTAAACAAGACGGGCGGTACACCCGGTAACTACATTCTTGCCAAAGAAACTTTTGAAAAGACAAGCCTAGGGCCCTAGGGCAAGAGTTGTGTTATTGGGCGTAGCCTATCACCTACCTGTAACCTCTGACCGGGTATATCCTAGTGTTTACTATAGGCTACCCCTTTGAAAGGACATTAGCCTTACCTAACCTATCCTAGTATTATGGGTGGGGGCTGCCGGCCTCCCCCACAACCACGCTGTTTGACATCAACTTACGTGTTTACACGACGTACGCCCGGTAGGCCTAGGCAGCTAGGCTAGATAAAAAAAACAAAAAACACAAGGCCACAACTCATTCTGACATTAACCCTTGGGATCCGGGAGGCCTCATATGAGGGAAAATGGTAAAAAAAAAGGAAATTTTTTATTTTATTACCACAAATTTTCCGAGTGTTTTTTATAAACAAAATGGTTCATTTGCATCAATATATAGTGTTTGTAATTAATTAGAAATCTCGGGAAACCTATTTTCCCCATTAGGCCTATCGATCGATGTTGAGACACGGCCGGCCCCCGATAGTGATTTGAAAAGACATTAGCCTAACCTAACAACCTTACCTTCTTCTTCTTCTTTTTGTGGAGTTGCTGTCCCCTCTCAAAGCCAGCTCACCTATGCACCGGTGACTTCTCCAGAAACAGCTAGAGCTAGATTTAAGAATTAGTTTAGAAATTATGTAGTCGTAGAAAGGATAGTTAAAGACAAAGAATTGAAGTATATAGCTTAAGCAGAACTCTCCTCTCCTTATTTTACCCCCTCCTCCACCCCCCAATATCTTGTTCTCTCCTTATCTTAATTTATCTTTTCCCCTCCCTACTATTTAATCTCATTTTTCTTCCTCCCCCGCTCTGGTCCCATTCTCCCCCCTCACCCTATTCTATCCTATTCCGTTTTCTCTTCTGCCACACCTGCTCCAGGAATCTTTTCACTACCTTCATTCTTTTCCCCATTTCCCCATCTACCCCCTCTTCTGTCTCGAGACCTAACACAAATTTTACACCCTCATCCTCCTCCTCTTTCTGCTCTTCCCATTCCCTCTCCCCTACCACCCGTTTCAACTCATTTTCCAACCCCTCTCTCTCCTCTGCATACCCCTGGCACTCTGTCACTATATGTTCTATTGTCTCCTCCACTCTCCTCCCTCCCACCTCACACTGTAGACACTCTTTCACCCCCCCCATTCCACCTCCATGTTCTCCTATTTGTCTCTAATGCTCCTGCCCTAGCCTTAAACAGTAGTTCAGCTCCCCAACTTCCGTCATAGAACTCCTCTTTTCTCGGTCTCCCCTTGCTTCTATATCTTATCAGTGTACTTTTCTTCTCCATATTTCTCTTCCATTCCTGTCTTCCTACTTCCTTCACTCTCGTTCCTATCTCTTTCTCTAGTCTCCTTCCCTGACCTAGTCCTGTATTACTCCCTACATCTCTCCACTCCTCTCCCACCCTTCTTTGTTTCACTCCTATTTTTTTCAGTTTTCTCTTACACTCTTTTGCCCATCTACTCTTCCCCTCCCCCCATTCATTCACTCTCCTTGGCCACCTATGATCCTCCATCTCCTCCAACCTACTCTTGTACCTCAACTTTGCCTTCGCCACTCTCTCCTCAAACGTACTCCATCCCATCTCCCCTCTCACTGCTTCATTTGCTGTCCACCTTCTTGCTCCTAACCCCATTCTTCCTATTTTATTTTGTCCCGTCTCCAGTCTATTTATTTCTCCCCCTGTACTCCCTCTCACATCCATCCCGTACATTATTCTCGGCACTTCAAAGTCCTTCCACACCTCTCTTACTATTTTATATTTATTTACTCTGGTTTTTGTCACATTCCACAGTTTCCCACTACACTGCTCCACCTTCATGATTTTCTCATTCATTGTCCTTTGTCGCCCTTCCCTCCCTATCCATACCCCTAAATACTTCACTTCCTCCCTTGTTTCTATTCTTTCCCCTCCTATCCTCATTTCTACTGCCTCTGGTCCATTTACTACTATCATACTGCTTTTCTCTACACTGAACTTCATTTCTAGGTCTCTGCCAAACCTTTCCGCCTCCTGTAACATTTCCCCCATATCTTCCTCTGTCTCTGCTGTCAACACAACATCATCAGCAAACGTCAGAATTGCTAGCCTATACTGCCCTATTTTCACTCCTTGACCCTTACTCTTAATTCTCCTCACCAACTCCTCCATGCACATTGCAAAAATTAGTGGTGACAGGTTACATCCCTGCCTTAACCCTTTCCTTCTCCTGATTCCTTTCACTGCAATATTTTTCCACACAATCTCTGTCTCCGCCCCTTCATACATATTCATTATCATGTTCCTTATCTTCCTACTCACTCCTAGTTTCTCCATCACTGCTTCTGCAACTCCCCTACTAATCTTATATGCCTTCTCCACATCCAAACACACTATAAACACACATTTCCCTTGCTTTGCCTTTTTCTCTATAATCTCATCTAATATAAATATATTATCTGTTCCTCTTCTCCCCTTCCTAAACCCATTTTGCTCTTCACTAAGTAGGATCCTTTCTTCTACATACTCTCCTACCCTCTCCTTTAGTATCCCATAAAATATCTTATTTATTATGTTTATTACCGTTATTGGTCTATAACTCCCCATTTCGTGCACATTTTTTGCTCCTCCTTTGTAAATCAATGTGACCCTTTCTTCTTTCCATCTTGCTGGTATTTCTTCCTCCTCCCATATTTTATCAAATAGCTTCTTCAACATCCTAACTATCATCTCCCCTCCTTCAATATACATCTCTGCTGTTATCCCATCCAGTCCTGCCGCTTTGTTTCTCTTCAGCTTCTTCACACTCCTCCTAATCTCCTCCTCACTCACCATTCATATTTTCATCTATTTCTTCCTCATTTAGTTCAATATTCCATTGCCCTACTCTTATTTGGTCATTTACCCCTCCCACTTCCTCCCAGTATCTTTTTATTTCCTCTCCAATTTTATTTACATCCCTAACTTTTTCCCCACCTACATTCAGCTCCACTACTACCTTTTCCTCCTTTTTTCTCTTTTTAGCCATCTATACCACTCAGCTTTTCCTTTGTCCCCCTTCTCTTTTATCCTGTCAATTTCTTTCGGTTCATGCTTCTCTATTGCTCCTCTTATTAAGTTTTTTGTGTTTTTCCTTTCCCTCTCGTATTCTTCCCTTGCTATTCGAATTTCCTCCTCACTTATATTTTCCCCTCTCTTTTTCCCCTTCTCCAACTCTTTCCTAATCCTATTCCTCTCTTTCCTCTTCTTCCTCGCCTCCTTAATGTCTGTATTCCACCATCCTTTCATTCCTCTACCTTTCCTCCCTATTTTCTCCTTCTCTAACACTCTCTCTGCTACCTTATTTATTTCCCTCTCTATCCTCTTATCAATTTGCATTGCACTCCCTCCCCCTACTTCATCTATATCCATATTCCCTATTAACCTAACCTAGTATTATGGGTGGGGGCTGCCGCCCCCACACCCCCGCTGATTGAGTACTAATCCCTTAGGGGAAAAAAAAAAAAAAAATGGCTGTCGATTATACGAAGGTGAAAGAAAAGTCGATGAAGTCTACGGTGTTTACTCTGCAATGTTCAGCTTTGATTGTACATTGATAACGGGAAAGTACCGTATTGACAACCTTGTTACGAAAATTAAATTTTAGTAGCATACTTTTATATTAGGTTTTTCCGAGGGTTTAACACATTTTCATATGATCTTTAGAGCTGTCGATAACTGGAAGTACTGTATTGACAACCTTGTTACGAAAAATAAATGTTAGTACCATACTTTTTTATTAGGTTTTGCCGAGGGTTAAAACAAATTTTCTTATGATCTTTAGTGCATATAGATTCAATATTTATCTTCAAATATATCAACAAAAATTGTGGTATTAAAATAACATTGAACCAAAAAAAAAATCGCCGCTATAATCGTCAAAACTCGGCAACCACGCGTTGTAGCGACGTCATCTCTACGGCATTCTACAGACAACAAAAAGTTCTACAATTTGCAATAACATTGACTGCTCTAGGTAGTCTCAATCAGTAGCTACTGAATTATGAAGTTGATTTTACCAAAATTCATATGAGGCCCCCCGGATCCCATGGGTTAACCTAAGTGCCAGACGAGCCCATCCTCGCAAGCGAGCGAGCTGTCGCTTCAAACAGTCTACTGCACCAAATCACCACCCATAACGAGGGGCGTCGCGCTCCTTGGTGCCGCTAGAAGAGCGGCGAACACATCTAAAGGTAACCTAACAACCTTACCTAACCTATCCTAGTATTAGGCCTATGGGACAATATAAAGATAATGTAGGCCTAATTAAATTCATACACCGATTTTATCGTGGCCTACAGGTTTCTTATACCATGTATTTCATTCCTAGGCCTATATGTGTCTAAATGCCATTCAAAATGTATTGGCTAACCTTACATACCCGGTAATATCACAAAGTTGTAATAAGATACTTATTGGAAAAGTATTGTGATACCAGCAGTCCTGTATGGCTCGAATGTTATAGGTTTTTCAAAAACAGATATAAATAAATTACAAAATATAGAGAATAGGGTTTTTAGACACATATTAGGGGCACCCAGATATGTCCAAAAGGTAACCTTAAGGGGTGAAATAGGAGCCTCATCAATGGAGGCAAGAATTATGGAAGGTAACATAAAATATCTTAAATATTTAGTGGGAGAGGAAAGTAATGACTTGCTAAGAAGAATCACAGAGGAAAAACTTAGAAATAGTAAAGATCCCTGGACTGCAGAAATTCGAAAGTATGTAGGGAATTTGAAGTTAGGAGAAACAAATTTAGCAAATATTAAGAAGAACGACATTAGAAAAAGAGTTCTGGACTGGGATTCGGGAAGATGGCGAGAGGAGTTGGCAGAGAAGAGTAGCCTAGAAGTGTATAGAAGTTATAAAAAGGAGATTAACCTGACAAGTGCGAAATAGACCTAGGGGCTAGGGTAGTTATTTGTGCATTTCTAGCCTTGGATTCTGACAGAATTCGTTATATTTACAATATAGAGCATTATTTGTTTTCGGTATGCTTTTATTTTACATATATGATGTATATATGAACCTTCAAGAGTGCTAAGATAAGTGGGAAAAGCATTTGGGTGGTGAAAAACGAAGATATTGGCCACCCGGTCATAATCTCAGGCGAGAGAGAGCCACAGGCAACCCTCCTCTCTCGCTGTCTGTGAGGTAACTGAGACGAGCGGGGCGGTGTGGGCCGGTGTCTGGGCATTGCATAACGATCTTTTCTGCAACCCACTTGTGCTACATTATCGCGGGAGAGAAAAATAACCGATAAATGATGATAATAAGAGGAAAAATAGGTGATAATTGAGGAGGGGAGGGAGGGGGGTGGGTGAGATTTACATGGATGAGTACTGGAGGGGAATTATCTCACCTAGATACAAATTCCTTTGTTTTGATAGGCCCTTTTTTTTTATGGAAGGCTTTTTTTTATGGTCTTGCTTCCGTGAGGCCTATCGCGTTCCCTATAGGAAGCCTTCCGTGAGGCCTATCGCGCTTGCCGGGTTAAGAGCGAGGAAGATATTTATGACAACACTCAGGCATCTATAATATTTTACAGATGTAGGACAAATAACTTAAATCTAAAAGATAGAAATAGGCATGTGGGAGGAGAGACACAATGCGATCTGTGTAAGGAAGGAACAGAAGACCTAAAACATTTTCTACTACACTGTTCATTTTATAAAGCATGCAGAATAAAAGATCCAGGGTTCCAACAGCCTTATATTGAAAATGAAAACCAAGTCATCGGACATCTTTTATTTAACAAAGAAATAAGCGATAGAGTGAAACAGACAATCTATCAAATGTGGAGAGTACGAGAGAAAAAATTTAAAGAACTGAAATAAGAAGACTGAAGAGAGAAGAAACAAGAATGAAGGAAGAAGAGAGAAGAAACAAGACTGAAGAAAGAAGAGAGAAGAAAGAAGATTTCAGAAAAAGGGATGAAAAATGAGATATATTTATTTTTAGACAAAAGGACAGGGTAAGCAAACATTCTTCTTCACTGCCATCAAAGACTGGAACGACTTACCCCAGTCAGTCCGTGAAAAGAGAACTCTGTATTCCTTCAGACGTAGCCTGAAGGAACACCTGAACCGGACAGCTGCGAGAAGGGAGCACCAAACTTATGTCTACTACTAAATACGACATAAGAGATAGACAAACCAAACTGAAATGATTACGGATTACTGATATTTATTATAGGATGTAAGGTATCTTAAAAAAAAACCTAGAAATACTTTCTCTAATTTTTTTTTGTTTTTTTGTTTTTTTGTTTTTTTTTCCCTCCCCATTTCCCCAGCTAACCTAATCCCACAAGGACCCCAATGGAAATACGCCTAACGGCCTTATTGGGCTATCCTTAGTTGGAATTATGCAAGGCTGGTACATGTCATATTTTGTAGTATACTATGTGGTACCAACTCTGTAAATTGCTAACTGAATAAATATTATTATTATTATTAGCACGTCACAAAAAGAAAAATAACAAAACCTCTTAGGGAAGTGCCGACGTTAAGGCTAAACTTCCCGAATTCCAACTGAACTGAACTACTGATCCTGAAAAAAAAAAATAAATATCCTCTAGCCTATATCGCCTACCTCGCAAGAGGCGGGTGGCTTTGTTTACATCCGCCATGAAGAAGAAAAAGCGTTGGGGAAAATTTGGTTTTTGCCCCCTAGCCTACTGTTTAAATGTATGACGATTTCAATAAATCCTGGGGGGGTGAGGGGGGGCTTGCCTCCCTCCCCCGTCAACATATTTTGTATCCCACGACAAACGGTTATGGCCAAATAGCCTAGTTATTTTTCGCGAGTGAAGGGGCGTGTTTTTAGATTGTTGTTTAATGGGTAAATATTCATTTCCGCCTAAATTATCACACATCAAAACACCCTTACACAACTCTAAACTAGCCTAGATAAAAACAATCGAAACCATTTTTGGTAAGATCCTGTGTAGCGGGTAGAACTGTTTTTCAGATGCCTATTTACTAAGAAACATTGGACAATATATTTAACCTAACCTAACCAAAACCTAACCTAACCTAACCTAACCTAACCTAGTATATTAGTGGACTATTTATGAATGTAAAATGTAAAAATATATTGTAACATTACCAAATTATCGAGATATATGTACATGTCCTCCCGCTACACAGGATTATACCCAATTTTTTAGCAATTTAATTAGCCTACATCATCTTTATATTGACCGTACTGTATTATGGGTGGGGGCTGCCGCCCCCACACCCCTGCTGTTGGGTTTCTTTATGCGCAGGACTCTGTTTATTTAGCCTAATATCATATCAGGGTTTTCAGAGTTTTTGCTATCGCAAATCCTCCATAGGGACAATAGGCCTACTGAGAATATTATTGCGAGTCTATACATACCTATTGACCCTAATAAATTGTTTCTAATAGTGCGCCACAAATCATCTTAAGTATTACCCGATAAATCTACAGTTATACTACCCCTATTTTGTCGCTATTCTGTTGGTACTAATAGGTTAATATTATTAATAGTAGACTTATTATGGTTTGATGATGTGCGGAAATATATATTTGACTTGAAATAGGCCTAGATTGAAGTATTACAAACCTTCGGCAAAGTGAGACTCGTCCGCGGTTTGTTTACCTGGGTGTACAGTCGGTTGGGCGCGGCGTACGGTACTTGTTTTTTGCTCCCTGCTGTCAATATACAGTATATGATGATGGGGGGGGGGGGCAAAATAAATAATAGCAATGAAGCATATGATGATAGGGTAAATATTTGGGAGAGCAACAATATAGGTAACAAATTTCTAATATCAGTTTTGGGTTGCTATCATCATATGATTCATTGCTATATAATTTTTATCCCCGGAAAAAACAAAACAAAATCTTGGTATTTTTTTTATTCCTAACCTAACCTAAACGTATTTGGGGGCTATTAGGTTAGGTTTTTTGGTTAAGTTACCGGTAATGAAAACAAAAATCCCAAGAATTTTTGTTTTTTCCCCGAGGATACAAATTATTTAGCAATGAAGCATAATTATTATGATGATAGGAACCCAACACTGATATTAGAAATTTGTTATCTATATTGTTGCGTCTCCCAAATATTGACCGATGATAGGAACCCCAAACTAATATTATAAATTTGTTACCTCTATTGTTGCGTGTCCTGCATATTAACCGATATAATTAAAGATGTCTTTAAAACATCTGCATTGTCTTTAACAGCAGTTTATTAGGGACAATAGATAGGCCTACGCAGGGCGTCAAACTAGAGCAATTTTATATGAAGACTTGAATGAATATGAGAAGGAATACAAGAAAATTAAATTGGGATTGTATTGTTTTGGCCATTTATCACTTCCATAGACATAATTTGAACTATAAACCATACTTTGATCTTTACATAGGCCTAAACAATAATAAAAACTAAAAATAATGGAATCTGTTCTCGTGTGACACCCTGGGCCTACATATAGCCTGTATAGGCCTAAGCTCGCAATAAATATTCTCAGGGTGTCCAACGAAAGCCGAATCCATTATTTCTATTCTTTATTATTGTTTATGTAGGCTAATGGTCAAATTACGGTTTACAGTTCAAATGTTCTCTTTGGAAGTGATGAAATGGCCAAAACAATCTTATTTATGTTAATTTTCTAGTACTCCTTCTAATATTCAATCAAGTCTTCAAACAAAATTGCTCTGGTTTGACACCCTGATTATATTCTCAATATTATATTCTCTGGGATCGGACTGTACGTGCCGATCTCAAATTAAAAAACTTGACAAGTGAAGCAGCCCTTAACAGGGTTGCCTGGAACGCCGCCATTAGGACAAGAGACTGAAACTGCACGTATGTGTGGAGCACTCGTCTTAAAATGTTATGTACATACATACATACATAACATTTTAAGACTGAGTGTTCCACACATAAGTGCAGTTTCAGTCTCTTGTCCTAATGGCGGCGTTCCAGGCAACCCTGTTAAGGGCTGCTTCACTTGTCAAGTTCTTGGATTTGAGATCGGCGCGTATAGTCCATGTAATACATGTATTTATGTATGTAGGCCGAGGCTATTATCCCCATGCCGAGGCCATGGAGGATTTGCGATATCAACAACTTTAAAACCCTGATATGACCTATAAAAAAAAGAGTAGGCCTACCGTGCATAAACTAACTCAATTTCATCGCTTACTTCGGTAAGGGTTGTGGTAGCAGCTTTGTTTAAATTACTTTAACGCTCGCAGGTTTTATAAATGTGATCATAATTATTTTCCCACAGTGGATTATACATGAGTAACCTACAGTACAGTATAAGGATTCCATAGACCTAAATTGTCCCTAATAAATTATGTATATATTGCCTATTGCCCTATTCCCTATAATTATCCAGTAAGTCAGTAACACACTACAGTATATTTCTTGAACAAATAAAACAAAATCTTGGTAAATCAGACTGCGCAACTGATCTTGAGCGGTACCGTCTATTTTGTGGTAAGAGTTGTGTTAGCGGGTGTACCGTATGCTATATTATTGCTGTTATTTGCCCTTGCTGGTAATATATTATATACTGGATGATGACAATAAGTCATATCATGGCGGTGAGGGGGGCAAACAACCCCTTATTGGGTAAGATTTTACGTCATTTTACGGTGTGACAACCGCGAGACATCAATTTTGTGTGGCCTACGGAATTGTCATATCACATAATACAAATAACAGCTGACAGCCTGGCCGTGGGATAATTTTGTAATAAAAAGGCAGTCAAATTAGACGCGAATGTAACTGCAAGCGTGCGACTATGTAAACTAAGCGGCGGAACGCCCGCTAACATAACCCCTACCGGTACCTCTATTTTTTCCAGCTGATGGTAAACTGAATCCATTTGTAGCTGATTTTTCGATAGTTACTGGAAAAATATGAAACTAGACCTACTACCGTATGTCTTTGTATCCTAGAAATACTAAATTTACATAATTGACATTGACAGTATATTTCAGTTATATTTTCACCACAATATCTTCGTAATAACTGAGTAAATAAGGAGAGGACATTGCAGTTTACCGTCAGCTAGAAAAAAAATCTATAGTAGATAAGCTATTTGTCTGAACGTCCCTTACGGAATCCGGCAAGATATTACGGTGTGGCCCCTGCGACCTGCGAGACTCATTGATTTTTGTGTGGCCTGCAGAATTGTCATATCACATAATTACATTGATGCTTGGGGACGATTTATTCGTGGCCACCCCTTCAGAAGTTCAGGGATGATGATGTTTAGCATTGGAAATAGGCTAGATAGAGAGCCTATATTATGTTCATCTATCTATCTATCTATCTATTGCCTGACGCCGTGATCCCCGAAGGGGTGGCCACGAACGAACCGCCCCCATGCACCTCTGTCCCCAGTCAGTCTACGCCCCTCCCCCCAACCAGCACCGCCCTCGTTCATGTACTTCCTCACTCCATCCTTCCACCTCATATTCGGTCTACCTCTCCCTCTCTGTCCCTCCACCTCGCTCTCGTACACCCTCTTAGTCATTCTCTCGCTTTCCATACGTTCCATATGGCCGAACTATCTCAAGTTGTTCCTTTTCACACTTTCCAGCACATCTACCTCCACACCACACCTCCTTCTTACTTCCTCATTAGTCTGTCTATCCCTCCATGTAACTCCGCACGCACTCCTTAAGTAATTCATTTCCACTGCTCTCACTCTTGGTCCGAGTCTCTCAACCAACGTCCATGCTTCGCTTCCGTAAGTCAGTGTCGGGATTACCACACTGTCATGCAAGGACTTCTTCACTTCCATACTGACCACCCTATTTCTTGTTACTGCTTTTAGCGTTCCTACAACCCTCTTCCCCTGTTGTACCCTCTCCCGCACTTCTTCATACTGTTCATACTGTTTGAAATGATTGGGCCTATAAAGAAAACACAGTATACAGTACAGGTATGTTACAAATAATATTATACTCTCCCTATATACGACCCTGTTGGCATCTCCGCCACAGTCTTCTGTCTAGACTTGACAAGGTCTACATTCATCGAAAGTGACATCAAATTAAATTTTCTAGCTTTAAGACCAACCTAAAACTTTACTAAAGATTCTCCTTATCTTCCATTTTATGCAATAAGGAGATATTAGGTTTGGATTTTAGGTTTTTCTATACCTAGAAAATTTAAAAAATATGAAAGTGTTTAAATTATTCTCTCCTATTATTACTATGTCTCACTGGGTGTATAAATACATTTAGTAGCTCACGTCTATTTGTGAGATATACTTACTTTTTACTATGTATTATATTCCGATATACAAGTGTACGTTACTGTATTCTGAATATATTAAATACTGTACTGGTAATGAATATATTAAGTACCGTGCTGGTAATGACATGCATGCCATTTTTCTGTCTGTTTTATTTTTTATTTTGACCATGATGCATAATGTGCCTATATTTTTCAATTGTTTAAGTTCTTTTTTACCAAAAATTATCTCAAGATTATTTTAGTGCATCCGGAGTGCATTTACAGTATTATTACTTGTTTCCCCACAAGGGGGGCAGGACTTGAAGAAAGAGAAATGTGGGCTATTTCAGACTTAGTGATCCTGAACTGGATCCTCTTAAATATATATAATATATTTGTACTTGTACTGAATTGTATTTAATTGATACATTCATATAGGCTACTTACTATTTTTTGTATTTTTTCAGTGGAGATAAAAGGTATGTAGAACAAGACCTTCACTAAAGCAGCGAGTGGAGTCACGAGCATCAGAATGCTTCCCCCGTGTGACATGCCTCCCTCTCAAGACGATGATGTGACCATTGAGCCACAGTATGATGGCGTTATAATGCTCAGCCCTGAGGCCGTGTTATTCAGCGATGCCAAGCCTCGTCCAGATGGCAGCACCGTATACCACGTCTTTGAGCGCACTGTAGGGGAGACGCCACGAGATGAAGCCCCCACTAATGATGATTTCCATACCAGACGAGAGCAACTATTTTCACAAGCACATGAAAACACCCTCCATGGTATTCAGCAAGTTAGTAGAGCACAGCAATGGTATTTTTTTATATTATTATATATTTATATATTAATTATTATGTTCTATCCAACAACCAACTCTACTCCTAAAATCGATTAATGAAATATTACAAACACATGTGGCAGTCCGTGGATTCGAACCCAGGACGCTCACACCTTATGCATTACACCACGAAGGCAGTTAAAGAATGGTGGACACTGCCTACGATTTATTATGCAACTTCGAATCCTGCATATCAATCTAAGCATGTACACATATCCCAACTGCAACTCACATATACAATACAAGATTTACTATCCTGTATATAGTTCAGTCGGGTCCCGAAATAAGCGTGTTCGAATCGAGTCTCCAATTATGTGAGTACCAAAATATTAAATTTAAAATACCGAATTGAGCGAATTCGTGTCAACTTAAGCGAATGCCAGATCAAAGGCAAGGAAAGTCAAGGAGAAACCGAGATAAGCGTGGTTCGCTCCAATTGCGCGAATCCGCGGTGACGCAGTTTAGCCGACATTGCTCTGCCTCGGAGCACCAACCTCTTAAATAACAGACCCAATCATCGTAGGATTAAGGTCAGTACACAGTCAAGCTATTGTTATAATTTTATTACCATTACTGTTGAATTATCATTTGTTAGATATACAGTAGATGAGATGGGTTGGGATAGGGATCTTGCAGTGTTTGAAAGGGATCTGCCATGTGTGGGCCAGTCGGCTCTCTGCAGACTCCTGTTTTGTAGTGTTCTTATGTTCTTATAAGAAGTCTTGTGTGGCAAAGTCTGGATCGGCCATCTACCAAATTCATTTTTTCTCATTGCCCGCATTGTTCGAATTACGCGACGCCGTTCGTCCACCAAATTCTCGCTTATTTCGGGACCCTACTGTACTGTATACAGTACCGGTGTATATGTCCAGTTAAATCCCTGTAACAAGGGCACGTCTTACCCCTGTTAATCAAGGGAGTGTGTGGCAAAAACAAATTCAATATATACCGGTATATATATATATACAGTATAGGGTAAGACGGGGTAATTTCACCGAAAATCATGATTTTTTTACGAATAGAAACTGCCACAAATGGAATTTTGAATTTTTTATTATCTATACATTCAGCCTTTCTGCTTCCAAAACTGACTAATTCCTTGAACATGACGATGGTGCATTGTTATACATATGTGCGATCAGTTTGCTTGGGAACCAAATTGACTTGCTCATGTAGTTGTGTACATGTGGTGGATTGTGTTCTATTATTTAATTTTTTGTATTTTATTAACCCAGCAAGTGCGGCAAGACTTATAGAAGGCCTACCGGTGGGCTGCGGGAAGCCTTATATAATCCAAGGCCTAAAAAAACAACATTTAAATCAGCCCAGTAGATACCGGGTATATATATATATATATATATTTTTTTTTATTGCCCCTTGGCCATGCCAAATATCACTCCTCCACATCCCCTCCTTCCACCCCCCCCCCCCCCCCCCTTCAATTATCACCTATTCTCCCTGTTATTCCCTTATTCTTAGGTATATATTCGTGCTAACATTAGCGAGTTGCTAGCAGGGCGTGGTCATCTGTGTTACCAAGCGTGGGAAAGAGCGAGAGAGAGAGACTACCACGCAACAGTGTCGTGACAGCTGGCTGGCTGGTAGGCTGCCTCAGCCATAAGTTATGTAACTCCCGGCCTCTATCTCCGATTTTGACCATCCAAACGCTGTTTCCACTTGTTTTATTGCTGTAACAGGTTAATACCTTTATAATCAACGTAAAATAGGCGCATATGGATAAGTATTAATGATATTTATGGTACGATGACGATTTGAGTTTAGGAAACAGTCTAAATACCTCCGCACAGGGAGGGGTGGCCAATACCCCACCTACGCAGCGGAGAGGTTAAGCGTTATTTCCACATAGCGATTTTGATTATTTCTTTTACATTTATCTAGTGTCGTCCCAGTTTTGGTTTGTTTGTTTTGCAAGTTTTACATTATAATGGATGCCAAAAAACAAAGACAAATATATAATGTTTTGGCCTTGTCGCCAAATTTTTGAAAAAAAGTTTCTCTATTTTAACAAATAAAAACGCATCTTCTTGCTATTAAACTAGAGAAAATTATATGATTAATGGCCAGGCAAAACACTAGCGCGCAGGTAAAACCAATGAAAACATGCAAAAATCCAAACTGCCACTAAACATGCCAATACAGTACACACAACTGAATGGGGCGGGCAGAGATGCAGGTGTGTCTGTGTAGGTGCCACTGTGTCTAGTGCGGGTGTGGACGTGTCTAGTGCGGGTGTGGACGTACTTAGTGCGGGTGCGGTACCAGGCAGCAGCTGACGGTGACTCCCGTCACCCACAAACACAAACACCCGACCATACCGTCAGACGCGTAGCTCGCCCCGGCGGTGCGACGGCGCCAGGCCCCACCAAACTGCAACACAACCTAAGCCAAACTAGCTCTACAACCTAAGCCAAACTAGCTCTACAAACTGCAGCCGAATCCCATGCAATAGTTTCGGAGATATTGGCGTTTGAATGAAAGAAATTTAATGTAAATTTTCTTGTATTTATTTTAAATATTCACGTCTAAAAAAAAAAAAAAATCTCAGTTTTACACCTGACTAAAGGATGCATAAATTCAACAGGTAGCCTACTTGCTGAGAGTGGTCTGGTAAAACAAAAAAAAATCTGTTTTACACCTGGCTAAAGGATGCATGAATTCAACAGGTACTTGCTGAGAGTGGTCTGGTAAAAAAAAAAAAATCTCTGTTTTACACCTGGCTAAAGGATGCATGAATTCAACAGGTACTTGCTGAGAGTGGTCTGGTGAACCAGGAATGGTGTGAAGGCAGCAATAGTAGTGGTGGTGGTGGTAGTGGGAGTGATAACATTACCAATGCCACCACCACTACCACCGTCACCGCCAGTGCAGCTACCACCACCACCACCCCAGCATCATCTCATCAGGACCCCACCCCACAACCTCACCATACCTCACCACAACATTGTGTACCGGTACCTCATAATCAACATTTAGCACCATCTAGAGTAAGTTATATTTTTACATATTTTGTAGAGTATTAAATTTAGATATTCTTTATCTTGTTTTAGTCTTTGGTTTAAGTGTGTGGTAAAGGCATTAGGAGAAGATGGGTGCAAACAGAATGACAAAGAGTATCTACAGAGGAGAGGTTGGGTGTGTAAGGGGAGAGGGGTAGGAGGACCTGTATCCCTTTTCCTCATCATTCAGGATATACTATTCTGAGTAATGTAGCAAAAGGATACCATATACTTTTTATACATATACAGTATATACATTAAAGACTATGATCTACATATGAGTAGGTCAGTCTTTTTGTTCATCTAACGGCGGCATTCCAGGCTGCCCGGTCTTTGGTGTCCCTCTTAATCAGTCCTTTGGCTGCTAGATCAGTTTGTAATATTGGAACTACTGTACTGCACGTAAAGGACATAAGAAGATCCCTTTCATCTTTTTCATGATTATCCTTATTATCAGCATTTTTAATTAAGTTTGTAACTTTATCTCGGGAAGAATATTAGAGGGCTAGACAGACGAATGAGGAAGTAAAAAAGCGGTGTAGTGTAGCTGAGGATATGCTGGAAAGTGTGAAAAGGATCAACTTGAGATTGTTCGGCCATGTGGAACATAAGGGAAGCGAGAGCATGACTAATAGAGTGTACAAGAGTGAGGTGGAGGTACAGAGAGGGAGATGCAGACCAAGAGTGAGGTGGAAGGATGGGGTTGAGAGGTATATGAGAGTAAGCAGTGTTGGTTGGGAGGAGGGCCGTTGGCTGACCTGACAGAAATGCATGGGGGCGATTCATTTGTGGCCACCCCTTCGGTGATCATGGCGTCTGGCAATAGATAGATAAATAGTAAAGTGTATAGGCTAGCATGCATTTTGAAATAGATATTTAATTAATTTGTTATTCTAATTTTCAGATACATCAATTTGAAGTGATGTTCCCAATTCAGCAAAAGCGCCGGCTTCTAAAGCGCTTGAAGCGTAAGGGAATAGGCGATGTGGAGTTTGAGCCTGAGAATCATCGCATTAATATTAAGACACGAAGATCTGTAAGTACCATTCTCTCAGTCCTGTGCAGAATTGATCCGTTGGCCCGGCACCTGGGCTCTCATAGAGACTCTTATGAGACGCGGCCGAGTGCCAACGGTGCCGCCAGGTAGTCCAACCATTAGTCCATTGGTGCCGCTCTTTTGGTCCTCTCGGTGCCACTCTTTCAATCCTCTTGGTGTCATTCTTTCAGTCATAATTTTCATGTTTTTTAGTATTATTCACTGTATTCTAAAACCTTACTATGAAACCTTTTGCCTAGATGATAAATGAATACTAAGGTATCCTTAAGGTGATATACAGTATACTGTAGTCCTCTTTGATAAATCAACACTGTGAGTGTTTCTGCTGTGGCTGACCTTTTGTTAGGGTTTCCCAGAGGAAAGCAAAGTGTTGGAGAAGATAATAATTTCCTATATAACCAGAACTGTGAACCTCAAAATAATGCTAGAAACAAATGATCAGAAATTGGCAGAAAGTTTTTGTGTAACTTCCCTTCAGGTGATATCAGACTGATTTATGTAAAACCAAACTTGAAAACAATTGACTGAACGAGTCCGCCCTCTATCCTCTGTCAACTATCTTCTTTTGCTTGTCTGTCCAAACTGGCCGAGCTTATCTGGTAGAAGATGTCTTGGCCGGGTTTGTTCCTTGATTATTCACTTAGCTGAGTTTGTTCCACAGGTATTCACTTGGCTGAGTCAATATCTTGTATGTTCTCTTGGTCAAGTTTATACACCATGTGCTCACTTGGCTGCGTTACTTCCACATGTGTTCATCTAGCACAAAATGTTTTGTGATTTCTCCTGAATCGCATTTTCAACTGAAGTTTAAAGTCAATAATGTTGATTTATGTCAACAATTGTGTGCACATCAAATTTTCCTCTTTCTTTCTGTGAGGTATAGTAAAAACTCAAAAGGGAGGAAATTACATTATCACTTCTACCAGTAATGAATGTTGTATTGGTAGGTGAGGGAACTTGCAGTCATATCATACTGCTCTGTCATTTGGCAGTGGTACCGTTAAAAGATCACACAGTTTCTTTGGTGCCACATCAACGGTTTGCAGTTAGTGTATAGTGTCACTGGTTTTGCACTAGCAATGTTGTAATGTGATCTGAGTGCTCATGAATTTCTCTGGAAGAATTGGTGCTTTTGAGAAATAAAAGAGCAGATTATTATTATTCCCCTTCCACAGAAAGAAAATATGTTGTGAACCTGATTGTTGACTTTAAATTTTACCCTTTCAGTATATGATCATGCCATTTCTTTCCTCTCTTCCGGCTATAATTAGAAGGTTTTTGCAACTTAGGCAGGACCTCTAGGAATCAAAGGGGTAATATCTAAGTTCACCCTCAGACTCCCACAGATATTTCCGAAAATGAGATAATGTAATGCTATACTGTAGTCTATTCGCTGTATGTAGGCGAGAAATCATGACCTCTATCCTCTGTAACTCAAATGGGCTGTAAATTTCCACATCTATTCCTTGACCGACTTCTCAAATGGTAGAAATATTAGCTCGATTACTCTAGTCGTTTTTGAGTTACCGAGGTTATGAGGTAATGATTTCTCGCCTACTTACAGCGAATAGACTATAGCTGTAATATAATGAAAACAACATCGTACTGAAGGGTCAAGTTAAAAATGCGCCTCTAGTCAGTTGCCTCTTTTTAACACTTTCAGATGAAGATGTCATTTTCCCTTTAATTTTGGCTTATTATTCAAGTTTTATTCTCTATAAGAAGGACCTGTAAGAAACAAATTCAGTACAGGCTATATTAATTAACCCCCAAACTCTCACAGGTTTTTAGTTTGTTCCCTAGACCTCCATCAAGCTTAAAAATACACCACCTAAACCCCCTTTCAGGATAAATTTATATATTTTTCGGTGGAAAAATTTACCGGCCAAAGGCCGGTTCCTCTTAATTTAAAGGCTCTTGCTAGCGCTCGCCTGGACAAAATTAACACCTAAATGTCATGAAAGGTCTTAAAATTGACAGTAATGGTGCGAAAGTCCTTGAAATCTCAAAAGTAATGGGGATAAACATGAGGGAGAAAGGGGTCCAGAAAAAAAATCTCCCAAGTGGAAATCTCCCCTTAACCGAGTAAAATTATATAATAGCCAAAATAAAGTGAAGAAAGGCCTCATGATCTGAAAGGGTTCACTCTGACCTTGGGAACATCACACCAATCTTTTGTGATCACTTTTGTAAGGTAAATTATTAAGTTAGATAGTGTGGAATATTGGACGTGTATGCCATATTGTTTTAGTGTATCTGTTGAAGTGGCATAATCTACCTAAGTAGTATTTCTCAGAGGAAAATTGAGTTGTTTAGTTTAATAATTGGGAAAGAAGAGATACCGTAGTTGAATATCATGTTAAGTTCAGTTATGTTTTGGTATACCAGTATGTAATTGATATGTACTACTGGTATAGTCACAGGATTTTAAAAAGTGTGTATCTTTAAAACTATGGTATATTCACATGTTATAGCATTCTTAAAACTCTGTGACAGTAGTTAACTTATACAGAACTTCATGGATATAAATCATCATTAGAGTTTAGAGTGTGGTATGCCATTCCTTCATTTTCATCATTACCATAGGGTAGACTAGCCAATTTGTACACCGGGGGGCCTCATTGGTATGCTATTTCTTGAAGAAAAATACCTGTACCTACAAAAATAAGCCAAGTTCAATTAATACATTTTAAATTTAAATTGTACAGTACAATACTTTAAGTGTTGTATATTTGGTGCTAAATCAATTAATTCAACTACTGTACTTATTTTTTGTGGGTAGTATTTTTTATTTCTGTATACTGATTGGACTAGTGCTAACAAATTGGTTTGTTTAGCCTTACACAGTAGTGGTATGTATGAATGGATTGATGTGAGCTTAGCTACAATGTATCATATATTAACTTACATGTTATGAAAGGCATTTACTATAGTATTCATAAATAATTAACCCCTTCGGTACAATGTTGACATTTTCTCTTATGGCAAATAATATATTATTTGATTCAACTTAAGAAGTATCTCTGGGCATCAAAAGGATACTAACTCAACTAAATTTATCCTTTGAATCCAATAGATCCTTTGTAAACTGAATAAAATTGTCTAATGATGACCAAAATGTAATGATATGTTATATATATATACAGTATACTGAAGTGGTTAATATTACAGATACTATTTGTACTGTACAGTTTGCCACACATATTCCGTTCCTCAATATCCCAGTAGGCTACTGTACATTAGTAATTTGTCCATGCTGCCCCCCCCCCCCCCCCCCCCCCCCCCCTCTCAGTTCACCTCCTGGAAGGTAAGAGGTCAAGTTAAGGGGAAAGTGTTTATTTTTTTGGTCAATTATTTCATATATCTAATATTTTTTTTAGTTTCCTCCCTGGACCTCCATCAAACTTTAAAAAAAAAAGATCCATTAGATCCTCCTGCTAGATTAATTTATACTACAGAAAAATTTCCCGGCCAAAGGCCGGTTCTTTCAAACAGGCTTGCTATCGTTCGCCAGGAAAATTTTTTTACATCTAAATATCGCAAAAGGTATTAATATTGACAAGAAATGGTGTGAAAGGTCTTATAATTAACAAACTAATGGGGCAAACCTCTTAAAATCTGAAAACTAATGGGGCTAAAGATGAGAGAGAAGGGGGACCAGAAAAACGGCCCATCCCTCATTAAAGAGGGGGAGGGGAGGGGGCAGCACCGCTAAATTACGAATGTACAGGTCTCCCTCGATATATGATTGGGTTACGTTCCTGAAAACTTGATCCTAAATAAAAAAATCATATAGCGAACCCTAAAACTAATGGGGTAAATGGGGATCGTTCTGGGACTAGCCAAATCCCAAACACAAACGCCTAAATACCTATAATAATATCGTAAATCGGAGCATCGGATAGTGAGGGAGACATGTACTGGGATATTGAGGAACGGAATATGTGCAGAAAACTGTACTTCTTTTTACCTGTACTATGGTGATGTACAGGATATTTTTAGTTGATAGTACAAGGTTTCCCTAGGAGGGGTTCCACTCGGTGCAGCTGAAGTTTAACCCTTTCAAGCTCCAATACGCGTTTCTGTTCTCTTTTCTGGCTACTATTAGACGATTTTATTCAGATTAGTAACGGTATACGGAAGTCAAAGGGTTGATTGAGATAGTATTTACCCTTTTGATACCCACAGATCTTTCCTAAGCTGCATAAAATCGTCTAATGATAGCCAAAATAAACTGCTAAAACGCGTCAGAGCTTCAAGGGGTTAATTAATTTTAATACTCACTCACAAGCTGGCTCTTTATGATTGTTAAACATTCTTTGCAGTTTATATATGTACAGAATATGATTGATAAACTTAAGCCATCAACAAAGTGTTGCTGTACTTATAAAGTAATGTGTTATCTAGTCATGTCTTTAGGGGGTAGTGCTTGTTTTTTTTGGTTTATGTATTTATTTATTTTTTAGTTTGCTCGCTAGACCTCCATCAAGCTTGAAAAAACACCCCCTAGACCCACTTTCAAGTTAATTTCTTAAATTTTTCGGTAGAAAAAATTTCCGGCCTCTAAAATTACAGGGTGCTATCGCTCGCCAGGAAAAAAATTGACACCTAAATGGCACAAAAAGTCTTAATATTGACAAAGAAATGGGGAGAAAGCTCTCAAAATCGCCAAACTAATGGATCTTATAACTCAATGGATCTCATAACTAATATGCTAAACATGAGGGAGAAGGGGATCCAGAAAAAGTGACTACCTCCCCCTTTAATATAATTTGCTTCTTCAACTAATCCTGTACCCAAAAAGAACCTCAGAAAATTGTTGCAGTATTTTATTTGTACTGTACCGGTACTTCTATCTTTTGTACTTGGCTCGTGTTGGGCTTTTTATTTTACTTTTGGACTCTGCATTTGAATTTATTTTTGGACTCTGCATTTGAATTCTCAGGTAAGAACAGAGTTTCATATATGATAAGTGAAAGGTAATTGCTGCAGTATCATGCATCTTCCTAATGATTCTACTCACACTTTTTAAGTCATTGCAGCCAGTCAGTCAGTAGCTAACCAAGACTCTTACTAATACTTTGGGTGAAGAACAACAAAGACGTAAACAATGCTTTAAAGGAATATCAGACAAGCATTAGCGTTAACTTTACTCTGGCAACATATTGAGACTATTTTGCACTGGTATAAGCTTGACTGGGGGTAGATTATTGTAGGTGACAGTATACTGTACTGTACTTATAAAAGTTTTTCTCATAAGCTGAAATACCCGGTACCAGGGTTGCCAATAAAGGTAGAGGGAAAAAACATTTGTGTGATACAGTACTGGGTTTAGGTACATATACTGCTAATTCCCATGATTACCGAGGTCATCTACGCATTGCTGTCTCATCCCCATCCTATTTTAACTAATCTTTGGCAGAGCTTATATTATTTACTACTACGGTATTATCAGTGCCCTTACACACAAGGAACAACATACATTATACAGTACTATACATTACTGTATATACTGTATCGTTAAAAAAAAAATCACTTGATAAATAAACATGAATGTAAAGAAATAACATAAATTCAGTAATTAACTTTTAAACACTTGCTGCACACACTCAGTCTGCTCAGTCAGTCTGAGTTTATAGAAAAATCCATCTTCCTGCCTCCTGACAATTCCAGGGTCTTGTCAGTGCTTTCCCCCATTCAATGTTCACTGTCTCAAATTTGTACTAAAATAGTGTACCTTGAGTAGGACTACCTGAGGCTCTACTGTAAGCTTCTATTGTAATCTCATATTAATCATCTAAGTCAGTGGTCTTCATTGCGCGGCTCGCGAGCCAGTGGCGGCTCGCAATGACCTGATTGGCGGCTCGCAAGAGAGAGAGAGAGAGAGAGAGAGAGAGAAGAGGAAACAGAGAAATAGTCACTAATGCACATCTGGATATCCTAACAAGTATAGCAGTTACAAATTACAAGTGCAGCATGGAGAAAGTAAAAGAACAGCTGGCTCATTTCCGGTCCTAACAACATTAAATGAAAGTATTTATTTTTTAAATTTATATTAGTAAAGTCAAGAATTTCAATATAATTTATTTTTACTAAAGAATTTCAATATAATTATTGTTACTAGTCTTATATAAATCTGTGGCTTTGGAAACCCACAAAAATATGTAATTTAGTTTCTATATATTTTTTGTTCTGCTTATTGTTGTGGCTTATTTGCCTTATGGCTTATGCGGCTCTCACTCTGAATATGGCCTGAACTTTTGGCTCTCTTGAAAAAATTAGTGAATAACACTGATCTAAGTAATACTGATGATACTGATAATACTCATAAATCTTGAAACCCATCTCGGTCTAAGCCTTTGGGCCAGCCCAGTGGGAGTTCTTTTGGGGAACTCAGTGGTCTGGTTAAACTAATTATATATATAAAAATAAATTATAATTTTGAAGGACTAAAGATAGGAATTAAGGCGTCTGGCAATAGATATAGTTACGATTGCATCCAAAAGTATAATCGGTAATACTATATATTTTATCCATGTACGCTTTGTTCCCCATTACAAAGGTAATGTGGAAGCCTAATTGTGCCATATGAACTCTACACAAGTAAGTATAGTAAATTGGTTGTTTATATTAAATATTATTAGGTCAACATCTTGTAGTCAGATATCGGCATTACTGTATTGTATATTTGTTTCCTTTGCCAAGATAATTTTTTGTTTGTTTGTTTTTTATGTTCGTTTGTATATTCATTATCTTCGTTTTTGCATCAAAATTGTTTACAGCATGAGTGTAATTTTTTGTATAATAATACAAGTAAGTTTGTTGTATGCGAATCTACTGTACCATTACCAAGATACATTCCTTGGTACTTTCACAAAACAATCTAATTACTGTAAATTTGCATATACTGTATATTTTAAGTACAGTATGCCTATTTTATTCTAGTCTATCATATGATAGGCTAGATTATAATTGTTATTTATCCCATCATAAGTGTTCCCACCTGGGAGTGTGAATCTGCATATTAGTAATGTTGTATGACTCCTAACTTATGTTCAGGTTAACAAGTCTGCCACCAGCCCCACCATTAACCCTTTCTGTACCGGTGATGTACTTTTCAGGATATTCTGTAACTATTTGATGGTTTTATTCAGCTTAGGAAGAACCTTTACCATTTACAAGGTACAGACTAGCTCAATTAATCCTTTTAGCTACCATATATCCTTCCTAAGCTTTATAAAATTGTCTAAAAATAGGGGGAATACAATTGGAAAGACGTCGCCGGTACAGAAGGGGTTAACCCTCTGAATATATACTTTGTCTCTGGGAGTGGAAAGCAGGGCATATCTTCCAGTGTTTAGTGACATGGATAATTATTTTGAACAAAACTCTTTAAAAGGATATTAATATAATTTGAATGCTCCTCTTCAAATATGGTTTGTATTAATTCTGTCAACTTTATAAACTGTCCTAGTTTGCCTAATTTTAGTACGGCGCAGTAGAGAGTATGTCTATACTCAGGCCCAATCCCCACTTTTCCTATTTTATTTTTATTTTTATTTTTACAAATATAGTACTACAAATTATTTCAAAGTGCGTGGTAATGTTTTGACTCTAAGACATGTTTTTGCACCATGGATGATTATTTTAAGCGAAACTTGCATTTTACCTATTTTAAATCTGCTGATACTATGATTTCAGACTGTGATCTAGTGTTATTAGTGAAAGACTCGTTTAATAAGAAGTGGCATATTCTTGGCAGGACCGGGAGGGGGCTCCAGGGACTCGCCTTGGAGGGAGGGTGGGGCCAGAAAATGCTACACCAAAGACCAAGATTCACAGATAAACTTTTTTTGTTATATAGTGGTACGGTACGATCGTTTTCAAAGATTAAGATTTACCGATTCGTATAATTTACATTCTTTGTTATTATTCCAGTCATATTTGTTAAAATATAGAATCACTGAATGACAGTTTTTGTTAGTGATAGTTTTAAAAATAAGGATTCAGTTTCATTCTAGTATGGCAATACCAAAAAGATTGTGTAATTTATTTAATTAATTCGGCTATACAGTAAACCCCCGCTCTTTCGGACTTCAATCTTTCGGAATTCTCAGACTTTCGGACTAGCATTTCAATTCGGACTCATGGTTCAGCCTTTCGGATTTGTCCGAAAGGCTGAGAAAATACCTCCGTCCTTTTCGGACTACATTTAACTTCGGACTCATGCTTCAGCCTTTCGGATTTGTCCGAAAGGCTGAGAAAATTAAATCGCATTCGGACCAAAGAGCCGAGTTTCGGACTTGTCTGGTTAGGTGAATGTGTATTCGGACTTATAAACTTCGGACAGTATTTCAGCCTTTCGGATAGGTCTGAAAGGCTGAGAAAAATTATTTCGCATTCGGACCGAAGAGCCGAGTTTCGGCCTTATAAACTTCGGACCTTTTTTCAGACATTCGGACAAGTCCGAATGGCTGAAGTGTGAGTTCGGACTCGGCCCTTTCGGACTTTTGACTCTTTCGGACAGGGGTCTCCCCCAATTAGTCCGAAAGAGCGAGGGTTTACTGTACTGTACTTGTATTGCAGGAAGAATGTTATTTTCAGTTTACTAATACAGTATTATATTTTACTATTTAGTTTATAAATTAGAACAAATATTACAACAGTAAAACCCTCCTATCTCTTTTGGACTAATTGGAAGGAGACCCTGTCCAGAAGTGCTAAATTTCTTCAAGTGTGAAACATCTAACAAAATATCATAATTACCACAGCTTCTGATTATATTTAAAAGTCTGTGTACAGTCATGATCATATTTCAACACCTAATGATAAAGACAGACTGTGAACTTTAACTAATGAATCCCAGTAAATGTTATCTATCTGACTAAAATACAGTACTTACCCAAATATTTTGCCAGTGCATCATAATTTATTAAGGTTCCGATAATTGTACAGAAATTCCTGAACACGACTACCTACTTGTTTATGATAAAGATATAATTATCCAGTCTGAATCCTGTACCATTGTTCAGACATTGTTGACATTTCAGACTGCCTGAAAGAGAGAAGTCCAAAACAGACATTTTCTGTAATCTCAAAAATATTTTGTTAAGATTCACAAATGTGTCCTGAATGTAATGACAATTGTTCTTTCTCTTTTACATTGGATATACCTGGATGGTATAATTTTGCTTAACGTGTCATATAATTCTAATTAAAGGGGGCCCGTACCAACAATTTACATTTTTGTTTTTATAAGTTTTTGGAACACTTCACATCAGTCTTATTATTTTTTAAAGGATTTGGCCGCTGTGCCTTGCTAGTCAGCATTCTTTCTTGTGTGTATCTACCACTGACCTACAGTATATTGCTAACAAAAATCTTATAATATTTGACCATTTCACCAAACAGACTATCAAGTACATAATAAATCTTGAAAGTAATATGGAGCTCAGCATTCATAGGTTCTTGAGTGTCAAAAGTTTGTATTGTTGATAGGTCAAATTGTACCCTTTGTCAGATTTTAGTTACTGTTCTATCGGTCATCTCTGTGAGCGACAAACAAAGAAGAGAAGTATGCAGATGGAATAGGGAGGAAGGGTGGGGCTCATGCCTTCACACGTACAAGCACAAAAACAAATTATCTCAACACACACATTAGCCTCTTTTTCCCTCCAGGTCCATAGACATCATATTTGTTCCCTTTACAAGACATAGATACACACTCCCCCCAACACATACTGTATACATCCCTTCTCTGCCCAATACATTACATACATCCACAAATTTAAAAACCGAGTGATCCACACAAAATGCGGTTCTAGTCTCATGTCCTACTGGCGGCGTTCCAGGCAGCCATGTTAAGAGCTGCCTCACTTGTCAGGTTCTTTGATTTAAGATCAGACTGCAAAGTCCGATCCCACATTTTTTTTGGTCCGCCCCTTGTGCAGCTCCCTCCACATTCATGGACTTGCATCTTTTCACCCAGCTTTGTTCATCCATCCTCTCCACATGTCCAAACCTGTTAGTACGCATCTCATCACTGATACTCTTGATACCTAACCTTCATTCACAAACCCACACAGATACTCCTCCTAAAAAATATACATTCCTTTTCTACTTAATACATTTGCAAAGGCAAACCTGTTCCCCTTTGAACACACATAAAAACACACACCCCTACCCCTCCCTACACATACAAACAATACACGCACAACACATACTTAAATTATCAGTGGTAATACTGTTTTTTTCTTTGTACTGCTAAGGATATTTTTTGTTCAATGTTAGTGTTATTAGTGTGCTACCTCTGATGGTGGATATGGTGGGAACGGGAGTGCAGTGTCAGGGTAAATTACTTGATTTGTAGGTGCTTGTCCAATTTGGTTGAGATATCAATGACAATTTTACCACATGTATTTAATACACTTAGACTTCCCAAAGTGACTAATTCCCTGAACGTGACGATAGTGCGTTGTTATGTGTGCAATTAGTTTGCTTGGGAACCAGATTAACTTGCTCATGTAATAATGTACACCCTATGTGGTGGATTGTGTTCTTTCATTTCATAAATTTTATTTTAGTAAGTGTGGTTTCCACATAGCGATTTTGATATGTTGTTTTGACTTTATATTGTCTTTGTCCCAGTTTTGGTTTGACTTTGTTTGCAAGTTTTACATTTTAATTCAGCATAGCGTAAAACTGAACCTTTACTGTCGTACATTTTAATATCGGTACTTTCTTAACTACAGTACTGTGTATACTGTTTCTCTTCATCTGGCTTTAAATTGAATCCCTTAGCAGCTAATTTCTCGATACTTATGGAAAACTAAGAAAGTACTATATCTTTGCATCATGTTAAGACCAAGATTATATAATTAGCACCATATTTCACTACACAATCTTTAAAATAACTAAGGAATCTTATGGGAACTTCATAATTTACCGACAGTTGGAAAGATACAGACGATAGTTCTTTATAGATATCGCTTACTAATTGGACCACCGTGTGTAAATCAGATAGTCTATCCTAACCAGCTTCTTGAAGTGATACCGGTATGCACAAGTCCACTATCCACCCTTATATTTGTAGTTTTGTTATTTTTTGTCTGTGTTTTCACTATTTATGATCTGTTGTAGTAAAGATAATGATTGTGAAGAATGAGTTTTTCTAGCACTTATATTGGTTTGTTTGCGTGTTATGTGGTATATGAACCTCCCTCCCAAGCACCCACTGGAATGATAATCTCACATCACTTATGTAGTCATTAGTTTTAGTTACAGGTCTCCCTCGATTTACGATTGGGTTACGTTCCTGAAAACCCGATCTTAAATAGAAAAATCATATAGCGAACCCTAAAATTAATGGGGTAAATGGGGATGCGTTCTCGGACCAGCCAAAACCCAAACACCAAAAAACCTATAATAATATCATAAATTGGGGCATCGGATAGTGAGGGAGACTTGTATACTCCGCAGTAGATTTCAATGCATTATGATTGTTTAGTGTCTGGACATTCACATGTATCTTTTACCTTATTGATTACTTGCATATATTAGACTGTTTTACCCTTTCTGTACTGGTGACGTCCTTTTTGTTATATTCTGGCAACTATTAGATTATTTTATTCAGCTTAGGAAGGACGTCTAGTTGCAGATTGTCTCATTTAACCCAGTTCTGATCATCCACTCTCTCCAAGTGTCCAAACCAACCAAGTCAGCTGGTGCGCATCACTTAATATACTACTAATGTCTAGACGCCACCTTAATTCCTCCTCACTCGATACCCATTCCCTGAGGTTAACCCCACATATCCATCTCAACATTCTCTTCTCATTCCGTTCCATTCTATGCATTAACCTGCCACGTCTCCGAGGTATACACCTTCCCTTTAAGGTGAAGTGGGAGTCCTCTAATGGTCAAGAGTGGCAACAACTCTCTAAGCTTCCCCCACTTCTGACTCTAGCAATGGAGTCAGCTTAAGCGCCACCTCCGGCGGAAACCGTATTGCCTAGGTAGCAGAATTTATGCACACCCCAGCGCTACACTGCTGAAATCAACACTAACAGGCGGTCATTCAACGCAAGTTCTCCTTTACACACTGCACACTCAAAAGTCTATGATTCTTGTCAAAGGTCCTCTTGCCTCACTACATCTCTAGTGTACCCAGTCACTACAGACGCAACATTGAATTGAGTTACTTCACAGTCCCACAAACTGCATATGGAAAGTCGTCGCTCATTCCATAGTTCCGTGCCCTACTCCACTGATCGTGACCTTTACATACATACGTGCTCTGGTTCCGGTCTCATGTTCTAATGGTGGCGCTCCAGGCAGCCCTATTCAGAGCTGCCTCACTTGTCACCAAGTTTTATTCAAGATTAGACCGTAAGGTCTGATCCCACGTCTTCTTGGTCTGCCCCTTGGTACAGCTCCTACCATGTTCACAGACTTGCATCTTGTCAACTTAGTTCATCCATCCTCTCCACATGCTGAACTATCCAAGCCTACCAGTACGCATCTCATCACTGATACTCTTGATGCCTGTGTCCTAAACTCTTCACTAGATATCCTGTCTTGCAGTTTTGCCCCATGCATCTATCTCACCATTCTTATCTCGTTACGTTCCATTCTGTTGATATCGTCCACTTGTTGACATACCCTCCATCTACAGTATTGAACTTAACCTCCGCTCCCTGCGATAAGAACTAGGAAGCTGCGTTCTATAAAGTTCCATTGGCTGTCAACGTCAGCTGACCTAGCACCCACACTTCTTTAATTTTCCATCATTTTGTAGAATCTGTCTCTTAACTCTGGCATCTTTATCCTGAAATTTTTATTAAATACTATTATTATTGAAAGGTCTAGGTAAAGTGTGGTCTACAAGCTGTGGTAGCTCTACTCTTGCACAAAAATAACAAAAGTTAATTACTGTAGATCTCGTCTACGGTTTAACAAAGGTTAGTCGTTTTACAGTACGGTATATCCTAATCACTCATTCAGCAGTATTACTGAAGGCTACCTATTTTAAAATAATTATGCTTCAGTTCTGTATAAAAAAGAATATGGATCCAGTATGCTGCATTGCTTAATATTCATGATTGTTCATTTATTATGCAATAAATTATTATATTTTGTTGTAATTGAGATGTTCACAGACATAAGTTTCCAAATGCAATAATTAATATCTGCTGGTATTACACAGCACATATTTTGGTAAAACCTCAAGGGCAACACCAGGAGGTGGCCATAAATGAATCAACTCCATATGCCAAGGAATTTAAATGTGATTCTCTAGCTTGTTTTAGGGGGAGGGTGGCTAGCCCAACCTTAATATAATAAATATAGATAAAAACACACTAGGGTCAACAGTTGTCCACTAGGCTATCATTAAAATATAATGTACTTTACTTTATCTTTTAGCTATCTTACAACGATACCCAAGATTAGTCTCTATTTCTTTTCTTTCGCTAGTTTGCCGTTGGTACATTTTCCTTTTCCACCCTACTCTAATGACTCTTATTACAATAAAGTGGCATATCACATTGCTTTTAATGCCTGGTGCTTGTGGTTTATTATTATATTATCCAAATTTAATTAATAGTGCCTGGGAATTTATGACTTAGACCTTGTATGACTGTCTGGTATGTTTGAATGAGAAAAGATTTTAGGCTGCCATCACACGAGAATATTTAGTCGCGGATCTATTGGAGTGAAAAAAACATACTGAACTATGTATTTTTAATTTCTTTAAATAATCATTATTAGTATAGGATTAAATTACATAAATCCCTAAAAATGGCAACTTTTATTATTATTTATTATTTATTATTATTATTATTATTATATTTATTATATATATTATATTTATTATATATATTATATTATATTTTGCAGATACCAGACTCCCTCAAAATTAACTTTCAGTGGATTCATATGTTTTCACCAACCCACCAATTAATTTACTAATAAACCTAACTAATTAAATCAATAAAAGTAATGAATATATGTGGTACAGTACTCCAAGGACTCGAACCTAGGATACTCGCACCAAAATTCCGCACACTAAGCATTACACCAAAATAATATCTCGTGTGACGTCGGCCTTATCATGGTAATCCCTCCATTTACATCTATTTCACATTATCCCGTTTATGATGCTCAAGCTTGTGTTATTTTGTACATAGAGCATAATTCTTAACTTTAAGTGTAGACACTAGTTTTCAATCCAACCCTCTCATCTATTTCTCCCGTTTCTGAATTTTTTACTTGGAAGCAAAAAGAATTACTTAGTAACTTGGGTCATTTGTTGGATGTTATAACTACCGGTATATCATACAACTACCGTTTATAACTTTCTTAGCAAAGATGTAAAACTTGCAAAATAAACAAACCAAAACAGGGATGATGAATATAAAGAAAAAAGAACTTCTCAATATCGCTATGTGGAAATAACGCTTTAGTAAAATATAATTTTGAAATAAAAGAACACAAAACATATGGGATATTCAAGATATTTTTTCTTGGCAAGGAAATTGCTACCTTCATTCTGAAGAATTGGCATAATTAATACTGTATATATGCTTAATGCAGTTTAAGGTTGTAACATAAAACATAAGGTTAATTATCAGAATTTTTTAAGCTGATGTGCTGCGCTTTTGTGATATTTACTATACTCTTGCCATGTGTTCTCTGTACTGTATTCTACTGCAGCTCTTGGGCTAACTAACCAAAAACAGATAAAATGTATTGAGATATATTTTACAAAACTACCAGCGCTCCGTAGGCTAGTATAAAAATTCTTCATCAGGCTGTAGCGCGGTTGGTAGAGCACTCACCTGCGAACCGTGAGGTCGAGAGTTTGAATCTCGGGCCTGCCAGTGTGCTACCTCTATTTGGCAGACGCCAGTCCTGCTGTGGTGGACAGCGCGGTCTAGCAATCTGTGGCAACTATTCACTGAAGTCCCTGATACAATCAGGGCACCCACCCTAGTTCAGCTATTGAGCAAGGAGTGCATGGTGGTAAAAAAAATGCATCATAAAGCTACCAACAGGCCTAATCTCATTAAATTAACCTAGCTTTATCTAACACCTCTTAAGCCTAGTCTGGTCAAACCTTCCATGATTTTAATGTAAATGAGATTGTTCATTGACACAAATTTCCATGCACAGGCTGGCGTTATTATTGAAAACATTGTATTAATATAAGAACCTAAGATAACAGAAAACTGCAATGAACAAGGCTGTTTATTTATTTAAGGTGTGTTTGGTAGGCTTTGGTAGCTACCCTTGCACACATTAGCAAAGTATTGTACGGTAGATCTCTTTTTCTGGTTAGTGCAATTTAATGTGAAACTACAACAGGCTCAGCCTAGGGCAATTTAATGTGAAAATACAACAGGCTCCACCTAAAACAATTTAATTTAACTTTGCATTCTGGTAGTTATGTAAGATGGACCACAATATATTATGTTTGGTTATCAATGAGCCTGATATATCTAATGTTGTTAATGCCAAATTTGTAACATGCCCTTTATGCATGGATGTTTTTTAGTGTATAGTAGAATGTATAGGCAGATTGAATTTGTAACTAACAAGTGTCTATCATAAAGTATGCATGCACCTTGATGTTATAAATGTTTTTGTGAAAAGTATGTACATTACCTTGTACTGCTACAACATTGCCAGTGTGTAGACAATAAGAGTGTTTATCAGGAATTGTTGTTGGATATATTCAAGATATTTAGGATAACTCGCAAGTAAATTTACTTTATCACTGTTATTGTTCCGGTACCAATTTTTATCCTTGACACTTAGAATGGAAGGGAAAATTAAAGTAGGTGAATCACTTTTATACAGTAATAAAATAGCCTACATAAGTAATGAAAAATCCAACCTATTAATATTACAAATACCCAAAGCCACGTTTCCCTAATGATGCTTACTTTTTACATTTAGGGTACAAATGTTACCACCGAAAACATTACTCAAAAGTAACCCAATATTAGCAGACTGACCTAATACAGTATACTGTACACAAACATAATTATAGTGTGACATTTAGGGGAGATATGATTTATCTACCAAATCCTAGATGCATGCATCTTTCTTTCACCAAGCATTTGGTAAACCACAAGAAAAATACAGTTTGGCAACTAAAGTACCTCGAGAAAGCTCAATTTTACAGTATTTTACCAATCATTATACTTATGTTCAAATGTATATATTTATAGAGGTCATTAAACCAATGTGAAAAAAACATGGTATGTTCATGTGTTTCCAGCCTTGTGAGGCCAAGTAGGCTATAGAAAAATAATATGTTACATTCATTCCTGTAAGGGTTGATTGATTACTCTTGCTCCATATTCATGATGAACTACCTAAGAACTAGGGTAGACTAGTCAATTTTGTACAATTGGTACAATTAGTATACAAAATATAAGTTTAGTTGAATTAATAAATATATTGTCAAAATGTACATTAGCTAAGGTGCGTTGTGATAAAATATTTTGTAATCTATAGTTTTCATGGTATATTTTGTGTACAGGTATATTAATTAGACCACAATGTACTAATCGGTTTCTACCCTATCCCATAATATTATTAGGATTATGGGAAAGTGTTGGTGTGTAATAATATGAGTGTTGTGAGTGTTGAGGCTTTTATCACAGCATTCCTAGAACAAGCAGTTCTTTTTTTTTAGAGTGTTTTGTGAATGTTTTCTAAGTGATATACAATGTACAGTGGAGTACTATACATTTATGATGGCAATATATAGATTACCTTTGATCATTAACAATTGTAGAAGTTGCTGAGCATTAGTAATTGTGAAATACTCTATTCCTTCCATAAAAGTATTGAATGTTTTGTATATGTATGAGAATGTTTGTTACTTGTTTCACTGTACATGTAGTTATTTACTTTGTAAATACAGTAGTTATTAATTACTTTACCATCTCATATCTAATTGAATCATGACATCCTGTAATAAATAATATTGAAGAGATTCATTGATGTATGACATTTTTAATTTACTATTTCTGAATTAGGATAATTGAAACTATGTATCTTATTCAAGAATTATTGTGCAGTATAATAATTGAATAGAGAGGTTTAATCAAAATGTATATCAAGTACTGAAAACACACATGTATCCATAATTTGTGCTTTAGTGTGTGTGTGTGTGTGTGCTTGCCTTTTCTATCCTGGGAGATAATAATGTGTGATTGAGTTGTTATTCTGGTACACTCGGAAACCACACTCTCTAGCCCACCTGCGTCGGGCCGGAGATATGTAGCGGATCCTTGCTGAATGCTAGCCCACTCTAACTATCACGAGGCCACACATGCACAAACACATGTTTTGAATGGTTTGGAATTGTTTTGTTAGATTTTTAAGTTCTTAAAACATATGGGGATATTCTTTCATGTCCCTGCTTCATTTCTATATTGGAGGGAATAAAATACAATGCAATGTTATTAATACAGCCAAAACATGATAACGTAGCATAATAACAGCAAGATAATTAAACGTGACGGGCAGAGAGTCGAGCCTCAAGTGGTTCAAAACATGTGTGTTCGTGAGTGAGCTGCCGTCCAGAAAGGATCCTCTACAAATCTCTGGAACGACGCAGGTGGGCTAGAGAGTGTGGTTTCCAAGTGAACAAAACAGTAATGGTTTAGTTTGGTTATACAGTACACAGTAGGGTATACTAACCATTTGTATGAAGCGATCCAAATAGTAAACAAACTTGAAGAATAAAAAATACGAGCCCACAAAAAGCTGTAGATTAGATGATTAAACTGAAGTGTAAAACTGTACCGTACCTTAAATCTTCAATACGTTATTTCCACAGTGATTTTGATAAGTTTGTTTATCTTTATATTATGTGGTTTCTGGTACTGGTTTCTAAGTTTTAAATTTTAATTATCATATATTTTTATACTAAATTTATTAACCCTCTCCGACAAATGACGCAATTTTGAGCCTATTAGGGATACTTTAAAGCCTTTGTTACTATCAGGGGTATTTAGAAACCTTTAGTTTAGTTACTTCAACCTCTGCACTTGTCTTTGAGTTAGCTGCGGGCAGAAAACTAATTTTGGAGAGGTAATTATAATCTGGCAACCTCTGTGTCATATGAGTCTGAAAGGGTTAATACAACTTCACATAATTTTTTGTGGGTAGTATTTCATCAATTTTATATACCGGTACTAATTGAACCACCACTTACAATTTGTTTAGTTTCCCCTGGTAGTGGACATGCACAAAGTTGATAAGTAGGTTGGGGAAATGTTTGAGAGGGCTCTGAGGGTCGGCTTAAACGATTACCTTCAGTCATTATCAATTAATATTGACACTTCAGGCAGCATATAAAAACATGTAAATTCAAAGTCTGAAGTTTATACTGTACTCTTTTTTAACTTATGGTGGTCTTATTAACCCTTTTAGGTCCGGGGGTTGCCGTTTAGTATTCAGAAATAGAATGTTCTTAATCTCATAATTAGTTTTCTGCCCACAACTCCCTCAAAGACTGCAGATGTTGAAGTAATTAAACTAAAGGTTTCTAAACACCCCTGATGGTCACAAAGGTTTTAAAGTACAGTATCCCTGTAAGGACGCAATTGCGTCCTGGTGTGCGAAAGGGTTAATAATGATATTGCAGATTTTTGAAAACTACAGAATCCGAGTAAGTTATTTTATCAACTTATCGGAATATTAGACAACAATCAATTTAGGCAATGTTTCACCAACTATCTCATAAAGATCTTATAGGAAAAAACTACAGGTACTATTGACATATTATTGCCGATGTGACTGTACAGATAATGGTAACAAGTCAGCCAAGAGGATCCTGCAAATCCACCAACCTAAGCACAAGTTTCTTTGGCATTTATCCCCAAAATCATATATTGTATGTGAATCCAATACTGATAGTGTATTTATTGTAATGTACTGCATAAATAAAATTGTTCAATTCTGTATTCTGTAATATGCTTTACCGTAGCTTTAACGGGGCTGTTCGGCCAGGCAGCCTAGGGAATGACAACAACAACAACTGTAGCTTTAAGATTAATTAGGGAAAATAGGGAGAGTCAGACTGAGAATGAGGTGGACGGATGGGGTTAATAAGTACCGTATATGAGTGAAAGTGGTGGTGGGTATGAGTAGGGGCCAGGTGACAGATGCACAGAGGTGATTCATTTGTGCCCCTCCCTTGGGGATTAAGTCATTTTGGCAATAGGTTAGATAAATGATTGTAATAAAGGTTCTTTCTCTACTGTAGACATTTACCAGGCTTGATCTTACAATGTGACTCTCTTGGTAGCGTAATGGTTAGTGCGCTGGATTTCGATGTATGTGTCCTAGGTTCGAATCCTGGGAGTACCACATGTATTCATTAATTTCATTCTATCCCTATCTATCTATATACTCAGGCACATACCCCATTATTTTTTTTAAAGCTTGGGGTGGCCGACTCGAGACAAAGCCCCCCAGGTGTTTTAAAAAAATAATGTTTAACTCTGGGCGAATGGCTGGTCAAAAATGGAATCTACGATCATGTATGGAAGGTGTTGGGGGAGATAAATCGAATGGCACCAGGTAGAATTAATTTGGACTTTTAGTTTGGGCTACAGAAGACTTAAAGTTGAAAAAGTGCTCATTTCGGGCATTTCTGGAGTTCGAATAAAAATCTAAATCCTAAATTAATGGTCTGATTTGAATTTTGTTTGTGCCATTGGATTCAGCAGGTGAAAGTGTACTTTTGGTAGAAATTTTAGTAAAATCCATTCATAAATAACCCGTTTATAGGTGAATTATAATATACAGTATATATACCGGTATATATATATATATTCAAAATACAAAATTACGTCTATTGGGCCTAAAAATGGAATCGCAACGACGAGAGGAATCCATACATACCCTTGAAAACACAAAATTCGAACATGACTTGCCAAGGTACTCGGCTTCGCCTGGTGTTTTAAAAAAAATGATGTTTAATTCTGGGCGAATGGCTGGTCAAAAATGGAATCTACGATCATGTATGGAAGGTGTTGGGCGAGATAAATAGAATAGCACCAGGTAGAATTAATTTGGACTTTTAGTTTGGGCTACAGAAGACTATTAAAGTTGAAAAAGTGCTCATTTCGGGCGTTTCTGGAGTTCGATTCAAAATCTAAATTCTAAAGTAATGTTCTGATTTTAATTTTGTCGTGCCATTGGATTCATCGGGTGAAAGTGTACTTGTGGTAGAAATTTGAGCAAAATCCATAAATAAATAACCCGTCTATAAGTGATCTAGTATAATATATACTGTATATATATACAGTACATGTTCGTTTGTTTAACTACTGTATATATTCAAAATAAAAAATAGGTCTATTGGGCCTAAAAATGGTCTAAATAAATAAAACAATATACCGTTGGAATCGCAACGACAAGAGGAGTCCGTATATACCCTTGAAAACACAAAATTCAAACATGACTTGCCAAGCTACTCGGCTTCGCCTGTGTTTAAAAAAAAATAATGTTTAATTCTGGGCGAATGGCTGGTCGAAAATGGAATCTACAATCATGTATGGAAGGTGTTGGGTAAGAGGAATCGAATGGCACCTAGTAGAATAAATTTGGATATTTAGTTTGGGCTACAGAAGACTTTTAAAGTTGAAAAAGTACTCATTTCGGGCGTTTCTGGAGTTCGAATCAAAATCTAAATCCTAAAGTAATGGTCTGATTTTAATTTTGTTTGTGCCATTGGATTCAGCAGGTGAAAGTGTACTAGTGGTAGACATTTGAGAAAAATCCATACATAAATAACCCGTCTATGGGTGATTTCTAATATATAACTTCTAACTTCCAGTCCTTTGGAATGGAAGAGCAGGCTTTGGGCATTGATTGTGGTGTGGTTGAGTGGATAAAGAGAAGTACTTTGAGGTGGTATGGTCATGTTCAGAGAATGGATGAAGACAGAATGCCAAGAAAGATATATGGGAGTCAGGTGAGTGGAACCGCTAGTAGTGGAAGACCACCTATGGTATGGGAAAAGAAAGTGGAAAAATATATTGAAGAAAAACTTCCACGTAGTGGAAGGGGCATTGTGGCACGGGCAGGGGAGGCATGTCTTGACAAAGTAGCTTGGAGACGTTTCTGTCATGGCCATCCTCTAGTGGGGGTTTCCCAGGGGGAAGCAAGGCGTCGGAGATGATGATGATGATGATGATGATAACTTCTAACCCTTCTTCTTATACAGTACTGTCAATCTTTTCTCTCCTTTGGGCTCCTCCGACCATAAACTTATCTCTGTCAACTGCCCTATCTCTCCAGTACGGCTACCCGATCCTCCTAGCCGGCGGCGCTTGTGGCACTTTGGCGCTGCCGACTGGGAGGCTCTCCGGCAGTACTTCTTTGATTTCCCATGGAATGATTTCTGCTTCCGTGGCCGGGGACCCTCGGAGAGTGCTGAACGCATTACCGAGGTAATCCTATCGGGCATGGAAGCATACATTCCATTCTCTTTCTCTCAGACTAATGCTAAAAAATCTTGGTTTACTCACGCCTGTTCTACTGCTGTCCGCAATAAGGAGGAAGCATTCAAACGGTACCGACGCCTTAAAACTCAAGACTCTCATTCTTCCTATGTTTCTGCCCGGAATCAAGCCAAATCTGTTCTTCGACTTGCCAAACACTCTTTCATCAATAATAAATGCACTGAACTATCCAACTCTAGCTCTTTCCAAGCTTTCTGGCATCTAGCCAAAAACCTCTCCAACAATTTCTCTTCCTCGTCTTTCCCTCCCCTTTCCCATTCTGATGGCACAACCATCACTTCCTCCTCTGACAAAGCTAAACTCTTCGCTCAAACTTTTGCTAGAAACTCCACCTTGGATGATTCCGGTGCTATTCCTCCCTCTCCACCCTCCTCTCTCTTACTTATGCCTAATATCCTTATCTCTTCTAAAGATGTACTTTCTACCCTCTCTGGGCTTAATACTAATAAGGCGTACGGTCCGGACGGTGTTCCTCCTGTTGTTCTCAAAAACTGTGCTTCCGTGCTGACTCCCTGCCTAGGCAAACTCTTTCGTCTCTGTCTATCCTCTTAACGTCTTCCCTTCATGCTGGAAGTTTGCTCACATTCAACCTGTCCCAAAGAAGGGTGACCGCTCTCAACCCTCCAACTATCGTCCAATTGCTCTCATCTCTTGTCTTTCTAAAGTTTTTGAAACTATTCTTGCTTCCAAATTTCTTAAGCATTTCTCTTCTCATAATCTGCTCTCAGATCGCCAGTATGGCTTCCTTAATCTCTGAACTGCGCATGTGGGTAATTAGAAACGTCTGCCTGTGCTGACGTATTTGAGCTGTTTCCATCACTAAAATATTAATTTTACCATAAATAGCATTAATACTTATCCATATGCACCTATTATAGGTTGATTATAGAGGTATTAACCTGTTACAACAATAAAACGAGTGAAAACAGCGTTTGGATGGTCAAAATCGGCGATACAGGCCGCGAGTTACATAATGTATGGGTGAGGCAACCTCCTTTCCCACCAATTTCCCCCAAGGCCACTGAGACACTGTCGATCGATACTCTCTCTCTCTCTCTTGCACTCGCTTGCTAACAGTGATGACAATGCCCTGCTTGCAACTCGCTAATGTTAGCACAAAAATATACCTCAGAATAAGGGAATAACAGGGAAAATAGGTTATAACTGAAGGAGGGGAGGTAGAGGAGTGATATTTTGCATGGCCCAGGGGCAAAAATAAATAAAAAATAAATACAAAAATAAAAATATATATTTTTTTTCCGATGTTTAAAATTTATTTATTTTTTCTCTGACTCTTAACCCGTTGAGCCCCGGCTAGTTATAATATTTTGTTCACCCCAGTCCAAAGCCATTTTCGCTTCTTTTTTTTGTTTGCTAAAATGGAAGAGAATGGTGAGAAATGAAAAAAAAAAAAAAATATATAATTTCGGTCATTTGGGGGGCGGGGGGGTTTCGAAAGTTAGTCTCCCCCGCATGACCACCCGCCCGGGAGCACTAGGGTAAAAACTGAGTATGGCATTGTACGGCATACATCCTAAGGAGTGTCTCACGTAAATCTCAAGCCTCTAGCTCCCATACGACCGGAGTAATGAAGGTTCAAAGTGGCGGTGAACTAAGGGTGTAAACTATCCCCACTAAGCCCACCACCACCAGCCGCGCGGCTGTCTCGGCCCGCTCACACCTACTGGCCCGGCTCCCACACACACTACGGTACCTCCCCCTCCTATTCTCCCGCCATTTCCTACCTTACGAGCCACGTAAGTGTTTTTTATATGTCGGACGCACGTGATGCGTCGCTGGGAGTTGGTGATCAAACACTGCCGACGCATCACGTGCGACGCTGGGTCTCACTGGGTTAAGAGTCTTCCCGCAGCCCGCCGGCGGAACTCTTAAGAGTCTTCCCGCAGTTCCCGGGTTAAGGGTCGCTCTACTGGTGATCTTCTTTCATATCTTACTAACTCTTGGTCATCCTCCTTTCGGGACTTCGGTGAGACTTTTTCTATTGCACTAGACATATCAAAAGCCTTCGATAGAGTCTGGCACAAATCTTTAATTTCTAAACTACCCTCCTTCGGTTTCTATCCCTCCATCTGTGCCTTTGTCTCTAATTTCCTTTCCGGCCGTTCCATAGCCGCGGTTGTGGACGGCCATTGTTCACTTCCTCACCCTATAAACTCCGGTGTTCCTCAGGGCTCTGTCCTATCTCCTATTCTTTTTTCTAATTTTTATAAATGATCTCCTCAACTGTACCTCAATTCCCATCCATTCATACGCAGATGACTCAACCTTACACTACTCCATTAGTTTTTCAGAACGCCCCAGCCAGCAATCCCTCAACGACAAACGTAATGAAGCCATAGAACTCTTAAATTATGATCTAAATACTATCTCCAATTGGGGCAGAGAAAACCTTGTTACCTTTAATGCTTCCAAAACCCAATTTCTCCATCTATCTACCCGTAAGGAACTCCCAGCAGACTATCCCTTATTCTTCAACAATACAAAAATCAATCCTTCATCTTCTCTCAATATTCTTGGTGTCTCCTTTTCTTCTGCTCTCAATTGGAAGGACCATATTACCAGTCTTCTAAGGCAGCCTCCCAGAAGCTGGGTGTGCTCAACCGCCTTAGGGGGTTCTTTTCCCCTGCACAGCTTCTTGCTCTGTACAGGGGCATAGTGCGTCCTTGTATTGAGTATTGTTCACATGTGTGGGGAGGTTCCTCTCACACCGCTCTCCTAGACAAAGTTGAAAGGAAGGCCTTTCGTATCATTAACTCCCGTCCACTCACCAACTCTCTGCATCTCTCTCTCTCCGCCGCAATGTTGCATCTCTCTCGCTATTCTATCGCTACTATAATAATCAGTGTTCCTCAGAGCTTTCCCAGTGTATACCACCTCCTTTACGTAGGGTACGTGGTACCCGTCTTGCAACTCAATCCCACCCCTACTCTGTGCAACTCCAACCCAAGAGTGAAACGTTACTCTCAAACTTTCTTCTACTCAACAGCTGAGCTCTGGAACTCTCTCCCAGAATCACTTTCCCTCTTCCTATGACTTAAATTGCTTCAAAGTCAGTGTGTCCAGGCATTTTGGCTCGAACGTCCCTTGATTTTGGCCCTGTCACTCTTTCAACTATGGGGGAGGCACTCGCTATAGGCAGTTCTGCCTTTTGCCTCCCTCAATCACATAGAAAAAAAAAAAAAAAAAAAAAATATATATATATAATTATATATATATATATATATATATATATATATATATATATATATATACTGTATACAGTATATTCAAAATAAAGAAATAGGTCTATTGGGCCTAAAAATGGTCTAAATAAATAAAACAATATACCGTTGGAATCACAAAGACGAGAGGAATCCATATATACCCCTGAACACACAAAATTCGAACATGACTTGCCAAGGTACTTGGCTTCGCCTGGACTATAACCCAGGTGTTTTAAAAAAATAATGTTTAATTCTGGGTGAATGGCTGGTCAAAAATGGAATCTACAATCATGTATGGATGGTGTTGGGCAAGAGGAATCGAATTGCAACAGGTAGAATTAATTTGGACATTTAGTTTGGGCTACAGAAGACTTTTAAAGTTGAAAAAGGTGCTCATTTCGGGCGTTTCTGGAGTTCGAATACAAATCTAAATCCTAAAATAATGGTCTGATTTCCATTTTGTTTGTGCCATTGGATTCAGCGGGTGAAAGTGTACTTGTACAAATTTCAGCAAATTCATAAATAAATAACCCGTCTATAAGTGATCTAGAATATACTGTATACTGTATACAGTACAGTCATAGTTCAAAACACAAAATATGTCTATTGGGCCTAAAAATGGTCTAAATAAATAAAACAATATACCGTTGGAATCGCAACGACGAGAGGAATCCATATATACTCTTGAAAACACAAAATTCGAACATGACTTGCCAAGGTACTTGGCTTCGCCTGGATTAAAACCCAAGTGTTTTAAACAAAATAATGTTTAATTCTGGGCGAATGGCTGGTCGAAAATGGAATCTATGATTATGTAAGGAAGGTGTTGGGCGAGAGAAATTAAATGGCACCAGGTAGAATTAATTTGGACATTTAGTTTGGGCTACACAAGACTTTTAAATATATTCCAATAGGCCGACAGCCTATACATTCAACCGTTATACATTGAACGGTGAAGCCTGTGAGGTCTCGTTCCAGTCTAGGGGTAAGACATGTGAAGCCCTTTTTGCTACAACCAGCCCCTGCCATCTTGCATTTGCAGGATGCATGGGGCTTAGTTGCTCACTCACGGCTTGAAGCAGCCCCATCTCTGAAGCTGCCTCGCTCCAGTGCTTCACTGTCTCATCCCCTAGACTCGGACCCTCACTCTCAGAACGTCACCTATTGAGCAATGAACTCACTAGGCATTACCCCCCTGTAGCATATTTTTAATATTGGAATATTCATACAGTGCTATTTAATCAGGGAACAATGAGGGTATTTATTTGGCGTTTCGGTGGGCCTTGTGGTAATGCACTGATACTAGTTACAGCACAAATTCTATCCCAATAATCTTCCCATTAACATATCGGGATTCGAACCCGGGTCCATTGGATTGCCAGTCCAGTCGCATGACCACTCCACCACACTGGGAATTAATAACGAAAGGCTTAATTAAAATACCGATTGGTATAATATTCATAATGATGCTGTACTGCAATCCATAATATAAAATCACTTTTTAAAAACAAAATTAATACAGTCAGATCTCAATATATGCGTGTTTTGTATACTGTACACAGGTTCGTTTGGACACGGTAACCCCAAAAATGTCAAAGTCGGCCACAACACGGAAATTTGTTGTATATACGCAGACATTTACAGGCGACGGGGATCCTGCTGCAACTCTGGGTCGGTACTGAACAGCCCGGGTCGTAGCAGATGACACAAAACAGAGTGTGGTTTGTTTATGTTGCAGGATATTTCGTGCCTGACACGCAAATAGGTCAGTAGCAGGTCCAAAACAGTTCCTTTTGATGCTGTTATTAGTTATGTACACCCTATGTGATGGATTGTGTTCTTTTATTTCAAATTTTATTTTATTAAGCGGTTTCCACATTGCAATTTTTATTAGTTCCTTTGCGTTTGTGTTGTGTCGTCCCAGTTTTGGTTTGTTTGTTTTGCAAATTTTACATTATAATTGCCTGCCTGACACACAAATAAGTTTTTGTTGGTGGTATAATGTCGGCTTAACCCTCCTGGCCCGGGCAGGCTCTCAAAATGACAGTGTTAGCTACCCGGGCGATCTGGCCGAAAAACGTCTAGGCCTAGGCTACCGTATTTTTGTTTAGTTTAATGCTAGAAATTTCCCACGCATCTATAAATGTAGTGCGGTTTCCAATCTGTAGACTGGCGTTGAGTAGAGCTCTCTATGTCAACTGGTTCAGTTGTGATGACGATTTCAGTGGAGAGCACTTGCAGGCGATGTTAGCAATATGACGATCTTTTCGCTACTGAAACAACGACATACAGACATACAATAACAAACGAGTCTTCTCTTTCTTGTTTTCGGAGGTGCGGTGACGTATCGATTGGCTTTGTTTACATGCATCGGACGCACGGTGTTCAGACCAAGCTGAATAGGCTTTCAAGCTTACAGATTTTAAAATGACACCCGGGCACCTGCCCTTAATTCGTGGTGTCATTTTAAAATGACAACCGGGCCAGGAGGGTTAAGGTAGGCTAAAGGCTCAAATAGGGGACTTTGGGAAAGTGGCTGGAACAAATTTAATTACTTCCCATAAGGCCTGTTATTTGACACACATGGTTTTGATATAAATGTCATGCACAGTACAAATTAACCGTGTATATCGAGACCTGACTGTAATGTATATCCACTATCCTTCAAGAAACTACCACTGTATTCTATTTACATCCTGATTTACTCAAATAAGATATTTATAAAAGTATAGCTCTTTATCCCGGGTGACACGTATACGTGTCTAGAATTTTTTGTGCCACAATCCTGGGTGACGCGTATACACGTCCAACTTTTTCCCACCAACCAGTCAAATTTTCGCGCCATGCAAATACATATTTAGGCTTCCCCTAGTGGACTAGTGATGTACTGTTGGCCACATAAGTTATGTTTCTCGTTGTGAACTTGTGTATGAAAGGAAAATACAATAGTATGAGTGTGGTTTCTTTTAATTATCTGTTGATTAAGCAGATCAGTTAACCACATCATAAGAAACTACACTCGTAATTAAATCATGCACATTATATATCTATGTAATAGATAACAGAGGAACAGAACTTATGTGGGCAACTGTATAAGGCTCCCGCCCCTCACTCAATAATCAATAAATAGTGTTGCCGGGCGCACGATACACATCACTGCCACGGCTTTTTCATCACGCATCAATTGAAAGAAGTGCATACCGTTTGAAACACATGTAATGACACATAATACCACTAGCAATAACAAAAATCATTGCTAAAAGGGGTTATGGCGGGATGTACTCACTGAGGGAGGTGGCACCACTCAAGTTTTGTTGCACGGCTGGATAAAGCTGTGTGGCGGTGAATAAAACTCTTCACGCTCACAACAAGGCAACCAGACTACCTACAATACTAAGTTTGACACCATTCTGCAGCTTGCAGAAAGTACATGACCATGATACTATTTTTTTCTTTATGCCTATTAGTTCCCAAGATATAGGTGGTTGTAAAATACTTTTTTTTCTTCTAATATGGAGGTCTGTTTAACGCTAATAGCGGGAAGTTAACAAAGTGGATTGTATTAAAACATTTGTAAATGCCGGTCTATCAGGCTTGTACTGCAAAGCTATTACAGTTACAGCTGCAGCTAGTCTTTTAGATAGTCACCAAATGGGCAGTGTGTTGAGTAAAGATGGGACTATGGATGAAGAAGTGCGGGAGATGGTACAACAGGGGAAGAGGGTTGTAGGAACTAGGAACGCTGAAAGCAATAACAAGAAATAGGGTGGTCAGTATTGAAGTGAAGAAGTCCTTGCATGACAGTGTGGTAATCCCGACACTGACACTTACGGAAGCGAAGCATGGACGTTTGAGAAGAGACTCAGACCAAGAGTGTGAGGGGTGGAAATGAGTTACAGTACTTGAGAAGTGCATGCGGAGTTACATGGAGGGATAGACAGACGAATGAGGAAGTAAGAAGGAGGTGTGGTGTGGAGGTAGATGTGCTGGAAAGTGTGAAAAGGAACACCTTGAGATGGTTCGGCCATATGGAACGTATAGGAAGCGAGAGAATGACTAAAAAGGTGTACGAGAGCGAGGTGGAAGGACAGAGAGGGAGAGGTAGACCGAAAGAGAGGTGGAAAGATGGAGTGAGGAAGTATATGGATGAAGACGGTGCTGGTTGGGAGGAGGGGCTACGACTGACTGGGGACAGAGGTGCATGGGGCGGTTCGTTCGTAGCCACCCCTTCGGGGATCACAACGTCAGGCAATAGATAGATAGATAGACCAAATGTCTGAAGTATCTGATAGATCTTCAATGGCCTGCAATGCTTAATAACTCTGGAATTTCTTTCCTCCCCTACGTAATGAGATGAGAATGGTGAGATGTATGTGTGGGGCCAGGCTACAGGATAGAATAACAAATGTTGAGCTGAGGAGACGTTTAGGTATAAAGAGTATTAGCGAGGTGATGCATACAAGTAGACTGGGATGGTATGGACATGTGGAGAGAATGGATGAACAAAATTGGGTGAAAAAATGCAGGTCTGTGATTGTGGAGGGAGCTGCACCAAGGGCTGGACCGAGGAAGACCTGGGATCGGACTATACGTGCCGATCTCAAATCCAAGAACTTGACAAGTGAAGCAGCCCTTAACAGGGTTGCCTGGAACGCCGCCATTAGGACAAGAGACTGAAACTGCATGTATGTGTGGAACACTCAGTCTTAAAATGTTATGTATGTATGTATGTATGTACTTTCTCTTAACCCTCAAAAACATGTATGACGGCATATGGCATCATACATGGTTTGTCCCATAATCTCGGGTGATGCCACATTGCGTCAGCATGTTTCACGCCATGCAATCATATTTTTTACAGGCTCTATCAGCCTAATAATGGACTAGGCTCAATTCCCAGCCCTTCCCCACAACCCGCCTCCCCTTACCACCCCCCACCCACAACAATCTCAGCATCCCCTCCACCTATCACACAACAAGCATCAGGATACCACTTACCTTTCTGAGTGTCTCGCCTCACCCCCAGCCACGTCACCGACAAGCACACGTGGCAAGCATACACACACATACTGTATGCTCAAGCGGTAGCTCAGACTGGAAAGTTGCCATTGCTTTTGCGTTGCTCAGACGGCAACCACACAAAGCTGCGGTTTTCTCCATAGTCAAACTGAATGAATGAAGGTACTTAATTATGATATTTGGTTGGTTATTGTACGTTTATTATTTACAGAGATACAACAGGTATAAAATGGCAAATTTTTGCCAAATATGCCCAGGTGAGGAGACTGGGGCATGATTAAAGGCCCGGAGCGTAAGAGTTAATATTTATTAGCTCATCTTCTTAGCTATGTATTTTAAAACTACAATATTTGAATTGCAATTCCTGCTCTTCTAGATACGGTTAGTAACAATAATCCTAATGTGTTAAGACATATTTTCGCCTTTCTTTGTTTCTTCCTCTTTTTCCCATTTATGTATTTTAGAAATACAACTAATTTTACTTTTTTAAATAGTAACCAATGGCCTGGAGTATTTGATACCTTTCAGCAAACTCTTTCCTCTACTCCTTCTATAGTCAATCTACTTTTTCTCATTTAGTGTTTTTTCGATTTAAAAAACAATTGTATATACACTTCATCCTACTCTTTAGGATAGTAACCAATAGCCTGCAGCGTTTGATACCTTTCAGCAAATTCTTTCCTCCGCTCCTTCCTTTTATCTTTCTTCAGCCTATCCTTCTCCAGCAGCTCCATGATGATGGGCTTAGGAAGCTTCTTACCCTTGTACAGGTTAGGGATGGGCTTCTCGTTAGCGTGGCGTATCAGATCTGCTACATACTGAGTCGCGTTGAAGGCATCAAACTCACGCACTTTGGCCATCTCTGTAGCCTGAGGAGGAAAATACATAAATGAAGCATAAAGTTCCACACTTAAGGGGGGATGGTTCACTTTTTGGGCAATTTTTGCATGTATTCATTATTTTTCTAGTTTCCTCCTTAGACCTCTATCAAATTTAAAAAGAACATCCATTAGATCCCCCATCTAGATTAATTTTTAAATTTTTCGGTAGAAAAATTTCCCGGCCAAAGGCCGGTTCTTCCAACATTACAGGCTCACTATCGTTCGCCAGGGAAAAAATCAAGACCTAAATAGCACGAAAGGTCTAAATATTGACGAAGAAATGTGGCGAAAGGTCTTAAAATCGACTAACTAATGGGGCAAACATCTTAACATCTGAAAAATAATGGGACTAAACATGAGGGAGAAAGTGGTCCAGAAAACCGGCCCATCCCCCCGTCATCTTTGTGACTTGGGGGAAAAATACATAAATATAGTAGAGGTACTTACATATCAGTGAAATTCAGGGGTATTTTGTATATCAAACAAGTAACAGACTCCCAAACTTTAACCTCTCTGTAGCCTGGGGAGAGAAATGTAGAACCTGTACAGAAATTATAATGTAAAATTTGCAAAATAAACAAACCAAAACTTATACGAACACAGTAAAAAGACAAAACAACTAATCAAAATCGCTATGTGGAAACAATGCTTAAGTAAAATAATAATTTATAAATCAATGGTTAGGGGATTGATTTAGTAGGAAAGAATGGTAGAGAAATTGGGAGAGGAACCAGTTGCTGTTTGGACAGCGTTGGTGGCGGATTCTTAGGAGAAATTGCAATGAGTAGTCAAAGAATTTGGTGTGGTATGTGGAAGAAGGAAGCTGAGGGTGAACGTAAATTATAATGTAAAACTTGCAAAATAAACAAACCTAAACTAGGACGACATAATATAAAGACAAACGAACTCATCAAAATCGCTATTTGGAAATAACGCTTTAGCAAAATATAATTTAATTTCGAAATAAAAGAATACAAAACCACCACATAGGATGTACATTACTACATGAGCAAGTGAATCTGTTTCCCAATCAAATTAATCGTACATACAGTATAACAACACACTCTCGTCATGTTCAAGGAATTAGTCAATTTGGGAAGTTCAGGACGTTCTGGTAAATTCTACTAAATTCTGTATGAATAAAGAAACTACAATAAATGTCAAAATTTTCTATTAAAGTAAATTTGCAATTTGACAAGGTATTAACAATAGTACAAAATACGTACAGCACTCACTAACGATAATGCTATCGGGTAGAACTTGACAATAGAGGAAGCCCTTGACAGGGTTGCCTGGAAAGCCGCCATTTAGGATGTGAGACTGTAACCACACTCTATGGACGAAATGGTATGTATGTAATATACAAAGGAATGTTGTTGTTGTTGCTCCCCAGGCTGTCTGACCGAACAGCCCCAAAGTCCCGAGCAAGGCCAAGGCCACAACCAAGCACCCCCACAGAACCCCCCCAGCCCCATCACCAAGAAAGCCCAGGTGACCGAAGCCGCTCCCAGAGTCCCAGGCGAGAGACTGAGGAGGTCGCGGAAACACCCGGGACACCAAAGCCCCACCCAGTGCCCCGCGCCCCCAAACATCCATGAAGGGAAAGTTGAGGGTCAAGGGAAAAATGTGATGCTTTGGCTCCCAGTCTGCTAACCTCTAGGTTGGCAGTAGAAAGGTCAATCCACGGAAAGAGACGTCGCCACTTGAGATCTAGAAAATATATAAGCGAAATGAACATCCAGAGTAAACTATGGGTATGGCAGAGAATGGCTCAACTCTCACTCTGATAGACCAGCCCATCACCACAAAAGAATGTTTATAATGGTTATGAAAATATAGTTTGTAAAAATAAATTATCCATCGGACGCTCTCACGCAGCTTACCGCTTGGCTACAAAGAAGTATAGAAAGGCAGTGTTGCCACTTTCTGGCAAGTGGGTAACTTTATTCTGCTCCACCCTGTATACAAACACTGTAATTACTGTACAGTACAGTACCTGGTATAGCTTTTCCTTTCGGTATTCTCTTGCTTGCCGGATCTTAAGCCGAACGAACCTCATCTTTTTGCGGAGTTTCTTCAGCTTGTGCTTCTTCATCTTTTTTTTCCTGATGATAATGAGACGCACTGCTTGTTTTTCAACCACCTGAAAAAGTTAAATTTTTGGTTATTTTGTACAAAATATAAAATTATTGATTATAGTATCGTGGACGAGCAAATTAATTGAGAACAAAAATGATAGCTTAGTTGTTGGTTACTGTACACTCACAATCCATATGTATACACTCACTTGAATCTGAACGCTTCTACTAGTGAAGAACTTTCGGTTTTACTCCAACCACAATACATTCCTAATAACGTTCTCTCATCTTTTCATTCAGTAGAGGCAGACCTGAAATTGTCCTACATAAAAAAAAACTCAATAAAAAATTTTCAATGTTGGATCCCATAAATGTTTCCAACCTATCAGGAGTCTATGATCACACAGTCAAGTTTATTTCCAAAATACAGTACAGTAGTTAATAAATGCTTCACTGACGTCAACTTCCCAGTCTGAAAAGTACGCCTTAGTTCGACCTAGTCTAAAGAAACCTGAACTTGACGTTGGAAACATGTCGAACTATCGTCCTGGTTCTAATTTATCTTTCATATCATAGATATAAAAATAAAATTTCTAAAAGTATTGGAATTAGGCTATATGTTAAGTAAGAAAATCACTTAATACATCAACACTTGTGACCCTATAATAATAATACTGTACTTTCGTTTATCCATATATCACTTATGGAATAGAAGTTTGGGGCTCTACTCCTGAAACTATCTATCTATCTATTTACTCAGGCCCAATCCCCACTTTTCCTATTTTATTTTATTTTTCCCGATTTTTTTCTTTTTTTTGGGGGGTGGGGGGTGGGGGGGGGGGGGCCGACTCAAGACAGAGCAAGAACAGGGAAAACACAACATAAAACAACGAACACAAACAGACAAAACACAAATTCACACACATCTAGGTCATCCAGGAGAAGACCCAGAGACCAGGATCACCAAGGTCCCTCCAGCACTTCCCCGGCCCCCGACCACTAATATATTAAAACCTATCGTTACATTACAAAAGATAATAGTAAGAATTACGAAATCAGTACACCACAGAGCACATACAAAACCTATTTTCAACACTTTAAAATCCTCAAAAATATATATACAAAATATCACAATAACGCCCAAGACGTTGCATCAGATAGTGTTAAGGGGAGGTTTTTAGTTTTCTCCCTAGACCTCCATCAAACTTATAATAATACAGTACTCCCAAGACCTCCTTTCAAGGTATATTTGTACATTTTTCGGTAGAGAAATGTCCCAGTTGAAGGCCGCTTCCCCTTAAATTACAGGCTCGCTATCGCTTGCCAGGAAAAATTTGACACCTAAATGGCACTAAAGGTTTAAAATTGACAGAAATGGGGTGTATGGTCTTAAAAATTACAAACTAATGGGGCATATATATACTCTTACCTGGTTGGCCGGAGCTTCAATAATGTCTTGCTCAATGGTTGGCTCAATTTTCTCCACTTGATTGAGTAGTGGTGGCAATTCTTTCTCTAAAAGTCCACCATTGTAGAGGGTTGGAACAGTTATGTTGATGGGCTTGATTAAAGATGGTAATCTGAAAAGTCACAACAATTCAATACTCTCTTCATTATGACAAGCAGGGTGTAAAACGAACGACGAGCCCATTCTTATCAGTCTTTATTATCCCTTCAAGTACCAAGTGACGTGTGTTAACTTTTATTCTAGCTATATTTATACGGTATTATGCAGCTTAGAAAGGATCTGTGGTAGTTGTTCCCTAAGCTGCCTGGCCGAACAGCCCCGAGTCCCTAAGGAAGGCCATGGCCATGGTCAGGCTTTCCGACAGAGCTCTCAAGGAGTGTAGATTGTGTTGTTGTTGTTGTTGCTGTTCCCCAAGCTGCCTGGCCGAACAGCCCCAAGGCCCCGAGCAAGGCCAAGGCCATAACCGAGCGCCTCCACAGAACCCTCCCTGCCGACCACAATAAAGCCTGGGTGACCGAAGCCACTCCATGGCAGGGAGCTGAGGAGGGTGCAGAAACGCCCGGGAAACCAAAGCCCAACCCAGGGCCCTGTGCCCCTCAGCAATTAATTATGAAGAGAAAGTTGAGGGGCAAAGGAAAAATGTGACGCTTTGGCTTCCAATCTTGGTAGATTGGGAGGTCAATCCACGGAAGAGAAGCCGTCACTCGAGATCTAGAAAATATATAAGTAAAAGGAACAGTCAGAGTAAGCTATGGGTATGGCAGAGATCGCTCAGTTCTCACTCTGATAGACCAGCCCATCACCACATGACTAGAACCCAATCCTCTTAGCATCAGCTAGGAAAGGCCCTAGAAAGCCACCTTTGGCGGGGGGATAGCTCCCCTATTTCAACCCCTTTCGGGGTTGGGCACCCGCCATAGATACCACATGTAGATTGTGTTGTTGGCATAAGTGGTTGTGTGAAATGCAGTCTTCTATGATGTGTTTAATAGTATGGGGTGCTGTGTTACAACCTGGGCAGGAGTCAACGACGGAGTCATCCAGTCTCTTCTGATAGCTCAGAAGGGCTGGATGGTGTCCTCATCTCAGCCTGGCCAGGTGGACTCTGTCCTCGCGAGGAAGGGAGGATTCACAAGTATGGATTTCGGGAGGTCGTGCCTGCAGCTGCGTGTTGTCTATGAGTGAGTGGATGAAATGGCGAGAGATATGAGTATGGATGTGCTTCTGGAAGCTGGTTAGGGGTGGGCAGGGAGGTAGTTAAAAGGGTTGTTTGAGTAGTTTGAAGCCTTGTTATTGCTAGAGGTCCTTCCTAATCTGAATAAAATTGTCTAATAGTTGAAAAGGAAGTCACCGGTACTGTATGGGATAATTAATGTATATGTAAAAAAAAAAATGAGTTTATAGTTCAAATAATGTCTTTGAAAGTGATAAAATGGCCAAAACAATGCTATTTCACGTTAATTTTCTTGTAGTCCTTCTCATATTCATTCAAGTCTTCAACCAAAATTGCTCCGGTTTGACACCCTGGGTCATTCTAGAAGATCTTAGGCCTCCAAGGGATACCACTTAAAAATAAAAACGGGCAATGTTGTCGACTTCTGTTAGTGCTCTGGACAGGACAACAAAAACCATCAAATCCTGGATTACAGTAGAACATGGTTTACCCGAAAATCATGAGTCTTTCGAAATTGCGGATGGGTGTTTTTTACGGATATGCGATTACGCGGTCGTATTTTCATAAGACCAATAACAGTGGTAAGCAACGTGGCCCGTTTTTTTAAAGTGGTATCCCCTGGAGGCCTAAATTCAATAAATCAACAAAATTCATTGACACAATTAAACATTATGAATGTACTATAAAAAAAAAAAAAAATCATTTTGTATTTTCTCCTATTACAGTACACACTATTTAGCCTCAATACACTTACTTTTTTCACTACTCATTATCCATCTCATCCACCTCAGCACCTTATCCAGCTAAGCAAATTTGTACTGTATGACGATTTTCCATCATCTTCTTAATATCACTGGAAGTCACAAAGCTTAATAATTTGTTCTGCTTTCTGGTGCCATACAGAGTCGTAGAACCAGTATTGTATTCACGCATTAAAACAGTCCTACTTAAACCAGCATACATCTTCATACATATCTCTTTTTCTGTTTAAGCGTTAGAACAACCCTCTTCCTCTTCGCTCCTGGTGCTGTGGGTGTTTTTGGAGCCATTACACAGATATTTGGTGATACAATTTCAAATGCTACGCGGGACAAACGCTCGGTACAAGAACAATGGTGGAATGAGGAAGGTAGGGAGCTTCCTAGTACAACGCCTGGCGAATGAACCGAAAACATGGCTCTTGGTGCGTCGCCTGGTGGATAGGCCATAAATTCCACACGGCGGGAGTTTGAAATTTTGGATGATCTTGATGGAAGTGAAGAAGTCCTTGCATGACAGTGTGGTAATCCCGACACTGACTTACGGAAGCGAAGCATGGACGTTGGTTGAGAGACTCAGACCAAGAGTGAGAGCAGTGGAAATGAATTACTTAAGGAGTGCGTGCGGAGTTACATGGAGGGATAGACAGACTAATGAGGAAGTAAGAAGGAGGTGTGGTGTGGAGGTAGATGTGCTGGAAAGTGTGAAAAGGAACAACTTGAGATGGTTCGGCCATATGGAACGTATGGAAAGCGAGAGAATGACTAAGAGGGTGTACGAGAGCGAGGTGGAGGGACAGAGGGGGAGAGGTAGACCGAATATGAGGTGGAAGGATGGAGTGAGGAACTACATGAACGAAGGCGGTGCTGGTTGGGGGGAGGGGCGTCGACTGACTGGGGACAGAGGTGCATGGGGGCGGTTCGTTCGTGGCCACCCCTTCGGGGATCACGGCGTCAGGCAATAGATAGATAGATAGATCTTGATTATTTTCGGTGGTTTAAAATAAGAAATAAAAAATCTGATTGTTTACACTTAACTGAGCATTTCGGATAACCCATATTCTACAGTAGGCCTACTGTATTTCTGCTTCAATCGGGAGTTAAGCCCTTTATTTCTGTGTATTTACACACATTAGTAACATTTACCTTACTTTATTTACATAATTTGCGTATCTTACGGTAATTCTAACTCATATTTGTAGAAATTGCTTATCCGATATTTTAAAAGACTCGTGATTTTTGCATACATGAGGTTCTACTGTACTGTATGCATGTATTTACCCCTTCAATCCATAGAGGTCCTTCCTAACCTAATAAAATCCTCTAACGTCAGACAGAAGTACAGTATATATAAAATAATACCAACACACCTGACTTTCTGAGTGATATACTGGGATAACTGGGATTATTGAGGTGAGAGGCTCAGAAGTTTGTAATAATACAATAATTCCTATGAACCTACACATTATTCTTAAGCTGTGTAAAATCATCTACGCACCTGACTTCCTGAGTTGAGGCATAATGGGATAGCCTGTAGCTGCTATTACTTGGGGTGGTCAAGCGTGCTGATAGCCGGGCCTCCAGGGGGGTTATGCCCAGGCGTCCAAAGTCCCTGCACAAGTCACTTTCTTTCTCAACTGAGGGCGGCTGAAGTTTTTCACCGAGTCGTAACTGTGAGACTGCCAGAGCTGATCCTGACATTTATGCAGAACAAATTGAAAAATATTTAAGTACCAGTAACAATACCTGATAAAAGCAAAACAAGGAGCCTTAACATTTAAAAAAGTAAAATAATATGCCCCACATATCTTACTGCGTGCTGTACAAGGTGATATACAGAGGGGGGGGGGGGGGGGGGGGGGGGGCGATGGCGCTAGTTTGGACCAACAGTCATCCTAAGTAATAAAGACTTGTTATGGTAGTGTCTTTTTGTATCACTGTTCAGGCTGGTGTGATGCAGGTAAGTGCTGCACATGGATTTTGTTGAGTCTTGCTGAGGCACTGTTAGCACTATGGCAGCATCAACTACAGTGAAAACATGGTGAGGCAGCATTATCATCATCATCATCATCATCATCATCAATCTGATGCTCCGCTTTCAGAGGAACGCCCCTAAAGGGATGGCCATGGCAGAAACTGCCTCCCAGGCTCCAGACATAATTACCCACTCCACAGTGCCATTTCCACAAAGTGGATTATGACCATTAGCACTGAAGGAGCAAACCCAGAGCAGTTCCTCACCCAGATGGCAGTTCCACCACTGTTTTGCTATTTAATTTACCCTAGTGGGGGCCCTGGCTGGAAGCATATCAAGCACTGGAATGTTCTGAAGATAGGAACCATGGGGTCCACTGCTACAGAAGCTGATTACACCTCCAAATTGGCGGGCGGTGGGGTCGCCGTATCCCTACGCCAAAATAAGAAATTGGAAAAGAGTTAAGTTAGTGTAGGGTATGCAGCACTTGTGGTTTTATTTAAGAATGCAAGAGTGTGTGTATCTTAAGATAAAGCTAGAATGGTTCTTTGTGTAACTGAGGCACAAAATAAAACAACAAAGAAGACCAGGTGGTGAAACAGGATGTCTAGCAATCCTTATACTCCACCTAAGGCTCTCCCCGGGAGTACTTCCCTGAACGACTGGTGCCTACAACCTCTTCTCTTCACTGGCAGCATTATGACCAGAATGTATTGTACTATAGTCCTATTACTGAAAGTATCCCTATCTGAGCCCCACAGAGAACCACTGGTAGCCAGTCTCAACAGTGCTACAAGACAGTGCCAATAACAAGACATTATTGTATGGAGGGACCATGATCCAAAGTTTCATCATTATAGGGCACAAATAACCACCACACACAGGCAAAGCCAAGGTCAAAATAGTGACCAGGCTACAGAGCTGGAGCTACAGGCCTAGGCCTTTTCCAGAAAAACATCTGTGAGTATAAGACTTTTGGCTTGAACTACAGTAGTACCCCCCTTTAGTAACTATATATGAATGCAGCAGAATATGTGGGACATATTTTATATTTTGTCCACTAAAAGCCTTCACATTTAGAGGAGATAAAGAGAATATACTGGTTTAATGTTATTTTAATACCACAAATTTTGTTGATATATTTGAAGATAAATATTGAATCTATATGCTCTAAAGATCATAAGAAAATTGTTTTAACCCTCGGCAAAACCTAATAAAAAAGTATGGTACTAAAATGTCTTTTCGTAACAAGGTTGTCAATACGCTACTTTCAGTTATCCGATAGCTCTAAAGATCATATAAAAAATGTGTTAAACCCTCGGAAAAACCTAATTTAAAAGTATGGTACTAAAATCTAATTTTCGTAACAAGGTTGTCAATACGGTACTTTCCCGTTATCAATGTACAGTACTGTACAATCAAAGCTGAAGATTGCAGAGTAAACACCATAGACTTCATCGACTTTTCTTTCACCTTCATAAAATCGACAGCCAATTTTTTTATTTTTTTTATTAAGGGATTAGTACTCAACCAGCGGGGGTGTGGGGGCGGCAGCCCCCACCCATTATACTAGGTTAGGTTAGGTAAGGTTGTTAGGTTAGGCTAATGTCTTTTCAAATCACTATCGGGGGGCGAGTCTCAACATCGATCGATAGGCCTAATGGGGAAAATAGGTTTTCCCGAGGTTTCTAATTAATTACAAACACTATATATTGATGCAAATGACCAATTTTGTTTATAAAAAACACTCGGAAAATTTGTGGTATTAAAATAAAAAAAATCCAAAATACCCCTATACCTTTGATTCGTAAACATATTTTGATAAATTATTGAGACTATGTTGCACTGGTATCGGTCACTAGACTTTATGCAGATTATTAGAGGCAACTAAAATCCTACAGAAAGTATATTTAATTTGTTGCAGATAAAAGTTGATGGAAAAAGCCCTTCTGCAAATCTACCTAATGTATAGGGTTGCATTCACAAACATGTTAGAAGGGCATCGTCTACTATTCCATCCCAAAGTAAGACTAAAGACCAGTGCTAATTTATGAAACAAAGCTTGAAATCAGTTTCTTAACCCTTTCGTGCACAAGGGCGCGATTTCTGTTTTGCAAGTTTTACATTATAATACTTATAATACCCGGTACTAAAAAGCCTTTATAACCATCAAGGGTGTTTAGAAACCAAAGGCGGCAGTACGTGTGGAGAATGAGCAGAGCGAGTTCTTTGACCTGAGTGTTGGGTTGAAACAGGGGTGTGTGATGTCCCCGTGGTTGTTTACTGTATACAGTATATGGATGGAGTCACGAAAGAAATACTAGGAAGAGCAGTGGATGTTGGTGTATCGCTGAAAAGGGAGGGAAATGCGTGGAAGCTGCCTATACTGCTGTTTGCAGATGATACAGTTCTGATGAGCGATAATGAATAGGAGTTGCAGGGTCTGGTAAATGAGTTTGGAACAGTGTGCGAAAAAACGGAATTTGAAGGTAAATGCGGGGAAGATCAAGGTTATGGTCTTCGAAAGGGGTGAAGTCACAGAGTGTGAGGTGAAGCTGAACGGTCAGGCTATGGAGATCGTCAGCTCTTTTAAGTATCAGGGCAGTGTGTTGAGTAAAGATGGGGCTATATGGATGAAGGCCGTAGCTCGATTGGTAGAGCGTTCGCCTGCTAACCGTGAGGTTGACGCCTCGGGCCAGCCAATGAGTTATTGGCAAATGTCAGTGCTGTTGGTGAACGGTGCGGTCTAGCAATCTGTGGCAACTATTCACTAAGTCCCTGATTCATCAGGGCACCCACCCTAGCCTTGCTATTTTGCAGGGAGTGTATGGTGGTAAAAACTGCATCATCATCAGAGGGTGCAACAGGGGAAGAGGGTTGTAGGAACGTTGAAAGCAGTAACAAGAAATAGAGTGGTCAGTATGGAAGTGAAGAAGTACTTGCATGACAGTGTGGTAATCCCGACACTAACTTACGGAAGCGAAGCATGGACGTTCGGGAAGAGGCTCAGACCAAGAGTGAGAGCTGTGGAAATGAGTTAATTGAGAAGTGTGTGCGGAGTTACATGGAGGGATAGACAGACTAATGAGGAAGTAAGAAGGAGGTGTGGTGTGGAGGTAGATGTGCTGGAAAGTGTGAAAAGGAACAACTTGAGATGGTTCGGCCATATGGAACGTATGGGAAGCGAGAGAATGACTAAGAGGGTGTACGAGAGCGAGGTGGAAGGACAGAGAGGGAGAGGTAGACCGAAGGAGAGGCGGAAGGATGGAGTGAGGAAGTATATGAATGAAGGCGGTGCTGGTTGGGAGGAGGGGCATCGACTGACTGGGGACAGAGGTGCATGGGGGCGGTTCGTTCGTGGCCACCCCTTCGGGGATCACGGCGTCAGGCAATAGATAGATAGATAGTCTTACTTCAACCTCTGTAGTTGTCTTTGAGTGAGCAATGAGCAGAAAACATTTTGGAAAGGTAATTTTGAGATTAAAAGAATACAGTATATATTTTTAATACTAAATGGCAATGCCCGGTGCATGAAAAGGTTAAATATTAAAATTTATTTTGACTGTATTTACTATATAAATTATCAATGCATCAGAATTCACCAAGGTATGGTTTAATAATCTGGCTTTAATCCCACCTGTATAGGAGGCACTTCTGTCCAGTCCCACCACCCTGCTCAGTGATCTGATCTGGGCCATTTGCCTGAAATAAGAATACATACACTGTACAGTAACAAATATTGATAAATAAATAATGCAAGTAGTTTTATTAAATTTGTGGACCTCCCGTAATCCTGTATACCATAACCTTACTACACTACCTTTAAAAACCTAATATATACTGGTACTGTACATCATTTTCAAGACCAAGTGATTCACACAAGGTGTAGTTTCAGTCTCATGTCCAAATGGCAGCTTTCCAAACATGAAGGAAATTTTAAAGACAAACTAACATAGGATATTTCCCATTTAATTTAAAGTTTGCAAATTTGGGTAGAATGTGGAGTTCGGGTGTACCGCCAGCCTTGTTTACACTACGCGGAGCGGCTGCGGACGCTTGCTATCATGTTCCCGTCTATTTTGACTGCCTTTGGATACAATATGTTGAGGGGGAGGGGGGGGGGGGGGGCAAAGCCCCCCCCATGACGTATTGTTATCATCATATACAGTATATTGCCAGCAGGGGGCAAATAACCATAAAAATCTTCGTCAAAGTAGACGCAAACTTAACCACGGCGATCGACATTTGTAAACATGACGGCGGCGGACGCTTGTGATCATGTTCCCGTCTATTTTGAATGCCATTGGATACAATAATATGTTGAGGGCCCCCCCACCCATGACATATTGTCATTATCATAAATATTGCCAGCAGGGGGCAAATAATCACAAAAATCGCCGTCAAAATAGACACGAACTTAACCGCGGCGATTGACCTATGTAAACATGACGACCGTACGCCCGGACACTACATCCATCCCGCAAATTTCATCTAGAAATCAGTCATGACTCATGAGGATTATACAGTGTATTGGCACAATGAACAATCAGTGTTCAATTTGAACAATTTCCGGCAAGAATGTTAAGTGCGGGCGTACCGCCACCCTTGTTTACACTATGCGGAGCGGTAGTGGACGCTTGCCATCATGTTCCCGTCTATTTTGACTGCCTTTGGATACATTAATATGTCCCCTCAGGCCCCCCCCCCCCCATGACATATTGTTATCATCATATATATTGCCAGCAGGGGGCAAATTACCGAAAAAATCGCCGTCAAAATAGACGCGAACTTAACCACAGCGATCGACAAATGTAAACATGACGGCGGCGGGGGAGGCGTCGGACCTTAGCAATCATGTTCCCGTCTATTTTGAACACCTTTGGATACATTAATATGTTGAGTGGGGGGCCCTCACTCCCCCATGACATATTGTCATCATCATATATATTGCCAGCAGGGGGCAAATAACCGGAAAAATCGCCGTCAAAATAGACGCGAAGTTAACCGGGGCGATCGCTCTATGTAAACATGATGACCGTACGCCCGGAATCTACATCCATCCCCAATTTCCTCCTCATTATCATTAAAAAACAAAATAATTAGGATTTCTGCAAAACTGTTTCCCATTTGTACTGTAACTACTATCCTACAAAAAAACCTGGCAAGAATGTTAAATGCAGGCATACCGCCAGCCTTGTTTACACTACGCGTAGTGGCGTCGGACCTTTCCCATCATGTTCCCGTCTATTTTGACTGCCTTTGGATATAAAAATACATTAGCCTAACCAAACAACCTAACCTAGTATTCATGTAGTAATGACAGGGGGCAAATAGCAGAAAATATAGCGTCGAAATAGACGGGAACGTAACTGCGAGCGCACAACATGACGACCGTACGCCCGATCACTACATCCATCCCAAAAACCTACTATGACAATTATCCTTAACGGTATAATCCTGTGTAGCGGGAGGACCTGTATTTATATCTCAATAATTTTGTACGGTAATGTTACAATATATTTTTACATTTTACATTCATAAATAATCCACTAATATAGCCAAAGCGTCACATTTTTCCCTTGCCCCTCAACTTTCCCTACATAATTGCTGAGGGGCACAGGGCCTTGGGTGGGGCTTTGGTTTCCCGGGCGTTTCCGCGCCCTCCTCAGCTCCCTGCCTTGAGAGTGGCTTCGGTCACCTGGGTTTTGTTAGTGGTAAGCAGGGAGGGTTTTGTGGGGGCGCTCTATGGCCTTGGCCTTGTTCGGGACCTTGGGGCTGTTCGGCCAGGCAGCCTGGGGAACAACAGGAGGAACAACAACAACAACAACAACAACTAAGTTAGGTTAAAGATATTGTTCAATGTTTCTTAGTAAATAGGCATCTGTAAAACAATTCCTCCCACTACACAGGATCTTACCTCCTTAACTCATATATAGAGTGCCACTGCAAAATGACCAAAGTTAAAAAAAAAAAAAGGCAAAAAGACAAAAGGCAAAACTGCCTATGACGAGTTCCTCCTCCAGAGTTGAAAGAGTGACAGGGCCAATTTCGGCCAAAATCAAGGAATATTCGAGCAATAATGTCTGGACAAACAGTGGAAGCAATTTAAATCATAAGATGAGGGAGAGAGTTCCAGAGCTAAGCTGTTGAATAGAAGAAAGATTGGGAGTACCGGTATCGTTCCACACTTGAGTTGGAGAGTTGCACACTTGCACAGAGTAGGGGTGGGATTTTGTTGCAAGGCGGGTACTACGTAGTATGTACCCTACGTAGAGGAGGTGGTATACACTGAGAGAGCTCTGAGGAACACCGATTATTGTAGTACCGTAGCGATAGAATACGAATAGCGAGAGAGATGCAACATTGCGACGAAGAGATTGCAGAGTCGGTGACGACGGTGAGTGAACGGGAGTTAATGATACGGAAGGCTTTCTTGGGAAGGATGTAGTTACCGGGTGTACCATTACCGACATACAACATAAATCATCTATAAATACTTATAAATCTATAATACTAGGTTAGGTTAGGTTGTTTAGTTAGGGTAATATATTTTTGTTTCCAAAGGCAGTCAAAATAGACGGGAACATGAACATGATGGTGAGCGTCCGCGTAGTGTAAACTAGACGGGCGGTATACCCGGTAACTACATTCTTGCCACTTTCTTTTCTACTTTGTCTAGAAGTGCGGTGTGAGAGGATCCGGGTAGGATGTAGTGAGCGGGCGTAACGCCATCTTTGTTTACATTACGCGTAGTGGCGTCGGACCTTTCCCATCATGTTCCCGTCTATTTTAACCTAACCTAGTATTCATGTAGTAATAACAGGGGGCAAATAGCAGAAAATATAGCGTCGAAATAGACGGGAACGTAAGTGCGACCGCGGCGATCGCCCTATGTAAACAATGACGACCGTACGCCCGAACTCTACATCCATCCCGAGGATCCTCCCTACATGTGGGGAATTGGGGATAGCACTCGTTTTCTGATGATATGAGAGTAAAGAGGATCGAAACAGACGATGACGAGGCCCTGCTACAAGAGGACCTCAATCGCCTACTGGAGTGGGCAGACTCCAAAAACATGATGAATGGTGAGAAATTTGAACTGCTAAGGCCTAAGGTATGGCCCCCTACAAACCATCAAAGAAGGCACCAGCTACCAGGTCAATCAGCAAACCATCACTCCTCCAAAGGAACATGTGGGGGACCTGGGAGTGCCGCCGCCGCCGCTCCGCATAGCGTAAACAAGCCGGGCGATAGCCGCGATACGCCCGAACACTACATTCTTGCCCAATATATATGATAATGACAGGTCATGGGGGGGTGAGCCTGTGAGGGGAGGCAATTTGGCAAAGCCCCCTCAACCTATTGTATCCCGTGGCAGTCAAAATGGTCAATATTTACGAGCCGCACCACAGCTGGGATCTCCTTTCTAATGGTAGTTTTGGATTCCTATCATTCTATGCTTCATTGCTAGGCCTAGGCTATATACTTTTTATCCACAGGATTTTTTTTTGCATTAGGCCTAACCTAACCAAAAAAAACTAGGCCTAACCTAACCTAACCTAAATGTATTTGGGGGCTATTAGGTTAGGTTAGGTTTTTTGGTTAGGTTAGGCCTAGGCTAATGCAAAAAAAAAAAATTAGGCCTAAGCTAAGAAAAAATTATAATTTCCGGTGGATAAAAAGTATATAGCCTAGCAAAGAAGCATAGAATGATAGGAACCCAAAACTACCATTAGAAATGAGATCCCAGCTGTGGTGCGACTCGTAAATATTGACCGTCAAAATAGACAAGAAAGTGATCCGATCAACGGTGATCGTGAGCATGCAAGTAGTATAAACAAGGCGGGCAATACACCCGAATACTAGCCTACATTCTTACGGTCATATTCATAAAGATTATTAAAAGGACATAGGCCTAATGCCCTAATTATCGAGGTACCTCATAGTAGGCCAGGCTATAGGCTAAACTCAACCATGTCTTGTCCAAAACTCTTGAACATTAACCTCTAGCCTAGGCTCCCTAGGCCTATTTTCCCTAATAAATTATTTCTAATAGGCCTAGGGCGGCGAAAGAGGTCTTGAATATTATCCTTATTTTATCTCAATATGCTAATATATTGCATTACTGGTGGTCTAACCCTGGCGTTTTGGTAAATTGACAGTGCCAATTTGCCAAAGTACTTCTCCACAGACGACACCGGCCTCAAATCCTCCCGAGCGAGACGTTCTTTGTATTGCCAGAGCAGCCAGACACAATACAGTATTGAATAGTTCAAATACCAAAGAAATAATAATAATAATAATAATAATAATATTTATTCAGTTAGCAATTTACAGAGTTGGTACCACATAGTATATTACAAAATATGACATGTACCAGCCTTGCATTATTCCAACTAAGGATAGCCCAATAAGGCCGTTAGGCGTATTTCCACAAAATAGACAACATTCAAGTGTTTGCAAAACTATTTCCATTGATCAAAATATGTATTACATAATGTTCTCTCTTTTCATCTCTATAGAAATATATATATGTATATATACTGTATATATAAATAATCTCGGTATAGAGCTGTAGCGTTACGTAACTTACGTATTGTGAATGGCAACTCCCACCGTCTTGACAGTCAATTTGCCATCAACCATTTTATTTTACTCCACTATACTGGTTTCTGCTGTATTGCATTCAAAACTAATTACATTTGGATAGTTTGGCCTATAACCAAGCTAAAAATAGGGTAAATCCCCGCAACTCCATAATTTACCTTATCCCAAAATTTACTGGAAATCGCTAAGCAGCAATCTTCTTCTTCTTTTTGTTTAAATGTGCAGTTTGCTTGGAGGGTTGTGGTGTCTCCAGATTACTGCACAGGCGTTTTAGGAGGGGTGAAAAGAACAATTGTTAGTATAATAGGGGTTAGGAGAGATAGTAAAGGTGGATTTTATACTACAGTACTGTATATGGGGGGTAAGTTTGTTGTTGTCTTTTGAGGTCAGGGTGATTTAAGTCAAGGTGAGGGTGAGGTCAGAGATGATGATGATGATCAGTTGTAGTACAGTACAGTACTGCTCTATGTGTACTGTGTGATTCAAGTCAAGGTGAGGGTGAGGTCAGAGATGATGATGATGATGATCAGTGGTGGTACAGTACAGTACTGCTCTATGTGTACTGTGTGATTTAAGTCAAGGTGAGGGTGAGGTCAGAGATGATGATGATGATGATCAGTGTTGGTATAGTACAGATTCAGTTGGATGGTAATTTTATATGCTTGTGATTTTGTTTGTTGTTCTGATGTAGGTTCCTAGGGCTGATGCGATGACATGTTTACTGTGCTGTGGTAGGTCTCCTCCACCTAGGATATGCTTGATGTTGAATGTTCCTCTTGTTGGGTTACTACACTTCTGAGGTGGGTGAGGGCACCGTAATGTCTGTGGCAGTGGAGTAGATAATGCTCCACTGTCTCAGGTGTGAGGCAGTACGGACAATTTTCATTTTATTGCAGTCCCATCCTGTATATATGCCCTCCCAGTCTGGTGTGTCCTGTTCTGAGGCGGAGAGCGGCGGTGTTTAAGGCTTTGTTCTTGTAGATGGAGTGTTTCCACACTGACCACTCTGACTTGATGTTACTGTATTGTGTGCCAGCTATGGTTATTTTCCACTCTTCCTTGAAGTCTTGGAGGACGTCTTCTCTGAGGATGTTTGTCCGGTCGGTTGTGGTGTAGGGTATGACTGTTGTTAGGTGGAAGGAGTGCATCCCTTTGGCTAGTCCATCCACTATTTCATTATGGAGGATGTCAATGTGGCTGGGTACCCATTGGAGGGATATTGTATATCCTTGAGAGTGGAGGGTGGTGAGGAGTTGGATCATAGGGTATACTATTTCCTTGTTTGTCTTGGTGTTATAGTTGATGGCTTGTATGGCACTTTTGGAGCCACAGCAAATGGTGTAGGCACTTACTAGGAGGGTGTTGATGATCTCAAGTGCACGGAGGAGTCCATAGAGCTCTGCTGTAAACTCTGTGGTTTGTTTGGGTAGCTTCCATCCCATGGTAAGGTGAAATTTTGGGATCCATAATGCTGAAGACACAGATTTGCTGTTGTTATTACTGGTACTGATGCGTGATCCATCTGTGTATACGTGGGACGGTGGGTGGAATTTTGGTGCTGGGTGTGGAGGACTTCGAGGAACTCTTGCTTGAGCTCAGCCGAGTTGTTTTTCTTGGTTGTTGAGTTGATGAGGTCTGTGTGGACTGTGGGTGGGATGTATTCCCATGGTGGGACTGGTGGTACCATGGGGGTTGAGTGGCAACCAAGGAATATGCGTGATTTTCTATGTATAATTTGCCCTACGTGCTCTCGGAAGGGTGCTTTTTGGATGGGAGCTCCTCGAGGCTGTACTGGTACATTGTGGAGAGATGCAGAGAATGGGTGGGAAGGTGGGGCAGCATAGATTTTTGAGAAGTAGGTGGCACACTGTATATCCCTTCTGGTGTGGAGTGGGATTAGATTTGCTTCACACTGAAGGCTGGCCACCGGGGTTGATTTAAGGGCCCCCATTATGATCCTCATTGCTGAATTCTGTACCACCTCCAGTATATGAAGATGGGTCGGTGCGGCTCAGGCGAATGCTTGGGCACAGTAGTCAAGTTTACTTCTGATGTATGCTATGTAGAATGTTTGGAGGGTTGTGGCGTCTGCACCCCATGTTGTGTCTGCGATTACTTTCATGATGTTCAGTCTTTGGTTGGTGTTGTATATCAGGTAGTCTATGTGGTCTTTCCTTTTGGAAGTTTTGGGTGATGTATGCTCTTTTGAGATTATTTGTCAATCTTAAACCCTTTGTTTCTTGCTGCAAGAGCCCTCATCCTTATCTGTCATGCCCAGCTTCCTCTTTGTAGTCACAACCACCTTCTCAAAACAGTCACCACTTCCCACGTTCATGTTACTTTTATCTTTTATACATTCTTTTTCTTTCCACTTCAGTGCTATGGGCAGACTTTGAGGACCAGCCTCCTCCTCCTTAAAGTATACAGAACAAAAGTTGTCAATCAATTGTTGTTCCCTATCTTTCATAGCCATAAACACGTAATTTTTCTCCTCTTCAAAACCATGGCCATAGGCTAGAGAGTGAAAAATATTCGTTTCGCATATTTCAAAGCCGACATGCCAAGTATTGCGAAATCTTCTAGATCTTCACGCACTAACATATTTACATTAAACCGTGCCGACCCTATCGCTATGTGGCAATTTGGGATATAACCATGGGATCGTTGCAGTCCAGTTACCGTGGATATGAGGACAGGTTTCTTAAACTGCTGCATAGACCTATTAAATTTATATCGATCAGCTAAATGTTTTGGAATAACTGAATAGTGAGCACCTGTGTCTATAATGAATGATACTGGTATACTGGTATCACCGGAACACATACTATACATACCACCTAAAGCTACTGCGCAAGCCCGCAGAATCGGTGAGGCACGAGTGCTCCTGACAAACAAGAAAGGATTTTCGGTCAATATTTACGAGTCACACCACAGCTGGAATCTCATTTCTAATGGTAGTTTTGGGTTCCTATCATTCTATGTTTCATTACTATATACTTTTTATCCACTGGAAAATATTATTTTTTCTTGTTTTTTTATTTTTATTTTTATTATTTTTTTTTTTTTTTAGCATCAACCTAACCTAAAAACCTAACCTAACCTAACCTAAATGTATTTGGGGGCTATTAGGTTAGGTTAGGTTAGGTTTTTTGGTTAGGTTAATGCTAAAAAAAAAAAAAAAAAACAAGAAAAAAATATATTTTCCGGTGGATAAAAAGTATATAGCAATGAAGCATAGAATGATAGGAACCCAAAACTACCGTTAAAAATTAGATCCCAGCTGTGGTGTGGCTCGTAAATATTGACCGGATTTTCTTTGTCAGTATCTATGAAACACCGATGACTGAATAATATATCAGTACCGAGACAACCATATTCCATATATCCCTGATTGAGATACACTGTCACATGTGGGCGAAAGATAAATCCATTTTTGCACTCAAGTGAGCAAAGTCCTACAGTCCCTTTCAGGTTAGGAAATGTTTCAGATACTTCAGGCCTAACTTTCTTGAATTTATCTTTAAGGTTTAATTTTTCTACAAAGTGTATGGGAATTGTTGTGAATGGAGCGCCCGAGTCTACAAGTAATGTTATTTCAGTGCCGTTCACTGTAACGTCCAAATACAAGCAATCATCCCTCCGACCCCATCTAAGATTTTTTTTAGCCATCGTTGTTTATGAAACGGATACCGGAACAACTAGGCCTATGCTATATTACAACACTTGGCAAACCTAGGGTTATATTCAACGACACTAGTGCAGCGTTATGAGAAACAATTTAGGCCTATTAGGGAAAATAGGGGTTCAATGTTATTTTAATACCACAAATTTTTGTGATATATTTGAATATAAATATTGAATCTATATGCTCTAAAGATCATAAGAAAATTTGTTTTAACCCTCGGCAAAACCTAATAAAAAAGTATGGTACTAAACAAAAAAATTGTAACAAGGTTGTCAATACGGTACTTCCAGTTATCGATAGCTCTAAAGATCATATGAAAATGTGTTTTAACCCTCGGAAAAACCTAATATAAAAGTATGGTACTGTACTAAAATTAAATGTTCGTAACAAGGTTGTCAATCGGTACTTTCCCGTTATCAATGTACAATCAAAGCTGAAGATTGCACAGTAAACACCGTAGACTTCATCGACTTTTACCTTCCTATAATAGACATCCAATTTTTTTTTTTTATTAACTAAGGGATTAGTACTCAACCAGCGGGGGTGTGGGGGCGGCAGCCCCCACCCATAATACTAGGTTAGGTTAGGTAAGGTTGTTAGGTTAGGCTAATGTCTTTTCAAATCACTATCGGGGAACAACATCGATCGATAGGCATTATGGGGAAAATAGGTTTTCCCGAGATTTCTAATTAATTACAAACTCTATATATTGATGCAAATGAACAATTTTGTTTATAAAAAACACTCGGAAAATTAGTGGTATTAAAATAAAAAATTTCCAAAATAGGCACCAATAGATTCGCCATATAGCCTAGTCCGCATGGAGGATTTTCGTTATCAACAAATTGAAAAATACCCACTTCACAGACAAACACACCAAAAATCTAAGTCAAAGCGGGGGTGTGGGGGCAGCAGCCCCCACCTATAATACTAGGATAGGTTAGGTAAGGTTGTTAGGTTAGGTTAATGTCCTTTCAAAGGAGTATAGGCTAGTAAACACTAGGATAACCTATACCCGGTCAGAGGTAAGAACAAGAAGAAGAAGAGTCCTGCAGTAGTCTCCTTGAATGCTACCAAACCTAGGACCAAACTTATTAAACAAACAACACGAAATAGACGCGATTATGCTATACCAAACTAGGTTGATCAGCGAGATTCCTAAAGCTCTGTACAGACAGGCCGGCTTCTTCTTCTTCTTATTGTTTAAATGTGCAGTTTGCTTGGAGGGTTGTGGTGTCTCCAGATTACTGCACAGGCGTTTTAGGAGGGGTGAAAAGAACAATTGTTAGTATAATAGGGGTTAGGAGAGATAGTAAAGGTGGATTTTATACTACTGTACTGTATATGAGGGGTAAGTTTGTCGTTGTCTTTTGAGGTCAGGGTGATTTAAGTCTAGGTGAGGGTGAGGTCAGAGATGATGATGATGATCAGTTGCAGTACAGTACAGTACTGTACTGCTCTATGTGTACTGTGTGATTCAAGTCAAGGTGAGGGTGAGGTCAGAGATGATGATGATGATCAGTGGTGGTATAGTACAGATTCAGTTGGATGGTAATTTTATATGCTTGTGATTTTGTTTGTTGTTCTGATGTAGGTTCCTAGGGCTGATGCGATGACATGTTTACTGTGCTGTGGTAGGTCTCCTCCACCTAGGATATGCTTGATGTTGAATGTTCCTCCTTGTTGGGTTACTACACTTCTGAGGTGGGTGCGGGCACCGTAATGTCTGTGGCAGTGGAGTAGATAATGCTCCACTGTCTCAGGTGTGAGGCAGTACGGGCAATTTTCATTTGCTTGCAGTCCCATCCTGTACATATGCCCTCCCAGTCTGGTGTGTCCTGTTCTGAGGCGGAGAGCCGCGGTGTTTAAGGCTTTGTTCTTGTAGATGGAGTGTTTCCACACTGACCACTCTGACTTGATGTTACTGTATTGTATTACCTTTACAACGGCACTTTCCTAGGTTTTATGATTTTATAACTACTATATTGCAATTACAATTTCTATTTGTGTCAATTTGTGTCGTGCTCATATTTCCTTTAATATATCACTGATATTCTTTACGCTTCTTTTCCCTTTTTCTCCAACAGTTGTAAATCACATTCTTCGTTTTATTGATGTTTTCTTCCTCAAAAAGCAGTTCTATCAGCTTGTCTTCATCTTCGATGTACAGCCTCTGAAATAGTGGTTCTCCTTTTCTTTCTTCCTCGAATTCTGTACACCATAATATGAAGTGTTTCAGATCTTCCACTGTTGCTCCGCACAAATCACATGCTGTGTCTCCTCCATGGTGTCTGTTCCTGTCTTTTAGTGGTAGGTTGTTTGTTCTGCATTTAAAGAAGATAATTGATGACGGTCGGTTGTCGTAAAGCTGGTCTTCACCTTTAATATTCTGCTTCCATTTTCTGTAGATTTCAAGACTTGACTTTTCAGCTAGTTCTTCCTTCCACAGTCTGCTATCCCAGGTCTTTATTTTTCTTTTTAGTTCTTCTTTGGTCATAGTCTTAATATGGTTGTAGTTTCCTATGATATTTATGTTTTCCTTGATGGTTTCGATCCAGTAGTCCTTCTTGAATGTCTTCCTTTCCCGCAGTACTCTTCTTAGAAGCTCACGTCCTTCATCCTTTTCACTTTCTATATAGTGTAGGTATTGTAACTGTCCTATGATTCTTGTTTCCATGGACGAAGCACCGATTTCTCCCCTCAGTGCTGCAACCTGAGCATACCTTGGGGCACCAAGAATCTGTCTAAATACTGAGTTTTCAATTTTCTGTAGTTTCTGGATTTCGCTTTTTGTGTAGCCAAGGATGCTCGAGCCGTACAGTATCGATGGTAGTGCTATACTCTTCCAGAAGGTCTTTCCAATCATATAGTTTGTTGCAGCTCTGGGAGATTACTGGGTAGGTCAGGTTTGCTAGTTTCTTTGTTTTTTCTAATGATATACCCTTTTGCTTTTTTAAAACAGTTCCGCTTATCAGTTACTGTTATTCCTAAATATTTTTTTTCATTAGTGACTGCTATGTTGTTTATCTCTACTGGTTTTTCTCTCATGTTATATATCAGTGTATGGCTTTTGTTCTTGTTGATGCTCAGGCCACAATCTTGTCCAATGTTGGTAATGAGGTCAATCATAGCGTGTGCTTGCTGTAGAGTTATAATAATAATAATAATAATAATAGTTCTTAAAGCTAGCGCATGCTAAGCTAGCTAAGGATAGCTCAATAAGGCCGATTAGGCGTATTTCCATTGGGGTCCTGTACTACTACCCCATCCCTTTGCTCATGAGGGATGGTAACGACTCGGTGCTTGTGAAAAATCTTTAATGCGCCCAGCGTGGGCGCGAACCCGGGCCTTCTGGGTGGAAGTCCGAGACGCTAGTCACTACACCAAGCGAGCCGCTTGACTGAGCTTGACTGAGCCGCTTGACTGAGCCAAAAGTAATCCATCATCAGCAAAGAAGAGGGCATTTAAGGTGAAGAGGTCATCTTGATACCCGTCAGCCTCTGATTCAAGTTTTGTAATTATATCGTATGTGACAATCTTGAACAGGGTTGTTGACCCTGTACATCCTTGACGAATACCACTGGTTATTTCAATGTTCAGGGTTGAATTTTCGCCATACTTTATTTTTGTAGTATCTCCTGTGTATATGTTCGCCAGTGATGCTATGACTTTGGGGTGGATTTTGTACTTCATCAGTACTTCTATTAATTTACCTCTCTTTACCGAATCGAATGCCTTTGCAAAATCTATAGACACAACTATTAGCGGCTTCTTATTTAGGAAACTCTTCTCAACACAGTATTTTAGCAAGAATAAGTTATTTTCTATCCTGCCTCCATCAGTAAAACCACTTTGAGTTTCCTTGGTTTCACCATTCTGGTTTAGATGTTCCTCAATCTTCTTTTTTATGGCTGTTGTCATAAAGAGCTTGTAAGATATATCAGTTAGTGCTATTGGTCGCAGCTGGTTTGCTTTTAGTTTACTAACTTTTGGTATCATCACTGTTTTTGACAGTTTCCATTCTTCTGGTATGTTACCATCCTCCAGGATTTTGTTAAAGCTATTTGTCAGTTGATCCAGGCAGATGTCACTCTGAACAAAAGCTTTGTAAAGCTCAGGTTCCAACATGTCTGGACCTGTGGATTTGTTATTTTTTAATTTGGAGAGTGCATCTTTGACTTCTTGTCTGGTTATTATGGGGGGCCTCATAGGTATAGTTTTTTTCTCTGCATTTAGAGCCATACTCATGTGTTCCAGCAAGTCGGTATGGATTTGTTTTTCTTGGTTGTCTGGAAGTTCTAAATTTTGGGTTTGTTGGTGTCCTCTTTCCTGTAGATCTTGGGATATGTACTGGGCTTTTGCATTTTCATTCCATGTTTGTGGTACATGTGGGCTTTGTACACTCCGTTCCAATATGTTTCAAGTTCTTGTCTCGCTTCATCATTGGTCAGAACTTCCCCTTCTTGACTGAATAGGATTAGTTAATTAGGATTGTTAGATACAATTATTTGTCGCTAGATCAGATTGATCAGTTCAGAATCTGATGAAGGTATTGAGGGATAAGCCTTTACAACGGCACCTCGTAACTACATTCTACTTTTCATATTTTTCTGAGGAGTGTATAGAGGGGAGAAGGGGTGTTGGAGAGAGAGGAAGCTGTTGGAGTGGCTTTGTTATGTGTGTTTAGTCTGTATACGTCGTCAGGATGTCTCCTGACTGGGTGCGAACATGTGGAGCATGCTAGGACATAGGCTACTACTATACACCCACTAAATGTCCGCCGTGGCAGGGATTCGATCCCTGGTCTTGCAGATTCACATGTGAGCATGCTCACCACTCGACTGCCACGGCTCTTCACTACACAGTCTGTGACTTCAGTTCAGTTCAGTTCAGTAAGGTGAAGGTATTGAGGGATAAGCCTTTACAATGGTACTAACTTCAGTTGCTGGTCGGGAAGGTCAGCCATTGCAAGGCCGCTTCACTTTTGTCGTGCTTTGCAATTTTCTAATCTATCAATAATATTTATTATGTGCTATTCCTCCTTTCTTCTTGCTTGCTCTTCTTTCTTTTAAAGTGGCTGTCACACTATGCCGACTTAAATGCCGATTGCCCACGACTTAACGAGTGGTGTGTGTTGGGGTTGACGACTAGCGAGAAAAGGAGATGTTCGCGATACGACGTGTCTGCGCATGGTCGCCGTCACACGCAAACTATACGGGGTCGATCGGGCGCATGCGGCAACCAGTCGTGGAATTGTTTATATTAACGGTCAAACACACGGACGGCGTCATGCCGCCGCCAAGCCAAACGCCATCCTCCCCTCCCTCCATCCCCTCCAATTTGGTGTTGCCGACTGTACCCGACCCAAATAAAATGGGGACATGGCACATATATAAATTAAGGTGGCCCACCGACAGTCCTCGCCTCAGTTTACCTGCTCTCAACATTCCAACAAGTCCATCGGTGCCTACCACCATGTCCAGCAAACGTACCCTCAACTACCGTACCTCAAGTTATTACTATTACTTGGCGGCATCTGGTGCTGTCGCCTCCACGTCTGTTGGCTTGTGTCTTTGCGTGGATCCCCTCTGCAAATATTGGTGACCCCGTGTGATGGCTGATGGGCCAACAATACAGCGAGATCTTGTAGGCCTATCTTTGAGTTGCAAAGTAGGTGTAAGTGACCAAAAGGTGATATGGGTCTTCTCGTTCATCAAGCATCCATTTCCACACTAATTACATGTCTAAAATATGTTGGTGTTCTCTATAATCATGCGTTGTGCATCATGTACAACATTCTACTCAGCACATCAAGAACTTACATCCCCTCAAGAAAACTAAACTCTGCATCACGACAAATGAACATCCCCAAAGCCAGCAGGAAGATACTAATAGGAAAATAGGCCATGCTTATCAAGAAATCAAGAATGACTAAGGCTGAAATGAGCAAATCATCGTTAAAGAATAAAATTGCTGAAATAGAGGGTAATATTTTTTAAAAGTTGCATGAAAACTTTAACCATGGAGCTCTGAGGAGAACAAGGCCATCCAAAATATCAAGCATAACCCAGAATACTTTTTCAGCCATGCAAAAAAGTTTGCCAAAACCAAGGGGCAATTAGACTATGGGCCTCGAGAAGTGGCAAATCCTGAAAACTCAATATGAAGCCGTGTTCAGCATTCCTGTGGAGTACAAGATCATAAATGACCCAATGATCTTCAACAACCAGGCGGAAATACAAAACATCCTCGAAGACATCAAACTAACTGAAAAAGATATGGAAAACAAGATCAAGGAACTAAAACTAAATTCTGCAGCTGGGCATACCTGCCATACTACTACTCAAATGCAGGGAGGCTTTAGAACGTCCCATCTGTCTGCTCTGGAAGCAGTCCCTAGCTACTGGTATCATCCCAACCAAGCTGAAACAGGCCATCATCTCTCTCATTCATAAAGGTGGGTATACTGTATGTGTGAGACAAAAAACTACAAGCCTGTCGCACTAACCTCACAACTCATCAAAATTTTTGAAAAATTAGTCCGAGACAAACTAGTTTCATCTTCGGTGAAAACCAGTTACTGAACAACAGCCAGCACGGTTTCAGAAAAGGGAGATCTTGCCTCTCAAATCTGTTAACCCACCATGACTGGCTACTTAACCCCTATTTGTATGTAACCTCCAGTACCACGCATTGTGGCCAAAATGGCTTCAGAGTCAAGAGAGAGCAACCTCTCACCTCGAAACTTGAACGAGTACTGAGCCAGCTCGCCTGTGGGACCTTATATACACTCTGAGAAGTGTTGCCAAGGACTCAAAGCTGTGTTTACAAGTCATGGTGCCAGATACTGCTTGGTACAAGGACCGCATAATATGGACGTACGTCGTACGACGCTGGTACTGGCGAGCGACTTTTTTACTGTCGGCCAACGTACTTCGCTGGTATAGTAAGGGTTAAGCAGCTGTCAGAGGGGCAAAATGTAGATAATGTCTTTCTCGACTTCTCAAAAAGCTTTTGACAAGGTGGACCATGGAATCCTCCACAAACTCAAGGGCATTGGGACAACAGGAAGATAAGGAATCCCGCTCCATAGCTTTCTGACAGCACGAACACAACAGGTAGTTAATGTTAATGGGTAGATGTCAAAGGAGTCCATTGTGTCCATAGTACCCCAGAGGTCAATGTTAGGGCCACTCTTCTTTCTGGCAATGATGAGAAATATAAACAAAAATCTTGCCCTATCCCACCTCTCATCATTTTCTGACGACACAAACATCTGCCGAAGCAAGACAGAAGACGATGTGGAACTCCTACAAGAAGATATAGATAAAATCCATACCTTGGTCAAACTTAACAACATGACCTTCAATGAGGAAAAATTTAAAATCCTCAGATATAGATGAACAACAAGAGAAAGGAGATGAGAGGAAACAGAATACAAGAAAACGGAGAGAATGGGAAGATGAGAGGAAAGAATACGAGCGTGAGAAGGAAAACGGAAGATGAAGAAAAGGAAACAAAAACAACACCACCTCGACTTATCTCAATCCTGGAAGTTTCCCTACCACGCAAACAAAAACACCACAAGTATCACAAAGGCTCACAAACATCACAAGGCCCACAAACATCATCACATAAGTCGACAAAGGAACACCGCAGCCATGAGGAGACACGGACAGAAAGCGACCCAAACACCCGGATGCCCGCCAAATCCAAACGCGAGCGCAAGGACCCTTCTCGCCCTGACAGCACCACCCGGGTTGTGCCCGTGCTGGGGGGGGGGGGGGGTCAACCTAAAACCCCAAAATAGTGACACCTCTCACTGACGTCCCTCTTCCGCACAGACGCCTCACCTGGATCGTCCTCGCCGATCCTAAGATGTGCCAGGCCAAACCGACAGAGGGCAGACTGGGTGAGGTGGTGTAGCTGCCATCCTCAAGGTGAAACGTGTAGCAGCAATAGTTGTTGTTGTTGCTGATGTGTTGGAGGGAAGGTAGCAACTGAGCGTCACTAATAAACCCTTGCGAGGACAGTTTTGTCAGGACTGCCTTTAAAGTCCTGGAATTCTCCCCGACTTTTTAAGGAAATTAATTGTGCATTGTATCACTCTCTGCCTTTTCTCTGGGGTCACGTCTATTGATCCTAGTAGAACGGGGATGGTTGTTATTAATATTCATCCTGTTTAAGGTGTCTTTAAGGATTGTTCTCATCTTCAATGGGAAAACAGCAAGTGAGAAGTGGAACATATTTCGGGAAAATTACGACAAAATTGTGAAGGAATGCGTGCCAGTCTATAGGAACAAGCAAATTTTGCATGCACCCAAGTGGATGACTAGACGCCTGCAGATGATAATAAAAAGGAAGAAAGAAGCATGGGGAAGGTACAGGGCCAGAAAGAGTGATATGAGACACGAACAATACAACACAGAAAGAAACACAGTAACCAGGGAAGTGAGGGCTGCCAAGCATGACTATGAGAGGAAAGTTGCTTTGGACTCAACATCCAACGCCAAACACTTTTGGGCCTATGTCAGATCTAGAACGACTGCCAAGGAAAAAATCACCAAGGTAAAGACCACAAATGGAGACCTAACTGAAGACGACCAAGAAATCGCTACTGAAATTAACAAAGCATTCAACGGAGTATTTGTGCAGGAGGATACACACGGAGCAACACCAGTGCCGGACACAATATTCCAGGGACCCAAAGTGCAGGACATCATAATAACCAGGGAAGCAGTTAGGAAACGACTACAAGAACTCAACGCCAGTAAAGCACCAGGGCCAGATGGAGTGTCTCCGGTGATTCTCAAAGAATGTTCAGATATTTTGTGCGACCCACTCCAGGATATCTTCAGCACATCCATTGCGACGGGCGATGTTCCAAGCGACTGGAGAAGGGCTAACATCTCACCCATTCTGAAAAAAGGCAGCAAGACCGAACCACTAAACTACAGACCAATATCGCTAACATCTATAGTGTCCAAAGTCCTGGAGGGTATCATACGACAAGTCATCGTGGGACACCTTGCTGAGAACAATCTCATTAGCGACGCACAACACGGATTTAGAAGCAACAGGAGCTGCCTCACAAACATGTTGTGCTACATCGACGACCTAGTAAATTATATTGACAGTGGTAACTGTGTGGACATAAACTATCTGGACTGTGAAAAGGCCTTCGATCGGGTTCCCTACCAGAGACTTCACACCAAACTGGAGGCAATGGGAATAGGTGGAAATATCCTGAAGTGGATCAAGGCATTCCTTTCAGATAGGTTCCACAGGGTTACCATAAGAAACTCCCCATCGGATTGGCTGCCGGTGATGAGTGGAGTTCCTCAAGGATCAGTGCTGGGCCCAATTCTCTTCTTGATTTATATTAATGACCTTGTTACCAACCTCGAATCAGCAACCAGTCCTTTTGCAGACGACGCAAAGATATACAAAACCATCAGGACAGACGCAGACGTCGAGACCCTTCGGAGAGACATGGAGAGATTGAATGAGTGGAGCAGGAAATGGCTCCTAACATTTAACGCAGACAAATGCAAGACTATGCACATTGGGCATAATAACCCGAAAGAGGACTACCAGCTACGCGGGACAACACTCCAGAAATCTTCAAATGAAAAAGACTTGGGCATTATTATATCCTCAGATCTAAAATCCTCAGCACATGTCGCTAAAATCGCTGCACAAGCAAATAGTCGTTTGGGCATAATTAAGAGGAACTTCTCCATATTGGACAAAGAAATCCTTGTACCACTCTATGTGTCACTGGTGCGCCCGATCCTCGATTTTGGTGTCCAATGTTGGTCACCCTACCTAATCAAGGACATACAGACTATTGAGAGGGTGCAGCGAAGAGCAACCAAGATGGTCCCAAACCTAGAAGAATTACCCTACGAAGAAAGGTGTAAGCATCTTGGCCTCCAGACACTAAGTGACCGCAGAAAACGAGGGGACATGATAGAAACATACAAACTTCTACACGGCTTTGAGGACATACCATACACCAGGTTTTTCCAGAAAAATAACAACCACCTACGGGGCCACTCGCTGAAACTCTCCAAACCAGACCACTGGAGAACGACACTGAAGGGGAATTGGTTCTCTATCAGAGTCATCGACGAGTGGAACGCACTCCCAGAGAGTGTGGTTACAGCGCCAACGATTGCCACTTTTAAAGCCAGATACGACAAACATAATAACATAACCTAGTTAATATTGGCTGACCAGTCTTTGGAGGTGGGGTTCACACAAGAAGCCTGCTTCTTAATTCCCCACTATCATTCAATAGGTAAGCATCAATAGGTAAGAGTGAAATCGTGGGCATGCAGAAGAAAATGAGTGATGGTGTCTTCGGTGTTTCTGCACCAAGGGAAGTATGGATCCGGGGGCCAATTTCAATCTGTGTAGATGTTTGTTCAACCCGGAATGACCGATTCTGAGGCGCGTAATTACGACATCGATGTTCCTAGTTTGGGATCGTGTCCATGGATGGGGTGATGAGTCGGTTCTGAAGAGGCCTAAGTGCTTTTCCGGGAGGAGGTTTGAAAGCTCTGTGTCCCATTCTTGTCTTGCCCTTGTTCTGCTCACTGCTGATAGTGTGTGGATGTCATGGGGTAGAGGCTCGATGGAGGTTAGCTGGTGTCCTAGTTTGGCTGCCTCGTCTGCGATTGTGTTACCCTTAATGCCAACATGTGAGGGGATCCATTGTAGTTTGATATTTCTGGGCGAGTTAAGTGTCGTGATGAGGATATGTTGTATGTTGTGGACTATGTTTCTATGCGATTCGGGATTGGGCGAGAGGAGTAGATAGAGTGAAGATTGGGAATCTGTGTATATTACTATATTCTGTAGTGGGAGATGTGATTGGCAAAACTGGAGTGATTTTTGGATTGCAAAAAGTTCTGAGGTGATGTTAGAGTGGGTGGCAGCGAGTTTCCATGACTGGCAGATACTTATCTCTTCATAATAGACGGCTGCTGCAGCTGATGGGGGGGATGGGATGTATGAGCCGTCTGTAAAGATTGGGGAGTGGTTTGTGAATTTAGTGTGGTGTAGTTCGTTGAATAGGTGTTTGGCTTTGGCTGAGTCCTGTGATTTTTTGAAGGACGGATGTAGAGTTGTGAAGATCATGTTGGTTAGGGTTATCCACGGGGGAACTGGTGCTGTGGGTGCTGAATGGATTGTGGTGCGTGTCAGTCTTTGTAAAGTGTGAGAGGAGCAAGAGATGAAGGATGTCAGATATCCTTGCCTGTTTATGGGTCTGTTTGTCAATTCTCTGGTGACGGACAATTGTAGGGGATGGTTTTCTGGTAGCTGGGAAGCTTTCAATAGCCATTTGCTGTCTGTCAATTGTCTGGTACGATTAAGTGGCAGTAAACCTGCTTCGGCCTGGAGGAAGACTATTGGCGATGAACAGAATGCTCTCAGCGCTATTCGAAGGGCTGAGTTTTGGATTGTGTTGAGCTTGTCTAGGTGTGTTGGGGCGGCTGAACCATATACGGGGCTGCCATATTGTACTTTGCTCTGGATATATACTGTATAGAATTTTTTTAATAGCATTTCTCTACTGGCTCCCCATCTTGCCCCAGCCAGGTGATGTTTAGACGTTTTGTACAGGATGTGCGGAGGTAATCAATGTGTTTGTTCCACGTCAGGGAAGGGCCGTCTAGTTTCAAGCCGAGGAAGGTATGTTCTCTCACTAGTTGAATTGGGGTGTTTTCGATGGTTATGTTAGGTAATCTTGGAAGTCTTTTACGGGTGAAGCACATTAGGGCGCTTTTCTGCTTGTTGATCTGAAGTCCCCATTCTGTCAACCATTCTGCTATCATGTCTGTGGCTTCCTGTAGGTGGTGTTCTGTTTCGTGTAGGGTTGTGGCTTCACATATAATGGCTACGTCATCGGCGTATATCAGGTGAGTGGTGTGAGGTGTTTTGGGTATGTCTGACAATAGAGCATTGAATAGGGGTGGACTGATGCCTGAGCCTTGAGGTAGTCCACTGTGATGGGGGTGCTCTTGAGATAGCGTGCCTCCTATTGCTACTTTAAATGTTCGGTGTTCTAAGAAGCTGTGAAACCATTTTAAGGGAAGTCCTTCAATGCCCATCTTTGAGTTTATATATTATGCCTTTGTGGGAGGCTGAATCGAAGGCGCTTTTTAAGTCAAGGAAGAGTATCAGCATTATTTTGTTGTTGTTGTAGGTTTCTTGGATTCTTTGTTCTAAATTGAGGAGGATATCAACTGTGCCTCTGCCTGGTCTGAATCCACTTTGTTCTGGTGAAGTTTGTGATGGGTTTCAAACCACCAGCTGAGTCGTCGGGCAAATATTTTCTCCAGTAATTTTCCTATGCACGATAGTAGGACTATTAGGCGTAGCGAAGCAGGGTTGGAGGGGTCTTTGCCTGGTTTTGGGAATGGGAGAATTACAGATTGCTTCCATGCGTTGGGAAATGTTACGGTCTGCCAGCTTTTGTTGAATAGGGTTAGAAGGTGATCTTGCCAATGGAGTGTAAGGTGCGAGAGGAATTCATTGACAACTAAGTCGGCTCCCATAGATTTTTTGGCGGGGAGGGATGATATCGCGTACTGAAGTTCGGGTTCGGTGATCGGGTTGTCAATGTCATGTGTCGAGGGTGATGAGAGAGCTGTGTTTATATGACGAGTCAGGAGATCTTGATTGGTTAGTGGAGCTGGAATGCTGTATTGGTCTTTGTAGAAGGAGGCTAGAAAATTTGCTTTGGCTGTGTCAGTCATTAATGCGACCCCGTTTTGGCTCAGGGGGAGGGGACAATGTTTATTTCTTCCTTTCATGCTTTTTAGGAAGTTCCAAGTTCGAGTAGATGAAGTGTTGAAAGATAAGGTACTGCAGAAGCTTGCCCAGGCCTGTCTTTTTGCTTTGAGAATAATGCGTGTTGCGATACAATTTAGCTGTTTATATTTATAAGTTATGCATGGTGGGTTGTCTCCGCCATGTGTACCAGGCTTTACGTCTGCTATTTATAGCCTCACCACATTCTGTGGTCCACCAAGGAACTCTTGGCTTTGCCCCTTTCTTTGAGTGGTATAGTTTGAAGGCTGATGTGGCTGCTTTGGTAAGTGTTTGGGTGAAGGATGTCGTTAGTACTTCTAGGGATTGATTCTTTACTGGTGTTGTTTGTCTAAGGGTGGTTTGGAAGTTTTGCCATCCTTTGTCTGTTATTTTCCAGTGGGGACGAGTGATGTTGTCCGAGGTTATTTTTTGTGAGGTCGATGTGATATAGATGGGGAGATGGTCACTTGCCATGTATGGGCCTAGTTTTATATCAACGTCATTGAATATGTGGGAGCCGATGCAGAGGTCTATTGTGGATGAGCGGCCTGTATGTGGATCTATGCGTGTGCCCAAGGCGGGTGGTGTTAGATTTAAATTCACAGATTCTAGAAGCACCTGAAATAACGCTTTTCCTGAAGGATTTAGGGAGCCTGGTGGAGCGTATGGGTCCCAAAGTTTGTGTCGTGCATTGAAGTCTCCTAGAATCATGCATGGGGGGGCGGACTTGTTGAAAGAGATGGTTGATTTCTGTTATGGTGAAATCTTTGCAGGGGTTGTAACAGAGGAGGATGGAGCACCACTTTCCCGAGAGAGCTATCTGAACGGCCATTGATTCTATTACGTTGTTGTTGTTGTAAGGGGTGAGTTCAAGTATACGGCAGGATATATTCTCGCGTACCATTATGGCCAAGCCTCCTCCTCTCGGGCCTTGTAGTCTGTCTTCTCTGAAGATTGTGTACCCTGGCATTACTATATTGGTGGATGGATTCAACCAAGTTTCACATAGGCCTATTATAGTTGGCATGTCCCTATCTACAGTTGTTTTAAAGTCGTGAGTCTTATTAAAGATGCTTCTGGCATTCCATAGTATGAACTTTAAGCAATAGTAACTTGTGCCATGAATGATGAAGACTGTACTTTATAAACCCTGCCATAGACAGGTGAGGTCAGGTGAAGGTATTGAGGGATAAGCCTTTACAACGACACCTCGTATCTACATTCTACTTTTCCTATTTTTCTGAAGTGTAGAGAGGGGAGAAAGGGTTTTGGAGAGAGGAAGCTGTTGGAGTGGCTTTGTTATGTGTGTTACTAGTATGTATACGTCGTCAAGGTGTTTCCCGACTGGGTGCAAGCATGTGAAACATGCTAGAGCATACTACAACTCCCTCTAAATGTCTGCCTGGGCTGGGATCGAACCCAGGTCAAGCAGATTCACACGTTAGTGTGCTCACCACTCGACCGCCGCGGCTCTAAAAGTCGAGCAATGTAAGCCTCAATCAGGTCAGGTGAAGGTATTGACACTTCGTAGCTACTTTCTACTTTTACTTTTTCTTCTGAAGTGTAGAGAGGGGAGAAGGGGTGTTGAAGAAAGAGGAAGCTGTTGGAGTGGCTTTATTATGTATGTTATTATTCTGTATAAGTCGTCGAGGTGTCCCCCGACTGGGTGCATGTGAAATATGCTAGGACATACTACCACATCCACTAAATTTCTGCCTTGGTTGGGATCGAACCCAGGTCAAGCAGATTCACACGTGAGCGTGCCCTCCACTCGACCGCTGCGGCGAAAGCCAAATAACGTTTTTAGTACAATCGGCCTATTAACTCATAATTAAGCTGCGCAGCTATGGTATTTGAAAGTGCCCGCCATACGAAGGTATTCTCATTCATTCCGGACTAAAATCATCAATTTACCATATATAGTGCCTACTGTATAATTAATATTTATCCACATGCGATTATTTTACTTTTAACCTAAGAAGTGCGCATGGGGGGTATGAGACACCACACTCCTGTGCTGATGTATTTGAGCGGTTCCCATCACTAACATCGTTATTTTACCATAAATAGCATTAATACTTATCCATATGCGCCTATTATAGGTTGATTATAAAGGTATTAACCTGTTACATCAATAAAACAAGTGGAAACCGTGTTTGAATCGGCGATACAGGCCGGGAGTTACATAATGTATGGCTGAGGCAACCTCCCTGCCCTCCTCCCTTCCCCTTGCCTGGAGAGACACCGTTACGCAATAGTCTCTCTCTCGCTCTTTCCCACGCTTGGTAACAGTGATGACAACGCCCTGCTACCAACTCGCTAATGTTAGCACGAAAATAGACCACAGAATAAGGGAATAATAGGGAAAATAGGTGATAACTGAAGGAGGGGAGGAAAGTGGGGAAGGAGGGTAGGTGGAAGAGTGATATTTGGCATGGCCCAGGGGCAAAACAAAAATAAAAAAATAAAAACAAAAATGTGTGTTTTTTTTTGGGGGTGTTTTAAATAGATTTTGTTCCCCCTTACTCTTAACCTAAGAAGTGCGCATGGGGGTAATTAGACACCTCTGCCTGTGCTGATGTATTTGAGCTGTTTCCATCACTAAAATATTCATTTTACCATATATAGCATTAATACTTATCCATACGCGCCTATTATGGGTTGATTATAAAGGTATTAACCTGAAACAACAATAAAACGAGTGAAAACAGCGTTTGGATGGTCAAAATCGGAGATACAGGCCGCGAGTTATATAATGTATGGGTGAGGCAACCTGCTTTCCCGCCAATTTCCCCCAAGGCCACTGAGACACAGTCGATCGATACTCTTTCTCTCTCTCTCTTGCACTCGCTTGCTAACAGTGATATCAATGCCCTGCTTGCAACTCGCTAATGTTAGCACGAAAATATACCTCAGAATAAGGGAATAACAGGGAAAATAGGTGATAACTGAAGGAAGGGAGGAAAGTGGGGAAGGAGGGGAGGTAGAAGAGTGATATTTTGCATGGCCCAGGGGCAATTTTTTTTTTTCTCTGACTCTTAACCCGGGAACTGCGGGGAGACTCTTAAGAGTTCCCCCGGCGGACTGCGGGGAGACTCTTATGAGTGAGTGAAAAAAAAAATCAACTTTTGACATCGAAATTTTTTATTTTTTTTTATTTTTTTTTTTTTATTTATTTTTTTTTTTTGGCCCCTGGGCCATGCAAAATCTCAGTCCTCTACCTCCTCTCCTTCAGTTATCACCTATTTTCCCGGTTATTCCCTTATTCTGAGGTATATTTTCGTGCTAACATTAGCGAGTTGCAAGCAGGGTGTTGTCATCACTGATGGCAAGCGAGTGCAAGAGAGAGAGAGAATCGATCGACTGTGTCTCAGTGGCCTTGGGGGAAATTGGCGGGAAAGCAGTTTGCCTCACCCATACATTATACAACTCGCGGGCTATATCTCCGATTTTGACCATCCAAACGCTGTTTTCACTAGTTTTATTGTTGTTTCAGGTTAATACCTTTATAATCAACCCATAATAGGCGCATATGGATAAGTATTAATGCTATTAATGGCACAATGAATATTGTAGTGACGGAAACACCTCAAATACGTCAGCACAGGGGGACGTTTCCAATTACCCCCATGCGCACTTCAGAGGTTAAGAGTCTTCCTGCAGTTCCCGGGTTAAGAGTCTTCCCGCAGTCCGCCGGAGGAACTCTTAAGAGTCTCCCAGCAGTTCCCGGGTTAATAAGAACAAATGAACATTGGAAAGCAATAAAACAAGTGGTAACAGCAATTGGCCGGTGAAAATCGTATATTTAAGCCCCGCGGTCGTAATCTGACCTTGACCGTCGAGAAAAACACCCTCACTCTCTCTGGTCTCGGATGGTACTGAGCACAAGGGGAGCTCTCAGACTGGCTTAGAGGGTCGCAGATACACTCCTCCATCCACTCCCCTCTCTCCTACCCGTCCTCGCACGAAAATACTCAATAAATATCGGGAATAATAGGGAAAATACCTGATAATTGAGGAGGGGGGGGGAGGAGGGGAAGGGAGGGGTAGCAAGTAATGGAGGGGAATTATCTCACCTAATCACAAATTGAGTGCAATTAGGGTGTCTTAAAAAACAAAAAAATTTAGACCTTGGATCTTAAGAGTCTGGCCGCATTCGCCCAGTAGAACCTCTTAACCCTCCAGCCCCGGCTATGTATTATATATATATTCCTCGAAACCCGGGTGTTTTGGCCGAAAAACGTCTAGGCTAGGCTACCGTATATTTGTTAATCAGACCGCTTCCCGCATTCCCGCGCATCCCCAAGCGTAGCTGTGTTATTTACCTGTAGAATGGCATTAAGTAGAGCTCTCTAAGTCAACTGGTTGAGTTGTGATGATGATTTCATTGGAGATAACTTTATGGCCAAAACAGCCACTTTACACTACTTTTCGATACTTAACAACATACAGGCACACACGAACAAGCGACGCTCTCCTTCTTTTGGCCGGAGATGCGGGGCGTCGGTCCAGCCGGCTGTTGTTTACATGCGTCGGACCGACGCCTTGCACACGAAGCTCACAGGCTTTCAACCACTGGGCGTTCAAGAGCCCTTCTGGGTACCTGTTATATGCTTTTTTATGGGCGTTCAAGAGCCCTTCCGTGGTGAGAGGGTTAAGAGTCTGGCCGTAGGCCAGGGGTTAATTAGTGATTTCTCAGCACCAAGTATATGTTGATCAATAATTCGTATTAGCATTATTTAAACTTTATTTATTAATTTCAAGTGAGATATACAAACATGTTCCTAAACTTACCCACCCTATTCAACATCTGACAAACATTAATACAGCACAGAACGAGCCAAACGTAATGATAGCTGAGACACGACTTATTGTCCACCATCTCTAGTGTCTCATTGGCAAAGTTAACACTCTTGAGCTGATCATTGATCACAAGCTCTCCTTTGCATACTATGCATACAAATTTATTAACTTCGGACTTCTTCCTTGGTAGAGGTCCATTTATTCTAGTCCACTTCCTTGGTAGAGGTCACTTTATTCTAGTCCAGCGCTTCTCCCTGTGGTGCACCCAGATGCTACACTGAATTAAGGTCGCGCCCACCCCTTTTCTGTATACTGCGCATGGATAATCACCACTTTTTTTCTACCTTTCCAAGCCCAAATCTACTGTGTAAAACCTAACATGTGGGACACATAACTAACATATTCAAAAGTAACAAGTACAGTCATACAAATTCATGAATAAAAGAGCTTACGTAATGTAAATTTTATTACAGAACACATTAAAAAAATAGTATATTTATAATACCTCGGTCACAGCCACAGCACCATCAAGGTTCTGTCTGCATAGTGCAGTGCAAAGACATTCTTGTAACAAGGTATAGTCAAGAACGTAAATGGCAATGCACCCATTTAAATCAGTATTGAATGCAAACAAGATAATACAAGGCTTTATCATAGCCCAGATGCTTCAGAACTTGGCTTTAAAGGTTCAGAGATTCAAATCGGCATAACCTTTTTATGCTTACAATTGTATAGCAATATTTTAACCTGGGGCCTCCCAGAGTCGGCACTCAGCTGACGCACAAAATGTCCACAGTAAATCCCCACAAAATGTCCACGGTAAATCCCAACCAGGCTCTAAGTCGGTTCTCAGCCGACGCAGCTTAAACCGCACGCAATAGCTTGAAACCACTCTGGTTGTGCTAATATTAGCGGAGACCTTGCTAAACTCATTGGTAACACTGCGTGGTAAGCATTGGAGTACTGTGTCATTTTCTCCCCACTGTGAGACCAGTAGCTGGCGTCCGGCCGCGAGTAATAAGTGTGTGGTGCCGTGTTGTCTGGTCTCACGGATGGGGATGGGGGAACACATGATAATTAAAAAGGGTGGGAGGCCCCGGGTCAAGACACTTTCACACTCTTAATTACTGTACTCACAAATATTGCCTCAAACTTTCTTCAGAATGCACTAGCATCTTGATAACGTGTAGGAGCCTACATATATAATGTTTATTTAAATGTTTTTAGCATTATGTTAACCTAAAATCCTAACATATTTTGGTAAGGGTTGTGTTAACGGGTGTACCATCTCTTTGTTTACACAAGTCGAATGCTCGCAGTTACGTTCGTGTCTAATTTGACTTTATTATATTATCAAATTATCCCACGGCCAGCTGTTATTTGCCCCCTGCTGGTAATAGAACAGCTGGCCGTGGGATAACTTCATATAAAAAAAATAAAAAAAGTCAAATTAGACACGAACGTAGCTGCGAGCGTGTGACTTGTGTAAACAAAGCGAACAAAGCGACGGTGGTACACAACCCTTGCCCTTATTTTAAATTACGAGGTGGTTAGGAGTCTAGGGTTAGATTTGGGGATATTCTAATGCTAAAAAGATATATAAAGTAAAAAACAAAAACAAATTCCCACGCTAAATTTGGTTTTAATCTAGAACGGACCTGATGCGGGACCCATCGATTTTTATGTGGGTTATAGGTTTGTACAGAAAGCGTAAAATACAAAAAAATAAATAAATAATTTTAAAACTCAAATCGGGCAGGTCCTAGATTTTTACCCTAATTTTATGCATATTATCAATTTAAAAGTTGATTTTGAAAGTTTGGGCAAAAAAACCAATTACAATAATATGGGTGCAAGTGTCCAATCATTTTACCCAATCTCATCAACACACACGCCTTGTAACATACTAAGTGCAGTTTTCAGAAACTATCTGTGAACATAATCTATACTTTGGCCGTTGTCTTCAGTCAGTTGTTTCCGACTTGATTAAGTCGTACAACACACAAACAATGCTATTATTTCAAGCATATTTATTGCTTTCTTATTTTGGCATCAGCTGAAAAACAGTTCCTTGGTCATCTGATGGGGGCTCTCCATACTGCACAGACCCTTGCAGTGCCCCTGTCAAGTCCATAACCATGAGAGTGAGAGTGAGAGTGAGTGAGTGAGTGAGTGAGAGAGAGAGAGAGAGAAGGGGGGGGGGGGGGGGTAATCTAACTTGTGCCCTTTGGAGCCTGTGGTGAGTATGGGTGAGGTATCTAGCCTGATATAGGCCTACATAGTTTATTTCATATTATCCAGTAGGTTACTATTTACAGCTGGGTGAATAGCGGCGAACAGAGTAAGCTCATCCGTTTCACCTTACCCAAGAATCGAACCTGGGACTTTTAAATTGTGGTTTGAAAGGTTTGGCCTTTAAAGGTCAATTCGGACAAAACTAGTTATATTTACCACATAAAGAAATATTACTGCTTCATATGCTCATATTTTACATGTATTATGAACATGTGAACATTGAAGAACCAGAAAATAGGTGTAAAGGCCAAATATCCAGTGAAAAGTAGTTTTATTGTGACGAGTGCATGCGAGGCAGTGACATAGGTTGGCTTTCTCTGGAGGCTTGAGCCACACTGACAGCTCCAGTGGATGTCTCGTGCATGTAGGATGGAGGGTGGAGGTAGGAAAGTGTAGAGGAGGGTGACTGAACATATTTGAGGGGAGATGGATGATTTATAGGGAGTGGGGGAGGGACAAGTAGAATGAAAGAGGGGTTAAGTTGAGGGAGAAAGGGGGGGGGGGGAGTGAGACACATGTAAGGGGAAGATAGGTGGTGGTAAGGAGACATACCACCTAATCACATATTGTTTCCATTTCACCGGCACTGGGGCATTTTTTTTTTTTAAGTGCCATCTTCCGGAAGGAACTTCGCATTCGCCCACCAAAACATTCCGAGAGCAACGTCGCAGCTTAGAGGTTAATAGGAAGTGTAACGACCAATGCAAAAGATACAGCTGTAGAAAATAGGCATTACATTAGGTATGTAACCATCAATACAAAAGATATACAACTGAAGATATTAGGTAAGGCACAGAGTTGTGACGACCAACACACAAGACACAATAGTGGAAATGAGATAAGGCACATATAACCAGAGACGAATGAACACTATAGAAACATCAATTGGCACCTTTTGAGTTTCAAACTATAAGGAAGTTAAACCTGTCAACATTGATAGAGAGCCGATATACAAGTTGAACTACCATATGTTCATAAAACAGTAGAGACATAAGTAGAATATTCTACATTTCATATTACTTCTATCACACACCCACATAATTTTGGTAATACTTCTAATTATCGATGTCTATAGCTTGAATTTCTTTATAGCCCTAAGCTCGTAAGTGGTCAATTGGCACCTTCCTTACCGGCACTGCACGTGGGTAGTTGTACTTAATAGCAAAATTGACCATTCTGCATAATCAAGACTCTCTATTAGTGCCTGTATTCAATATCTTCATAAACAATCACCATGAGCGAGTATACAATCTTAATTAATATCACTGCAAATATGGAACACAATGGAAAAGGCTGTAGCGCGGTTGGTAGACCACTCGCCTGCAAACCATGAGGTCGAGAGTTTGAGTCTCGTGTCAGCCAGTGTGCTATTTGGTAGACGCCAGTGCTGTTGGTGGACGGTGCAGTCTAGCAATTTGTGGCAACTGTTCACTGAAGTCCCTGATCATCAGGGCACCCACCCTAGACCAGCTATTGAGCAGGGAGTACATGGTGTTAAAAACTGCATCATCATCAATGGAAATCAAAATGTGTGTTCATTATAAATGCCTAATTGGTAATCCATGAGGCATGTGGTGACTTGAACATTGGAAATACAAAGATAGTTTTCATCTTCCTTTGTGAATAAACTTTATTCCCTTCAATTATATTTTATTCTGGCTAACTTTTCATTATTTTTCTCGATTTAGAAGCAACTTTAGAAATACGAAACTCAATTAACCTTCTGATTCTCACAGGTCCCTCCTTAACTGAATAAATTAAAATGTAAAACTTGCAAACTAAACAAACCAAAATTGGGACAAGGACAATATAAAGTCAAATTAAATTATCAAAATCGCTATGTGGAATGAAAGCCAGAATAAAGTAAAAATAACCCTGTTGTATTGAAGGAGATAATTTTGACACTAACAGTCCTTTTTCCGTGCCAGGTCCTACACGCCTGAAAATGGCATGTAATCCAAAATATCACGGCTATCCTTTATTGGCGGGCCCCTTCCACAGATTCTGGCTGATGATGTCCAGGTTGGTGCCGATGGTTGCGTTGGTTCGAGACACGGGGGAGGCGGGCTCGTTCTTTTTTGTCTGTGTGTGCCAAACCCAAATCTGAAATGAAAGAGTATCGTAATTACTTTCTATTTTCTTCAATGTCCATAACGTATCAGGCTTCAAGAGTAATTTTTTCAATAACTAGCTTAGATCTCATTTCACCAGATTTTTTTCTAATAAGTTTTATTGGGGGAGGCTGGCTTATTACTTTTGGTCTATGGGGCACCCATAGGCAGCAAATGTTATGATGAAATGAAGAGGTCCCATGAATAGCACTGCCCATGGAACTATAAACCCAAAGGTACTTGCATGTCTTTGACTTTCTGCACATACATTTTTGCACACAAATGAATGCAACTGCCCAATGAAGGTACATTCAAGACATACAGTATACTGTGCAGCTCAGTTCCACTTTGTTTGTTTGAGAAGCTGAACATTGTTTACGCTCAAGCAACATGATGTGAATGGAATTTGAGGGAAGGATTAGGATAGGGTAGATGGGACTCACTGCCTTGGTTAGCAACCAGTCTAGGGGAGTAAACCTTATACAAATCCATACTGCTTACCTAAGGGTGAAGCAGGTTAGTGGATGGACTAGCAGCACACCACTGTAGAAAACAGTGCTAATAAGATACATAGAAGTCCTCTTGAGTTGGACCGACCCCAAGTTGAGTGGTAAATCCTGTAAGTCCTTTAATAAACTGGCACAGGTTGTCCTCACAGAGGGCAGGTCCCCTTTGGGTTGTTTTGTCTATGGCCACCCTCGTAAAGGGGAGTTAGGCGTCCGACAACAGATAGATATATAGATAGATAGATGGACACATGGAGAGAATGGATGATCAGTGCTGGGTGAAGAAATGCCGGACTGTTAACGAGGGGGGAGCTGCGCGTAGGGGTAGACCTAGAATGACATGGGATCAGGTACTCTGGTCCGATCTCAAAATAAAGAACTTGACAACAGAGGTAGCCCTTGACAAGGTTGCATGGAAAGCTGCCATTTAGGACGCAAGCCTGGAACTACATTCTTTGTGGACAAAATGGTCTTTAAACTTGTATGTATGTATTAGGATAGGATTAGGACTCCTGGGAGAGTAAAGAATAATTCTACCACATCTGATCTTTTAACTTAACTAGAATCATACCAATCATTGGATAGTTATTACATCTTATCTAGTTACTTTGGTGTACTCACCTTGGTGCAATTGAAAGCAAGAGGCTCAATTTCTGAAGCTTTAATGCCGAGACTCTTAATAAAGCCGTCCTCTTCATAGCCAACCTTGAAAGGCATGGCTGCCTGTGGATGCTGCAGGAGGTATGGCACACCGACAGCAAAGCCCGCCATATCTATGGGGAAGATCCTCTTGGCAATCCACCCATCATAAAACCCAACCACCTGACCATTTCTGACGATTGGTGTTGATACTCCCAACTTGGTCACCAGGCCAACGGGGAACATTGACACTCGTTTGGTCCACCGCATCTGTAAGGAACATTATTTTCATCCTCTATTCAAATGAAAACTTGTCAGAAAATCCTATACCTCTAAGTACAGTATGATTATGAATGAAAATGATTGATTGGAACAGCCCCAGGGAGCCAGAACCAGACCCAGGGTGGATAATTCGATACCAGCAAGCTGCCATAAGGCAACGTAGTCAGTTTTTAATGGGTTTGTATGCCTTTGCTGACCCCAACCACAATTATCGGCAGTGGGCTCGACTTTAGCCCAAAGTAGCAACAACCTGTGAGGCAGAAGGGTTTCTTCCACTAGGTAATCCAAAATAATATGTCATAGTGAGAAAGGGAGTTTAATCCTCTGCAGCTATATATATATAACATCCCATTTCTGTTATCAGCACCGTTGGTGTCCTCTCTAGCAATTTGTGTGAGGTAGGGACACTACTCCCTATGGTGGTTAAGTAACAACCCATTACCCAAAATGAATGATGGATAGCCTACGAATTATATATTTTCATACAGCTTACTGAACACAATCACAGTCTTAGCTAAAATAATTATTTGCATATCATACTACAATATTGCTGTTGCTGTGGTTTCACTCACACAAACCCACTAACTTATCAATTACCTGTTATTGAGTTGTGTGATAAGATACAAAAGGATGAAAGAAAATCGTCCATTCTAGCAATCTGGTTACAATTTGGGAAAGAAAGCGGGATTCATAGACAGCCAGAATACCATACACTACAATGTTATGTAGTAAAGGGATAACATATAGCCTACTGTACGGTAATTATTATGTTTTAAAGGATTATAGGCAATGTAGCAAATGAAAAAAAAATGAAGAGGCTAGCAACAATGTAAGGAAGCTAAACCTGTTCAAATAGACGGACGTCATAGGTGTTGTCATCATCAGCGAAGTAGAGAACCCCCTCTGTGGCATGTTCTCGCACCCAGTTGAGTCCGGCCATCCTGTTGGCTACACCTCGTGGCTTGTTCTTCACCTTGTGGTACTTCGCAGGCATCTCAACTATAGGCAAGAAAATATTAGTGTTAGGTTGAGCTAAATGGTACACAAAGAGTCATAAATATTATGCAACACTAATATTAAAGCTTATTGCATTTTGAATATATAATGTTACATGGTATACAGTAGTAGCAAATGCTATGAAATTACACAAGCTACAATCATATACTGTATTATACCATAGACTGAAATAAAAGAACATTTATAAACATAAACCCTGCCATGTCACTTTATATGGATTGCAAATTATAATACTGTATAACACAAAGATCTGAATAAACTATAGTTGTAGTACAATTGTATAGACTAGCTCCTAAAAGTAAGAAGGGGAAATATAAAAAAAAAAAATATTACTGTTTAATACACCCACCCCTGAAATAGACAGTGTTAAGGCCCGACTCGTTGAGGTAGTTGATAAGTGCCGGGGTGGACACTGTGGCATCCTCCGACACCAGCCACACCAAGTTAGGCACGTTCATGAGGGTCTGGGCAGTTCGGGTGATCTCCGGCAACTGTTCTGCCCGCGGGTATGTGGGCGTCACGATGTACAGGGTGGGCAGTCCCTCCAACCACCGCCCTCGCCGGCAACCATCGCCCTCACATTCAACCTCCTGGAAGAAAGAAATAACTCGTCAAAATGTATTCTCCTCCAATCAATTACTTCTGAGGAGTAATGACATGAATACAACCTCCAACTAGCTAGTAATAGAAGAAAGAAACAAGTCAATTATCTCATCAAATCATATTCTCTCCAATCAATAATTTCTGAGGAATAACAACACAAATACAAAAATATCTCCCTTACACTCTAGAAAAAGAGATACATTATATTATCCTCTAAAAATGACATAATATAATTGCAAATTATAAGAACATAAAAAAAACGAGTCTGCAGAGTCGACGGCAGATCCCTTATAGCCCCTGGTAATATAGAAATGGAAGCAAGTAGCCTAATCGTGGAGTGAAGTAAAGTACAGTTAATAGGTCTATTGTACACTCGAATGCCATAGTGTCTAGCCCACTCATAAATATTCGTGGACTTACCTATTTCGAATTATGGAAGTAAATTTCTGGAAACGAATTTATGAGTTTTCTATAAACCAACTACAAACCTATACATATACGACTTATTGAAAAGCAAGTTTTATCCATAAATCTATCTAGATAGTTATAATTGTATAAAGAAAATCGTAGGCGGTCCACGAAATCTTATGAGTGGCTAGAGACTATGGGATCCGAGTGTAATCCTAATACTGTAGTCTCATTCCAATCTTACTATAGTCTGTTCATTCTAGGTTGGGCAGAAATTGTAACCCCTAACCTCTCATAACTCAAAAAGGAGAGTAATCGAGCTAATATTTCTACCAAATAGGAAGACTTGGCTAGGAAATAGGTGTGGAAATTGACAACTCATTTGCTCTCACCCTTTATGAGTTACAGAGGTTAGAAGTTACGATTTCTGCCTAACCTAGAATGAACGGACTATAGAAACATGACACATAATCTAAACAACCTTAGTAGTGTCGCTTATAATTATATACTCATGATAAACACCTTCTGTACCGGTGACGTCTTTTTCATTATATTATTATTATACTTAGATGATGTTGTGGAGTTTAAGAAGGATCTATAGTAAAAAAAGGGTTAAGCGAGATAGTTCGAAGCTTGTTAATTGCTGGAAGTTCTTTTTAAACTGAAAATAGTTTAATAGTAGCCAGATTAAGATTAAAAAGACGTCACCGATACAGAAGGGGTTAATAGGACGGATGGCAATATTAATGCAGTGGCGACTATTTGTTACATGCTGTATGTCACTTCTTTATTTAATGTGTCGTAGGGTATTTTAGTCGCCGCCATAATGTCTTTCCCTTCTCTTCTCATGATCTTATTGCCATTCCACTTGAGTCTGACTCCTCTTCCTGTTTTCCTCCTCCATATTCCCTCCTTCCTTCCTTCTTTCCTCCTTCCTTTCCTTCTCCTCTGTACCTCCCCTTCCTTCTTTCCTCCTCGTCTTTCTCATATTGTCTCCTTCCTTCTCTCTATGCCTCCTCTTCCTTCTTTCCTCCTCCTCATATTCCCTCCTTCCTTCCTTTTCCTCTTCCTCATGTTCCCTCCTTCCTTTCTTCTCCTCCTCTATACCTCTTTTTTCTTCTTGCCTCCTCATCATATTCCTTCCTTCACCTGTGGTGAACTTTACTCTATACTGTAGAATGCTTTACTCCCTCACAGACTGTCAGTCTTGCCCCACAAACTTGGACCCTACTGGAAATAAGTTTATTAAACTTTAATAAGTTATCCTTGTGGGAGTGTTATGCGAAACTGGGGTGCTCTTTGCAATCTTGTATATTATGCTCTGCCTCTTGTTATGTATGTAACTCTTACTAAATAAAATCAATCAATCAATCGACTCTATATTCCTCTTCCTGAGTTCCTCCTCCTCCTCATACTCCCTCCTTTCTTCCTTCTTCTCTTTCTCATATTCCCACCTTCCTTCGTTCCTTCCATCTCCTCCTTCTCTATATTCCTCTTCCTGTGTTCCTCCTCCTCTACACCACCTCTTCCTGTGTTCCTACTCCCATACTCCCTCCTTCCTTCCCCTTCTCCTCTTAAATATAGGTTTCAACTCTGCAGGTTGCAAGTAAAGTAAATCAATTCACAGTAATAGGAGGACGAGCTCTGTAATGGTTTGTCTTTTTTTAGAGGGGAAAACTAGGAAAAGGCGTCTCGTTCACTACAATAATATGGCCTTAAAAATGGTATGCAAATGGTAAGTAAAGTTACCATAATTTACGCTTGTGAAGATATATTATTGAGTACCAGCGACGTGTGTTTATATTCTATTCTAGCTAAATTTAGACGATATTATGCAGCTTGGGAAGGATCGGTGGTAGTTAAAAGGGTTTGTTGAGATAGTTTGAAGCCTTATCATTGCTAGAGGTCCTTCCCAAGCTGAATAAAATCGTCCTATAATCGCCAGAATATGATGAAAAGGACGTCCCTGGTAATCAATGGGTTAATATACCAGTAAGGATAGAAGTAAATCACTATCAATATACCGTACCTAATTATTTTATATACCGCTAACTTTTTAATAGACTTTATTTTGTTTAACTGTGTGTGTTGGCATTGATCACTTAAAAGTTTCAGGTCATAAGGAAGTTGGAGTTGTAGACATCGATATTAAACATAATTACCAGCTAAAATAAGGTCGTAATGCATAGAAAACTACATCAAGCCAAATTCACCATACTATCTATCCATCAGAAACCTACATTATCATTGCATTTAGTATTTTACATCAATGTGTACGGCTCCAACTTCCTCAGAGCCGGAAACTCGCAAGTGGTCAATTGCGTCGACAGGATGGAAGGAGTGGAGGCAGAGAGAGAGTGTGTGTGTGGGGGGGAGGGGGGGGGGGGGGAGGGGGAGTTAAGGGGACAATTTAAGGATCTATTTAATTGTATATTCATATATTTTGTAGTTTCCTCGCTAGACCTTCATCAAGCTTAAAAATACACTCCCTAGATCCCCTTCAAGATAAATTTGTAAATGTTTCGATAACAAAATGTCCCGGCCGAAGGCCGATTTCTCTTATAATTGCAAGCTTGCTATCGCTCGCCGACACCTAAATGGTAAGAAAGGTCTACTGTAGATATTGATATAGTAATGGGACGAAAGGTTTTAAAATCGACAAACTAATGGGGCAAACATTTTAAAATCTGAAAACTAATGGGGCTAAACATGAGGGAGAAGGGTGTCTAGAAAAACGACCCACCTCCCCTTAACTGTGTGTGTTAGAAAGGAGAGAGAGAGAGAGAGAGAGAGAGAGAGAGAGAGAGAGAGAGAGAGAGAGAGAGAGAGAGAGAGAGAGAGAGAGAGAGAGAGAGAGCGAGAAAGAGAGAATGATATATATAAAGAGAGAGGGAGCGAGAGCGAGAGGGAAGTGAATGCAAGATCACAAGTATATAGAGATCCCCCGCAGTATAAAGAGACCGGACAGCTTACCCTAGGACGCCATGTTGGTGCCGTCATTATCATATAGGCCTACCAGAGTTAAATTATAGTTATCGTCAGGTACAATTGACTTACCGAACAGCTGGGTTATATTTTATTGATAATCATGTAAAGTCGGCCTAATAATTATGTGATGTCTCGGCAACAAGTATATTTGTATCAGCAATGTCTAAAACTTGATGTATTCGTTTCGAGTGAGATAGACAAGCATATTCCTGTATACACTTACCCACCCTATCCAACATCTGACAGACATTAATACAGCACAGAGCAAGCCAAACGTAATGACAGCTGAGACATGACTTATAGTTTGTTTCCTAGACATCCATCAAGCTTAAAATTACACTCCTTAGACCCCCTTTCAAGATAAATTTGTACATTTTTCGATAGAAAAATATCCCGGCCGAAGGTCGATTACTCTTAAAATACAGGCTCGCTATCGCTCGCAAGGAAAAATTGACACCTAAATAGCAAGAATAATCTTTAAAAATTACAGAAATGGGGCGAAAGTTCTTACATTCGCCAAACGTCTTAAAATTTCAAAAGAAATGGGGCTAAACACAAGGGAGAAAGGGGTCCAGAAAAAATCCCTCAAGAAGTGGAAATCTCCCCTTAACTGAATTGACTACTTGGAGCTATATAGAAGGAAGCTGCAAACATTGATACATAAATGGAACATATATTGTGAAGATTAGCAGCTGTGCTTAATTTATATTTATGTACCGGTATATATACACTAAATGCAATACAACCGCATTTTCACGAATAATTCTGCTAAATATCTATGTCTACAGCTCCAACTTCCTTATAACCTGAATTATTTTGTATGTATTAATAAATGCTCTACAACTGCGTTTTCACGAATAATTCTGCTAAATATCGACGTCTACAGCTCCAACTTGCTCCAAAACTCCCAAGAGGTCAAATTTAGGAAAAACAAACTCAGAAGGAGTAGGAGAGCAAGGCTGTGACCGACAGTGGAGGCGAGGGGAAACAACACCATGATAAAGACAGGAAAACACATTAGGGGGCAAGGTCCAGGGTTCGAATCCCGGGTGGGTTGTGAGGACATTAGGGGGCAAGTATGTCTGAGGGAGAAGCGAGGGGAAAAAAGAGGGGAGTAAATAGGTTTGAGCGGTTACATACATACCGGTAAATACGGTATATAGATATTACATTGCCTACCGTACATACATACTGTACACGTTTAAAGACTGCTTCATCCACATAGAGTGTGGTTTCAGTCCTTTTAATGTAGTACAGTAAAATAAAGTCTTGCCCCAGCCCAGCCCTGCAGCCTCATGTGTCATATCACTGTGGCTGATGTTGGTATAGTGCTAACAAGTGCCTCAACACTGTTCGTTTCGTTTACCACACTAACCTTAACCGTGGTACAACAAGGCAGTTACAAGAAACTGCTACAGAGGCTGACTTGCACCACCGAAGTGGCGGGCGGTGGGGTGGGAATGATAATGGGGGGGGGGGGGGGGGTAAATGGATACAACCCAGAGAGAGGGAAAAAAGAGAAAAAACAAAAACTAAGTGGGCCCCCTTAAAACCCTACAGACTATCTCGATTAACCTCTCTTACTACCACACATCCTTCTTAATCTGCACAATATCGTCTAAATATATAACTCTAAGGAACATGCAAAAGACGTCCCTGGTACAGAAGGGGTTAAGGGGGAGGTAGTCGCTTTTGTTGGATCCCCTTCTCCCTCATGTTTAGCATATTAGTTTTGAGATTTTAAGACGCTCGTTCCATTAGTTTGGCGATTTTAAGACATTTCGCCCAATTTCTTTGTCAATATTAAGACTTCGTGATATTTAAGTGTCGATTTTTTTTCCTGGCGAACGACAGTGAGCCTGTCATTTTGGAAGAACCGACCTTTGGCCGGGAAATATTTATACCGAAAAATGTACAAATTAATCTAGAAAGGGGATCTAATTGATGTTTTTTTTTTTAAGTTTGATGGAAGTCTAGGGAGGAAACTAAAAAAATAAAGGGGGATTTAATGGAGGTTTTTTTTTTCTAAGTCTGATGGAGGTCTAGGGAGGAAACTAAAAAAATATATATATAAAGAGATACATCAAAGAGCAAATAAATAATCCCCAGCCCCCCTTCAAGCTGCATAATAGCGTATACATATAACTATAATAAAATCAGACCTACGACGCTGGTACTGAAAGGGTTAAGCCGCCGCCCCCTCCCCCCCCCCCCCCCTTCCCGTTCCCCTCCTCTATCCCCTCCCCCTCCTCCTCCTTCCCCCCCCCCCCCCTCCGGCTATTTATAGTCCATTACGTTCGGGTGGCACTTGAACCTAATAATGCCAACTCTGTCTGTCTGTCTGTGTGTAAGTCTGTCTGTCTGTAGGTATGTCTGTCTAAGTCTTCTGTCTGTCTCTCTCTCTCTCTCTTTCTCTCTCTCTCTCTGTTCACCTAGTTGCAGTTGTGGTGTGTGTAACTGTGTATATTGCGTTTTGTGTGTGTGTGTGAGTGTGTGTGTGTGTGTGTGTTCACCGAGTTACAGTTGTGGTGTGTGTGTGTATTGCGTTGTTGTTGTTGTTCCCCAAGCTGCCTGGCCGAACAGCCCCGAAGCCCAGAGCAAAGCCAAGGCCACAACCGAGCGCCCCCACAGAACCCTCCTGCTTACCACAATAAAGCCTGGGTGACCGAAGCCACTCCATGGCGGGGAGCTGAGGAGGGTGCGGAAACGCCAGGGAAACCAAAGTCCCACCCAGGGCCCTGTGCCCCTCAGCAATTATGAAGAGAAAGTTGAGGGGCAAAGGAAAAATGTGACGCTTTCGCTTCCAATCTAGATAGATTGGGAGGTCAATCCACGGAAGAGACACCGTCACTTGAGATCTAGAGAATATATAAGTAAAAGGAACAGTCAGAGTAAGCTATGGGTATGGCAGAGATCGCTCAGTTCTCACTCTGATAGACCAGCCCATCACCACATGACTAGAACCCAATCCTCTCAGCATCAGCTAGGAAAGGCCCTAGAAAGCCGCCTTTGGCGAGGGGATAGCTCCCCTATTTCAACCCCTTTCAGGGTTGGGCACCCGCCTTGTGTATTGCGTTGAGTGTATTTGTGTTGTATTGGGTGCATGTTTGTAGAATTGAGTGTGTGTGCGCGTTGAGAGAGAGAGAGAGTGTGTGTGTGTGTGTGTGTGTGTGTGTGTGTGTGTGTGTGTGTGTGTGTGTGCTCGAGTGTGTGTGCGCGTTGAGAGTGTGTGTGTGTGTGCGTTGAGTACCGGGTATGTGTTTCTGTGTCTGTGTGCGTGATGAGTGAGTGAGTGCGTTTCTGTGTGTGTCCACTGTGTAACTAGAAAGTATCGTATGACCAGCCATCATTAGGTAACCACAAGCCAATTATACCTTCTCTCCTCGCACACCTTACATAATACCTACCTTGTAAAATTGTTTGCGTATAAAAAAAAGTATATATAATCATTGGGTATATTGATAGGGATTTACCTTTCTATCTTTGTATTAGATGGGTATACTGCTACCAATATAACAGGGGTATAAAAAAGGTATATAATATCATTGGGTATATTGATAGGGATTTACCTTTCTATCTTTGTATTAGATGGGTATACTGCTACCAATATAACAGGGGTATAAAAAAGGTATATAATATCATTGGGTATATTGATAGGGATTTACCTTTCTATCTTTGTATTAGATGGGTATACTGCTACCAATATAACAGGGGTATAAAAAAGGTATATAATATCATTGGGTATATTGATAGGGATTTACCTTTCTATCTTTGTATTAGATGGGTATACTGCTACCAATATAACAGGGGTATAAAAAAGGTATATAATATCATTGGGTATATTGATAGGGATTTACCTTTATATCCTTGTATTATATGGGTATATTGCTACCAATATAACAGGGGTATAAAAAAGGTATATAATATCATTGGGTATATTGATAGGGATTTACCTTTATATCCTTGTATTATATGGGTATATTGCTACCAATATAACAGGGGTATAAAAAAGGTATATAATATCATTGGGTATATTGATAGGGATTTACCTTTATATCCTTGTATTATATGGGCTTATTACTACCAATATTAACTGTTGTTGTTGTTGTTGTGTAGCACCCAGCCGACTAATGACTCTTATACCCTATTCAAAATAAGTAGGCCAAAATTCTTGAACATTAACCCATGTAACTCACTAACGATTAGAGTAATCGAGCTAATAATCCTACTATTTGGGAAGGGTCAGCCAAGGAAGGGTTGTAGGAATATACAGCTCATTTTCTCTATATCTAGCCCGTTTAGAGTTATAGCGTTAAGCCACTTTCACACATTCACGATGTTGGTCCCGATGTACCCCGATTTGAATATCGGGACACAACGTGGTGCAATCCCCAACGTGTGTCGGGGTCGTCGGGGAGCGTCGTGTTACCCGCGGTGCGGGACGTGGCAAATCGGGCTTGGCCACCAAAGGTTTGGATTTCTTCAAATATTTCGCACGATGTACTTTTGGCGTGGTAACATCGGGTAACGTCGGGTACAACGTGTCGATGACGTGGGTCTCGCGTGTCTGCATCCGGTTTCATCGGCATCGACGTGGCGGCGTCGGGGTATAAATAGTTATAATATATTACAGTACAAGTCATGTAATCCGAATGGCAGCGGACCGACAGTGCTTCGGATTAGTGGAGTATTCTGACAACACTATAAATACGCACATGATGAATAAATAAAGACCTGATATGGTATACGGTATGCCTATACCGTATATACCGTATATAATATTCCATAATCAACTTATATTAAACGAGTTAATAAGTTCAAATGAAAAATCAGTGTACCGGTATGATTACCGAAACACGTGTGTGTTAATTGTCAAGTGAGTGTGTGTGCGTGTGTTATTGTTCTTGTGTGGCTATATCGACCGCCACTGATACACGGTATGCAATAAATTTTATTATAATTATGCTCTATGGAATTGAATTTCATTTTACCTAATACAGTAGTGTTTATAATAGTAAAAGCAAAAGGAAATACTAAGTGTTATTGATTAATTTAACACAAGGTAGTGTTTGTGTGGGTGGATGGGTTTAGATAGAGGAGATTGTTCCTGTGTTTTCGACGATTCCATCCTTACACAAGCTATGTTTATATCGATCCTTTTGCACAAGAATTAGTGGCTTTAAGCCACTTTTACACATTCACGATGTTGGTCCCGATTTACCCCGAGGTACACAAATTGGTACATCGGCAGAGACAGTGACACGATGTACGCGCGTTTGACGACGAAGCCTCGATGGTAACACGTCGTAGCCACGACGGGCCAGATGGTACCACGTTGCAACACGAGGGCGCCACGTCAATGTTCTAACGTCAATGTCCTAACGGTCCAAATTCCGGTCATAACCGTACCCCGACCGGTCAAAACCGTACCCCGACGTGGCACGAGGGGAAGACGAAGAGGGGGGGATGGACTTACGATGGTGTTACGGGCGTGACACGACGACACAATGACAGACACAATTGATATAAAAGGGGCCGGTTCTGGTACCTGTACCTCACTCTACACACCTCCCAAGCCACGGCCACACGTCAGCACCACTCGCCCTACCCTACACCATGGATGAACTCGAGGTCCTGCAGTTGCAGGTAGATCTGGCAGCACATCAGGCAAGATTAGATGTTGCCCTGTACAGAGCCATGCAGAATGTGCAGGATGCCCAGGGGCCACCCAGGTTACGGAGAAGGCAGGTCTGGACCCGGAAGTGGCTGTTATTGCATACCGTGTATCAGTGGCGGTCGATATAGCCACACTAGAACAAGAACACTCTACAATTAATCTCCACAGGTAGGCTCCACACGTGTTTTGGTAATCATACCGGTACACTGATTTTTCCTTTGAACTTATTAACTCGTTTGATATAAGTTGATTATGATATATTATATACGCTATAGGCCTATACCATATTAGGTATTTATTTATTAGGTATTTATTAATATCATGTGCGTATTTATAGTGTTGTCATACGCACATGATGAATAAATAAAGACCTGATATGGTATAGGCCTATACCGTATATAATATTCCATAATCAACTTATATCAAACGAGTTAATAAGTTCAAATGAAAAATCAGTGTACCGGTATGATTACGGAAACACGAAGTGTAGCCTACCTGTGGAGATTAAACGCACTGTTATGTTATATACTATATGAGATATACCGGTACCGGCATTTCGTTTTTTTTTTGTTATCGTTATTTTTATTTTAACACTAAATTACAGCAATTTTTTCCGCTGAACATGATGGCGGTGTTTAGAATATGCGATCATCAATATTGGATTTTATAGAAATAAATCTATAACGATAGTTTTTTGTTTTTATAGAATCCCAGCCGCACCAAAATATTCGCTCTCAATTGGCTTTCACCCATAATAATTGTTTTTTTTATTTATTTATTTTTATGAACGGCAAGAGGAAAGGTTATTATATAAGATTTCAAAAAAAATAAAAATAAAAATATGTGGAATTTCACCGTAGGTGAAGGTTATATAGGCCTACTGTTCAGTCCGCCCATACTTTCCCTGCCAATCTCAATTTGTTTTCATCAGTATTTATCGGGTGTATAATTATATGGTAATGACGGGGTGGCACTGATATATAGCCTAGGCCTATTAAGACGATTGCACATGTTAAACATTTATGAAATTGCCTTACCTGATAGGCTACTGGAGGTTTCATGGAGGCGGCCTTCTCCTCCATTAATCGGTTCTTTTTGTCTGCGTTTTTAAAATCGCGAAGGCCCTTGTTGTAATAGAGGGCATTATCCCGGTACCACTCCCCAAGCTCCTTCTCCACATCCTCCGAAAACTGGGCGTACTCCTGCTTCCGTGATTTTTTGCCTTTCGTTGGTGTTGGTGTTGCCTGGTGTTGTGCTGGTGGTGTCTCTGCCTGCTCGTTGCTTGGTCCAGCAACCTCCTGCGTCGGTTCAATGGCGTCGGGTGTGTCAGCGCGTGGTGGTAGGGACAGGTCGGGGACCTCTTCATCTGCAAATGCCACATTGGTTACCACTGCTGCTGCCTTTGCTGTCTTCTTACACCTCTTTACAGGGGTGGTTAGGTTCTTATTACGGGGCATGGCGTGGCGTGGAGTGTGGGGTATGTAGAAATAATTAACGTTGATAGATGTGCACTCTCTCTCGCTATTCTATCGCTACTATAATAATCAGTGTTCCTCAGAGCTATCCCAGTGCATACCACCTCCTTTACGTAGGGCACGTGGTACCCGTCTTGCAACTCAATCCCACCCCTACTCTGTGCAACTCTCCAACCCAAGAGTGAAACGTTACTCTCAAACTTTCTTCTACTCAACAGCTGAGCTCTGGAACTCTCTCCCAGAATCAGTCTTTCCCTCTTCCTATGACTTAAATTGCTTCAAACTCCGTGTGTCCAGGCATTTTGGCTCGAACGTCCCTTGATTTTGGCCCTGTCACTCTTTCAACTATGGGGGAGGCACTCGCTATAGGCAGCTATGCCTTTTGCCTCCCTCAATCACATAGAAAAAAAAAAAAAAAAAAAAAAATGTTCACTTGGCGAGGGCGAGTGAGGCAGAGGCCTTCCTCGGGGCTGGCTTTATGGCCGCGTCTGGGGCTCGTGGATGCAGCGTGGGGCACGTGAGTACAGCGGGGGGTGCACGGCATGTTTTGTGGGCCTGTCTTGGTGGGTGTGGGAGATTTGAAAATGGCCCTTTATCTTTCACGACGTACCCCGACGCCACCACGTCGATGCCGATGAAGACACGCCAGACCCACGTCATCGACAGGATGTACCCGATGGTACCACGCCAAAAGTCCATCGTGCAAATTTTTTGAACAAATCCAAAACTTTGGTGGCCAAGCCCGATTTGCCACGTCCCGCACCGCGGGTAACACGACGCTCCCCGACGACCCCGACACATGTTGGGGATTGCACCATGTTGTGTCCCGATATTCAAATCGGGGTACATCGTGACCAACATCGTGAATGTGTGAAAGTGGCTTTAGGGTTCATGATTTAGAACAAGGTATAGCCAGCACTTCATAACACAGCCTGTATAAGGGTAGAATCCTAATGACACTTTAATTACCCCTTTCATACCTTTAATATTTGACAGTGTATCCAGGTCTTCAAAAAAGATCCTAAAAACTCTTCAAATACCTCGGAAGTAGAAAATCACAAGTAAAGTAGAAAACTTTCGCAGGTAGAGATGTCAAATTAAGGGTTAACTTCTCTAAACGTTTTCGAGCAGATTGTGTAGTGTAATACAAGGTTGTTCTCTCACTTTCATCTCTCTCTCTCTCATTCTAGTGTGTGCGTGTGTTTAATTTGATTTTATATGGTTTTATGCACCAACTTAAACATTACATAAAGTCATTAATAGGCCCAAGTACTAGGCATCTTGATTACACATTTGCCATATATATATATATATATATATATAGAGAGAGAGAACAATAGCTACAACTACTTCATGGTTGACTTCCTGCCTCGCCCACATTTGAACACAATTGCCTACCAACATGTTCATTTTGGTGTTCATAGTGTAATAATTAACACCATAATTACTTAGAGGCTATATTGAAAATACACACACACACACACACAAAGAGAGGTAGGCAGCTCTTCCTGTTGTATCCTTCATACATATAGACAACAATAATAACACACACACACACACACACACACACACACACACACACACACACACACACTGGCCAAGAGCTCTGAGTCACTGTAGTCTAGTCGCTTGGCTTAGGTAGCTCGGGTTCGATCCCAGCTACCTGCGAGTGAGGTTTCTGTAAAACAAATCTTTCTTGACTGTGGAAGTTAGGTGTCTGGGTTCCACCTGGTTTTCTGCCCACATCCTTCCTTTTTCTGGGGGTATGCAGGCGCTCTTGTGGCAGCCAAAGTGAACCTGTTGACTTCTTAGTATAAGTTTGTGCATTATCAGCCAGCCTCATTGGCTACCGGCTCGAAATAAACCAATTACAATTATTAATCTTATTTTTACACATTTCAAAACAATTCAGAGACAAGCAAGTAAGGAATTCACTGTACCGATAGTAACATATGTAGAAGAGACAAACAGATATATATATATATATATATATATGTTTCTAGTCTCTCAGTGGGGATCGAACCATCGACCATCAGGATGATAGCCGACGCTTTAATCAATTACACCACGGCAGTCTAAAAGACACTCAGCCTTCTATCCTATTTATGTTAGGGAGAAGGGAAACCCACTAGGCGAATATATTTCAATTCAAACCTAGTTGTAGGATCCATATTTCCAGAATACCATACACGGATTTTTGAGTGTCCCGACGCAACTCGGGTAGAAATTGATTTCATTTAATTCTAACCCACAATGCATGAGAGTTACAAATATTGAGAATATATCACAAATACACGTGAGCCACTAAATGTTTCTAGTCTCTCAGTGGGGATCGAACCATCGACCATCAGGATGATAGCCGACGCTTTAATCAATTACACATCTCCCCACACCTCCCCAGACCCAGAAAACACCCACATTAATCCCATCTATGGCCATTGACCACCCTACTGCTGTTGATCAAATACAATTGCAGGATGAACGTAGGATGCAACAAGCCCCCATATCAGGCTCCCCTTCCACATCGTCTCCCCCCTCACCACTGCCACCTGCCCACCTACAACCGACCCGTAACTCCACCCCCCTGCAGGCCTCACCCACCCATACACCAAGCCTACTATCACCCACAACCACACTTAGCTCACCACATAACCCCTTGCAGCCCCAGCCCCACCTACTGGGGTTGTCTACACCAGTGTGCAGATATTATCTGGAAAGAAGGTGCTACTTTGGGCCAAAGGGCGAATATAATGGGAATTCATGTAGATTTGCTCATCCCAAAATTTGCAACAACATAACCAGTCATGGAAAATGTAGATTTGGCGAAACCTGCAAATACCACCACCCATCCCTTTGCAAGACATCACTTAAGAACAAGACCTGCTACAATATGAAATGCCCAGCTTTTCATATTAGAGGGACTTGGAGATATGCTAGACCTAACACGAATGGTAGCCCAAAAAACTCTCTAGCTATGCGAGGACGAGACAGAGGAAAAAGGCAAGGAGGGAAAGGGCAGATGAAGATGAAGAGACTGAGGGAGATGGAAGAGCACATAGAACACCTCGAGCACCTCCTGGCCTCCCAAGAGTGGCCAATACATCCCGAAGACTATTAGGTACACATAGTACTCCAAACAATCCCTCCCCAATCTTGTTTGCAAATATCCAAGGCCTAAAAAATAGAACCACGAACAAAGTACCATTTATTAGGGGCCTTCTAGAAGAAGGAAACGCTATATTTGGGGCTCTCACAGAAACTCACATTAAAGATCAGGAAGATAGTGAGGTATGGATTCCTGGTTACAACCTACATAGGGCGGACAGAACGCATAGATCACATGGAGGTGTAGCCTTGTACATACATGACTCACTGATATGTACTGAATTCCTAAATAACAGTAATGAAGTGGTGGAAATACTTGAGAGTTAAAATAGAATCCCTAAATTTAGCAGTTATTGTTACATACAGGCCTCCAGACTCATCCCGAGAAGAATTCAAAACCCAGCTCAACAAAATAAAATCAGAAGTGGAAACCCTGGGGAACCCAACACCAAATATTATATGGCTAGGAGACTTTAACCTGCCAAACATTAAATGGAGACAACTAGAAAACCAGTTAGTGGCAAATAACACCGGAGAAGCAAATACTAATACGAGAGAGCTTTTTGAACTTTGTGATTTTTTTAGTCTTACCCAACATATTGCTGAACCCACACGGGAAAACAATATCTTAGACCTGGTCTTCACTAACAACGACTCTCTAGTACACAGCATTAACATATCGGACACAACATACTCAGATCATAAATTAATTGAGATCAAAACAACCTTAGAAAGTGTACAGACCTCAGAATCGAGAACAAAAACCGGCCCCTTCAGTAAATTTAACTTCAATAACAAAAACATTAGGTGGGAAGAGGTAAATCAAGAAATGGAGGAAATAGACTGGGAAGATTTAATGGATAATCTGACACCAGCAGAATGTCTAGTCTTAATAACAGAAACCATGACCCAAATCTGTAGCCACCATATACCTGCAAGACAAACAAAACGAAGAAGCAAACAAGATCGGGAAAGGAGGAGGCTGTACAGAAGAAGAAAATTACTCACACAAAGACGCACACATCAAAATCTACAGGATAGGCAAAAGGTCGAAATAGATAGAGAAATTGTGGAAATTGAACAAAGGCTAAGAATATCATATGAACTACAACATATGGAAGAGGAGAGGAAAGCTATTGCAGGTATAAAGGAAAATTCCAAATACTTCTTTTCATACGCCAAACAAAAGGCTAAAACAACATCAAACATCGGCCCACTGAGCAAAGGGGACGGCTCTTTCACAGGGGACAAAAAGGAAATGAGCGAACTCTTAAGCAGGCAGTATGAAATGGCATTCAGTGAGCCTGATGAAACAAAAGTCATCAGAGACCAAAATATATTTTTCATGGAAACCTCCCCCACGGAAACACCTCAGATGCTGGATATTGATTTCGGTCCAAAAGACATAGAAGAGGCCATTTCCAACATGCCATCCCACTCGGCACCAGGCCCGGACTCTTGGAATTCGATCCAAATGAAAAAATGTAAGGAAAACCTCTCAAAACCCCTGGCTATAATGTGGAGAAGGAGTCTAGACACTGGTGACATACCAGATAGCTTGAAAAACGCAATAATTGCCCCACTGCATAAAGGAGGGAGTAAAGCACTACCAAAAAACTACCGCCCGGTAGCTCTAACCTCTCACATCATTAAAGTTTTCCAGCGAGTCCTGTGAAGCAAAATTTCAACATTCATGGAGACAAATGAACTACACAACACCGGTCAACATGGGTTCAGAGCGGGAAGATCATGTCTCTCACAACTTTTGGAACACTATGACAACATTCTTAAAGCGCTAGAAGAAAAGAAAAACGTGGATGTCATTTACACCGATTTTGCTAAGACATTTGATAAATGTGACCATGGTATAATAGCCCACAAACTGAAAGCAAAAGGTATAACTGGGAAAATCGGACGGTGGATATACAATTTCCTCGTAAACCGAAAACAATCGGTAGCAGTAAACCAAGTCACTTCTGAGCCTTCGGATGTCAAAAGCTCAGTGCCCCAAGGAACAGTGCTAGCGCCCCTTCTGTTCCTCATACTAATTTGCGACATAGATACCAACACCAGACACAGTACGGTGTCGTCCTTTGCTGATGACACAAAATTAAGCAAGATAGTAAACACACAAGAGGACACGGGCCGACTGCAGGAAGACATGAATGTAGTGTTCCAGTGGACCAGGGAAAACAACATGCAATTCAATGAGGAAAAATTCCAATTAATACGGTACGGAGATAATAATGGTGTTAAAGAAATTACAAATTACTTAACAGAATCTAACCACATAATAGAACGGAAAGACAGTGTGAAAGACCTTGGGGTATTAATGTCTGAAAATATGGGTTTCAAAGTACATAACCAGGTCAAAGTGGCGGCTGCGAAACGTCTAACGGGTTGGATTCTGCGTACTTTTAAAACACGCGGTGAATTGCCTATGATAACGCTCTTCAAATCTCTAGTGCTACCGCGGCTTGAATACTGTAGCGTATTAACATCCCCATACAAAGCAGGTGAAATAAATGACGTAGAGAGTGTACAAAGAAATTTCACTTCGCATATAAGTTCGATAAAACATCTACACTATTGGGAGCGTTTAAGAGCACTGAATCTGTACTCACTGGAACGTAGAAGAGAACGTTTACCTAATAATATACAAGTGGAAAATCGCAGAGGGTTTAGTACCAAACCTACATACTCCGATAGTCATGAAATTCAGTGATAGGAGAGGCTGGGAATGCGAAATCCCCCGGATGAATAACAGGGGTGCTATGGGCTCTCTGCGAGAGGGCTGGTTATCACACAGAGGCCCACGTCTCTTCAACAAACTCCCACGGCGAGTAAGAGACATGAGGGACATCTCGTTAGACAACTTCAAGAGAGCCCTAGATGTCGAACTGCAAAAAGTGCCAGACGAGCCCATCCTCGCAAGGGAGCGAGCTGTCGCTTCAAACAGTCTACTGCACCAAATCACCACCCATAACGAGGGGCGTCGCGCTCCTTGGTGCCGCTAGAGGAGCGGCGAACACATCCAAAGGTATCCAAAGGTAAGGTATTACACCACGGCAGTCTAAAAGACACTCAGCCTTCTATCTTATTTATGTTAGGGAGAAGGGAAACCCACTAGGCGAATATATTTCAATTCAAACCTAGTTGTAGGATCCATATTTCCAGAATACCATACACGGATTTTTGAGTGTCCCGACGCAACTCGGGTAGAAATTGATTTCATTTAATTCTAACCCACAATGCATGAGAGTTACAAATATTGAGAATATATCACAAATACACGTGAGCCACTAAATGTTTCTAGTCTCTCAGTGGGGATCGAACCATCGACCATCAGGATGATAGCCGACGCTTTAATCAATTACACCACGGCAGTCTAAAAGACACTCAGCCTTCTATCCTATTTATGTTAGGGAGAAGGGAAACCCACTAGGCGAATATATTTCAATTCAAACCTAGTTGTAGGATCCATATTTCCAGAATACCATACACGGATTTTTGAGTGTCCCGACGCAACTCGGGTAGAAATTGATTTCATTTAATTCTAACCCACAATGCATGAGAGTTACAAATATTGAGAATATATCACAAATACACGTGAGCCACTAAATGTTTCTAGTCTCTCAGTGGGGATCGAACCATCGACCATCAGGATGATAGCCGACGCTTTAATCAATTACACCACGTCGGGACACTCAAAAATCCGTG